>CM028138.1:392482500-393132500 GCA_016271365.2 Neoceratodus forsteri | reverse complement strand
GAGAGACGGAGATG
Organism: Neoceratodus forsteri; assembly: GCA_016271365.2. NCBI lineage: Eukaryota > Metazoa > Chordata > Ceratodontiformes > Ceratodontidae > Neoceratodus > Neoceratodus forsteri. The sequence goes on along the minus strand of CM028138.1, from coordinate 393,132,486 downwards.
CCCGGGTGTAGATATATATTCGCCAGGGTCACCTGTTGATCGTTAAGTTTTCCTTGCACCATAACCAACCTACCTTTTGGGTCCAACCAGGTGTATTCCGTCTTGAATGGGGTATGTGGGGGTATTATTATAGCCACACCTCTTCTTCTACCTTCCTTACTAGAGGAATAATAAACCTGTCCTCTGCTTAACTTGTTTAGTTTTTTGTGTTCAGCAGTCTTCATATGGGTTTCTTGGAGGTATACTAGGTCTGCTTTAGACCTTCTAATAAAGGTTAGTGTCCTGGATCGTTTAATAGGTGAAGCGAGGCCACTGACGTTCAGGTACAATAATTTCAGTTTGGGCGTATACATTATTGAGATTCATTCAGTCAATTGTTCCCCATCCTTCCAACTCTTTAATGGGATTTCCCTCTATCTGATTTAGATTAAGCACTTGTAGGTAATCTTGAGGGGACCTGATTACCTTTTTAGGACAAATACAACACGACAACATACACTGGTAATCAAAAACATTAGCTAACAAACATACTAGAACCAACATGGTCTCTCTAACATTAACTTAGATAATCTGGTACTTCCAATGATGAGGGCTGACTCCTGATCCTACGGTAAGGATATGTCTTTACATCAGAAGTCCTAGAAAATCTTGGGCTTTTGGCACATAAAGTGCCTATTGGGGGAAAGGTAAGTGGGATAGGTGGTGAATACAGCCGAGCCGTAGACGCCCAAGATCACAAGAAAGCTAGAGGAGGTGCCTGAACTCTGGAGAAAAGCAGACCTCCACCCAGGCAGGGGTACATTCATCCTGAGGGCCAGCCCCACCCAAGAGGGTTCCAACAGGAGGCTGGACACAAACCCAAGGGCAACAGTGAGGCTCCAGCCCCCATAGCGCCACAGTTTCAGTCCCAGGTAGGACGATTGCTTTTTATATGTTCCACGGTTTAGGCCCGGCCTGCCCTCTCCAGAGGGCACCACAGCATGGCTTCAACCCCACAGCAGTCTCCAAGCCTTCCCAACTTGTATATGTGAGGCCATTTTTAGGCTAACCACTGTTGAGGATCAAGAGTGGAAGGGCAGCCTGCCCGCCCGTGTCCCCAGTAGTCAGCGGGCTTGGACTACAGGACCACGCCAGCCGTGACCTCTGAAGTTGCTTAGCCTCAAAATCCAGAGCTACCCGTATCGCAACAGGTCTTTGGTATGCTCCCCGGCCCTGCACACTCCCCCAAGGTCAGCCTAGGTGGCAGACAGTCCCAAAAATCTCTGTGGCATCTCTCCTTTCCCCTCCCATTCATCTCCCAACCCAATTTGGGTGAAACGACCTGGGATCCCATAGCAATGACATCTGATAAAAAGTGTCCACATCCCAGCAGCACCACGGGGTCTACGCTGTCTGACCAGCTCTAAATCCCCCACTCCGAAGGGTTCTTCAGTCGGGCTCAGGGAGTTCTTTCCTTCAGGTTCGCTGGCCTCTATATGAATGAAGGAATGAATATGCTGTCAGAAGGCCAGTCCAGTGGTGGCTTTCTTTCGATAGTCATGCTATCAGATCTGTCGTAGATCTCACAGGGGTGTGTCTGGGTTGGGGGACCCCGACGACCCAGGTTTTTGGTATGGGTAGTAGTTGCTTAGGATATCCCATTGGCCCCCCCAAACGCCCCTCACCCTCCTCCCTTCACATCCCCTCAACCTTCATCCCCCTCCCACTGCCAATCCAGATTCTAACCCAGGGGAGGTGTCATTGGTTGAAGTTATGTATGGAGGACATTAAGAACCAGAAGCACGACCCCCCAGAATTCGGAACCTGGCATCACAGTTCATCTTAGCTGAAGCGGCGCAGTTCCGCTCCACATCAGACCTCCAAATCAGTCTGACTTCCTGAAAGGCCCCGTAGTGTTTTCCCCTATTCCTTCCCACTCGTTCCTCGTGGCTCCAGTGGAGTTAGCCCATCGGGCTAGTACTCCTGCGGACAGCTGGGTCGTGTATCAGGTCCCCCCCCCATCTTCCTTCCCTCCCTCTCTCCCGGACCTAGAGGAAGGCGTAAGGGACCATGAGACAAGTCCTCTCTCAGACACCCCTGCCTCTCCACAAGCCCAGCAGCTCCAATCCTGACTGCACTCGCCGGGCCCCCAGAGCCGCCCAGGGCCACCTCGCCCCCCCAATTCGTGCAGCGATACCCGTGGGACCCAACGCTTATGCATAGTTCCACCAGGCTACTCAGAAAATGAGTGCTCCCCTGGCTGACCAATTCCTGGGTTATGTCAGGGGGTCCTCGTAAATAGTCCCCACATGTACATCCCACAATCGAGAGATGGCATTGAGGTGTGTCAGTAGTCTAGCTCACCATCCTCCCATCCCCAGCTCGACCACGCTCCCCTCCAACCCATCCAAACCCCTCCACTCCCCAAACCCGGCACCACCTGCCACAGCCACCTCCCCACTTCCCGAGGCCAGCTGCAGCCCAGAAACATCTCTCTCCCACCCCAAGCATGACGGCCCCCACGAGGCCCAACCAATCAGCAGCTGTTCAGTCCCGCTTCCCAGCCAGCATCCACGTCTCTGTCTCGACCCCCACAGGGCTCAACCGAGAGTCGCATAGCATCTGGCACAACCCAAACGGCGCATCACCTGGGCAGCAGCAACAGTGAAACAATCGGTCGGGCCCCCCGACCGTCCCCCTCCTCACCACCACTCCCTCCTACTCCCCACCCTCCCCTCTACATGCCTCGTGTAACTTTTAATTGAGAACTGAACCCTCCCAATCCCTGCCTTAATTACTAAGCTTTAGCTAGTCAGACAGGCAGTCTTGGGTTATGTCCATATTACATACTTGCTGTTTTTTAGGTTTCAGGGGCTTGCATGTCTTCCTCTGTGTTCTTCGTGGGCAGCTGTTGTTTGGCCTTCAATGTACCCACAATTTTCTGTATGGCTCTAAGTCCTGCCAACGCCTAGACTCTTTCTGATGGTTGCTCCAGACCCTTTGTGCGAGTTTAGCTGCGACTGATGTTTCGGGGCTAGGACGCTGCTGGGTCACCTCTATTTTTTCTTGCTTTCAGCTCTGCGGTCACTGCTGTCACACTGTCAAAGCTGAGGGGGCCCTCTTTAGAGTAGATCACCATTTTGGAGGGGTAGGAGTCCTGAAGTGAAGGCCTGCCACTTTAAGAGCTCTCATTATTGGGATGTATGCTCTTCTGCGCGCCATAACCTCGGAAGCATAGTCGTTGTCGAAGTACAGCCTTTGGGAGTTAAAATGAACCACACTGAGCTTCCAGGCAGTATGTAGTACGGTCTCCTTGTCCTGGTGTCTCAAGAATTTTATCAATATTGTTCGGGGTTGGGCTCCTGACGCAGGCTTCAGACCCAAGGTACGATGTGCTCGCTCTGTCTAGACGGACACCACCTCTGGCAAGTGAAGCAGCTCTCTTTGTTTTCTGAATAAACTGGATAATTTCTGTACCTTCAGCTCCCTCGGGAACGCCAGACAACCAAATGTTATTTCAGTGGTTCCTGCTTTCGGCATCCTCTGCACGGTCCTGCAGGGCTTTTACGTTGCTGTGTAACTGGACGATGGCCCACTCCACTTCCTCAACCAGTCTGTCGATTTCAGTCACCTGGCTCTCCCAGAATCTTGGCGCTAGCTTGCCAATGTCGTGTGGAGAGCTGTCACAGTTGATCTCATCTCCTTTCTGAAATCACGGATTTCAGCCAGCATTTGTGTCATTTGTTTCTGTAGCAGTGTGTAAGGTACCTGGTCTACAGCAGTAGTGCTGTGGCAGGAGGCCGACGAGGCCTGAGAGTCCCCACTCTCAGATTCTTCGTCCTGAGGTCTCCTCCCATCCTGGCGCTCAGGGAGTCTGTATTTCGCATCTCCTCCCTTTTTTGGCATGTTGCTACCTCCTTTGACAGTTCTACAAGGTATTTGCGGGTTAAACGTTGTTTTTAGGAGGTAGTTTGAAAGGTCTCAGAGGGGGCTTCCATCTTAAGTTGCGGTTCGCTTCATGCGACATCATCGAAAGTCCTGTACTGTCTTGATGCTCCTAACTAAAACTGTATTACTCTGTTTGCAACACTGTCTGGAACCTTGTAACCTCCCGGGTCGTGTCTGAAAACAGTCACTATGTGTCCAGCACACATAATCAAAACCAAAAATAAAATAAATAAACGTTTGTTTTTAAGATCTTTGCAGATAATCTGTGGGCAATCTGAATTGAGCAAGTCTTCTAAAGCAACTCATCTACTGCCACCGCTTAGAGGGAAGGAATTAGAAACTTTTGCCAGAATGGACAAGGAGAACTGCATGGACTATGATGAAGTGAAAAGAAACATAGAAGTTGACGGCAGAAGGAGACCGCTAGGTCCATCTAGTCTGCCCGTTTGTTTTAGACCAATTTTTGAGACACTAGCTGCCCTTTTTAGTCCGGGCTCCCTTGTGTCTATCCCATACATTCTTGAGCCCCCGTGTTGACCCGCAACCTCTTGCGGCAGGCTGTTCCAGGTGTCCACCATACTTTCTGTGAAGAAAAAATTTCCTGGTGTTGGTAGAAAACCTCCCTCTTTTCAGTCTGAGGTCATGTCCCCTGGTCTTGGAGCCCTTCTTGAAGTGAAAAAGTTCCTGTGCCTGTACCTTGTTAATGCCTTTTATGTACCTGAATGTTTCAATCATGTCCCCTCTCTCTTCTCTGCTCCAGGGAGTACATATTCAGTTCCCCAGGTCTTTCCACGCAGGACATGTACTGCATACCCTGAAATAATTGTCACCTTTCTCCGTACTGTTTCCACCCGATCAATGTCCTTCCTCCGGTGCGCATCCAGAATTGGATTCCGTATTCCAGGTGAGGCATAAGATGGCAAATATATATTCTCCCTGGGAATTAAACCTCTGATCCTTTGCTTGTAAGCAAGAACATATAAAGTGTAACATCCTTGCTAAAGCACCAAGTCAACTCCCGAGGCCTATAAGCAAACCTTTAGAAGGTTTAAGTAAGACATGGGGAGACAGCTATGCTGAAATGTGTCTGCAGCCAAGTAACGTGCTACAGCACTGGCTGGAACGTACAATAGCTCACTCTGTGGAGGAAATATCTTCTGGAACAGTTCCTTGAAACCACCAGAGGAACAGAGACTAAGGTTGGCGGATACGACTCTGAACTCTTCGAGGGAGGCAGTGGAGAAGGCCAACCAGTTCATATCCAGCCTCTCACTGCAAAGATCATGGGAGAGGGAAATCAGGGTGTATGAGGAAAGGGAGGTGGGGCAACCTAGAAGAAGCCAGCCTGTGCCTGAACAAAAAAGAAAGCCACCTAGCTTCAAAGGCAAGGAGACCGGTGAACACAGGTGCTATATCTGCCAGAAACTGGGGCATTCGTTATAGGACTGCCTGAAAAATGTAAAAATATGCGAATGTAGCTGGAGGGGGTAGTTTGGGAAGCTCCCAGCAGTTAGAAGCCTGTATACAAGGTGCAGTGCCCATATGCACCCTAAGGGTAACTCACGCCTCTTATTTCTATAGTGAAGCAAGATTTGATTCAGGGGAAACAGATTTTTTGTTTTGCTCCCCTTCCCCAGCCCCGTCACCAGCTTATTGTGGGCTTACTTTCTAACTCAGTCCTCTACTTGTCACTCCCTCTTGGTAGGGGGCAGCAGGCTAGGCCTCATGCTGCTTGGACTAAGTACTAGACTGGAGGAGAGCCACATTGCCAGTGCGGGGCCTGTGGGAAGCCAGCCTTCATCCTGCTATTCTGGGGTCATTCCACTTTACGGTCCCATCCCTTGGGATGCAGGCAGTATGGCTGCACATGCGCAAGCGTGCAATTATGCTTAGTGCAGTACCAGCCTGCATACCCCTTCCCCTATGCCACCCAACTGCACTGTCACCTGTGGTCACCCAGGTGGCAGTATAGTGGTGGAGCTGACGGCTTTCCCTCTCCAGGGCAGGGCAGTATGCTCCGAGATGCTCAATCCACCCCCAAGCTGCACCGAACATTGCTCAACAGTATCACTAACAGTTGCACTACCATTGGGCCAATGGGCCAGCAAGAGGAAGAACAGGTCCTGCCTGGCCAGTTTTCTAGGATTAGAGGAGTAACGGGGTCTGTGGCCTGATTGCCAATGGCCCAGGTCTTTCTAAGCTAAGAAGGTGGCTAAGGCACACGGGAGGTGGGATTTGTACCCGACCTGCCCATGGATGAAATCATGGATAATGATTTCAATAGTATGGCCAATACTGTGTGTCACTACCCACAGCAAAGCAAGGGAAATAGCTCCCGAGGACACAGAGGGGTCAGTGCATGAGGAAGCAATTCCTACGTCAATAGCAGAAATTGTAGCTGGAAACAAGTTGGGAGCAGCAGTTCTGAAACATAGCTACAGACTGGAGAGCCTAGCCATTGGCGGTTCTCCCACAGCAGAGTGTGTTCTGGGGAAGGTCACGCATGCAGAGCTAGGGAGAGATCAGCAAGCTGACCCATACCTGCAAACAAAATTAATGGAGTTACCCACTAGTGTGGAAGGGGACTCTTCGAGCTCTGGAAAAATGGAGGTGTACTGGAAGAATGGGCTCCTGTACCGTGAGTGGGTTTCTAAGGGAGAACCTAAGGAAGGGGTATTCTGGCAGACAGTGGTTTCCAGGGAATACAGGGAGCAGCTTCTGGCCTTAGCCCACGACATACCCTTTTCTGGACACTTGGGGGAAGCCATAAAAATGGCAGCTGACTAACAATTTTTAATGGCACAGTATTTTTAAAGACATGGCAAACTACTGCCTGACTTGTCCGCAGTGCCAGATGGTGGGAAAGGTTGAGGAGGCTTACATTCCCCTGCCTATTACTAAAGAGCCACTTCGGCACACTGCCATGGACACTGTGGGGTCACTCAGCACCTCAAAATCACACCAGCAAGCAGTACATTTTGGTGGTCATGGATTACACCACAATCTACCCAGAGGCAGTGCCTCTGACCACCATCGAGGCCGAGAAGGTGGCTGAACTGCTGGAAAAATTTAACTATGTGGCTTTTCTCCAGGAGATTCAGTCAGACCAGGGCACCAACTTCATGTCTAACCTGATGGTTAGTCTTTAGAAGAAGCATAGAGTAAGGCAGCTAAAAGCCTCACCATACCACCCTCAGACTGACAGTCTGGTTGAGAAATTCAATGGGTCTCTTAAGACCATGTTAAGGGCATTCACCAACCAGCATGCAAGAGAGTGGGACAAGTACTCACCACATCTCTTATTCGCATATAAGTAAATCCCTAAGGACTCCACAGGATTCTCACCCCTTCAAGCTCCTGTTTGACCACAAGGTAAGGGAACCCCTTGATTTTGTAAGGGATGAACAGAAGGGTAAGCTTTTTCTTCAAGGGGAATCTGTAATGGAATAGGTCCCAAATTTTGGGTCATGACTCATGGAGCTCATGAGGTTTGCCCAGGAGCACCTTGCCACTGTGCAACAGAAGCAGAAGACATGGTAGAACTGTGGGGCCAGTGCCCAGGAGTACACAGGCAACGGGTGACAGTACACATCTCCATCTGACAGAATACCCTGATGTCTAGTGGTACCCCACCCACTCACCCTCCGAGTGGCCGCCACTGCAGTACGAATGAGGCCCCTGGTGTCCAGTGGCACCCCTGCCCACCGGGCACCTGTTCCTGTATACAGATCATATGCCCTGGTGTCTAGTGGTCCCCCTCCGAACTCAGCACACCACCCCAGCCTCCCCCCTCCCATGCTGCAGTAGACGTGTCGCTCTGTCGCCCGATATGGCAACCAGCCCGGTCCTTTCACCTCCATGGCTGGCTGCCATATGGAAAGACAGGGAGCATGTGTATATACTGTATGCGTGCTTCCCATCATCCCAAACAGTGACCAGCTGAGGAGGTATGAGGACATCGGACTCATCAGGCGGGGCAACAGATTAAGGCAGGAGTACTACAAGGGCCGAGGGCGGGGGTTGGGCAAGTATCCTAACCAATGCCAGGAACCTAGCGAACACAATGACAGACCTGAAGGTGGTGGTGGGGCTGGATGACCCGGACCTAATAGCACTAACAGAAACATGGTGGATGGAGGGATATAGCTGGGAGGTGGAACTACAAGGGAGCAACCTATTTTAGAAGAGACAAGGTAAAAAAAAAAAAAAAAAGGAGGGGGCACATAGCCCTGTATATGTGGGAGGGGATAGAGGCAGAAGGTAGGGGGGCAAGGGATATGCTGTGATCTTTGGGTTACATTGGGGAGTAAGGAGAGGGAGCATAAGGATGGGGGTGGTGTACAGGCCACCCCATCAGGGCGAGAAGGTGGATCAGGAACTGGCTAGAGAGATACAAGAAAAAGTGAAATCCTAGTGGTGGGGGACCTGAATCTATTGGAAGTGGACTGGCAAAGCCCAGCGGCAGCAACAGAAAAAAGCAGGGGCTTACTGGAATCCCTGCAGGATGCGCTCCTAAGCCAACTAGTTAAGGAACATACTAGGGGGGAAGGTTACATGAGATATAGCCTTAACAAACAGAGATAGAATAGGGGAGGTTGAGGTTGTGGAAAGCTTGGGGGAAAGCGACCACTGGATGATCAGGTTCTTCATCCAGGCAGGGATGGATTCTGGAAGGTCAATCACCAGGGTGCTCGACTCCAGGAGGGTAAATTTCGAGAAAATGGGGGGTATCCTAAGAAGACAGCTTGCAGGGATCCAGGAGATGGAGGAGGTAGGGCAGCTGTGGGAAGTAATTCAGGAAGGAATATTCAAGGCCACGGAGCAATGCATCAGGAAAATCAGCAAATGTACAAGGGGATGAAAACCACTGTGGTTCATGGTAGGGGTTAGGGAGGCCGCCAAGGAGAAGAGAAAGGTCTACAAAAGGTCATACTACAGGGAATGGCAGAAAGGAAGATCTACAAGGACAAACTCAGGGAAGCGGGAATAACAATCAGGAAGGCAAAGGTAAGCACAGAGAAGAAAATAGCAATGGAAGTGAAGAGGGGAGACCAGAGATTTTATAGGTATGTGAGTGATAACAGGAAAAACAGGCAAGGTATTCCAAAACTTGGGGGGGGGGGGACTGTTGTAGAAGAAGAGAAGGGAACACTCCTAAATGAGTATTTCACATCAGTTTTCATGAGAGAGAGAGAAGGAAAGAAAGAACCCGAACCAACTAGGAAGGAGAGGGAAAGCAAAGAAGCAGAAGCACATCCTTTCACAGTGGAAAGTGTGATGGAGGAGCTGGGAAAGGTAAAATTGAACAAGGCTATGGGACCTGACCAGGTGCACCCATGGGTGCTACGGGAGTTGAGGGAGGATCTGGCAGGGCCCCTGACAAGGCTGTTTAATCTATCCCTAGAATCTGGGAGGGTACTGGGAGACTGGAAAAAGGCCGAGGTGGTACCATATACAGGGGAGGAAGGAGGAGCCTGGAAACTACCACCCAGTCAGTCTCACCTTGGTTATGGGCAAGGTGATGGAGACCCCCATAAAGGAGAGGCTGAAGAGGTACTTAGGAGGAGGGTCTGACTGATGATAACCAACATGGGTTCACAAGTGGCAGGTCTTGCCAGACCAACCTGATTGAATTCTTTGAGGGGGTTATGGAGGATAATGATCGGGGTGGCCTATCTGAATTCTCGAAGGTGTTCAGTTCCATCCCACATAAAGACAGTCAAGCAAACTGAGCAGTCTAGGGTGAGGCCAGGCTTGCAAAGTGGGTGGAAAATTAGCAGGATGGGAGGACCCAGAGAGTGGTGGTCAATAGGAAACACTCTGGGGAACCAAGAGTGAAGAGCAGGCTCCACAAGGGTCAGTGCCGGGCTGATACCATTTAATGTGTATGTGGGGACTTAGCAGAACGCTCAATGGAAAGACTAGTGTATTCAGACAAATATGAAGATTTATAACAAGGTGGACGCCCGGGGAGGGGAGATGGAGCATAATCTAGCCAGGCTGGAGTGTGGGCAGAAAAGTGGCAGTTGCAGTTTAAGGCAGATAAGTGCGAAATAATGCATATAGGTCAAAACAACCCAAGAACCACTTAATACCTGGGTGGGGGTAGGGGGTAATCACTGCAGGCCATACAGCAGGAAAAGGACCTAGGGATATGGATTATGGACACATCAAGGGCTAGGTGGCTAGGAGGCAGTGTGAACGGGTAGCTGGGTAAGCAACGGGGTGCTGGCATGCATCGGGAGGGGCCTCAGGAGTAGGAAGAGGAAGGTGATCATGCCATTATATAAAACATTGGTCCGGCCGCAGCTAGAGTATGGAGTTCAATTCTGGAGGCCTCACCTGCAAGGGGACAAGGATAGGCTGGAGAGGGTACAGAGAAGGGTGACCAAGATGATTCACGGGATGCAGGGAAGAACATATGGAGAAAGGCTGGAAGAATTCTGTCTTTATACACTGGAAATGAGACGGGAGAATGGGGACATAGTGGAAACCTTCAAGTATATGAAGGGGATAAATAAGGTTAGGGGGGATAGCATGTTCAGGCTGAGTGAAAACAAAACCACCAGAGGGTATTCTTATAAGCTGGAAAGGGGCAGATTTAAGAGGGAGATATTTCTCGGAGAGGGTGGTACAACCGTAGAACAGGCTGCCAGAGTGGGTGGTGGAGGTTGACACAGTGGAGAAATTCAAGAAGAGCGTGGAACAACTATACGGGGCTAGGGAGGGCAGAGGAATGGGAAGTAAATGGGAGGGGGGCTAGATGGACCAAATGGTCTTTCTGCCGACAATTCTATGATTCGATGATCAGGTGACATGGCTACTGCGGCACGTGGGGTGTGTGGGCGGTGCAGAACTGCTAAACACCAGGGCATACAATCTGTATACTGGGACAGGTGCCTGGAAAGCAGGGGATGCCACTGGACACCATTCGTACTGTGGCAGTGGCCGCTCGGAGGTTGGGGGTTCTACTGGTCACCAGGGGATCATGGCATTATTATGCCAGTGGATGATCGGAGAGTGGGAGGCACCACGACACCAGGGTAGTCCATCTTAATATGGCAGTTGGTGACTGGTGGGTGAAGGCACCACTAGACACTGGGGATATCCATACTAATAAAATGGCGGGCAATCGGAGGGCAGGGGTACCACTAGACACCAGGGACCTCATTGCAATGACGGCAATGGGCGATCAGAAGGGGGGCCCCACCGGACAGCAGGGAATCGTGACTATTACAGGGATGGGCAATCAGGGTGGGGGGGGCCAGTCACCACCATGTCTGACGTGGCGCACAGCCACAGAATGGGCGCAAACCTGCCGCCACTTCTTATACAAATGAGCCCATAATGGGCATGTATAATGGCCCTTTAGCGTTTTGCATGCCCAATAGACTCATTTGCATGGTGTGGGCTGAATATTGCACCCTGGTTCCTGACGTTATCAAGTCTGGAGATGCAGTTCCCTGCACTTCCCTATGGACTGCATACAGCCCAGACCAATGTTGAGGCAGCACTACTTAACTTTGCGGTCTGCCAACATGGTCCTATATTCAGTCAGATAGCGCAGGTGCACTATCCAACCGAACAGAGAAACCACTGGGTCAAGGGCAAGTGCAGCACAAATCTTTGTGCAGTGCAAACCTCTGCACTCCAGTTTTGCACACATTTCAATATCTAACCCATGAAGTCTTATATACAATGTAGCCAAATGCAAGGTTTTACGAAGGGAGGGGGCAAGGACAGAGGTAGGACCTACACCCTGTGTAAAGAAACATCTCTCTGCAACGGAGAAAGAAAAGGACCTGTGGCTTATAAAAAGGACTAAAATACAAGTGTGAGGCCACTATCAAGATGGCTGAAAGAAAACAAGGGTGCAGCAAAAGCAGAGATGGAGTGACCAGCAGAGCAGAAAGAGCAATCCTGCCATTTTACTAGGCCCTGATCATGGCCCACCTGCAGTACTCCAAGCAGTTTTGGGCTACCCAATACAAAAACGATACTGAGCGGCCAAGAGGCTGTAACAATGGGTCACTAAAAGCATCTGGGGTACGGAGGACATAAGCTGTTAGGGGAGGCTGGAGGCCCATGACAAGTTAACCCTTCAAATCAGGAGGCTGAGGGGGACATGATCTCAGTCTTCCACATAGTGAAGGGGGTAGATTGAACAGAGGTACACATCTGACAGGACGTACTTTTGCAGGACAAGGTGACACGCTATGAAGCTCAAAGATGGTAAAATGCAGCACATCATACAAGGCATTTCTCCCAGAAGGTGGTCGAACCTGTAGATCTGCCCACCTGCAGAGACAGTGGATAGGAGTGTCAGTGGCTCAGTAGGTAGATTCTCTGCAGCCAAAGATCAGAATGTCATAAGACCTAGCCCCACACCCAGTAATTGGGATAATACCTAAAGTGTTGTGCAGTATTGGGTGGGGTGCTGTACTGTTGAGGCGCCATCCTTTGAACGAGACAAACTGAGCTCCCTTCTGCCCAATTCTGGTCACCTTCCAGGTGGAAGCAACAGATCCCATGGCACTTATCGGAGAAGTGTAGGAGAGAGGGGAGTTCCCCGGTGCCATGGCCAAAGACTCCCCCATTAACAGAAACTGGTCTATGTAACCCACCCTGCTGGAAGCACTTGGAAACAAGCAGTCTCCGCTTAGTTAGCCTTTCCTGGCCAAAAATTACAAGTAAATATACATGAAGACAGATGTTCATGATGAAACAAAGAAGCAGTGCACACTGTGGAGACTTCTGTTTGCTTGCTAGCAAAATCTATCGAGTAAATTAGACAGAGTGTTGGACAGAGCAGACTAGAAAAACTGCAAAGGTGCCCGGTGCCAGCAGTAGAGTCCCCAGACAAACCTCTAACGAAAGCGAGAAGCACCAAAACACCATGACCCCAATATGCCAACTCTATCCGACACTTTCCTGAGTAATTAACTCAATATATTTTTGCTAGCAAGCAAATAAAAGGCTCTGCAATGGGTGCTGCCTCTTGGGTACTGCTCACCTTCCCAGCCGGGTCAGCCAGCCCCAACAGAGGCACCTGCACACAACTGAGAAGCACAGGTCTGTCTTGGAATGGTTCAGGTCTTCATGGTAAGCAAGCCTGGACAAATTTCTGTTTACTAGGTGAGTCACAGGGTACACTGGATAGCAGAGTTAGTGAGAGATCCCTTTAAACTAATACATGCTTGCACCACATACTTATTAATTCCTGCTAATGAATAAGAAGTGGGGAGAGGGGGACCCGATGGACCTATAGTCCATTCCAAACATAAAAATACCACCATCTCTCAACTGTCCCATTCTAGTAAGGACACACCTCATTTTACTATTAGAAGCGCATGCTGCCAAACATGAAAAGGGGCAGCATCCCACAATGTACAGCAGGATTCATACCCTTTAAACTGTCCCATGGGGCATCCCTCACTTTACCACACAGAATCACTCAATCCCACATCAAAAAGGTGCTGACAAGAGCCTGCCCAGTGTTGCTGAGGGGTTGAGGCACTGGGCGTCTCACCTCGCGCTACACCAGCGACCCGGGTTCAGGAATGGACGTGGGTTGGCTGGAGGAGGAGGAGGAAGGATTGAGCGCCCCAATGGATGCTCTCCTCCTCCGGGGGGGGGGGTAAATCCAGGCAGCGACTGCGCCTGTAGCGTTGCTGCTGAAGCACAGGCGGCAAGGTGCAATGGCTCCACTGGAGTCTGGGTGGGGAGGGCGTTGCAGACGCTTGATGGTGGCATGCACCAGCATGCCGTACATCTCGATGCAAGTCCTTCGCGTTACTGCCTTCACGGGTAAGGACAAAAACACGAGAAAACCGTATGTAAACATCTCTCGGTAGCGAAGCATCATGACGCTGGGTTCCTGGTATGCTGGGGCCCAGCCAACAAGACTGGAGGAAGGCAAGGTTCCTCTGGGCCGAGACCAGGGGAAAGTAAAAAACTAAAAAGGTGCTGACAACACACTCAGAAGGTGCCAACACTACAAATGTCATAACTTTGTGTGATGCTAAATCAAAACTGAACATTTAACTAATACGGACACTCATTTCCAGTGCTGGGCTTGAGTGTTTGATGGTGTGTCCTACACAGAGTGCTGATGTCCCACAAACTGGTGACAAAATGATGAGGTGTTCACCTTTCTCCTCCCCAGTGCGAAAGAAGGTTCCCACCTGTGCTCCACCCCCACCAGCTTCCAGTGCTGAACTTCTGTTTCATGTATCACACATTTTAGTGATGAAAGGTTGTGAAGTACTTCCAGAACCTTCTGTCGTGGAAATGGGGGACACTCACTGGCACTTAAAATGGGGGCAACTGTGGGATACTGACCATCAAAATTTTGGAAGACATCAAATATGAAGATACAAGCTCAAAACACAGCTTTTATCTGTGCAAAATTTAATTCTGAATTAGCATTTATTTTACTTATTGTAACATCAGAATTACAACTCTGAGTCAGGGACTAATTTCCAAAAGGCTCCACGTCAGGTTACAGAGAATACAAGCTATAGTTCCAGATGGATACAGTACAATGAGCTAATATACAAGACAGTAGGGTGCTACCAGATCTAAACAGGGCAACTGCAACTATATACAGGTGAGTCTGTGAGCATACACAGGGATGTAGCTAAAGCAAGTTATCAAATTAAGCGAGCTGTGCTCCAACAAGACTAGGTAAAGCAGTCTAGATAGACTGTCTCTGGAGTGGACCAAAAACAGGTGGCGCAGGTAGGAGGGTGGCCCCTCGGGGCCTGTGACTCATCGCTGAGGACACGTACAAGACAGAGTGGAGAAAATGTGATTCCTGAGGGTATCATACAGTCTTGCGTGCACAGCACTATCTTTTTATGGGCATCTTTTCAGAAGGTTAACTGGGGACGTCCCGTGTGACAATTGTCAAAAATGATCCTTACTCCACAGTCAACAGCAGTAACAAACACAGCTTCTTCTCAACTGGTGTAGTATCAAATCGTGCTTCCCCATCAGAATTTGCTTCCCAGTAGCATAATCTGATAGCAGGGTAAAGTCAAATTATGCTTCCCCGTCAAATTTTGCTACCCATATGATAGATTAGTACACTGATGTAAAAACATTGTCAGGTGTTGGCATTATGGATTTTGAACTGTAAAATGATTTTAGTACACACTAAACAATGTAATACATCATTTAAATTTGGCTAATATGCATAATATATGTAAATAAGCAACATATGAAAATTCTCTCGCAGTGGGATTGTAAATGACAGCGAATACAAAAATGTTTTAAACCCAGTTAAGAATGATAGTAATTGTATTTAGTTGACAAATATCAAAAACAGGTGCACATAAAAATCACACTGTACTAACTGCTTTTACTACCTGTATCCATCAGGGTGTGCTACCATCAAGCAAATATTACCCAGCCACATGACAAACAAAACATCTGCCCTTTCATCACAGCAAAATCATTATTTCCAGTTTGCTTTACTTTTCACTTTTACTGCAAAGTGGGGTACCCAGTTTCTTCAAAATACCTCCAAGTAGCAAAATCTGACAGCTATTCGCATGTCAGATTTTGCTACCATCAGTCAGACTATCACTCAGGACACCATAATGATAAAGCGGGAACCGTAATATCACTGGCCAAACTATTTCAATTTTCATTTACATTTTTTTTTTTAGGCTTTATTTTTGCACTCCGTCGGACTGAGGCATCTCTCGGAAGTGCTCACTCGATCTGCTGCCTGCTGCTCCCTGACATGGCCCTGCCACTGATTGACCCCCCCACCCCCACCGGGAGGGCCCGCCCATCTACCTTAGCGGCATCTTTCTGAAGTTAGAAGGGTCCATCTTGTGGGTGGCACCTGGGGACCATCGGGGCTGCAACACGACGTTGGGGATGTGCGGCCAGATCCCTGGAGCCCTTGTCACCTCCCCAGTCCTCCGGGAATTTTTCCATGGATGCATCCCCTCAGGAGCACGGACATGCAATGATGTCCAAGGCACAATGTGCCACCATCGCTCCTCCCCCTGCACTGCCGGCACCGCTTCCTTGCATCACCCCCGAATTCCCCCAGGGGTTGCTAAAGAGTAGTGTGAAAGCTTAATCCCTCCCCAGGGAAGGGAGAGTAGTCCTCCAGACGCTCCATCCCTTCCCTCCCGACCCCCAGCGGCCCAAGTTCATTCCCTAACCTGGGTCGCCGGCGTGCCACACAGTGTGGCATCCAGCGCCTCAACCCTCAGCACCACCGGCCCAACCTCATTTAATTACTTTTCAGTGTTACTGTATATTTTGTACCCCATTCCCTCAAAATACCCCTAGGTATCAAAATCTGACAGCTATTCACATCTATCAGATTTTGCTACCTTCAGTCTAAGTACACCAGAACAAAGCAGGAGTCCTTGTATCACTGGCAGGGTTCGAAATTTCCCTTTATTTGGTGTTCCGTGCACACCAAAAATCATGCATGGAACACTAAATACTGACAGCTGGTAACCCATGTTGAATACCGGTTTTTACTCCCACTTTCGAGTGGTCAATTGTGAAGTCCATCTTCCAGCATTACACAATGCACTTAATTTTTTGCCCACAACCACCGAGTTCTATATAGCGTCAGTCCACACTCTAGACATAGTAGAACTCACTGCCCTTAACCCACTTGTAATCTCACAGGAAGATACACATGATCACTGTGTCTCGTTCTCTGTCTTGCCTGCCAGCCTCCATTACTCTGGCGTGAACCATGTGGAGCTACTCCAACCACATAAATAAGAAAGGTGAGAGAAGTGTAAATGTAACCGTCAACTTGGATACTTTTTTTTTTAAGCCCAACATAATAAAGAGCTCACATATGCTGATTGGCTGCTCTGTAGTTGTGCAAAACAGGACGTGCCAGTGTGCTGAGAGTATTAGTGGGAAGCAGGTTCAGGATACATGAGTTAAGTGTGTGGTCGTGATACAGTAGAAGGATGTTAGGGAGTTACTCCAGTGGACAGACTCTCTCAGGAACCACAATCATGAACCTGGGGTCATTACTCCAGTGTGCCTAGCCGTCTTGGGGAAACAGCCTTGGACCCCACTGTCCCAATTCTGATTTTAAGCTGTTAAAAGTCATAACAGCAGCTGCCAGAAACAGACATTAGGGAACTCGTCGATGCACACTCAGTCTGAAAACGTGGGTGAGCATGCAGCAAAGAAAACTAACTAATTACTGCAGCTTTTAAAAATAATATGGGCTAAAAAAATAATGCTGGTGGAGTGGGCTTGCTAAGGACAGCTAAGATTTTGTGGGGAAGAGGGAACACAACCTATTTCGGACATTTTGTTGGCAGTGCAGTCTCTCTGTGCCATGAGGTAATGTGCCTAGTGATAGAGTACTTACACAGTTGTACTTAAAGAAAACAAATACTAGCATCCAAGTTTGGCATTCAGAACTGCTAATTTTTTATCATAGGGCAGGATGCATCTCCATTTTTGGCATACCCACCTCTGCCACCCACTGTGTGCCAGACAGCTTTGCATATTACACATAATTAATTACAGGAAGAGATACCCATCTTGTGCAAAATGTGTGGCATTTTAATAAAACAGCTGAGTGACAAAATTTTTTGGCAAATTCTTTTTACTGAGAAAATATTGGGGGTGTTAGACTGCAGAAAAAAGTCACCAGTCTTTTGCTTGGTTTCATTCAGTTATATAGTCTGGGTGTAACTGTGGCAAGCATTTTAAAAAGTAAAATTTTAACTTTCTAGAATTTCAATTTTTCACTTAACATTTCTTATTGTGTAATGGGAACAAATAGTGGTATACAAGAAAAAGGGGTCGTATATCAGTTTTTAAGACGGAATACCAAATCTTGGCAACTGGTTTTCCATGTGGAACACCACTTTTTAAAATGGATTTCTAGCCCTGACTGGACAAGCTTTTTTCTCCCCCCAACTTTCATTTAATTACTTTTCAGTTTTACTGTATACTGGGCACCCCATTCCCAATAAAATACTCCTAGGTAGCAAAATCTGACAGCTATTCACATCTGTCAAATTTTGCTTCCCTCAGTCAAAGTATCACTCAGGACACCAGAATGACAAAGCAGGAGCCCTTATATCACTGGCCAAGCTTTATTTCAACTTACCCCCCCCTCCATATTTTATTTATGCTCCTGTTCTCCGTGCCCCCTTCAGACCAACCCTCCCAGCCCCCACATCCCGGAATTACCAGGGCTTACCTTTCTGGCCGGCTGGAGAGCAGAGCCTGCTGAGAGTCGTGCTTCATCCTGCAACCTCCCCCATCACTTCAACAGTGTGCCACCAGAGTGCCACAGTATATTCCCCCACAGTCCCATCACTTCCTCAGTCTGCCTGCATTGTCCTACCCCTGCCATGTTTCCTACCCACCTCTGATCGGTTCCCTGGTGTGCTTGCACAGTCTAATCTCTACCATACATCCTCTGCCTCTCCGATCAAGTTCTTGGTATGTCAGTAAAGTCTCAGCCCTCCTGGATAAATTATAGAAGTGGGGCTACCTGGATTCCAATATATGCAATAAATGCTTGCAGGAAGAGGGTACACGTCTTCACATGTTTTGGTCTTGCCCTAAAATCTCCTTATGGGATTCAATTACAACTTCCTTGGACCCCCTGCTGGGCCTTCATGAATACTTCATTCCCGAGATCTGCCTGTTAGGGGACTTATCCTCTATTAGAGTTAAGGTACGAAAGTACCACATTTCTATGACTGCCTTATCGGCTAAGAAGCTTATTCTTCGTCATTGGAAAGATAGGTCCTCCCAATCTGTTCAGGAATGGGTAAGAGAAATTCTGTCTAATCTGCGCACAGAGAGAGCGATTGCTAGTCTCCATAACAAAATGACAGTGCATACTAAAATATGGGATCCCCTTCACTCCCTAATTTCTCTGGTTCAAGTCTAAGCGCATCTCAGACTATATTGTCATGTAAGACCTCAAGTAGTGAGCTTGGCATTGACAGGTGCTAGGTTTGGTTACTGCAGTAAGGGAAGGGGAGGGTGAGTTAGGCAGTTACTCCATTATATTGTACCGGAATGTCATTGTCACTGTCACTTAAACTGCTTTTTATTGTGGAAAATGTATCAATAAACTTTAAATAAAAAAAAAAAAGTCTCAGCCCTGCCACATATCCCGCTCATCTCCCTGATCACTTCCCAGGTCAGTCTACACAATCCAAACCATGCAATATATCCCGCCCTCTTCCCCAATCACATCCTTGCTGTTCCAGAACAGTTCGACCCCTACCATATATCCATTCCACCTGCCTCCCTGACTGGTTCAACACTGTGCTGCAAGGCTCCATCCCTGCCGTACATCCCATCCAGCCTCCCCTGCTCTGGCAGCACCGTGCCACCCCAGCTATATATCCCGCTCACCTCCTCATTCACTTCAACGGTGTGCCAGCAAAGTCTCACTCTGTTGAATATACCTCCCATTTCCCCAATCACTGTAATGGAGTGTACAGTCACACCCCTACTACACATCTCCCACCTCCTCATTTGCTTCCACAGTGTGCCATCATTATCTCACCCACCTCCTAGACAGTTTTTTTGGTGTGCCAGCACAACCAAACATATCCATACCACACATATCGCTGACATCCAAATTCTGCTGTGTATGCAGTATCAGCACAGTCCAACCCTTGCCATATATTCCACCAACCTCCCCGATCGCTTCCTCAGTCTGCTGCACAATCCCACACTTCCAATGAAAGATAAAGAAGCCACTCAAGGGTTCATGCAATGAGGTAGATCGGCTACACCCAGAAACATGAAATCAATACCAAAAGGTTATTCAATGAACTCAGATGCAGGTACTGAAAAATAAAACTTTGCATGCACTGGAAAGCTTCAACTATCACTGGTAGAAAAATTCAGACAATGTCTATACAAGTAATACGCAAAAGGGACTGATAAAATGGGGAGTAGCTAGCAGCCTAAAACACACTCCCACCTCCCCCGTCGTTTCCCTGGTATGCTTGCAGCCCCACTCCACAGGGACGTCAAATGCACGCAGGAATTCTACTTAGCGCCGGTGAAAGTAATGGGTTAACAATACTGGCTGACTGCTAAAAGTAACACGATCAGTTCTGCTGTCGGATGGTCACTGTGCCTGCAATAAATTACTATGCACACAAGAAAATCAGCCTTAGAAACAAGACACGCACAATAGTGCCAAAAGGTCAAGAGACAGTCTGCGACTGCTGTGAGCCAAGGACAAGGATTCAATCTGAACTAAACATGATCATTTTTTTTTCTCCAAAATATTTTATTGAAAGATAGAATGCTACAGCCTTGACCAAATATAAACAGTGAGGTTACACGGTGAAATCACACAGATCACTTTAGATGTACAGTTAATTACATCTGAAAGAAAACGCCCCGAGGACGTAACTGATGCCCAACCACTGAAATGTTTAGAACATGGCTCCATGATTAAGCCTACCCCACCCCACGAAACACTCAAAGGGTGAGAGCTATGCTAGGAACAAACCCAGCTCAATTGCTGAAATTAGGGTATTCCACATACCTAAGAATAAGTCTTTCTTACCCATAGCAAACAACTGAGCCCTCTCTATAGACGTACAAAGTTTAAAGTTATTCACCCACTGTTGGGTGGGGGGGAGCCATCCGGGACTTAGCCATAATTTTCCAGGCATTAATCAGAACAAGGGACCAAAGGGGGTTATTGACTACCACCAGGGTGGACAGGATCTGCACCCATTAGTAATTCAGTTGGACTACGGGAAGGGCAATATCCATGTACTCCAGACATAATCCTATGAACGTCATACTAGAATGGGATTATCATCTCGGGGCAGAACAGTGCTAAGTGAGTGAAGTCTCCAGGAGTTCCCAAACATTTAGGACAGCAACTAGATTTGGAAGGGTCCATCTGTTGTAGCCTAACAGCAGAAAGGATTGCCCTAAACATAAAATTAAACTGTATCTGCCTCAGCTTGTTACTTCTAGAACATACCGTCATATGTTTACAGGCCTGCTCCCAAAGGTGAGCATCCCAAGTAATTCTAATGTCCTCACCCCACGATTCATGCACCTTACTCAACACGTCCCAGTCACCCACCTGAAGGATCCGACAATATATTGTAAGTGGTTTTCTACTAGGCTGTGGTCTAAAAACTTCCCTCCTCAAAGGGTGAAGATGAAGCGCCCCCCCCCCACTTAGGGCGGTCCCCAGGCAATTCCTAAGCTTCAAGTATACAAAGAAATCTCCTCAGGATGTACCCCATCTGCTGCATAAATACTGGAAGCTCAAGACTGTACTCCCTTCAAACAACTGGTAAACATAGGAAAGGCCTCTGCATTTCCAATCCAGTAGCCTATGTACCAAGGCCACAGAATGGGGTCCTTTTAGCTCACCTGCATCCACTAGATGTGTGTACCGAGAGGGAGCAGGGGGCCTCTTGAGAGAACGAACCTCATGCCAAGCCCTTAAGGTGGTGGCCAGAAATGGGCGTGAAACCTCCACAAGTCCACCTGTCCAGAGCATCTCAGCCAACAATCCACCTTTCAGGCACCTGAATACTCCATCCTTCTCCAACCTGAACCAGCTACACCCATCATGCCCATCCCCAGTTAGCAGAAAAGCTAGCTGGGCTACTAGAAAATACCACTGAAAGTTCGGGAGGCTCAATCCACCCATATACTGCGGCAACTGGAGAATCGCTCTGCCAACCCGAGCAGACTAACCCAACCATAAGAATCTATGTACTAGGGCATTAATGTGCCTAAAATGGGTTCAAGATACCTTTATAGGAAGGGACTGGTAGAGATAAAATGATGATTCTGCAGAGATGCCTTTAACTACCCCAACCCTCACCATGAGGGATAGAGGGAGACCGGCCCATCTATCACAATCCTCAGCTATTCTCTGTACAAGATGCTTAAAATTCAAGGCATACTCTGCCAGAGATATTTAATTTTAGTAACCAGTTGCAACCCCTTGAGATGGGAGATGAGGGCAGACCTTTCCTATCTCCCAATGGGGAGTTCACTTTAGTCCAACTGACCTTATGTCTTGAAAGCCAACCATACTCCCCATCAGTCTATGTACTTCAGGCAAGTTTACTGCCGGTTCTGCAGGTACAATAATAAATCATCCACGACATCACCACTTTATGCTCCCTACCATCCCCCGCAGAAAACCCCTGATGCAATTATGTACCCCTGTGGCCACAGCCATGAGTTCCAGGGACAATACATACAGTAGAGAAGAAAGAGGGTACTCCTGCCTCATACCCCGCCCCAAGGTAAACTGAAGGGATAGCTAACTTATCTGGACACTAGGTAGGGTATAGAGGGCTCTCACCCAGGACACAAAGGGCCAAACCTCCTCAGGGTCTCGAATAGGTACCCCGCCACTCCACACAGTCGAAAGCCTTTACAGCATCAATTGCCAACCTAGCTGCACCACGATTCTGCGGATTCCTCCCCCACTTGTAAATGATATTTAGGGTTCTACGAATGTTGTGCTTCCGTTGCCTCCCCTTTAATGCCCCCCAGTTTGATTAAGGTGAATAAGCTCTGGGAGCAGAGCCTCCAGTTGGGTAGCCAAAGATTTTGCTAAAATTTTGTAGTCAGATAAAAGCAAAGATATTGGCCGATCAGAAGCACACCAGGCCAGGTCCTTCCCAGGTTTGGGGAGAACTATGATAGTAGCTGACCATGTTGGGGGGTTGGACCCATCACCAGGCTTTCTTGCATCATATCCAGAAGGGGGTTCAGCAATACATCATGAAACTGTTTGAAAAACAAGCATTTTGTCAATGCCGAATGTTGACTGTGTTGGTCTGTTGAGCTCGCTCGTTCAGTTTCTCCCAGTACTGCAGGCTGCACCTTTGTACGGGGCTCCTGGCTGCATTGGCACGTTTTTTCTGGCCACAAAGAAATCTGCAGCTGTCCTGACAGAGCTGTGTTGAGGTGGGTTACTCGCCCTCTCTCAGTCGCTCATTCTGTTTCTACTGGCACTGCAGGCTGCTCTTTTGTACTGGGCTCCCGCCTCTGTTGGCGGCTTTTTCTGCCCACAAAGAAATGTGCAACAGTCCTGACACAGGTCAATTGAGCTACCTCACCCCTGTTCCATTTCTGCCGGCGCTACAGGCTGGCCTTTGTAATGGGCTCCTGCCTGTGTTGCCGCCTTTTTCTGCACACCAAGCAATCCATAGCAGTCACAAAGGAGTCTGCTGAGCTCGCTCCCCCCCTTTCACTCGCTCATTGTGTTCATCCCAGCGCTGCTGGCTGCTCTTTTGTACTGGGCTTCTGCCAGAGTAGCCACCCTTATCTGCCCGCAGTGACGACAGAGCTGTGTTGAGCTCACTCAGTCCCCCTCCTTCGCTTGCTTGTTCCGTTCGTCCCACCGCTGCAGGCTGCCCTTTTGTACTCAGGCCCTGCATGCATTGCTGCCTTTTCCTGCCCACAAAGAAATCTGCAGCTGTCTCGACACAGCTCTGTTGAGGTGGGTCACTCCCCCTCTGTCACTCACTCATTCCGTTTCTGCCGGTGCTGCAGGCTGGCCTTCTGTACTGGGCTCCTGCCTGCGTTGCCGCTGTTTTCTGCCCACAAAGAAATCTGCAGCAGTGACAATAGACCTCCCCCTCTGTCACTCGCTCATTCCGTTTCTCCCGGTGCTGCAGGCTAGCCTCTTGTATTGGCCTCCTGGCTGCGTTGGCACCTTTTCCTGCCTACAAAGAAATCCGCAGCTGCCCCGAAAGAGCTCCGTCGAGGTCGCTCATGCCCCGTCTCACTCGCTCATTCAGTTTCTTGTGGTGCTGCAGACTGCCCTTTTGTACTGGGCTTCTGCCTCTGTTGGCATTTTTTTTTTGCCCACAAAGAAATCTGCAGCAGTCATGATACATCTCCATTGAGCTCGCTCGCTCCCAGTCTCACTTAATCGTTCTGTTTGTCCCGGCACTGCAGGCTGCCCTTTTGTACTGGGCTCCTGCCAGCGTAGCCACCCTTATCTGCCCGCAGTGATGACAGAGCTCTGTTGAGCTCGCTCAGTCCCCCTCCCTCGCTTGCTTGTTCCGTTCATCCCACCGCTGCAGGCTGCCCTTTTGTACTCAGGCCCTGCATGCATTGCTGCCTTTTCCTGCCCACAATCAAATCTGTAGCAGTCCCAACAGAGCTCCATTGAGCTCACTCACTTATTCAGTCTCTCCCGGCACTGCAGGCTGCCTTTTTGCACTGGGCTCCTGCCTGCGTTGTCGCCTTTTTCTGCCCACGAAGACATCCACAGCAGTCCCTACAGAGCTCAGTTGAGCTTGGTCACTCCCCCCCTCAGTCGCTCGATCCTAATCTGTCCCAAACACCGATTTCCGACAGCGACTGCAGTATTCTGCACCGGAAACGCATTTTGGCCAGGATGTGAAAAATGACAGCTGTACTGTTCACAAGGAGGTCTGAAAAAAATGCCAATGTTGAAAATCTGAGGTGAAAATATTGCAAATTCGCAAAGTTACGAGCGTGTGTAGCAACTGCACAACGCATGCTCGTAAAACAGTCATTTTTTGGATTCTTCCCACCAAATTTGCAACATAGGCTTTTTGAGAGCCCACCTCATGAACACTGGCACTGTTTTGTTAATCTGTCCTGAAAGGTGATTCCACACAGTGATCGCGAAATCACCTTTCATGGCCGAATAACACCATGACAGCAATAGAATTCATGAGGAGGGGGTCCCAAAAAGCTCATGTTGAAAATTTGGTGCCAAAATTCCAAAAAATGCCTGAGATATGCATCAAAGTTGAAAAAAACCTATTTATTCCATTATACAGCTTACCGGCATTTCCTCAGTTTGTGGTCGGCTTTGAAGAGTGCAGACGTGTTCCCGGTCCACCAAAGATCATCGTGCCAGACTCCGGAGGTAAATATGTGGTGAGGAGGTGTGTGGGGAGGCAGGGTGCACAGTGGGTGGGCGCGGGTTGTTTGGGGGGGGGGAGACAGGGAGACTGCCAAGGGAGTTTCCTTTTTTACAGGTTACACACAAAAAAAAAAAAGACATCCCGGGATGATTTATTATTTTGCAGGGGCATGTGGTACACTGGGGTGGGCTCCCAGCGTGCCAACAGAGTCTTTCTTTTGGGGGCAGCTGTACCTGATGGGGATTGGGCACCCCGCGGTACACAACAAAAGGGGGTTATTACATTATGCTGACGGGGATTAGGGCACCTCGCTGGCACACAAAAGCGGGGTACATAATGCTGACAGGAGTGGGCTTCCATCGGCAACATAAATATTAAGATCTGCAGCCGATAGGATTGGGGCCCCTGTCGCAACAAACATAGTCATACTGCCGAGGGGGATTGGGCACCCTCGGGTGGATATTGTTTAGAACATGGCGGCAAGCCACCGCCATGTTCACAAACAATATCAGGGTTTCAAGATCCTGCCCTGCAATGACGGGTCACTCCCTCATTGCAGCGAATGGCTGACGCTGCAATGACGAGGTGGCCCCGGAATGCAGTGGCTAATTTTTTACAACTTGCTGACAAGCTGGCTGAACTACTGTCAGCAGCAGCATGCCACAGCATTGGGGGAAGCGGGACAAGCCTTTACAGGCTGTGGGGGCACTGGCCACAACAGTGCCATGCCTCCATGACCTGCTTGTGGAGAAACCTGCCACAGCATGTTTCTTGCACATGCGCACAATCAATACATAAAAAAAAAAAATCAACTAGTAGCCCGTCCATCCCTGGGACCTTGCCACTTTTTAGGGACTTAATAACCGTGCTGATTTCGGCTTTGGAGATGGACAACTCCAAGCTGTTTGCCTGGTCACGATAAAGTCCTTAAAGGAGGCTTGCCAAAAAAAAAGTCCAACTCCAAGACAGTGGGAGACACCTCCAATGTGTACAGAATCTTGTAAATTCCCCCAAACACTCCCCCCCATGGGGGTCCTGAACACGCTGACCCATTGCATCGTGAATTTGGAGCACAGCCCTCTCTCCCACATACAATAGCTGCCAGGCTAAATATTTCCCTGCTCTGTCCCCCTCCAAAGTGTGCTCCAGCCTGTGCCCGTACGATAGCTCACTCAATCCTAGAACTACTAAGGGCACTGAATGGCCACTTTATTTTTGGACCACTTAATATAGTGCGGGGGTGGGTCTGGCTTTATGGGCTTGCTCACCGGCCTCCATTTTGATCCTCAACTTGTCCAACTCCTGTCCTGAGGCCCTAGATTTGTGGACAGCAAAAGCTATAGATTGCCCCCTGATGGTACTGTGCTTTTGCCGGAAACCATGTTGGTTTGGGCAAAGCAGATTGTACTTGTTGAGGTGTTCTGTGAGTTAGTTTGCCACAATTTTTTCCAGAGCTTTGGATAGTGGGGAGAGGATAGATATTGGCCTGTAGTTAGTTTCCAGTGCCTTGTCTCCATTCTTGTGCACTGGAGTCTCATAAACCCTGCACCAGTGACCAGGCACCCTGCCGTTCTAAGGCACGAACAGTAAGTCCAGGGGGGAGGGTGACATGGCTGACAGGACCGCCGGGTATAAACACAGAAACTCTGACAGCAGATAAGGACCACTTGGCCCACCCAGTCTGCCCATTTTCCTACCTTTTGGATAAGCTGAAGGTCCTAGTTAACCAACAGCTTACGTCCTCCTATCCCCCACTAGAACTGCCTTATGTGTATCCCATACATTTTTAATTCTTCCATTGTTTTTGAACCCACTACTTCCTCTAGAAGGCTGTTCCATGCGTCCAATAATTTTTCTGTGAAAAATATTTCCTTACATAGCCCTGAGCCATGCCCTCTATCTTCAAATTGTGCCCCTTTGTTCTTATACATCTGTTTTTCTGAAAGATGCTACCATCTTGGATTTTGTTGATTCCCTTGAGGTACTTGAATGTTTCTATCTCGTCTCCCCTGCCTAGGGTATGAACTGGAGTACTGTGTGTAGTTCTGGAGACCCCATCTCCACAAGGACATGGACAGGATGGAGGTTGTCCAGAGGAGGGCAACTAAAATGGTGCAGAGTCTGCACCAGAAACATACGAAGAGAGATTAAAGGAGCTTAATATGTATACCCTTGAGGAGAGGAGGTACATGATAGAAACTTTCAAGTACATCAAGGGAATCAACAGAGTCCAAGTTTCTTTCAGAAAAAAAGATGTGCAAGAACAAGGGGGTACAATTTGAAGATGGAGGGGGGGTGGCTCAGAGGTAGTGTGAGGAAACATTTTTTCATGGAGAGGGTTGTGGATACATGGAACAGCCTTACTGAGGAGGTAATGGAGTCAAAAACAGTGGGGGGAATTCAAGAATGCATGGGACAGACATAAGGCAATTCTAGTCAGGGGTAGGAGAAAGTAGGCTGTTGGTTAACTAGGATCTGCGGCTTATCCATTAGGTAGGGAAATGGGCAGACTAGGTGGGCCAGGCGGTCCTTATCTGCCGTCAAATTCTATGTTTCTATGTATACATATTAAGCTCCTTTAGTCTTTCCATTTGATTTCTGGTGTAGATCCTGCACCATATTACTTGCCCTCCTCTGGACGGTCTCCATCCTGTCTGTCCTTGTGGAGATGCAGTTTCCAGAACTGCATGCAGTACTCCAGATGGGGTGTAATCTTCCTGGGTTTTGTTTCCTAGGTGCATTACTTGCACTTTTTTGCATTGAATCTAAGCTGTCATACTTTGGACCATTCCTCCAACCTTGCCAAGTCCCTTCTTATTTTATGTAGTATTCCAGAAAATGTGCTAGTTCAACTTCAGATATGAATATACAAAGAAACCAGCAGCAGAAGGCCATTTGGCCAATCTAGCCTGCTCGTACTGTAGGGTCCACAACTCAAGCTACTGCCCCTGCCCCCCTGCACACATCCTTACCTTCCCCCATACCTGTCCCAGCCACTCTTAAATCTGCCCACTGTCTTCAATGAGATCACTTCCTCCGGCAGCACATTTCAAGTGTCCACCACCCTCTCTTTGAAGAAGTGCTTCCTGACCTCCCTCCTAAACCTCTCACACTCCAACTTAAGCCTATGCTCCCTTGTGTTATGGTTGCCGCTCAGCTCGAGACCCTCCTTATCCACTCTATTTATTCAAGTACTCGATGGTCCCGATCATGCCTCCTCCTCCTCCTCTCTCCCCCCATTATCCTCTTTGGAGTACATGTTCAGTACCCTCAACCTCTCTTCTCATACCTTTACTCTGCTGACCCGCTATTATCTTTGTAGCCTTCCCTTGTACCTTCTCTAGCAGGGTAATGTCCTTTTTGTGGTTTGGGCATCAATACAGAACTCCATACCCTAGATGTGGCCTTATTAGTGACTTGTACAAAGGCAGTATAACCTCCTCACTCTCCTACTACTGTCTCCCCCCCAGCTATGCATCCCAGCATCTTGTTGCCCTTGTTGCTGCACTGTGTGGAGTGCTTCGGGTCGCTATTGATCACAACTCCCAGGTCCTTCTCCTCCTCTGATGCAGATACTCAGATTCCACCCAGGTAGTACTCTGCCCTGGGATTCTTGACTCCAATATTCATAGGGTTGCATTTCTTGGCACTGAAGCCAAGCTTCCAGATCTTGACCCACTTCCCCAGCTTTTCCAGATCATCCTGCTGGTCCACTATCCCTTCAGCTGTGTCCACTCTTACATAGAGCTTACTGTCATCTGCAAATAGGCACATTTTGCCCTTAATGGTACTGATGAAGTCATTGAATAACACCAACTCTAGCACCAAGCCCTGTGGGACCGCACTGGTTACCTCACCCTCTGTGGTCTGTCCCTCAGCCAGTGTTCCACCTATCTGGTCATCGTATCTCCAACCCCTAAATCCACCAGCTTCCTGATCAACCTTTGTGGGCCACAGAGTCAAAGGCCTTGCTGAAATCCAGATAGGGGATGTCTACCGCTTAGCCCCTGGTGAATGTCTTAGTGACACAGTCAAACAAGTCAAACTGATTCATTTGACACAATTCCCCCACCCCCCCAAATGAACACATGCTACCTCGCAACCTAGAGGCCATGCTCCTTTAGATATATTTGAGAAATGGGGCATATCTGAAAATAGCATGCAAAATGTTTTAGGGTATTGGTGACACAGGCAGTAAATGAGATACTGTGGTGATGATGGGGCTTTGATGGTACATTATTTGAAAAAGCAAAGTTTAACACTTTTTGAAAAAAATGACAAATATTGCTTAACTTAAAAAAAATGCATATTTTTGGAGCACAGTTGCTGCATGTTCATGTCAGTCTGGATATCACAAAGGAAAACTTATTTTTTTTTTTTAATGAGGGAGAAACAGTTTTGCGTGAAAGATAGCAAGCTCAGCAAAGTGCAACATCAAATGACAAAAGACTGAGGCAATGGTCCTCAGCAATTTATGAGGTGCCGACATTTCAGTGTTGTGCTGTCTAAACTGAGACTCCTACTTCTGGGTTGTGACGTCACCACTCACGCTGAAACCCGGGTACTACTGATCGGGCGTATACATGGCTGGAGTTACCAGCTAACCAAAACGTTATCCAGGCAATTTTACTTGATAAGTCGATGCCCAGATACTTCCTGACGTCACGTTTACATGCAGCTAGTGTTACCGAGTTACACTCGGAAATCTCCACTCCGAGCGCAGTTACCCGGTAACCCAGCTGCATGTAAAGGTAGTGATGGAGAGTACTCAAAGCGCGAGAAACTGGATGCTGGGCGAGTGTCAGATAACAGGCAGCACAGAATAAAAGCAAAAAAAAAAATACACAGAGAAGAAACCCCTGACTCTGATGTATAAGTGACTTTTGCTTGCACTTGTGTTAATGAACAGTGCAGAGTAAGTGCTTGCGATTGATAGGGACGGGATGGAAACCAGATGCTGGGCGAGTGGGGAGGTTAAAGAAGGGTCGGTGCATCAGGCAACACAGAATAAAAAAACAAAACAACTGAGAAAGACAGTATGATGGCATACTGTTTAAGAACAGTGCAGAGAAACAGTGCATATACGACTAGCGATGTATTTTACCTTTCTCGGTATTGACCCATGCTGTATTAGGGTTCACTGTATTACCTTTTTCGGTATTGACCCTCGCTGTGTTAGGGGTAGCTGTGTTGACCCTCGCTGTGTTAGGGGTCGCTGTGTTGACCCTCGCTGTGTTAGGAATCGCTGTATTGACCCCAGTAGACCCCAGAGTCAGTTGAAAAACAAATTCTGACTGACTTACCACACATTATGACTGATTTGTCCAACTAGTTTGAAATTTCTGACTTCAACTAAGTATAGAAAATGCAACCAATTTTTTCAACTTTCAGCATCGTTGAATTTTATTATGTTGTATGTTTGTATACATTAACTTCATATCTTCTGTTTGTTAAATGAATGCATGATTACACTTAGTAGGCATATGCTGCATGTTATAATACATATGTATAATTGATATACAGTAAGAGGCAGGCTTTTCGGATTTGTAGTATAGACAGCAATCACCCTTCACCAGCAATACATAACAAATACATACAGTATAGACAGACATACTAATCAGAGGTTCTATCCAAACCCAGTGTTCCGTGAAGAATACGGTGAAGTCCACTCCCACCAGATGAGCAACAGGATGTACATACGATGACATAAGATAATAAACATGCAAGAAAATAGGTTTGCATTCTTTAAAGATTATGCATGGGTAAGTAACTATCCAAATAATCTGACAGCCTGTGACAACCCCGAAGTGTGAGGCTAATTGTAATTAAGCGTTTGTGTGCAGTAACACCATTCTACTTACTGATTACTGCAGTGTAATACATGACTCAGGCTAAGTAATGTCATTAACTTGTTCCATGTAATTACATGTAACCAGACATTCCAGAATGCCATAATGCTGACTTCAGAGGAGAACTGCACAGCTGGTAGATTTGATTGTCTTTAATAGCCACCCTGCAGTGAATGCCAGAGTGTTATGTAAGCTTTAATCTTTATTTTGTTGGACAGCTGTTTGTGTGGGGTGACTCGGCTAGGTACAGTGAAGTCAGAGGACTGTAGGAAGCACCATGAGGACAGCAAAATCTGTTTTAGCTTACAAGATAATGAGCATGTATACTACAGGTGAGGCTACTGAAGAATGCATATCTTATCTGAGCACTCCTCCTCTGATGGGAGCATCATGGATTCTGGGAGTTATGGTTACATGAAATTGTATCTTACAAATCATTCTCAGTTAAATTGGTCTAGCGCATTCTGTTGTGCAGTAACAGTAATTAAAAATATTTTTGTACGTCAAGTGAAAAATGTGATCAGCCTCATACTTGGGTGTGAGGCTTTGCTGACTGCTCCCCTTTAATCTATCCTAGTTGCATTAAGGTAGAGTAGTTTCACATGTTCCACCAGGCCAGTAAAGAAAAGTCCCATCCTCTTGACTTGTTTAATGTCAGCTGTGTATCATTTAAGTTGAAACTATAATATTCATCAACATGTAACCAGAAAGTTATCCAGAACCAGATATAACCAGAAACTTATCCATAACCAGAAAGTATTTAAGAAAAATCTTAATGAAAGCTTAGCATAGGCAGATGTCTTTTGTCCCCACCCCACAGTTTTGTAGTTATGTGCTGCATAATCAGACCTAGTAGCTAGTTTACAAGAAGCCATTTTCCTTTTCCATTGGTGCAAACAAGAAGTATACCATAGCTGCAGGAATCTCATGCTGTAGTGTAAGTAAGGTAAGCAGACTAATTATATGTTCAATTTTCAATCTAACTCCATGACTGTACAGGTCTACTTATCTTGGTTTATTCAATGGGGATACATACAGCAACATCCTCTGTAATATAAACCACATTACCATAATATAAACCAGATTATTATTATTACCTATGCATGTCACAACATAACACAAGTGTGCATAGTCCTGGTACCCCCAAATAAATTCTGGTTTCTTTAGCAGTTCTTGTCTATGCTGGACATTGCATCCAAGTTCACATTGTCATTACTCCTTATAGTAGCAAGCTGCATTGAAATTTACAGTGACAGTACATAAATTATAATCACAGAGAACAGTGAGAACATGGATGTACACAGAATGCCATGGATTGGTGAATTGTCCTAATTTATTTGTTATGTTGAGGCAAACCACACCGGTGTCAAGGGAAGCAGTGGCATA
The DNA here is from genome assembly GCA_016271365.2 of Neoceratodus forsteri. Classification (NCBI taxonomy): domain Eukaryota; kingdom Metazoa; phylum Chordata; order Ceratodontiformes; family Ceratodontidae; genus Neoceratodus; species Neoceratodus forsteri. The sequence continues at coordinate 393,100,430 of CM028138.1, read as the reverse complement.
GCATGTCTGGAGAATGTTGGTCAACTCCAGAGAGCAACAAAAGACAAAAAAGTGGCCATTGGCCAGATACAGTTAATGATTCTGGCAAGGTTGTGGAGACTGATATGAAGGTTTGGTAACAATGAGTAAAGATCTGAGTGAGGGAGCATACCCGCCATTCAAGGAGGCTTTATGTAATGTAGAAGAGGTGTACTGTAATAAGTTACCACTAGGCCCGCCCTAATTCTGTTTGGACTTAATTAAGCCATTTTCATTGCAAGAAATAACTCATCTCTTGATTTCTATTGTGTTCTGCTGGACACCAAGCTGTAAGGACATGCACCCTATCCGCACAAATCCTGATGATGATGATGATGAGCAGCTCCCATTCATGAATCAGGGAAAGCAATCTGCACTACCTATTTCTGAAAAACTATGTCTGTCTGTCAAGTGACAATGTTTTAGCATTATGAATTTACTTTTTGAAGTTTATTGTTTATGATTGCATCATATGTTTTGTTTTAACAAAATCGTGTTTGATCACAGTTGTCAGCTTCTCTGGACAATGATTGTAAGTAGCAGTTTAACATATATCTGTTGGTTATGAACAACTTATGCCTGACTGTCCCATCATCACCATGTCCAGCCTTAGGGTATCCTGATGCTTCAACCCTAAGCACCACTTGCACTCCCTCCACTGTGGCACTAGTGGTGATCAGCATGGTGAGAGGTCATATGGCACCTGTTCACCATCATCTGAGTTGACTGGTGCACATCCTTCCACCCATTTATTTGCCCAGTCCTCAGGCTGTCATATGTGCAACAGAGTGGTCCAGGTATAGAAATGCTGACAGCTGTGAACCAGCATGATATGGTCAAAAAGAAACACAAGAAGCAGAATCAAGATAAACCTGTTTCATGTCCGATTCGTTCAGTGAAATAAAGGTAAAACAGTCATTTATTGAATCGTTGAATCTGTGTCCTATGAAGATTTATACCAAAATATGTCTATGACAGTGGTGAATTTGGGGCAGATGCTGTATATCACTGAGTGCAGAGGCTCCTTAACTTCTGATGTTCTGATAGATGGTAGTCAGGGAGGGGTCCAGCCTTCAGGCATTGATGCCTCTACCCCTAAGCAATTACCTCCCCACTGTGCCACCAGTGGGGATCAACATGGTGAGAGGTCATATGGCATCTGTTCACCGTCACAACATTGAGTTGACTGGTGCGCATCCCTTCCACCCATTTATGTTCCCAGTCCCTCAGGCTGGCATGTTGTGCAATGGAGGGGCCAAAAAATAGACAACTCTTGAGTGATCCATTCCATTGAGAGTCACTGAAAGATACATAAAACATAATCAAGGGCAACTATTCCATGTCAGAGTGTGTTCAGTTAAAACATTGTTTGCTTGAATGATAATGAAATATTTTGGTACAAGTCTTCAGAAATGAGGCCAGATTACATGTGTTTTGTTGAATTCAGGGCAGCTGCAGTATATTACTTGACTCCTGGCTTGACTTGATAGTGGTATGGAAGGAGTCTAGCCAGCCTTTGGGTGTTGATGCCTCAACCCAAGTACCACTCCCCCCACTGTCTCACCAGTGGGGATCAACATGGTGAGAGGTCCTGTGGCACCTGTTCAACGTCAACAGTGAGTTGACTGTTGCACATCCCTTCCACCCATTCATTTTCCCAGTCCTCAGGCTGGCATATTGTGCAAATGTAGGCTGGCACAAAAAAACAGTAACAGACAGTGGCTCGGATCTGAGCTATCATGATTTTTAAATGGGAGTGCACATTAAAGATCCAACTTGGTATCCAGCACAGAGTCTGAGTCAGATGACTGTCAATGAGAAAGTTTTATTGTGTGAACAATTCAATAATAGTGATAATAAAACTACACTACAACCACTATATGACTGAATGTAAGTAAGTGACATTTGGTAGTTTGCTGTTATGTCCGACTCCCTGAATGGCGTGTAGGCCAAGAAATAAGTTTTGGGACAGTTATTCCAGAGTTGAAGAGAAGGCATTTTATTTTCCCATTAAGTGATCTTAACTGTATTGTATGATGATGCACCTAACTACACCATCCCCAACACCAAAAATTAGTCAGCAAGTGATCAATCATGAATTCTGTATGACTACATTCATACAGTAGTACAATCACAGATAAGTAGAAAAGATCATCACACTGTGCGATAGGAAATTGAGCTGTGGCAGCTGGCTAGCCACAACAGACAGTGGCCTACCAAGCAAGTGATGAACTTGGTATTGGATATTGAATTTGTCTGCCATGTGTGGTGTAACCACAGCTTTCTAAATCTGCTACCAATACCAATCACACCGACATACAAGAATAAATCACATTGCAAGATTAGAGAAATGCCCAGCTGAGGGTTTTAAACTCCTGTTACAAATTCTTGAACTGATGTTTATGGCTGAAATGGCAAACTAAGCCCCGTCATTGCATTACATTTCAGAACCTAAATGATTAAAGAGCACCGTTCACAGCCTTTTTACTTTTATGCAAGAATAAACTGTTATTTAACCAGTTTTGTCACTGTATTTCAAACAGTAGTGTTATCTGAAGTTCATTTTAGCATTCTGAGTGAGCATCAAAAAACTATTGTAGGTGCCACAGATTGTATAGCAAGCAGCCTGGTGTGGGCTGTGGCTGTGGATGTAACCATGGCTGCAGTGCTGACATCACTGTAGGTACCAGGGCAGCGGAGTGACTCACTGTCACTGTGCAGCACAGTGCAGTGGCAGGCTTGGTTTTGCAAGGGTAAAGTAACAGTAGTCAACCTACGGATCGTGTGCTCCCTTCCCCAAGACTCCCACCTGTTAGCAATGCATTATGCCAAAATCCAAAATGCCTCAAAAGTTTTATTTTTTTGTCTGTTTTGTGCTTCCGTAGCAAAGCAGCATGGGGACTGAAACACAGGCTACTCACTTGTAACAAAAGTTCTAGGAGTGGTATACGTTGTTGTTCTTCGTTTTTTCACACTTGTTGGCATGTCCCTTTACTCTTCCCCTTTAAAGAGGTTCAACAAGTTAATTAAAATACCATGTGTGGGCTGGCCCAGTGGTGCAGAGAGCTGAGGCACTGGTGTCTTACCTCGAACCATGCCAGTGACCCAGGTTCAGAAAGTGACTCAGGGTACTGGGGGTCGGCACGGCAAAGGAGCAGAGGATTGAGCATCCAAGCCATCCATTGCACTGACTACTCTCCTCTCTTAGGGTAGGAGCAGGGTTGCATCGCTCTGCAACAGCCCCTGGTGGAGACTGGGAGCACTGCATGAGCATCACAAGAGAGGGATGTGCCAAGAAAGTGGCAAACTGCTCAGGACTGACTTGATGATGGCAGCCAGCTGAGTCTACCGCACCCCCGAAGGGCTACCTTGGGGTAAGGCTACAAATATGAATTAAGGGGGCTCCAGGGGGAGGAGTAGTGGTAGGGATGTTAGAGACTGTGGCTTCCCAAAGGAGTGGTGGGTCCTGGACATGTAGAATATCATGTGCACTACATGGTATGGTGCCTTACCTGAGCAGCACCCGGCCCATCTGCCTATATTGAGCCCAAAACATAATCCATATTAAAGAGTGGAAGGGATTGTACATTTGTGAGCAGATGACCACTCCAACTTGCCGGTGCTGGGAGCTAGCTAAAGACCCACCCCCACGCTCAGGCACGTAATGATGTGTGCCCAGGAGAAGCAAGAGGTGTGCTCCATTATTCTTTATGGGGTTGACTTTAAAACATTTTTCAAGATATTCGCTGTCATTTTGTCATTAACTATGAGCAGTGGGTGACCAACAAGGACCTCATGAGTTGTCCCAACTTGACCGTGTCAGTGGTTAAAGACAAAATGACCGCAAATGTATCAAAAAAATGTTTTAAAACTTAGCCTCCACAGAGAATAATGGAGCGAGCCCCCGTGCTCTCCCTGGGCACACATCTTTATGTGCCTGAGCATGGGGGCATGTCTTTAATCAGCTTCCAGCATAAGGAAGTTGAAGAGAATTGGCTATTCCCAAATTTACGATCCCTATCACCATTTAATATTGATTACGTTTTAGACTACTTATACCCAGACGGTGTGCCGCTCAGGTGAGGCACCACACCCAGTACTTTATCTTGGAGAATCTCTTTAAATATTACCTGAAGGTCTAAAAGCTGGCTCCTCCTACCTACTCACCCGTATTCAATATTTAAGCCTCTGCTTCACCCCAGGATGGCAGATCTTGCCTGCTGTAAGCAGAGGTTGTGCATTGAAGTTATGGAGGTTGAGTGGAACTGAGATTGTAGAACTGAGGCCCCAAAACCAGCATCCTGGTGTGACTCTAGGTTGATGTGGAACTGAGTAATGAAGGTGTTTGCTAATTTCCAGGTAGCAGCCCTGCAAATATTCTGGATAGGGTGGGACGCCCCAATAGCAGCCACTGACGCAGCAGTATGTCAGGTACTATGAGCTGTTATCCCTATGGGAGGCTCCTTGCCCACCCACCGGTAGCCAAGATCATAGCAGTATGTTATCCATCTGCCAATCATCCTCTTCGCTGCGGGTCTGCCAGGTGCACCTTCAGCATATGGGACAAACAGCTGGTGAACCTCTCCCCAAATGTCAGCTGTTCACTCCTTATATTAACAGAGCACTCATCTCAGGACCAAAATATGGAGCCTGTACTCTGCCTCTGAAATGCAATTGTGGTGGTACACCAGCAAATTCAAGTCAACACCTGATTCAGGTGGGACTCCGACACCACCTTCGTAAAGAATTTTGGGTGGAGGCACAGGACAACCTTGTCCCTGTGGAACACCAGATGGGGAGACTCAGAGAGCATCTGTAGTTCCCCAGTCTTTCTGCCTGATGTGATAGCCACCAAGAAGGTGGTCTTGCATGACAGATGTGACATCTCACACCTGTACATCTGGGTGTGTTGGGGAAGGAGAACACAAACTTCAGTGACTACTGGTAATTTCCCCTTACAAAACAGCTGTGACACAGAGTGCCGTATGCTGAAAGTAGTTAGTACTGTGCCTAGGGTGATATATCCAATTGTGGAGAAAGCAGTCCAGGATAGGTACATGTGATGCAAAATATTGAAGCCAGTGATGAAAGGTGCTCTTTAAGTCAAGTGGTAACAGGAACTCAGGGTAGACAAAGGAAAGACTCAGATTGCTGTTGTCATATTTACATGACTAGTATTTTTGTTGTTGGCACATATAAATCTAGCAGCATACAAACAGTAACAGGTATAGTGGTTGAATGTGCTGTGGAATGGTGGGTGCATGGGTGGTGTCTATTGTGAGCAACTGCAAGACAAGTAGTTGATGGGAGATAGTATCGGCAGTAGGCAGCCACAAGAACTTTTGTAGAGTTGTACTGCACCAGATGTCTTATATCCCCCCACACACACACAGACACACACGCTTGTTGGGGTTGGTCTTTTTTTTTTTATTTGGCAGTGGGAAAAAAGTGTGGATAGTTATCGTGAATAAATGACATATAGTTCAGACGACATGGGGCAATGCTCGACCGTTTACCATTCAGCAATAACCCGGTCACTGAGAACATGCATTCCACTGGCACACTGGATGCTGTTAGCCAAGGTAAGTTTTGCAAGCTGAGCCAGAGTAGGGTATCTGTGTTCGTTGTTCTTCCAAAATGTCAGTGGAAATCTTCTCTCACTTGTAGGTTTCACCGTCAAATATCTGTTTATTTCTTCTTCCACAGCTGAGCTATCATCACTGAGATGCAAGGTTACTTTGATCTTCTGAAGCATTTTCCTTTTCTTACTCATAGGAATGCCTTTATCCTCATCGGCATGACAGTTTGGATCTTCATCCTCTGTCTCTTCATCACTGAAGGAGACACTTGAAAGTGGAGATGTCACTGATGGTGTGCTGCTGGCTTTGGGATGTCTATATTGGAGTACTTGTTGAAAAAGCTGCTGTCATAGTTTCAAATTCCTTCATTTCTTCCACTGCATGTTTCAGTACTGCTGTTTGCTCCTCCTAGACAGCTGCAAAGCATCTTTGGTGGCTGGATCCAGAGCATGCTGGTTTTACAGTATCACTTTCTGGAAAGCCTCGACATTTTTCAGCACTAGTCGTTTCACCTGCTGCACAGTAGGATGATCTTTTACTTATCTGTGATTTTTCCACAATCTCATTTTTTATGAGTGGTATGAGTGCCAGGTGTGGTTGATTACTACTGACAAGATCAGTCAGCTCCTTAAATGGGAGAAGAAAATGTCTGAGTTCTTCAACAATATCAAACTCCTCAGTTGTGAGGCACAGCTCACTGTGTCCAGTACATTTCAAAGCTTGCTCAGCCTCCCGGTGAAGATCTATAATGCTTTCAAACATAATAAGTAAGAGTTCTACCTAGTCATGACCTGTTGTTTTAAAGTTATGTGATGCCTTTGTCTGTGTTGCACAATTCTGGAGGATGTTGCTCCTTTAACCGAGTCACTGTCACGACTGTCTTTCCTGTGTGCCACTGCGAATGGGTTCTGGTGCTGCATCATCATCATCATCATCATCACTGAGATAGAGTCCAAAAGGTGAATGCATATCCTCATCATCTGTTCCAGTTCCACTGTCTTCAACGGGGTACTCGGAATCCAATGACAGAATGTTTTGCGTATTTGCGATCTTCTCCAGGAGGCTGTCCATCACTTGCCGGTCATTACTGTTGGCTACTTCCTCCTCAATGAGATGCCCTTTGAAATGTAATGTGCTCACTATGGATTTGCATTTCAATCAAGTCTTGTACATCATTGACACGATTCATGGAATCCGTCATCAACAACAGATGCAATGCATGCGCAACACAGTGATTACAATGTTCCACCCGTAGCATGCGACTAGCTTTCTTCATGTTCTCTGCTCCATCATGTGTCGAGAAAAGTTTCACTGTTCTGTCAATCGCAAAATCCTCAAGTTCTCTACGGACATGCTGTGCCACTGCTTCCCCGGTGTGGTTAGGCAACACTTTACAAGACAATGTTACAATGCGAAAGTCCCAACCCACGTTAATATAGGCCAGGCGGATACCAAGGTAAGGGCGACATTTGTATTTGTCTGTCCATCCATCAAACATAATACAGACTGAACGCACTGTACAGAGGTCAGTCCTTTACTTTGGTTTTTAATATGCTTGTATACATCATGTAGAGCTTTACCACGTAAGCTTCTCCATTAGGTATTTTCATACTTGGGAAATTCTTGGAGAAGAAAAGTTGGAATCCCTGTTTGTTGACTGACTCAAAAGGCATCATATCCAAAGAAAACCATACCAAGACATCGTGAACCAGTTCAAAATCAGAGGAAGCTGGCCATCACACTACCAGTACCACCACCAAGACTTAAATTAATAGTTGTCTGCTTCAGTTTCTGTAGTTTGTTACCTCATGTACATCTATGTTATGAATGTGAATTAAATGTTCTGTTAAGGATGTAGTAGCTGTCTGCAAGGCATAAGTTTTAACTTGCTAATGTGCTAGTAGACTGAGCTTTTATGCATACGCTTGCTGTGCATCTAAGCAAAGGAACAGAAATATCTACTGTCATCAAGCAAGTTCGAGAAACTGAACCTGGGTCTCCAGAAAATGTACCTGGGACCTGTGTTTTAACATACAGTGAGCCAAAGTATTTCCAAACAATAGACTTACTATTGCCGTGAGACCTCAATTTTGGAGCAACAAACAGATTGCATATTTCAGATTTCTCACTTCGCAACAGTAGTGATGTACTTATATACTTGTTAGTTTTATGAAGAGGTGATGCACCAGCCATATTTAACTTTGACAGCTACTACACTACTACAGTACTACTACTCAGTACTGGCCTTTCTGTAACAAACTGGAACAAATGAATTTGTAACAAAACCACAGTATTATGATTTAGGATAATGCACATAGTATAAGTAGTGGATATATGTATACAGTAAAATACCACCAAGTCAACACTTGAAAAAACAGGAACAAGATGCTATGTCCAGCATAGACAAGAAAACTGTTATTCAACCAGGAAGTTAATGGCACATTTCAATCAACATAACACGGTTCCATGACAAGACATGGCATAGCATACACAGAACTTTAACAGATTGATGCTGCAGTGCAGTACCAGTAGCACACAACACATCAGCACTGTGAAAGTAAAAGACCACGGTCGCGACTCATGCCATGACCACCAATGTGTTCATGGTTACCTGCATAATGCTGCAAGTTCCCTACAGTGCCCATCCGTCCCACCCTGACAAAGTAGAACATACACCCCAGTAAGGGAAGGGCCGGGGTTTTGCACAGCTGGATATGCACCACCAAGTCTTCCTGGATCTGATTCATTCAGAAAATGTCTATTTCTTGATGAATTAATGTTGTAGACTCTGGCCTGTCTTTCCCACTTCACTTCCTCAATACAAAGTGTCAGTCCAATCAATAAGGTGAGCCTTCATTGCTTCCTCCAGCTTACATTTCAGGTAATCTACCGCATCCTACAATACAAAATATTCTTGTAAGGCCCGGGTATTGGTAGTATATGTTGCAATATTCCTGCAGCAGCCAATTTCATAGCTAAAAACAAGTGTGTAATTGCATTTAAACATCACCTATGCATGTGATATTAGAATTCTGTCACATCACTAAGGTATGGAAAAAGGTATAAGCCAGTGGTGCAACCGCTATTACCATAATTCTGGACTGCACCTCTACTATGGAACACTGAGCGAGATGACAGACAGCAAGGCTGCATGGCATCATTGCTGTAATGTTCATCCGTTAAGTAGTATGTACCGTAAACATGATCTCATACTGTAGCTCCAGTGGTTTACAACATGTCATGGCAAGCAGCAGCTCAAGACTTTTCAGCATGGTAATCAGTATATCCAAAGATGACACACTATATCACAGTGGATACAGGCTACCGAGAAAAACTCATTGCAGACTGAATTACTTTTATGACTGAGTCTTAAATTACCATTTGTAAGGCAAATGGGAAGATTTGATTCTTTTTTTTAAATTTAATATATTTTATTCAATTATCAAAGACAAAAATTGCCAAAATACAAACAATGCATTAAACAATACAGCAACTGTTACATTAGTCCTAATACATATACATTGCAGTAACTATCTGACCCCTAACATACCCTCTTCCCCCCCCATTATCCTATCCTCCCCAACCTTTCCTTCACTGTAACTGTTGCGTAATCCCCAATAAACAAATTCATGGAGTGAATAAGTCATGTATCCTAACAGAGGATCAGCTAGGAAGATTGATTCTTAATTTATTTAACAATGCTTATTGAGCTGCTTCTTTCACAAATTCCATCATCAAACAGGAAGATTGATTCATCAGGATGTTTATTGAGCCGGTCTTCTTAAAGGGAAGCTTGACCAAATTGGGGTTCCACTACAAAAGGATTATCCCAGTTTAGCTTTTCATAGTGAAAGAGATTATTCTTGTGCCACAACTTACTAATTTTAATTTGAAGGCAGTCTGCGACCGGAAGTATGGCGGATGGGGGTCGAGGGTGCTCCTGACTGTATAGGTGGGCATGCACTGTTCACTTCATACAAATAAATGGCAGTGAACAGTGCAGCATCGCACCTTACATACAGAAAATGCAGCCTCCCCACAATACTTCGGGTCACAGAATTCTCAAAGTAAAATACAGTAAGTTGTGGCACGATAAAAACACTGTTCTTAATATAACTGCTAAACCGGGTAAGCCTTCAGGGGCCCGGAGGGTGGAGGCTGAGCACCCCACCTGATTTCGACAGCTTTCTTTAAGCAGGCTGAAATCAAAGAGGAAGATTGATTCGACAATAATGTATACTGACTTGCTGCTCTTCTTACATTCCATCATCAAACAGGAAGATTGATTCATCAGGATGTTTATTGAGCCGGTCTTCTTAAAGGAAGCTGACCAATTTGGGGGTTCCCACCACAAAAGGATTACCCCAGTTTAGCTTTTCATAGTGAAAATGGCATTGTTTTGTGCCACAACTTACTAATTTTAATTTGGAAGGCAGTCTGCGACCGGAAGTATGGCGGATGGGGGTCGAGGTGCTCCTGACTGTATAGGCGCGCACGCACTGTTCACTCATACAAATAAATGGCAGTGAAGTCAGCGGCATCGCACCTTACATACAGAAAATGCAGCCTCCCACAATACTTCCGGTCACAGAATTCTCAAAGGTAAATACAGTAGTTGTGGCAACAAAAACACTGTTCTTAATATAACTGCTAAAGCGGGGTAAGCCTTCAGGGGCCCGGAGGGTGGAGGCTGGAGCACCCCCACCTGATTTCGACAGCTTTCCTTTAAGCAGGCTGAAATCAAAGAGGAAGATTGATTCGACAATAATGTATACTGACTTGCTGCTCTTCTTACGCATCCCATCATCAAACAGGAAGATTGATTCATCAGGATGTTTATTGAGCCGGTCTTCTTAAAGGGAAGCTGACCAAGTTGGGGGTTCCCACCCACAAAAGGATTACCCCGGTTTAACTCGGCCATACTGAAACTGTCAGGCTTTCAAACATGACAAGTCTAGTAGCCTGCCATAATATGCATTTGACCAAAGCATGAAAAGCAACTTAAGCAATCTAATAGGTCAAACCTTTAGCAGAAATGAAATACTCAGATGAGCAGACTGCCCTAAAAACAAACTGCAGTACTACATCCATGTATAAAGCACATACTGTAACAGGCTGCATACCTCTTCCAAGGGCTCCCACCCAGCCTCAAGATTATTGGTATACGGGCTTCTAGGACGACAGCATCCACAGGGCTTCCTAGCAAACAATCCAGAAATGAATACATTCTTATTTTCCAACCACTTCTACTTGTAAAACCAGTTTTAAAGCTCTATTTATAATTAACCACATAGAAACTATGTATAGTATGAGTAAGGTTGTGCTTTTGTCATGCGGTATATTTCAGAGAAAATCATGGGTCTTAATGACAGAAGTTTTAGAAATCATAGTAAAAAGTCACAAAAAGTCATGAATCTATTGTGTGCTGGCCAACTTCCCTCTGTTTTGACATTTCAAATTCAAATAAGCACATCAGCAAAGATTTAAATGTTTCAACAATTACATTTTGGGGTTGACCTAGTGGTGGGAGACAGCACACTGCACTGCAACCTGGACATGCACATGCTACTCTGAGACTAAGGGGGACCAAGTGTGTCATGGAGGACAGGGTTTACTAGAACTAGTATTTTGGTCATCCATGACGCATGATGCACCTCACAGACACAGCAAGCAGGGAGAGGAGGATCACAGTATCTTTTCGGATTGGAATTATTTCAATAGCCTTGCTTCAGGCTTGTGGTGGCTGTTCATGTTGGTACCCCATCCACACTTGGAGACCGTCCAACAAACCAATCCATCTCCATCCCCACAGGCCCCAGATATACCCAGATATATCCTGTACCATAACCGTTCACTTCTTCAATCAGGAAAAGTCACCCATCCCAAAGAGAAGTACCATACGACCATGAAGGACCATCTGCGCCCCCTCTCCCGGGTCACAGTGTAGTGAGATCAGTGTGTTAAGCTGCTACACAAGGACCGAAGAGGCGGTGTGCCTGCAGCCTTGTGTCCAATCCAAGCAGAGCCTGACTCAGTATCGTGCGGCCCAAAGGCGGACGCCCCTTCAGAGAAGAAGTCAGCGGCCACCTACGACAACGGCATGTCAGATGTCATGAACAGAGTTACAGAATGACGACGGACCGGGAAAGGAAGGAACAAGGTGAGGACCGTGAGCCCCGTGGACTCCTGGAGTTGCTGCAGGCCTGCAGCACCATCGACTACAATAATAAATCTTAAGACCGATCACACTGGCAGGAGCTCGGGAGGGAGCTACCCCGGGGCAGGTTGCAGGCCCAGGGTTGGATGAGGTCACTGAGGTGGTGTCCAGTGAGGCATGGGGTCAGGCACAACAGGGCCAGGCCAGGGTGAAGGCAGCACCAGCAACAGCTCTTTCCGGGTGAGGGAGAGATTAAGTTACTATCGCCCGCAGCTACTAGCCTCCCTCCCTGGTGAGTCCCCTCACACGATGCATGCACATAGAAACATAGAAGTTGACAGCAGATAAGGACCACAAGGCCCATCCAGTCTGCCCATTTCTTTTCTACCTTATAATGTGCCATCGGCCTTTGCTCTGTCAATGGCCTATCTATTCATACTCATTTTATTTTGCTCTTATGCTCATCCCATGCCTGTTTGAAGCCCTGCACTGTATTCATATCCACCACTTCCTGAGGTAGGCTGTTCCATGCATCCACCACCCTTTCTGTGAAAAGAACTTCCTCACATTATCCCTTAATCGGCCTCCATCTAATCTCATGCTGTGTCCTCTTGTCCAACTATTTTCTTATACTGAAACATAACTGCTGATTTATATAGTGCTGAGGGTTTTGGAAAACTGTTAAAGGGGATGTCTGCTGACTGAACAGTTGATCAAGTGAGGTGGGCAAAACTATTGGGCTGCAAGTGATTAGGCCTGCTCACACCAAAATGAGGGTGGATTCGGGCTGACCAGAGGGGCATCTTCGGCAGGGTGATTGGTGTTTGGGGCAGCGATAATCCTAAATTGGGCATGGAAGAATGGAGGGTGCCCAGTGTGTTCCAAGCTTATTTATATGATTCTGTTTGATGGCATGGCAAGCAGTTCCCCATCCCACGATGTAGTCATTATTCGTAGCAGTTCCAAAAAACACAAGCCTTTGGTCTACCCCCGAGCCCCCCAAATCCTGATGTTGCCAACATTGAATGTTGAGTATCCTGCCCCTCCCTCCCCGAGCCCAATGATGCCCCATTCAAAATAACCATTTTACATGGTACCCTGTCCCAGGTTGTAGAACATTCCCCCTCAACTCTAGTCTTCTATTTTGCCCAGCATAAACAAATTGTAGCCCCCCCACACTTGTATTAAAGTTAGAGCATCCTCCAAACCCGATGCTGTCCCTGCTTTACAATAAATATTACATCTCCCGTCCCAGGCTGTAGAGTGCCTCCCTTCCTCAATCACCGATGTTGCCTGGTTTTAAAATAGCAATTTAGTTGACCCAGGCCACCTAGTACCCACAACCCGCATGTGGTGCCATCCAACCCAGTCTCCCCACCTCTCGACACAGAACCAGCGCAGTCACATTCTCTCTCTGTCACCTCTCAGTCGGTGTGCAGACCAAACTTTCAATGAGTTCCCACACACTGCATTGGGAACTCATTGAAAATATAGTCAGCACGAGCCACGGAGGTGTGAGGAGGGAAGCATCCGCACCGGCCCTGCACCAGGATGTGGGAGAGGGGGACCGGGCTAGATGACACTACATGCGGGTCTGGGGCGTGCACTCTGCAACCGGAGTGGGGGACTATAATTTACTAGTTTGAAATGGGTCAACATCAGGGATCGGGGGTTGGGGTACTCGACCACTTGGGACTGGGGATGTAACACATTTATAAAGGGTGAACACTGGGGATCGGGGTTTGGGATGCTCTAAAACCCATTTCGGTGGCTGCAATTATTATTATACACACATGTGTTCAGAGTAATATTTGTGCTGCTACTGCAACAGAATTCAGTTTGTGCAAGCTGCCATGAAATAGTAAACAAGGTCACAAACAGGCCACCTGTTTCAGAAACCACATGTGTAACCCCTTTGTTACCCGGGTTACTAGAATCCCAGTAAGACCTAGTGGTAGATAGGAAGGCAGCTTAGAAACTCCAATTAAATGGGTTTCCACTGTCTCACTCTGTCCTCAGTCACAGCTGAGACTGAGAGATGACATCATTATAGAATTGTGGCAGCTGCATGAGCCAGTTTTGGAATCTTCAGCTCAGAGTGAGTTTAGAACTTTGGGAATTTAAAAGGAGTCTTCCGTTTGTCATTAAGCAAGAAGGAAGCATCAGTCTGATGTTTGAGTTTTGCCTCCACACAGAAGGAAGTTTTTCTGTGTTTCACCATTTATAAAGTGGTGGAGACTGTCCCCACGGTTCAGTGCCCCTCTCCGGGAGGTAGAAAAGGTCTCTGGGTTCCAGGGCAATCCCTCTCCCACCAAGGAAAGAAGCTGCCTGATTTTGTTTTGGCTGTTCTACCATAACAGCAAAGGTTAAAGGACTTCGCCTGTGGGGCCCCTGTAACATTGGGTGAGTGTTTGGCTCCAGTTGAAGGGGCAAACAACTGTTTTCTTCATTCAATCAGTTTCAAATTTCAAATGGTTTTAATGGGGACTGCTATTTGGGAGGACTATATACACTAGGACGAACAAATGGAGCAGTCAGTTTAAAGTTTAAATGGATTTAGAGTTCGCTGTAGAGGGGGTGCTTCAGTTCATCCACCATTCAATCTACATTTACAGTCCTAAAGTTTCTGTGTGTTCAGAGAAATGGCCGGGTATGGGCTGTGGGAGCTGGAGGTGGAAAACCCCCATCTTTAGCAACCAGGTCCACCTCACGGATTTCTTCTGTGTTTTGCTATTGCCTCATGCACTTGGCCAGTGATGGGTGGTACCCAGACGTGGGTCGCAACATGAAAATCTCTCTAGGAGTCACAGACTTCAAGTGGTGTGGGAGCCACAGGATGGGAAAATTACTCCTTGTTGGATGGGAGACTCCTTGTTGGATGGGAGTTCGAATTTGTGGCATGAAACAACCTCTAGTAGTCACAGACTTCAAGTGTGTGGGAGCCACAGTTGGGCCTCCTTGTTTGATAGGATGTCTTTCCAAGTAGAGTTTGGGTCCATTCTTCAAGTGGACCGTCAGTCAAGTGGCCGGCAGGGGTGCCGGGCCAGTCGGGCTGTGTATCCAATGCGCATGCAAAGTCCGGGCTGAGTGCCTGGTGGGTCCAAAGCCAGACAACTGTAGTAATGTGTTCATTCCTCAAATGGACCGCTGTGTGAACCTCTAATCTGCAATACAGTATCGAAACCCTTTGGGGGACCATGCAATGCTTTGTTTATGTTCAGTAGTTAATAAATAAAGCCACACTGAAAAATCCCAATTCTAGTTCTGGACATTACAGTTATTGCTTCCTGTAGTTGGATTTACTTGGGTGCCCCTGTGCAGAGTAGTCAAACCTAGATCTCTTGCGGCAGGTAGCCTCATCCTTCCTCGAACCTGTAGATATACTCCCCACCAGGTATTATGCCAAATGCCAACAGCATGCCACCTGTTGTTTTGGTAAAGGACAGGGGGGAGGGTTACACATCAGGGATTTATTTAACTCTAAAAATTGATTAGCTTTTGCTCATAAAGTGCTAAATCTTTGTGAAAATGCATAGCTCTTGCCTCACTCTGTTTAACAAACACAGCACTTCTAGAAAATCCATATAAATAATTTCTGTACAGTTAGTATAGTCCCAAGAAAAACTGCTAATCAATTATTTAAAACCCTGCACATGCATGTGGTGGAAATTGCACTTTTGCAAGGGGAACCCTTCTTACACAACTTTTCATGCTGAGGCATGCAGTTTTGGAAATCCAGTCCCTGGTGTTTGAGGTGCTGGTCAGTATAACGTTGATCTGCTGCACTCCATACTTCTGCAGTGTTTCAAAGGCCTCACAAGCAAATGCGGTAATTGACCTCCAGGAGCTGGGAGAGGGGCCGGGGTGGGGTTGGGGAGTGGAAAACAGTCAACAGACCGATCATCAAGCAAATGTGGCACTTCAGCACCCCAGAGCCAAGCTGCAAATTGGAAAATGTGCCCCTTACTAGTCTGACCGAGCAGAAGACCCCTGTTGTGTGATTCATCTCCTCTGGGCCTCCTTTTATAAAGCCCTCATCAGACAGCTGAGAGCTGATAGAACTGAACATGTGCCTAATTGACAACATGTCAGATGCATATTATTACAAATGGGAGGGAAGAGAGTGGGGTATGAGAAAGGCGTCATTAGCCCTATTGTTGGATTTCTCAGTGCTTTGTGCTTGCAAACAAAAGTACTATAAGCCAATGCTTTGTACTTCACTACATCCCCTTTTGGCAGCACAAATTGCATTTCATTTCTTGATTAATTAATTTATTTAAAATCTGGTTCCTGTAGGATAACATGCTAGCCCCCTGAGACGCAAGATCTTGTTTTCACAGATGTCCCAAGATGAAGCAGTTTATAAACAAGATGTTACAGTATGTCACATTGAGTTACAATCCTTATAGTAATTTCATGACTAGAGATTCAGCGATGTAAAGACTGCTGCAATAAATTCTGCAGAGGTTAACATATTGCAGTGATCTACAATCCTCAAGATCCCTCCCACCCTAATTTAATTACCCTGTGTTACATAGAAACATAGAATTTGGTGGCAGATAAGGACTGCTTGGCATGCAGTTGCTCAGGACAAGGGTCAGTGAGTCCCAGTGGTCTCCCTCACTGATCGGTTACCCCTCCCACAGTGACATTTCAGCAGCGAGGTCCCCCACAGCGACTACAGTGCCTAGCCATGGTGGGAGACCCCCTGGAACCTGGTGCTGTCTGTTGGGGGTCCTGCACCCCCAAACCAGCTCCGACTGGAGTTGAGAATCCTAAAGTGGGGGTGTGTGGGGGATGCAGCCCCCTGCGTGGGTGGTTCCCCTGAACCCAGCCCCCCTGAAGAAAACAAAGATACAGATAGTGAACCGGCAGCTGACTGCAGAATGCGGTCGACCTGCCGGTGTCGCTGATGGGGCGTTCAACATAATTTTTGCCGGACTCCTGTTGTGGATCTCCCACTGATAAATTAGTAATTTAGGGATTGAGGTCAGCTGTCACCTGTGATATGGTTCTGATGCAGATCCTTATTCAAACAGTGTGGGATCCACTCAGATTTACGAAAACATTAATTTTCCAGCCCAAACGTGAACTGTGTCAAGGCAGTTCCAGTCTGGGTCTACCCCTTAATAATCCTTTTCTGATATCACTCAATATTTAAATAGTTATTTTATGTCTTTCTACTAATGTTTCTCATTTTGAACAGGAACAAAGTACCTGGATTGCTTTCACTGTCCAGAATGGGTCAGAACCAGGTAATTGACAGATATGAATCTGACGAATGGACTGGGTCAATCAGAACCACGCCACAAATGAGTAAAATACCTTGACAATTCATTTTTTTTTATCATAGCAGATTTTATTGTGATTTTCTTTGTTCTAGTTTACAACAAATAGGAAGCACACATAGAGCACTGGTTAGAGAAGTCATCCATCACACAGTACACAGGTACATGGGTTTCAGCAATAAGGTAATACAAACACGTACAACCAGAGCGACAGATCAGTATTTATATCAACTGTTAACACTCAGGTAAAACATATAACAGGTAAATCTTATCCTCTAGGTGCTCTAACTAGGAGGGTTTCTGGGGGGGGGTTTACATAGGGAGGAATGCAGGTGGGCTCCCCATTTCTTATGGAAATAGCCAATCTGACCCTAATGTGAATAAGTCAGTCTTTCCATCACAGCTAGTCAGGTCAGAGCAGCATGGACAATTTGTTTTTTTTTTAACTTTATGTTTATTGGTTTTAACACAGAGAAGATAGACAGATAAAAATGCAGCAGACAATACATAAAGAAAATCCAAAGACAACAATTTAGGTTCACTGATGGAACAAAAAAGGGAACACAATGGCCGGCCCGGTGGCACTGAGAGCTGATGTGCTGGATGCCTCACCTCATGCTGCTCCAGCGACCTGGGCTCAGGAGCGACCGTGGGTCGTCGGAGAACCAGCATGGGGGAAGGGAGGTAGTGGGTGGGTGGAGGTCCAGTTGGATGTGTAGGTGGGAGGGGGTGACAGCGATAGCCAGGGGTGGGGCAGAAGGGGCCGAGCCAGTACCCGGCATGTGCCTCCACACATGTGCATGTACGTGCCGAGGTCTGGGAACCAGGGAGAAAATGGGGACAAAACTACTACTAATAAAAATAAAAATAATAATTGAACAAAACAATAAAGTAAAGCCTCAGGTCTCACGCTAATTCCCTGTTTCATTATTTGAATCACAGCAGGTTGGTTTGGTTGGGGGGTTAAACAATGACAGTTCTCCCATCCCTGCTGCAAATATTTGGAGGCAGTATAGCGCAGTGGGTTAAGGCTCTGAGCTGCAGAGCTAGAGACCTGGGTTTGAATCCCACAGCCTCCTAGGTGCATACTGTGTGACTCTGAGGAAGTCACTTAACTTCCTTGTGCTCCCAGGTTGCACCTATAAACAAGCTTCAGCTTAGTGTGTCTCCTGGTTAAACAATAAAAAACACTTAGAAAATAATCAGGTTAGGTTTTATTTTACCGAGTATCCCTTTATAAACTGAAAACGCTGTACAACTTCTGACAGACCACTATGATGTAATATATAAATACAACATACATATGCACAATAAATTCAGCATATACAATCAATGGCAAAATCAGCAATTGATGGCATGGCTCACTAGGAGTCCTGTTGCAAAAACACTGTTAGCATGCGTAGCCTTTCTCCATTACTTCAGCTACTGAAAAGTCACAGCACACAGTAAAAGATCCCTCTTCACGCTAAATGCATAGTTTCAAATATGTGATCCCTTTATTTAGGGGTAAGAGGTTCAAGGATAGTTCAGTTCTTGCATCTCTTAGTTTATTTGGCAAACACAAATTGGGGCTGAACCCCACAGCCCAGTACGAACATATGAAATTTGCCAGCAGATAAAGGCCTAGAGGTCTATCAAATCTGCTTGAATGCACAGCTAGCACCCTTATTCTGCAGCTGCACCTCCTTTCCACCCTTCCCCTCCATTACATTACACAAGGGCCCTATTTCATTCAAGCTGATGATTTGTACACTGGCCTATATACTTAGACTTTTATGTGAGACTCTCCCATCACTTGCAGTTACAATTGGCACTCTGGGACACTGCTTTTACCATCATGAAAACTACTGTTACCCCATGCAGATATGTGTACGTACAGTAGCTCTGATCCTAGTACCCTATGTGGATGAATCTGCCTCAAAATAGGCCTTAGCCCATTCTTAAATAACATAGGATGCTTTATTTTTACCTTTGCCTAGAAATTATCTCTGGGAGAACAGGTGTTATCCCATCCTTGAATAAAATGGATGCATTCTTTTTAAGTTTTTACATTGGTCTAGAAATTGTCTCTGGCAGAATAGGCCTTAGCCCATACTTGAATAAAACAGGATGGTTCTTTTACCTTGGTTTAGAAGTTAATTCTGGCAGTGCTCCAGCAGTTACCCTTTTTTTCAAACCCCATTGCTTTTGATCCTCATCATCCCCCAGTTCAAGCACCGACTCTGATCGTACGGACATTGGGTCCGGGCAGCCCTTGTCTCCTGGTTGCACCCGTCCCCGTCTCTCCAAAATCAAGACACTGACCTTAAGTTGTGACCTGAACGATGGCGACGGCGATGACGAACAACTGTCTGCAGCAGCAGTGGCACCACCACTGTGACTGTGACGGTCGTGACCATCCTTCTTCTTCTGTTCTTCACAGCTGCAGCTGTACACTAGCCACCACCGACCATACAGCTTGATCTCCACAGTCTCCCAGTCCTCCTCAAGCGAAACAGGTAAAACAGCAGTTTTACTTGCAATTGCTCCTCGCCCTCGCTTGCATCAATTGCCGCTCGCAGCTCACTCCTCACTCGCCTCACACTGCTGGCAGTCGCACACTCTCCCCGCCAACTCCTCGTGCATCTGAGTGAACAAAGCGCTCTCCTGATTGGACTCCTCCTCTCCGACTCAATCACTGGCACATAATTCGCGCCACAGGAGCCTGAAGGAGCATTATTGGACCATTTAAGTGGTGCGAGGCAAACTTGTAAAAAAAAGCCATAGGCGTCAAAACTACTGACTGACATGTGAGTGTGGTAGTGTACTGTGTGAGAGAGTCACGTCCCTGTCTGCTTCTCTCAGTAGACTGCGTCACAGAAAGAAACCAAACTACTGCAGCAACTAACATGATGTCTCATTCACTCACTTTTAAAACGGAGTCGCCGACTCACAAATTATATGACTCCATCATAATATAACTGCAATTCAAAGCAATTGCAACTAATTGCAACTGCATTGAATTGCAGCTGACGATTCTGACGGCCAACGACGGCTCCGGGGTCTAGTACTAGATGAGACAAAGAGACTATTGGGACAATTTGCAAATAAAATACAATGATTATCCTCTTAAATTGAGTGGGCCGATAAGTAAGAGCGCAGCACCCAGGTGAGATGGGAAAACAGCCCATGAGGAGGTAGGCCCTCTGATTAGACTGGGTAGGTTAACTGGGGGGAGCAGATCTAGGCCAGGTCGGGGGTGATTAAGCCCTCAGGGGAAGTACATAGATGTTCCCATTAGGGGAGAGGAGATCCCAGCAGGCTGGATGGGGGTTCTCTGGAGATTGTTCCCGCTAAAGAGTGCCAAAATGGTTCTGTGAGAGAGATCGCTTATAGGATGGCGCTAATGAACCCCGATGTGAATACCAGAGAATGCTTAATAGTTTAAGAGAAGTGACCGGGGAGCTGGCCACTGTTTCTTGCTTAAAGATAAGTAGTTTAAAATCTCTTAAAAAAGAGATAAATCGAGGGAACGGGTGCACCCGAAGCGAAGGATACAGAAACAGGGTAATATTTTGGACGCTCTTGGCAGTGAGAAGAGTGGAGAATAAAACAGGACCAGCTAAACTGAGGGTTTTTCTAGTGGAATACCAGGGGGAGGCTCCCGGACTGGGCCTGGAGAGCTCTGCAGAGACTGAACAGTCGAGATGGGGGGCTTGCTGTTCTCAAATATTGGGCTGGATGTGAAGGCCAAGGGCCTCCTAGTGGGAGCTCAAGGCATATAGCATAATAAAATCCACCAGAGGGTGCGCTCTGCTTAAAGCTAAAAATCAAGGTTTTTTTCTAACAGAATGGATGAAAGGAAAGGAAAGAAAACAGAGTATCTAAAAACAAATTAAAATAACATTAGATAAAACCGAGAAGAAGAATATAGAGGAAAAGAAAACCGATAATCTGGACAATTAAAAGCAAAAGGACATGAACTAAGTGAATAAAGAAGATGGACTACCCGAGAATTATGTTTGGGAGGGGGGGAGAAAAAGCGATGAAGCGACCAGAGCTTGGCACCTGTATTAACTTTTTTATTTTTTTCATATTTTATGTCGGAAATTATACTTATTATTTAGAAATTTCTTTAAAGGGACCAGTTAGCCAGATGGGAAACTCGGCAAGGACCCAATTTCATTTAGGTTCTCATTATGGGGGATATGTATAACCCCTAGGGCAGGCCTACAGAGTAAGACAAATAGCTCACATTAGACAGATTTTTCTGTCCTTGTCAGGGATGAATCTGACATTGGAAGTCACTATGTTTATAGGTTATACTCAGGAGAAGAGAGATAGTTATTTGGGAGGGGGGAAGGAAAAAAGGAGAGGGTACAGAAACACCGAAGAATTTAAATGGATGAGATATGAAACAAAAAAAAGAAAACAAAACATGAGCAAACTTAGGGATGCAAACAATATAGAAGAGAGGCAATGTAATAGATATAAGAGAACGAATACAGGAGAACAATATTGAAAGTATTTAGATGGCTCAGATTAAGAAAACCCTGAACGTGGTGTCCCAGAATGTCAATGGATTAAGTAACCCTATAAAGAGATGTCAAATAATTTCCCATCTCAGAAAAATGCATTCTCAAATTATTTTATTACAAGAGACACACCTATCAAAAGATGAACATCAGAAATTACTAAAATATGGAATGTTGAGTGCTGTGGCTAGTACATACATAAGAGGGTGCAGGAGAGGTTCAGCCATACTTATACCATGCTTTTCGACATTCAAAATGCTAGAATCATATCAGGACAGGGAAGAAAGATTAAGTTTGGTGAAGGGGAAACTGGGAAGGCCAGATTTATACAGTGGGAAACATATATATACCCACAGGATCAGAACCCACAGTATATCAAGCAGTCTTTGATAAAATTATAGCGCTTAAACAAGGGAAATTAATACTACGAGGAGACTTGAACCTATTAATGAATCCTGTAAAAGATAGCTCAAATCTTAATACCCCCAACGTTACAAGGGGACAGAACATGGCAAGAGGCCTATAAAAGACCTTGCTTTAATAGATACTTAGAGACATTGTTATCCAACATCCGGAGGATATACACATTTTTCTGAGGTTCATAACACATATTCACGTATAGACTATTTTTTCATAGAAGCAGAATCCTTAGATTTAATATTTAAGGCCAAAATTTCCCCAATTTACCTATCAGACCATGCAATTATCACTATAGAATTAGAAGCAGAACAAGAACTAATAATGAAACAATGGAGGTTCAACAATATGTTAATTAAAGATAAACAGTTCAAAGAAAAGGTGCGGCAATGGATCCCCAGAATAATACAAGAGAACACAATAGAAGAGGTGCAGAAGGGAATATTATGGGACACACTAAAATCAGTTCTAAGGGGAGAAATTATAGCATATGCAACCTACCAAAAGAAAATGAGAGCTAGGAAACAAAAAGAATTGGAATTGGAACTAGAAAGATTGCAACAAGCGCATGCAGAGGGAAAGAGAGACACGATTACACAGATTAACCAGGTAAAGACAAAGCTGCAAGATATATTAAATCAAAAAACTGAACACGCCTTGATGTATGTGAAACAAAGATGCTATGAAGGGGGGAGCAGGGCGACTACAATACTAGCTTATAGATTAAGAAAACAACAGGCTATATCAACAATAACTAAAATAAAACACCCAACACAAGCCAAAATACTTAATAAAACAAAGGATATATTAGAGGGCTTCAAAACATTCTACTCAAAATGATATCACCAGCAACAAGCACCAGAAGAAGAAAAATATAAAAGGTTTTTTGCAAATATGAAATTACCCCAAATCACAGAGGAACAAAGTAAGATATTAACCCATCCAATAACTTCCCAAGAGATAAGTAATGTCTTTAGTAACTCCAAATCAAATAAAAGCCCAGGCCCAGATGGATATACTGCAGAATTTTATAAAACATTCAAGAAAACTCTAATCCCAACACTGACTAAGCTATTTAATGCTATACAAGATGACAATTCTTCTATTCCAAACAGTTGGCAATATGCTAACATATCCACAATACTTAAACCAGATAAAGACCCAATGAATTGCGAATCCTATCGTCCTATTTCAGTTTTAAATCAGGATGATAAATATTTCACAGCCATTATGGCTAAAAGATTGGAAAGTATATTACCACATATTATAAATAAAGACCAAACAGGGTTTATCATAAAACGGCATACAGCAGATAATGTTAAACGAACAGTATATTTACTAGAAGAAATACAAAAGGGGAAAAAAACCTCCATACTTTTAAGTATGGATGCCCAGAAAGCATTCGAGAGTCTCTTGGAGATTTCTAAGATATACGATGAAAAAAATTTAATTTCCCAATAGCCTTTTTAAACATCATACAACAAATATATACATTTCCACAAGCAATGATAAAAGCGAATGGCTCATTCTCAACCCATTTCCCTCTAAACAGAGGTACACTTCAAGGCTGCCCCTTATCTCCGTCCCTATTTGTTATATATGCAGAACTGTTAGCCCAGGCTATTAGAGAAAATGAACAAATCACAGGGACCAAATTGCTTAATACTACCCATAAAACAGCTTTTTTTGCAGATGACTTATTAATATATTTAACAGAACCAGAAACATCCATACCAAAATTATTCTCTCTTCTTGAGGAGATGGAATGTATTTCTGGATATAAACTCAATACAAGTAAGACAGAAGTGCTATGTCTAAACTACCGACCAAGTGAGACAATCCAGGCCAGATATCCATTGAAATGGAAAAATAATAAATTTCGATATCTGGGGATAAATCTTACAAAGGAAACACATAATTTATATGAAGTCAATTATAACCCACTTACACAGACTATCAGGGAGGATCTCCTGAGGTGAAATCCTCTGCATTTCTCATTGAATCAGAGAATCGAGGTTATAAGAATGAATATACTTCCAAGATTCTTATACCTCTTCCAGACCCTGCCAATATACCCACTACAATCAGACTTTAAAAAATGGAATAGTATGATATCTAGATTTATATGGCAAGGGGAAAAAAAACAAGAATAAAATATAAAACCTCACAATTACCTAAAAATAAAGGGGGTCTTGCCTTACCTAACTTAGAACAATATGTACAGGCAGCAGTAACTTTGCACATATTACACTGGTAGGATGAAGGATTAAATCCACACTAGAAAGAGACAGAGAGAGGAATCCAATCGGAGGGAATAGAGAAATATTTATTTGGCCAAACAGTACCGAAAGTAACCATGAAAAAAGAGATCAGATTTAAACAAACTAGACAATTATTGGCTATTTGGAGATCAATAATTACAAAAATTAAAGACCCCAAAATATACTTAATACAAAAATTTACAGCAGACCCCAGATTTGAACCAACCAAACAGGATTATAATTTTACAAGATGGCACCAACAGGGCCTTACCAGAGTCTATCAACTATACGAACAAGGGGACTTTTGCCAATTCCAGACACTAAAAGAAAAATACCATTTAGGGAAACAAGATTTTTTTTGATTTCTCCAGATAAGACATTATTGTAAGAACCAATTAGCGAAAAACTGGGACCCAAGAGAGATACACCCACTTATGAGAATAATAATTAATACAATAGAAATAGCAATACCAGAACATATAATATCTAAAACGTACCAAGCTTTAATTAGCAACCAGAAGGAGACCAAGATGCACTCCCAACAATGGTGGCAAGAAGAACTAGACATAAATCTGGTGGAAGAGAATTGGGAAGGGATATACACAATCGTACACAGAATTACAAGATCTCCAACTTGGAGAGAATTCGGCTGGAAATGTCTGATAAGATTTTTTAGAACCCCACAAATAGTGGGGAAATATGATCCTCAAATGGGAACGACATGCTGGGGAGGGGGTGTGGGGAGCCAGTAGCTAACCATAAACATATATTTTGGAGCTGCCCATCTTTGGAAGCATTTTGGAGGGGGGGGAGCATTAGGAAAATTATTCCCTGAATTGGGGACTTTGACACCAGAAATAGCACTTATTCTAAATTTTAATAGTGAAGTAGGAAGAGGTAACACAAGGCTCTTACTAGCCATATTGCTCATGGCAGCTAATACAGCGTTAACGAGGAAATGGCTACAGAAGGACCCACCTACCTCTAGAGAATGGGAAGATATAACCTACCAAATATACAGAATGGAATTTATGACAGCCCAGATTAATTTAAAAATCCAGAGGTGTACAGCCTTTTGGGCTAAATGGTGGCTCTGGATCTCTGGGCATAGACCTGATCTGATACCATAAGGGAAGATATCCAGGGACAAACTTGGGATCACCACCACAGAAACTATGAAATGAATACTAAATGTATTACTGAGAACAGCTATTGTAAGAAAAAATCATGAGTAGAGTAAGAAAGACCTATCTGTATAGACTCTATGGAAAATATGTATGAGTATATGATGTGTACTGTAACTCTCCAGAAAATCATGAAACAATAAAAAAAATAATAAAAAAAAAGAAGCTGTTTGTGGTGTACCTCTGTACGAACAGCATTCAAATACTGTTGCTTGTTTTGCTAAATCTTATTTTACAGGGGGTCTCCAGGGCCGAGCCAGCTGAACCAGCCCTGGTGGTAAGTGCAACAAGTGTGGGGTTAAAACTGCTTTCAGGTGTTGATTGCAATTGTGTATTCTGTGAACCATTTATGCCACTAGAGGGAAAAGAGGGGGGTAACAGTGTCCTGGAGGGCTGTACCCAGGTCAGTTACGCTAACACAAACCCTGTCCTCCGGGTGGAGGCACCCGTTTTCAGTACCCAGGCCCCTTAACCTGCATCTGGTCATGCAGGCAGGGGTAGTATCCCTTGGGATAGCACCACCTAGGGGTTACAAGTGCATAACACTCCTCTCCTGCAATGGAGGACAAGATTTCATCCTGAAATCTCATTTCAGAGATCTATTCAATGGGTTTATGCAACTTGGTATGTGGTTATGCTTGTGCGACTTTGAAACAGTGTGGCTGTTCGCCTCTCTATCCATGGGATATACCACCCTGCAGGGGTACAAAGGTGAGGAACCTTAAAGGAGGGTTCCACCCCTAGATGTACCACAGGAATGATTGCCTTGGCTAAAGGTAGCTTAGGAAGGAGCCTAAAAGTCCCAAAAAGAGTGTCGAGCAGCGCAAAGAAGTGAGGAATGCAATTGGGAAGAAAACCTGGACGGAGCTCAGAAGGTGGAGGTGGACAGGCACTTGAGTAAAGAAGCAGGAGATAATGTAGGAATAGCGACCTGCAGGTCAGTTTGGAGGAGGTACGAGGGCATGACTTCCTAAGGAGAGAGGGAATAGCCATGGCCACCATCCACCTCCATCCAACAGTGGAACCTAACTATGGAACCCATGGAAGTAATAACCTTGACTAAGTATATGACCATTGACATGGAGAAGAGGAGAAAAACTCTTTCAGGAGTAAACCTCTGGGGATCCAAGGCCTAGGTCACCTTCCCTTCAGGCTGAAGGATGTTTTGGTTCGTGACGGCTCTGCTACAGCAATTTAGAGTCCAGATCGAAGGAAGCGGAAAAGATTCCAATTTGGAGTAAGCTCTCACTCTGTCTTTCTAACAGGAATGCTTCTGAGAGTTGCAAGCAATGTCTCTGCAACTAGATGCCCAAAAGCAAAGGAGGAGAGAAATTGCCCCAGAGGCACTCAGCCGGCCTACACGAGCCTACAAAACAGACCAGGTGAACCAGAGGTGACTGGAGGGAGAATAGTGTAAAGGGTGCCTCCAAACCTGCTTGGACAGCTAAAGGGACCCTGCCAGGGAGAGCCCCACCCCTCCCAGCTGAAGTTATAAATTCTACATCTAGAGTTGTCGCTGGTACGGTTGTCGACTGAAGTTCCACCCGGAGTGGAGACATTCCCACTATGGGCCAGATGACAAGGACCCCGCTCTGAGTTTCGCATGCTCTAGATATGGACTTCGTAGGAGCAGAGCGAGACCACTAGCTAAAGTCTAGCCCCAAGCCAAGGAGGAATGGACATGGAAGGCATGTCTCTGAAGTCGAGAGAAGGTAGAATTGAGAGGTAGCACAAGACCCACAGGAGGGTTATGCTTGGATAGTCGATTTGGATGAGTAGAGCTACACAGAGGTCGGATTGAGTGAAGGAGATCTTGACGTGGGTCTGGAGAAGGCAGATTGCAATTAGGGACCACAGGAGAGCATGCCAACTGGTCCATTAAGAAGCCAAATTAGGAGGGGATTGAATTGCATGAATAGGAGAATCGGGAACAACCGAGCAAAGCCCACAGCCAATGAGTTGAGGTATGAGGTACCAGGAGTAAGCTAGGTATGACGGCAGGTAGAAGGAGTTGCGAAGTCAGAATATGAAGGATGAGGTCCGAGAACGAATGGGTAAAATAAATGGATTGGATGCCAGCAAATGTATCTGGGCTGGCATGCTGAGAATTGTAAAACAGAAAATGCATGACTGTTGCTTTAAGAGCAGAGGAAACGAACAACTGGAGTACTGTGGTGAAAGGGGCGTCAGGCCAAGCAGAAAGAGCCCAAAAGGAAGAACAAAAACAAAGAGCTGAGGGGGGAGCCAGCAAACGAAGCTGGAGGAAGGGTCTGAAGAGGAAAGCACAGGCAGGTAAGGATTGGAAGCCAAGCAAAATGGAAGTGGAAGAGGAAAAAGTAGAGCCAGAGATGCGATGGGGTGTGACATAGAGGGGAGGCAGAGCTGAGACCCAGGAGGAGCAACACAGGAGAAGAAAAGCAAGCCAGGGAAGGCACCAGGCCAAAGCCCAGCAGAGGGAGTGAGGAGGAGGAGGACTAGGAACAGCTAGGAGCACTGGTAAGGTACAAGGGACAGCAGAGCGGCAACGGAGAATGAAGCCAAAGATGTGGCAGATGGTGGAGGGGAAAATGACAGCAGGAGGCAGCAAGGTGAAGGAGGGATGGAGAAAGAGCCCCAGAGCCAATGGACGCAGGAAGGAGCGAGCTGTGGGTCAAGCAGCAATGGAGAAAGGGCGAAAGGGAGGGACAGCACAAAAGGACCACCGAATGAGCGGTGGACATGGGGGCAAACGCAGACAGGGAGCCAGCCAGTGGGCGGAGGTGCAGCAGAAACACGGCAACAGCAAAGATGCAGGAGAAACAGGGAGAGGAGCGAGGATGAGTGGTGCCTCCGGATGGAATGAAAAAAGAATCTGAGGATCAACTGAGAGGAGTAGCCTTTTAAGACCTGATCTGGGATGTTGTTAGTTGCTCATCCCCATTGAACTTCAGGCGTAGCCTTATAAATAAATGTAGAGAATCCAGGGGCTTGCCCTCCTGCCAACTCACTCTTAAATTGGAGGCTTTTGTGCCAACACACACCTCTAAACACTTGTGGCCAGAATTACTCATCAAGCCCCCACCGCCCCCACCCAAAATAGTTTAGTTGCCTCAGGAAGAAGTCTTGTCTGCCATTGCAGGAGCTGTGACGTTACTGGTGAGGCTGAGTACAGCGGTGCACATCTCGTAGTGCAATTCCGGAGAGGGGTGTTCAGAAATAAGCCCTATAATGCTAGTTAAAAGACATAACTAATCCCAAAAACCTACCAGAAAAAATAATCTGAGGCATAAGTGGAGGACTAAGGACCCCAGTGTAGGCATTATGTGAATGCCATACTATGCTGTTAGCATAGCACAATCTGCAGCTCTGGCTACCTATTTACGGGGGTGTATCCATTTAGGGGGAGTAGGAATGGAAGTTACATATCAAAACAAAACTAAACATCAGTTGGTTTTGTTTGTAATGGGGGTCTCCACACCCCTCATGATGTTTTTTCTTCTTACTTGCGTCTCCTTCTGCTCAGCCTTTACCTTCCCCCTGTCTCCTATCCCCATCATCCACCTTCTCAGGGACTTACCTTGTGGAGACAGGTCCCCCAAGAATATACCCCCATGGCGGAGTTGAAGGAGGGTGGGCCATCCTCCCCATCCCTGCAGCACAATCCAGATTCTATCTCAGCCCTGTAGGTGGTGTTGGGATTGCAGAGACTGGACATCCACCTATGGCCATTTGCTGGTGTGTTTTCATTTTCGTGGTGGTCCCCCCCAGGGCAGAGTCACATGCATTGACTCACACATATGATACTAGCATCCATGTCAGGTCCCCTCCCTGATGTGCTTGCTTGACGTATCACCCAGTCTCCACTAGGTTGCACTGGTGCAGCAAGACACCATGTCCCACCTCTCTGAAGAAGAAAGCAATCCTTGGGCTGCTCAGTCCTCCTCCTTTGCCTGTCCGGCCCATGAACGACCCTGGTCCATTCCCAAATCCAGGTCCCCGGCATGGCTAGAGGTAAGGCGCCCAGCTCCTCAGCGGTCTGAACTGCCAGACTGGCTTTCCAGTTGTTGTTTTTTTATACTACCATCGCTACTGTATGCACAGTGTGTGCATCTTTTGACTGCCCCCCAGTACTGTGGGATAGGTTGTGTAGCAATACATTGAATTACAAGTCTGTTTAAATATTCATGAGCCTAACAAGGCTCCTGATTGGCTACTGGATTGGTGATGAATTTTTTAGAAATGACTGATCCAAAGGCTGGCCTGCCGGTGCAGTGGTAGTGCTACTGTTTGCAATGCCAGCAGCCCAGGTTCAAGAATGAGCCTAGGTCATTGGAGGGCCAGTCAGGTGAGGAAGGCAGAGCATCCCAGGGATGCTCACCTACTTGGAGGAGGGAGGGCTACCATTCCCCTGCTGTGTTACTGCCACCTGGTGCCCCCAGGTGGTGGTTGCAAGTGGGGATTCTAGAAGAGGAAGGGAGGGGAATGTTGCCACATTTTAGCGTCGCATATGCTGTGCATGTGAGCGCTGGCCAGGGCCTCCACCAACGTCTGAGGGTGGGAGAAAATCAGAGGAAAATGCCAGCTGCTGTGGTATGCCGTCTACCCCTCCTCGCAGGCCCCGCTCTACTGACCATGGCTCCATTGCAGACCAAATGTTAAAACTGTTGGAGGAATTGGGGCCCCCCCTGTGGTGGCCTTGCCCTGGGGGACAATCTAGGGAGGACCATGGCAATGAGGTAAGTCCCGAGGAAGGTGGGTGATGGGGCAGGGGAAGAGGTAGGACTGAAGAGGAGCCAGCTGGAGGAAGGGGAAAACAAACAAAAAAATATGACCGATCCGGCTGTTATCTGATACTTTGTGGCACATGTGGCTCGCACTACACCACTAACACCTAAATGCAAGTAAAAAACCTGGTAAAAACAAAAGTTGTTAATGCAATTACACTAGAAGAAGAAGAATCAGCATTTATATAGTGCTTTTCATACACAGTATCCCAAAGCGCTTTACAAGCAATGCTAGACTGGTAGTGAAGTGACTGATGGCAAGTACTATTGGTGATGCTAGGAAGGGGCAGGATGGGGAGGGTGGAAGGTGGTTACCTTAATGCTAGGAGCCTTGGGAGGAAAACTGCAGAGTTACAGGTTCTCATGGCAGAGGGAGAGGTGGACATTGCAGCCATCACAGAAACATGGGCCACCCAATACAATGACTGGGACCTGTCTGTACCAGGGTACAGGTTATTTCTTAGGGACAGGGTGATTGGGAAAGGAGGGGGTGGCACTATATGTGAAGGAAGGACTGAAGTGTGTAAGGGAGGAAGGGGAGGAGGGTAGTACGGAGTCACTTTGGATGCAAATCCAGGATTCCAAGAATAGGATTCTTAGAATGGGAGTGGTACAGGCCACCATCTCAGATGGAGGAGTTGGACAGGGAACTAGCGGGACAGATCAGCAGGACTCAAGCAGAAGGGTAGTGTGGTGATTGTGGGGGACTTCAACATGCCAGGAGTGGACTGGAGTACCCCAACAACCAGGAACAGAAGGGAGCAGGTACTGCTGGATGCCTTCCAGGACAGCTTCCTGCTGCAAATGGTCAGTGAACCAACCAGGTTAGGGAATACCCTTGACCCTGTGCTGGCAAATGGGGACTTTGTAGAGAGCTTACAGTGGAGGAACTTGCTGTCAGGAGTGACCCCACTCAGTATGGCTCACATTGGATGTGGGCAAGGAAGGTGGAATCTGCACAAGAGTGCTGGACTTCAGGAGGCTGACTTTGAGAGGATGGGGGAAGTGGTAAAGGGTACCTGGCCAGAATTCAGTCTAGTATGGACACTAACCAGAGGTGGGAGCTCATAAGCTGGGGATAGTGGAGGCAACCAAAACCTGCTGCAAAAGCCCAGAGCAAGAAGGCTAGGGCTAAGAAACCGAGCTGGTTGAGGCAAGGAGGTGGTGGAAAAGGTAAGGAAGAAAAGAGCTGCCTTTAGGAAGTACAAGAAAACAGGGAGGGGAGGGACAGGGAGGAGTACTTGACAGAATCGAAGGAGGTGACAAGGGGCAGTAGAGAACCAAAGTATCTGAACTCAGGCTGGCAAAAGGGCATTAAGAAGGGGAGAGGCCTTCTTTAAGTACATCAGGGAGAAAAGGAGCTGTAAGGACCACATAGTAAGGATTAGGAAGGAGGGGTTGGGTGGAAGCAGGGTGCGATAAGGCAGAAGCACTAAATGAGCACTTCTGCTCAGTATTTACTAAAGAGAAGAGGGGGACACCCAAGGTGGGAGAAATGGCAGAAACAGGGGAAGGGGTGACAGATGGGGAAATCATGGAGGCAGAGTTCGAGAGGGTTTGAAGGCACTGAGGGTGGACAAGGCGCCAGGCCCAGATGGCATCCACCCCAGGGTACTGAAGGAGCTGGCAGAGGTCCTTGCAAGACCTTTGGCAGACCTATTTAATGCCTCACTACATTCGGGGTGTGTACCTCAGGACTGGAGGATGGCTCATGTGGTGCCTCTCCACAAGAGTGGCCCCAAGGATGAACCTGGAAACTACAGACCAGTGAGCCTCACATCCATCGTGGGTAAGCTAATGGAGACTATCCTGAAGGACAGGCTGGTGGCCCTCCTAGAGGCCAAATGACTATAGGACAGCAGACAGCATGGCTTCATACGTGGCAGATCCTACCAAACCAACCTGGTGGAGTTCTATGACTGGGTAACTAGGCAACCGGACAGGGGCCATGCAGTGGATGTCCTGTATCTGGACTTCAGTAAGGCATTCGACTCTGTGCCGCATGGAAGGCTGGGAAGGAAGTTAGTAGGCACAGGGGCTGGTGCAAAGCTGGTGAGATGGGTAGGAAACTGGCTTCAGGGAAGGCAACAGAGGGTGGTGGTGGTGGGAGCTCTCACACCCAAGGGCAGTGGAGTGGTGTTCCACAGGGCTCGTGTTGGGACCAGTGTTGTTTGGGATATTCATTGCAGACATATCATGGGACATAAAGAGCAAGATCAGTCTGTTTGCTGATGATACCAAGGTAGGCGCGGTGGTGGATGACCTAGGGGGATGGCAGGGGTTGCAGGATGATCTGGCAAAGCTTGAAACCTGGTCAGACACCTGGCAACTGAAGTTTAATGCCAAAAGGTGCAAGGTGCTGCATTTTGGGATGAAGAACCCAAGGAGGAGTTACCAGCTGGTAGGAGTGCAGCTAGCCCAGACAGAGGAAGAGAAGGATCTGGGTGTGCTCATTACAGGGTCAATGAACAACTCGGCACAATGTAGGAAGGCAGCTGCAAAGGCCAACAAAATGCTGGGTTGCATTGCAAGGGGTATATCCTCGAGGGAGGAGGTGATTCTACCACTGTATAGGTCATTAGTTAGACACACACCTAGGTACTGCGTGCAGTACTGGCGCCTGTCTGAAGAGGGACATTAAGTTACTGGAGGAGTGCAGAGCAGGGCGACAAAGATGATCAAGGGTTGGGGGACTTATCATATGAGAGGAGGTTGAAGGAGTTGAACATGTACTCACTGGAGGAGAGGAGGGACAGGGGTGACATGATTTAAACCTTTAAATACATGAAAGGAATAAACAAGACTGGTACAGAGGGGCTGTTCAAAGTAAGGGAGGGGAGGGCCACCAGGGGCCATGATATGAGACTGGAGGGAGGGATGAAGGTTCAGGAGGGAGATGAGGAGACACTTTTTTACAGAGAGGGTGGTGGCTGGGTGAAATGCATTACCTGCAGAAGTGGTATCCAGTAGAACAGTGGACTGCTTCAAAAGGGGATGGGACAGGACAAGGGGGAGGGTTAATAAAGGGGAAGGATGGAAGGGAGGGGCAGCTGCAGAATAAGGAGTGCTAGCTGCACATTCAAGCAGACTTGATAGACCTCTAGGCCTTTATCTGCTGGCAAATTACGTATGTTCGTTTGAATGTGTGGTGGCGGCCATATCGCACATCATCACCCACACACAGCCTGGATAATTGCATGAACCAGTTTATGGGAAGGGGGAATGTTGGCCAGGACACCGGGAATGTTCCCTGCTCTTTACGAAGAGTACCCTGGGTTCTTTTTACTTCTACCTGGACACCCACCAGGACAACACCAGGATGGGCAGAAGGGACCTCGGTTTAACATCTCATCCGAAGGATGGCACACCCCAGCAGTACAGCACCCCCCAATACTGCACTCGGATGCCAGTGATATTTAGGTGCAAGTCCATCCCAGTGTGGGACGAGAACCCACAACCTTCTGGTCCACAGGCGGATGTGCTACCAACTGAGCCACGCTGACATATATATATATATATGTGTCATTTTTTTTCTCCATTAGGAATCAGTGACATTAAAAAACTCATAATACTTTCACTCTGACATCAGAAAGTCATAATACTATTGTTCTGACATCAGATTAATTGCATTATGAGATGGAATGTTTGGAATGTGCCAAATATTACAAAAAATAGCGGATAGGAAACCACCAGTAACTAGGCTTATCATTTCATCTCGGGATTCTGGTGACATCATAAATCACTCAAGCTTTGCTCTCATGGTTTATGATGTCACCAGAATGCCTCAATGGAATAACAGCACTACAGTGTAAGGTGGAACGTTGTTATGGATAACAATCCATAACTCTAATAGTGTTGTTATGCTGTAGTAGTTACATAATTGTAGCTGTTATGCTGCACTACATACATAGCTACTGCAGCATAACAACAGGTAACATGAGTTGCACGTGGACGGTCTGTCCGTAGTGGCCACAGTGGTGAGAGTAGGAATGAGGAGAGCAAGTCTGAGGTGGAAAAAGTAAAAGTAAGGGCTATTTTGTTAATACTGAACCCTTGGATAGTGAACCACACACTATAAAAGATAATGTATGGTCTGCAATCCATGCCAAGTGTATATCTTCATCTCGAGGTTGCCATGGCGATGAACCTCTCGAGCGGCGCTCTCGAGGTTCAAACTGTTGCCACGGCAACCTCTCAACGAAGAATACTCTTATTATGGATTGCAGACTATACATTATTCTCCATGTTACTGATGATTTCATGTTTAGTTTTCTATTTATAACCACAATAACAACCTCAAAGTCAGTCATTTCCTTGGATTAAGGACCAGCTGGAGGGAGGAGGCCCACCCATCCCACTCAACCACAGAACTCGAAAGAAAGATTAGAATGGCAATGTCCCTTGGAGTTGCCTTATATGAGTACAATAAGTGCAGCATCATGTTGTGGATGGCAAAACACAACCAGAAGCGCCACACCCAGCACTGTAGTGTGTGCCATGAGCTGACTTTGCAAACAGAAAGAAAGCTATCTGTGTTTTTTTGGCAGCTTATGCATAATTGTTTTCATGCACATTGCAGGGGCATGTTTACAAATAAATAAAAATGTGACTGGGATGTTTATAACAAGCATTTGTCAATGCCGAATGTTGCTTGCTTGTATGTGCTGTTTAGGTATTTGGAAGTCATTGGAATGCAAATATTGAAAATTCGCGAACTTACGAGCGTGCATAGGAACTACGAAACGCACACTCGTAAAACAGTAATTTTTAGGAATGTTTTCACCAAATTTTCAACATAGCCATTTTACGACCTCTGCTCATGAACAGTGTCACTGTGATTTTCTTAATGTGTCCCATACTTGGATTTCGCACACCGACTGCGCCATTGTGCGCTACATGGGCGGAAACACATTTTGGGCAAGATATGAAAAATGAGAGCTGTACTGCTCATAAGAAGGTGTGGTAAAAAGGTAATGTTGGAAATCTGGAGTGAAAATATTGAAAATTCGCAAACTTACTGTGTGGTCTATGCAACGCACGTCGAAAAGTCATTTTTAGGAATTTTTCACCAAATTTTCAACATAGCTATTTTAAGACCTCTGCTCATGAACAGTGTCACTGTGATTTTCTTAATGTGTCCATACATTAATTTCAGCTTATCACCACGCCATTGTGCGCTACATGGCGAAACACATTTTGGACAGGATGTGAAAATGACAGCTATACTGCTCATAAGGAGGTGTAGTAAAATGGCAATGTTGAAAATCTGGAGTGAAAATATTGAAAATTCACAAACTTACGTGTATAGGGAACTGTTAGCGATGCGCTCGTAAAACAGTCATTTTGAGGAATTTTTCACCAAATTTTCAACATAGGCTTTTTGAGAGCCCACCTTATGAACACTGGCAGTGTCGTTTCATTAAAATCAGTCCCAAAAGGTGATTTAGCGCGGCCATGAGTACCTTGAGCCGATTAACACCATGACAGTGCAAGAATTCTATGATGAGGGTCCCAAATACCCCATGTTGAAAATTTGAACAAAATTCCCAAAATGCCTGAGATATGCAACAAAGTTGAAAAACCTGATTTATTCCATTATACAGCTTACGACATTTCCTCAGTTCGCGGTCGGCTTGAAGAGTGCAGGCGTGTTCCGGTCCAAGATACCGTCGGCAAGAGTCCGGAGGTAAGTATAGGTGGGGGTGTGGGGAGGCAGGGTGCGCAGTGGGTGGATGCAGGAGGGGCAGGGAGACTGCGAGGACCTTTTATTTACAGGGTTTTGTTTTTTTAATGAAGGCAGCCTGGGGCGTTTGCCCACGCTGGGGTAGGCTCCCAGCGTGGCAGTTGGAAGAGCTGTTTGAGGCTGGAGCTGAGGTTCGGCACCCCGTGGCCCTTGAGATTTGCAACTGGAGTGGCCTCCCAGAGTGGCACTGGGAAAGCTTTGGGGGGCTCTGTATCCATGGAGCCAATGGGGAATTGGGCACCCCTGCTGGTTATAACATTTTTGCCATGCTGGGGTGGGATCCCAGCGTGGCACCTGGAGAGCTTTTGTGGAGGGAGGATGGAGCCGACAGGGATTGGGCACCCCTGGCCGGCCATACAGTGAGCACGTGGGGGGAGGGAGCGCATCAGCACGCAATATGCCTGCTTATGTGTGTGTGGGGGAGCTCTGCTCACTGAAGCAGAGCTCCCCCTTTCAACTGTATGCCACTGCATTTTTGACTGCTGTCATAGACAGCTGCTGCAGTCATTGGAGAACTGCGGCAGCGCCTGCAAACACACTGACTGAATTGGAAGACAGGGTGCCACACCTCTGAAAACTCGGATGATGGCACTATGTTTCTTGCATGTACGTGCAAGCAACATAAAAATGGGATTTATAATGTACAGTACTTGGACTTGGTCATTGGACTCCATATTCCGCTGTGTGCTATGATCAGTGACTGCCTATCCCATGCATGTTTATAACCCTCCACTGTGCTCGCCCCACCACCTCCTGTGGCAGTCTATTCCATGTGTCCACCACCCTCTCTGTGAAGAAAAACTTTGTCCCATTTCCCCTCAGCCTGCCACCTTCCAATTTCATATAATGCCCCCTCATTTTTGTACATCTCTTATATTGGAAGATGCCTCCCCTGCAACTTTTTTATGCCCTTAAGGTACTTGAATTTTTTTATCATGTCTGCCCTATCCCTCCTCTCCTCTACTCCAGCAAGTACATATTGGGGTCCCTTAGTCTCTCCTCATATGTTTTCTGGTACAAGCCCTGTACCATCTTAGTTGCCCTTCTCTGGACCACCTCCACCCTGTCAATGTCGTTATGAAGGTGCAGCTTCCAGAACTGCACAGAGCACTCTAGTACTTTTAATACCATGTATGGAGATAATGCTCCCGAGGTGTACCTCACCCCCTTCCAGGCAGCAGGCTTGATATATAAAATACATTTAAATAAGAGGACCTCTAACCCTGACAGCATAGTCCTGAGACCCCTTTCAACCCAGCCTCATAGTCATGCCACCCCAGGTCAGGGTCTTCCCCCCATTCCAGGTGGCAGTCACCCACTGTGAAACATGAACGTGAGCCTCTGGCTCACCCTTACTCCCACCCTAGGACTAACAGCAGAGTCCTTAGAACCCCCTCCCAGCATTTGTCAGAAACACATACACAAGCTCCACATCACAGAAACACACAAAGGAGGTGTAGTAAGGTAAGGGTTGTCCGACCAGACCCGTCTCTCCCTTTTTTCAGTTTTGGGTCCAGTCTGATCTGTTGGTCTGGATTTTACCAAGTCCTGGAAACTTGTGTTTTTACTTGTGCAAGTCCCCCCTGCCTCATGCTCCCTCTGCTCTAGGGATCATCAAACTTTCACTACTCCTCGCCCCTGCTCCTCTGTTGGGCAACCTGCCCTCTCCTATCCACTTCTCCTGCTCTGGAACCTGCTCCCCTCCTCCCTCCACCTATCCACCTCTCCTGGCTCCCTCAGGCACCAGCTGAAACCCCCCCCAACACTTGCTCCTGTAATCCATCCACCTGACTCCTCCCCAGCTTGGAGTCCCTACCTTCCATGTGTTGGGCCTCCATCTGAATCCCCCTAACCTGATTACTGGTTTCATTTACTCATTGCCTCTGCACTTCCTTCCTCCTTCGGGGGTAGGCATGCACCTGCCTAACATGTCTCTTGTCTAATACAGAATCATTTTTTTGCACTGTGCCTTGCTGTTGTTTTATTTGCACTCTTACAGGTGTCCCATATTGTACTATGACCGCACTTTATTTCTGTACCAAGAAATGTTATTGTGTGTTGTACTACTGTTTCGCCTGTTCCCTTTCTCAGGGTCGCATGTGGAAATAAGCCTCGGCTCAGTGTGCCTCTTCCATTTTTTTCAAATAAATAAATACAATTTTGATTTACCATCAGTGTGTTATGTATTTCTGCTTTAAAGTCTGAAGTCACAGCACCTTCTCTATTTGGCAGCACCTTTTCTATCTGGAACTGAGTAATTCTGAAGGGTGCAGTGAGGGAACACTCCTTGTAATAAAGGACCTCTGAGATGTATGGGACCCCCTTCCCTGCCTAAAGTAGGACACCCTCCCCCTCTTGCAGCTGGAACCCCTTTCCCCTATTGCAGCTGGACCCCCTTCCCCTGCTTCCAGCTGGACCCCCCCCCCACATAAAAAACAAAACAAAAACAGTAGCTGTGTGCTCCTTGACCCAGATCTGCAGTTCTGGAGAGGGATGGTGGACCAAAATATTTACGTGGCTTTTAGTCACACAGAAGTCACACTGCAGTGATATTTGTTCTCTTTGACCCTGATTTGCAGTTTCTGGGGCCAAGTGAGCAAGACTATGGGCTGCATTAGTCTTATGGCAAGACAGAGTTTGTAAAGTTAGCTGACAAAACTGCATGAAGACTAGTGGCAACCCCCATGAGGTAGCGCATATTGCCATCCACAACGTGGCGGAGCGCTTTACATGCCTCAAGAAGTGGAGTTGCCTTTCTAGTCTTTTTCTAGTTCTGTGCCTCAGACCACAGAACTTGATGATATCTTCTCACAGTGGACATTGCTTTCCCACACCGAAGCTGGATGCAGCAAATACAGAAAACTAAAAACTTAACAGAGCCGGATTACTGCCAGTCTCAAGACACAGTAGTGGAGAGCTGTACCGTACAAGCCAAGTTCACTTACTGTTTTTATCTTTTAAAACTTTTTTTCGAATGACACTAAATGATTTGCACTGAAGGATAAAACCAAACCCTCACAAAAAGAGCTATAATCACTCTACCACTACTGAATGCATGCTGACTGAATATCTGAGTGAATGCTGTGCGTGGTCTAAGACTGCCTGTCAGTCTATCCCAGCATAACGATACTCAGGACACCGCATATACTGGACAAAAACTAATCTGACAAACATGTCTATTATAGATGGAATTCACTGTACTACAAAAGTGCAGCTGTCCTCAAGAGAATGACTAGCTCAGGTTAGCAGATCCTCTACTAAACCAGCAACAATGGGGGCCTTTCAGCTGGTAGATAGGTAATGCTAGGGGGCTACATGGACAGGCAATGCAAATGTGGGAATGGGGATACATAGGGTACGGGGGTTACTGGGAGGGACAGGTACAGCAAAGGGGATTGAGGGCAGACAATGTATGAGAACTAGAGGTAAAGGAAATGTAAAGTGGGCAAAAGAGACAGGCAATCCAAAGGGGCAAAGGGAAAGTACATTGCAAATAAGGCAACAGAGACAGACACTGCACATGAAGCAACAGGGATAGGCAACGTAAAGAGGGCATAGGGATATGCAGGAGGGCATCGGGATAGGCAATGCAAAGGGTACAAGGACAGGCAAAGCACAGTTGTGACTGCACCATTTTGGCTTTCCTCCCTTGTATAAATAATAGATCTCTAACCTGGGTCCTGGAGAGCCTGGAGTTAGGGTAGTGAGGCGATGTCCAGTCATACCTGTAAAAGAAGAATAGGAATGGGGTCACAAAGGATCCATAGTTCTTTAGGAACAAAACTAGATGGATTAGGAAGGTTAAACATACAACAATACTTATCTAATATGCAGGGGTCTGTGTCTAGTCAGACTGGGATCAGCTTCCTGTGAGACCTGTAGAAATAAAGGAAAAATGTGTTAGTATAACAAAAAACATAAAAATAAGATTAGAGACAGAGTTCTAGAGAGGTACAATAGCTACAGGACAAGTGCAAATATGATGTACAGTAACAAGATGCTCCGAGGTTCAAATCCTACCACAGTCACTGACTCAGGAAGAGACCTTGGGCACGTCACTTGACCTCCCAGCTGTAAAACTATGAGAAAGAACATAGCAGTGATCAAAACCGGGGA
The DNA here is from genome assembly GCA_016271365.2 of Neoceratodus forsteri. Taxonomy (NCBI): domain Eukaryota; kingdom Metazoa; phylum Chordata; order Ceratodontiformes; family Ceratodontidae; genus Neoceratodus; species Neoceratodus forsteri. The sequence continues at coordinate 393,060,390 of CM028138.1, read as the reverse complement.
TGCCCCACCCCCGGGTTGCTCCCCACCCATGAGATCCTACTGGAGATAGTCACCTCCCAAAATGGCACAGAGCTGCTGAACTTTGCCTTGGTATGTAAGAAACAGTGGCAGATCCTCTAAATTGATACAGTCTGGAAGAGATGCAAGGAAAGGGAACAAAGCAATGCCAAAAATGTATATATTCAGTAAGATGGAACAGTGTGTGGCTTATCTTGCAGAATGCAGTGCAGCAGCACTTTAAACTAAAAACATCCAGTATGGTGCTTGCAAAACAGCATTACAAGTGGGAAGAGTGTCACTTGTCACAAAAGAAACTGAAGATGACAACTATAACATATGCAAAAAAAAAAAAAATTAAAGAAGGAATGCATGCAACGGGAGGTGAAGGAAAGGGAACTGGCAAATGATGAGCACTTGGGCTTGTGCGGGGAATCGGCAGCTTTTTGGGAAATTGTTTCACAGTGCAGTGACAGCAATACAGATGGCATAGTAGTGCACAGGGAACAATGCTGTCTGAGCAGCAGAAAATATATGCCAGTGTGGCTCAACTGGTAGACATCAGCCTCTAAGTCAGAAGGTCATAGGTTGGCTATTAATAGACCAGGGGTTTGGGGTCATTCATTAACATTTTCTAGCAGCAGTGTGTGTGTGTGTGTGGAACAGAGAGATGGTGGAAGTGCATGTGGCACAGTTGTGGTGTTAACTGCACAGCGTTAGCGCTGCAGGTGGCAAAGCGCAGAACTAACTGTGCATGTGGAACTGCACAGTGATGGCAGTGCAGATGGCACTGTGTTGCTGGCACTGCATGTAACAGAGGCTGCAAGTGGCAGTACACATGGCACTGCACAGTGATAGCAGAGCACATGGAACTGCAGTGGCAGCAGTGCACGTGGCACTGTGTGATGCTGGCAGCGCGTGTGGTACAGTGCAGAGGTGGCAGTACATGTGGCACAGTGTTGTGACTGCAGTGCACATGGCACAACACTGGAGCAGCAGTGCACGTGGCACTTTCCCTCCGCTCACCTCTGCAGCTGGCCACCATCTCATGCAAGTACAGACACTTGTGTTACACTTTTAAATTATTAACAAAGTTACTTGTATAAAGCATGGGAACACAGACAATGATGGCAGAAAAGACCAAAATCCATCCAGTCTGCCAGAGTTCCTTATTTAGCCCTGGGACCTACTATTCCTCCAGGCCCTTAGCCCTCCCCAACCCCCCATTCACCTCCCCAATTCTGATGCCCCGAGCAACCATTATACCCTTCATTCTGTCCCAGCCCTGCTTGAAACAACTAATGCGTCTCATAGCCACCACCTTAGCTGGTGGGCAGCCTGCTTCACAGCTCCACCACCGTTTCTGTAAAATAGTACTTTCTCACATTCCTCCTGAACCTCCCTCTCATTAGCTTCCACTCATTATCACGAGCTAGTATTCAAGTTAAATAGTTATCCGCAGTTCACCCTGTTAATTCCTTTTAGGAATTTGATGGTCCCTATCATACTTCCCTTCTCCTTTCTGGTTTCTTTCAAGTACATGTTTAGGGCCTTGAGGCGCTCCTCACTGGACCTGCCCTGTTGGCCCTGAATAATTTTTCTTACCCTGCGCTGCACCATCTCCAGCCTATTCCTATCCTTCCTGAGGGAGAGTGCCAAAACTGGGTGCAGTACTCCAGGTGTGGCCTCAACGAGGATCTATACAGGGGAAGTATTACCTTTATTTTGCTATCAGTACCCTTCCCGCTACATCTAAGCATCCTATTTGCCTTGCTATAACTATAAAGTACAGTTGCTTAAGAACTTACCATAACAGTAGATCTTTGAGAGTATCTCTTGCAGTAGGCCATAACACATGGGATATCAGCCGCAGGCATCACATCCTCCAGATGACTTCTCAGCAGTCGACCCAGGGACCTCCCCTTCCTGTCACCTGGTGTACTCTTGCACATATATAAAGGAAAGGTCCCTGATACTCCTCAGTTCTTTTTCATCTTTGCGACCGATATGAGAAATGACTCATAGGTCTCCAACGGGAACCGAGGAGGGGAAAAAAAAGGCAGCAGCTCGAGGCTTCCATGAGAGGCTGGAGCAAGGTACCCTTCTGAAGCAGAAGCAAGGGGGAAGGCGGGCAGGGCAGTATGGCCTGCTGCAAGAGATCCTCTCGAAGATCTACTGCTATGGTAAGATCTTACGCAACTGTACTATCTTCTTTAAACCAATTTCTTGCAGCAGGCCATAACACATGGGAAGAATCCAAAGCAATTATAATGCCCATGGAAGGAGGAAGCGAATCGCAACAGATTAGGACAGGAGACTGTTTAGGACAGCCCACCCAAAAGTGACACGCTTCTTGGAAGCAATGTCTAGACTGTAATGTTTTGTGAATGTATGTATGTACAGTAGACCAGGTGGTGGCCTCACAAATTTCTGAAGCTGAGATGCCTCGAAAACACACCATGGAGGTAGTCATGCCTCTAGTGGAGTGGGGTTTTACAGACCCTGCGAGAGGTTTATCATATTTGTTACATATGAATGTAATGAAGTTGGCCAACCATGTGGACAAGCACTGCTTTGAAACCTGATCGCCCAGTCATCCTAGAGTGAAAGAAACAAAACATTGCTCAGTTTTTCTCAGCTGTTCAGTGCAGAGAAGATAAAGTCTCAATGTTCTTTGCACATCGAGAGTATGAAGCAAGGCTTCCCCTGGATTCTCAGGCTCCGCAAAGTATACTGGCAACTGAAGGGACTGATTTAGAGTAAATTCAGAAACCACTTTCGGGAGAAAGGAGGGGGTTAGTCTGTAGGGACACCCAATCCATATGAAACTGTAAATAAGGTGGCTTGCACATAAGCACCTGTAACTCTGAAATACGTCTACCTGACGTAATCACCACCAAAAAAAATAGTTTTCCACGACAAAAATTGGAGCTCGCATGTATCAGCGGGCTCAAAAGGACTTTGTCAGTTTTTCAAACACAAAATTCAAATCCCACACTGGGACCAGGTCCCGAATAGGGGGATTCAAATGTAGGATACCCTTCAGGAAAGATCTGATCAGAGGTAACTGGGACAATGGTTTGTTGTCCACAGGTAAATGAAAAGCAGAAATAGTTGCTAGGTGTACTTTTATCGAGGAATATTTTAGACCACCCTCAGACAGAGTGAGTGGGTAGTCTAGGACGCTCTGTCAGAAACACTCACAGGTGTCCAATTCCTGGGAATAGACCCAAATGGAGAAACATGTCCATTTCATAGAGTAGGATGACCTAGTAGAGGGCTTCTGAGCTGCTCTCAGGATCTCTGCTACCCCTGGGGACACCTGATAGTGAGAGAGGACTATGTCTTCAGGAGCCAGGCATGCAGGTGCAGGGAGCGAAGATCCAGTGCAGCAGGGAGCCGCTCTCCTGTGATAGGAGGGCTGGACAAAGAGGCAGAGGAAGAGGATCATGATCCGAGATTTGCAACAGCAAGGGGAACCAGATTTGCCTCGACCAGTAGGGGGCTATAGAATCATACACACCCTGTCTTTGACCAGTTTTAGGAGTACTCTCTGAAGGAGAGGAAAGGGCGGGAAAACGTAAAGAAATTTTCCTGTCCAGGAACGACCTAAGGCGTCCAGCCATAAAGTTCCAGGACCGAGCTCTAGAGAGGAACAGAGAGGCAGGTTTGCGTTTTGCTAAGAGGCAAACAGGTCTAACTCTGGGTGACTCCACTGAAGGAAGACGTCTTCTAAGATGTCAGAGTGGAGTTCCCATTCATGGGCCCAAGCAGTGGTACTGCTCAGGGTGTCTGCTAGGGTATTCGAAACCCCAGCAATGTGGACCGCCAGAAGGTAAATGCCCTTTTGGCTCACCCGGTACCACACCCTCATGGATTCTCGGCAGAGAGGTTATGAATGGGTACCGCCTTGTTTGTTCAGGTAGTGAACTACCGCTGAACTGTGTGATTGTACTTGAAGGCAACCCTGAGAGAGTAAGGTCTCGAATGTTTTTAAGGCATACAAGACCGTCCTCATTTCCAGGATGCTGATATGAAGACAAGGTTCCATCTTTGTCCAAGAGCTCTGGGACGGAACCCCCTGACGATGGGCACCCCAACCAATTAAGGAGGCATCCATCATTATAATGAGGTCTGGGGGGCCGGCCCAGTGGCACAGAGGGTTGAGGCGCTGGCGCCTTTCCTCGAGCCATGCTGGTGACCCGGGTTCGGGAATGGACTCGGGACGCCGGGGGCTGGCAGGTGAAGGAGAGGACTGAGCATCTGTAGGACTGCTCTCCTCTCCGGGGGTGGGTACAGGGGTGTCGTTGCTTTGCAGCAGCCCCCGGTGGAGACCGGAGGCACTACAGATGCAACATAGGAGGGAATACCACTAGAAAAGAGGAAATACCCGCTCCATGTTCAGCAGGATGATGGCTGCTTGGCTGTCCGAGGTCATCGATGTCCCACAGAGCCATCTGTTCCAGCAGCACCCTGCGGCCAAGCATTGTGCTGGTCTGTCCCTTCGACTGGTGCCTTTCCCGTCGGAGTAGGGGGACCCACCCCGCAAAGGGTTACGTCGGGGCTACCCTGGGGTCAGCTGCTATATGGAACGGTGGATCAGGGGAGTGAGATGGGTCGGATTCAGCCTTGGCTCACGCCTGAAGGAGTGGCTGAGATGGAGCACGTAGAAGGGATAAAGAGATAACACAAAGAAAATGAATGAGGTCTGGGACCAGGGGATGGAATTACATGCCCCTTAGTAGATAGTCCATGGACTTCCACCACTGTAAGGTGCAAAGCACTGTGGAAGACAAAAGGACTGAGGCATCGAAGTCGTCCCTCTTCTGATCCCACTGGACCCTGAGGGTCCACTGAAGAATCCTCATGTGGAGTCTGGCATGAGCGACAATGGGGATGGTAGCCACCAAATGTCCCAGGAGCCAAAGGTAGTCCCTTGCTGAGACATACCAAGAAGTTTCCAGCCACATGATGAGGGCCAGAATGGAGTCCGCCCGAGCTTTGTGAAGAAACGCCATGCCCTGAGAGGTATCTAGCACTGCTCCTATATACTGGAGTTTGTGATGGGTTCCTCATAGACTTTGGGTAGTTGATCATGATGCCCACCATGGAGAACATCTCTAGGGTGTGGGTCAGGGTGTATTCCAGCATGGGGAATGTGGACGCCTTGAGGAGCCAGTCGTCCAGATATGGAAAGACATACAGACCTTCCTGGCAAAGGGCCCCTGCCACCACTGACAGACATTTCATAAATACCTTGGGGGGGGCATGGCCAAGTGGTGGAACAGAATGGACATCTAGAAAGAGAGCTCCTCAATTCATCCCCTACATTACCCTTCTATTGCCTCACTAATAGCAAATATTGTTAAAATTTGGGACAGATTTAATTGTATTGATGTCTCCGAGTACAAAAGCGAGCAAAAAACAGGGAAAACTTCCCTACAAATCAGCTAAAAATGGCACCGGGTCTGCGGGCCTACTGAAGCCGGGCACTTCTCATACTAACCAGCCGCACAGCCCTGACACAGACAGACCACAGATTCCTTCCTCCACACAGCCTACGCAAACTCCTGATGATCAGACAAATATGGCAGAATCCTACCTTAACCTGGAACAATTAGTAAAGTATCTAAAATATGACCTTGGCACTTGTATGGAGGCAGACTTTGACATTGCTACTTCCCAGATCCAACATCTCCAACAGGTAGTGAATACGGTGTCTGAAAATGTGGAAAGGCATGAAACTCAGCTGCAAGAGGTGGAAACTAGGGTGGGGGACCAGGAAGATAGGCTGAGACAGTGTTCTGATGATCTTTCCAGAGCCCTACGAGAGACTGAGTCCCTCAAGCAGAGTACTGACGATCACGAAAATCGTGAACGCCACTGCAATTTACAGACTGTAGGCCTACCGGAGGGCCTCGAGGGAAAGGATTGCCCAGAATTTATGCGATCTTGGTTGAAAGCAACTCTTGATCTCCCCATATCTACCTCTCTGGAGATCCAAAGGGCTAACAGGTCCCCTGGTCCCAAACCCTCTCAAGACCAGAAACCAAGACATGTCATAATAAAATTTCTGCGCTATCAAGATTGCCAGCAAATCCTGGAGGCTGCTCGCTAGAAAGGGATGATTTTGGTACAACAAACCAGAGTCAGCATATTTTCAGATTACTCATGCCATCTGCAGATTCAAAGGCAGGCTTTTCTTGAAATTAAAAAGCTCCTTCACTCCCTGAATTGCGCATTCACTTTGGCATATCCAGCGAGATTGATCATTCGACCGGAGGGGTCTAACCAAAAGGCCTTCACTTGCCCAACTGCCGCTCTGGAGTCTGTCAGAGGAATGGAGCGTAAGAGTCATGTGGATCAAGAAGAACAGCAAAACGGCTGATAATTTACACCATTAGAAGGTACTTTTCAGCTTTTTGAAGGTGTGAGAAGAGGGGAAATTTACCATCTTGTCCCATACTCCATTGAAAGCCTATCATCGCTGGGGCAATTTCCCCCATTTGCACCGATATTGCCTGATCTCTGGCCGTTTTTGACCTGCCTGTGCATCTTAAGTGGTCAGGATGTGCTGTTGATAACGGGGCCCTTGCTTTGACAGGTCCTCAGATCTCGATACTGTTACAGTTTCAAGAACAAGATGCTTAATTTGACTCTTTGGGCGATCTATCTAAATTTTGGTTGGACATTTGTCCAATTAAGATGGTCCTGATGATTACTGATGGATAAAATTAAGCTTGCTATACTTTGCAAGGCGCATGACCTTTTTCATTTAAAAATTTGAAATTGCCTACTTAGTTGTAGATGTTTGGAAGACTATTATGATTCTTTTATTTTATCTGTTGGGGGGGGGAGCCTCAGGAGGCCTTGGGCTGGATGGGGGTGTCTCAGGGATTTGCTCTTTTCTATTGGAAGAGGGGACGTCTGAGCCATGTAAGTTAAATCTGTTTTTTCCATATTCTTGGGAGATTGCCTCAACTCATACTTCAGGGAGATCTGGCCTCCCCCAAGGGAGCTTTGAGGGGGACACACCACCACCCCTATTAACTGGGCCTCAGGAGAACTGCACAGTGTTGTGGTTGGCCCTCTTCCCTCCCACTACAGGACTGAGGTGATAGAGGGAGAGTAATTATTTCATTGCTTGACAATAATAAATGTGGTCATTTCATTGTTGCAGGGGATGAATGCTAACTCCACAAGAAGTAGAGGATGTGGAGATTTTTTTGTTAGGGACAAGGAGGGAGGGGGGACTTTGTTAACAGTTTACTGTTTATGATTCTACTAATTTTAGTATAGAATGGGGATAAGGAAAAGGTGATGGAGGGAAGATAGTTGATCAAGTTCTGTTTTATAGTTCTCTGGTTCTAATTTGTTCAATAAGACAGGGGGATGGGGTGGATTTTTGGTTGGGATTTACAAAACTTTCGCAGAGCTGATTATAACTTTAAAAGTTGCACATGGTTGATAACGCAGGGGTCATTTCTACTTTTTTACAATAATGGATAACCTTACAATTATTTCTTGGAATACCAATGGTTTACGCACTGTGGTTAAACGTAAACGTATTTGGACACAAATCAAAAAAATGCAAGGTGATGTAATTTTCTTACAGGAAATTCACTCCATGAGAGAGAAGGTAGATAAACTGGGTCAGTCGCTTCCCCTTTTACTTCTAAAGCCCGAGGAGTTGCCATTTGGATCAGGCTTGCCCTTCCACACAACGTCTTATCTACAGTAGCAGATCTGCAAGGCCGATACATTATAGCAGTGGTGACAGTGGGAGGAGCAATTTGACTCTGGTGTCTATATATGGTCCTAACTACGACTCCCCTGATTTCTTTACGCATTTAGCGACTACTCTAGCTTCATTCCCATATGATTTAATTTTAGGGGGGGGGATATGAATACGTACTGGGATCATAGATTGGACCACTCTGGAACGAGACGAGGCCCTCCTCTGCAGGGTGCAGCTGCACTCCGCCGCTTGGTAGAAGGCAGAGCGCTAACGGATGCATGGAGATTTCGCCATCCTACCACTAGAGAGTACTCTTTTTTTCACATGCCCATAATCTATATACTAGACTTGATTAATTTTCTTGCCATCTCCCATGATAGGTAACCTTAAAGAGGCAGAATTTGGACCTCTGATTATCTCAGACCATGCTCCTCTCAAGGTGGTTATATCCTTGGACAAAAGGACCCCAGTGCAGCCCCGGTGGCGAATGGACCCCTCACTGACCCTAGACCCAAAATTTATCAAACAACTTAAAACAACACCTTCAGGAATTTATTGAATTCAACCCTCCGGAGACAACCTGTGCAAGTGTGATGTAGGATACCCTAAAAGCTTATATTAGAGGGGAGGCAATTTCCTATTCCTCCTTCATAAAGAAATCATGTAATAACCAAGAAATGCAGCTCGAAAAAGAAATACAACTAATAGAGAGAGTTAATATGAGATCAATATCACCAGGAAAAATAACTAGACTCAAAACTTTGAAGGGTAGACTTAATCAGCTCTCATGTAGGAAATTGGAACAGGATTTAATAACTTCATGTAACGTGTATTTCAAGGGAGATAAATCTGGTAAGTGGCTGGTAGGGCTGGTTAAAAAGAAAAAAGCTGAACGCACCATTACTGGAATAGAAGATACGGCAGGTGAGATTGTTTATGACCAAACTAAAATTAATGATTCTTTTAAAACCTTTTTATTCAAATTTATATACCTCAGAATACCCCACAGGATCTGATCCTCAGGCCTTCCTAAAGACCACTGAGTTACCCAATCTGACAACACAAGATAGAGATATAGTAGATAATCCGGTGACACTTGAGGAGTTGAAAAGGCGGTATGGAGTGCGAGGGGGAGCCCGATGGAATTCCAGCAGAACTATATAAAAGCACTCTGGGATTTCTTGGGTCCCTTGATGTTGCGGGTAGTGACTGAGGCCTTGGAGTCTGGTGCACTGCCCCTGTCCCAATACCTGGCAACCATAACAGTGCTTCCCAAACCAGGAAAAGACACCTATAAGTGTTCTTCACATTGTCCTATATTACTACTAAATTCAGATTATGAAATTACAGCTAAACTCTTGGCCTCTAGATTAGATGGGCTTCTTCCCCTACTGGTACATCCAGATCAATGCAGATTTGTGAAGGGGAGACAGGCTAAATATAACATTAGAAGAACAATAAATATTATGCACAAATGGTCAAAAGGTGGAGGGGGAGGTCTTCTGGCCCTCGACACTGAAAAAGCCTTTGATCGGGTCGAATGGCCCTTCATGATGGCAGTTTTAAGGAAATTTGGATTGGGCCCACGGATATTGCACTGGATCCAAGCCTTATATCACTCCCGTAAAGCCCATATTTTAACAAATGACTGCATCTCCTCCCCTTTCCCTCTCACAAGAGGTACAAGGCAGGGCCACCCCCTTTCCCCACTACTATATGTTTTCACTATAGAGGCCCTAGCCCAGGGAATAAGGTCACACGATGGCAGTAAAGGCTTTGTCTGGAAAGGAAAGGATCACCGGATTTCCCTATTTGGGGACGACATTTTACTATATCTTTCCTCCCCTGAAAACTCCCTCCTGCACTTGTCCAAGATATTTGAACTTTATGGTCCCCTATCTGGACACAAAATCAATTGGGGAAAAAGTGAATGGTTACCTATGGAGAACAATAACAATTCTGTTCTAGTTTCTGGTACTACTATTGCACCCTCTTGCCAGATTAAATATTTGGGCATCATTATACCTGCTAAGTTGTCGAACCTAGTTAAATTTAATATGAAGGCTATAGTGAATGGAGTGAGGGAGGACTGCTTCTCATGGAGAACTTTACTTCTGACCTTGATTGGAAGGGTTAACCTGGTCAAAATGTCAGTGGTTCCTCAATTTTTATATTTTTTTCAAACAGTTCCTCTCTGGGTCCCAAATAAATATATTAAAGCCCTGGAAGGGGCCATTACTCAACTACTTTGGCAAAACAAGAAACCCAGAATTAAAAGAGAAATTTTGCAATTCCCGCTAGGTAGAGGAGGCCTAAGCCTTCCAAGTGTGAAGCATTACTATTTATCATCCCAACTTACTCATGTACAGGACTTGTTGCAGGAGGAGGAGGACAGGCCGGCCTGGGTAGATCTGGAATCCCTTTCTTTTATCCCCATGTACTACCACACTCTGGTGGGACGGTTGGGCCTTCCCATACCTCCAAAGATAGAACACCCATGCACATGAGCGATGTGGAGGGCCTGGGAGGTGGCCCACAGCCAAACAGGTTGCATTGAAGTGCCCTCCCCAGATACTCCACTAATGACTCTTCTAGAAATGAGAGGTAATCTGACAATGGGGGACAAAAAGTTGCTTAGAATATGGCACAGCAAGGGGTTATTCCTGCTAAGCTACTTTTTAAGAGACAGGGAGATCCCACCTTTTGGATCCCTGATTAAAATGTACAATATTAATGCTTTACACTACTTTATATATCACCGTATTAAAGAAGCCATATTGAAGCTGAGAAGTTCAGGAGCTGAGAACCTTACTGGCCACCGGTCACCTTTGGAAGAACTATTTGTTAGGCAATCAACTGACAAATCTTTTAGACCACTTAGGAGGTGCTATGCATTGTTGCTGGGCTCCCTTCCGGATCCTCTAGAGAAAATTAAAGCCCATTGGGAGATAGATATACTCCCGGATGCTCTAACGGGGGCAATTGGTTGGGTATATTAAAAAACACAATGAAGTGCTCAGTCAACAATAGACTGCGTACAATACAATACAAAGTCCTTTTTAGAACTTACTTTACCCCGGTACTGGCTCAGAAGATTGACCCAATGTTTCATCATTATGTCCCAAATGTAAAGTTCATGAGGGCTCTTTCTTTCATTTAATTTGGACTTGTCCAAAAGACCAGGGGTTCTGGGAGGGAGTTCAACAAATTTTAGCTGATACCTTACAGATCCCCCTGAGACTAGATCCAGCGGAGGTTTTGTTGGGGCTTAACATAAGGGATAAGGAGAGGATGCCCAGCCACTTAAGGGGTTTGTGGAGATTGGGGAATGTACTGGCACTTAGAACTCTAGCTATGTACTGGAGATTATCTGAAATCCCTACAATTGCAACATGGATTAATTCCCTTATGGAATGTATGAAACTGGAAAGAACACAATACCTCGACGGAAACTCAACTGTCACCAATGGAATCCCAATCTATAAAAGAAATAAGGTACTGTGTGTGTGCACCCTGCTTTATTTTTATGCTGCTCAGTCGAATTGGAGACCTTTCTCTTTCCCAGAGACAATGATCCATCAAACCCCTAGACAGGGAAGGGAGGGGGGTATCTGCCTCTGTAATCGATCACATATGTGGGACTGAGAGTAGTTATTGCTGCCTGCCTTAAAGAACTAACCTAAACCCCCCAGAGCAGGAGCATGTGTACAGTCCAAATGACTGTTATTTATGAAAAAGAAATAGCAGGTTAAGATAATAAGCAGGGGCAAAAGGCTCACCTTTTTTTTCAAACATAACCCTTTCCAAGTCTACAACGTTATTTCTATGGAAAAATGTGGCGGCCATTTTTCTTGAGAAAACATTAATAAAAAATATTTATAAAATACTCACATTTTGGTCAAATCAAAAAATTCTAGGACCAAAACTATAAGATGCCTGGAATCTTTTATAGTGAAAAAAATTTGGGTGGAGGCCATGCCAGGAATGACAGCGGAAAGGGTGGGACAGTCTGTTCTGAAATATGCTAGAAGGGGTAGGGACAAGCCTCATTTAATTATACATCTTGGGACAAACGACCTGGCTGACAAGACAGTAGATACAGTCCAGAGGAGGTTTGAGGAACTAGCACAATTATGTGAAGAGCAGGAAGATCAGTAACTTCAGAGATACTTCCGTGCCAAAGGCAAGCACAACAAGGAAGCTGAGAATACAGGAATTTAAAGGATGGCTAAGAACCTGGTGTTGTGCTAAAGGGTATGGGCTGTTGGGGGGTGGGAGGGACCTGGGAGGACAGTAGTCTCTATGCCAAGGACAGACTACACTTGGAGGAGGGAGGGAAAGAAAGTGTTGAAACAGAGGATGGAGGAGTACATAGAGAAGTTGGGAATTTAAACTAGGAGTGGGGGTGGCAGTTAGGGAAGAGATATGCAGAGACCACAGGTTGAGAAATCATATGAGCTTACCTCCATAACAGTGACAAAGGACAATGGCAAGTACTGTTGGTGATGCTAGAAGGAGGGCAGGATGGGAGGGAGGAAAAGGGTGGAAGGTGGTTACCCTTAATGCTAGGAGCCTTGGGAGAAAACTGCAGAGTTACAGGTTCTCATGGCAGAGGGAGAGGAGTGGTGGACATTGCAGCCATCACGGAAACATGGGCCACCCAATACAATGACTGGGACCTGTCTGTACCAGGGTACAGGTTATTTCGTAGGGACAGGGTGATTGGGAAAGGAGGGGGGGTGGCACTATATGTGAAGGAAGGACTGAAGTGTGTAAGGGTGGAAGGGGAGGAGGGTAGTACGGAGCCACTTTGGATGCAAATCAAGGATTCCAAGAATAGGATTCTTAGAATGGGAGTGGTGTAAAGGCCACCATCCCAGACAGAGGAGTTAGACGGGGAACTAGTGGGACAGATCAGGAGGACCTGCGAAAAGGGTAGTGTGGTGATTGTGGGGGACTTCAACATGCCAGGAGTGGACTGGAGCACCCCAACAACCAGGAACAGAAGGGAGCAGGTACTGCTGGATGCCTTCCAGGACAGCTTTCTGCTGCAAATGGTCAGTGAACCAACCAGGTTAGGGAATACCCTTGACCTTGTGCTGGCAAATGGGGACTTTGTGAGAGAACTTATAGTGGAGGAACCGCTGTCAGGGAGTGACCACCACTCAGTATGGCTCACATTGGATATGGGCAAGGAAGGAGTGGAATCTGGCACAATAGTGCTGGACTTCAGGAGGGCCGACTTTGGGAGGATGGGGGAAGTGGTAAAAGGGTACCTGGCCAGAATTCAATCTAGTATGGACACTAACCAGAGGTGGGAGCTCATAAAGCTGGGGATAGTGGAGGCAACCAAAACCTGCTGCAAAGCCCAGAGCAAGAAGGCTAGGGGCTAAGAACCGATCTGGTTGAGCAAGGAGGTCATGGAAATGGTAAGGAGGAAAAGAGCTGCCTTTAGGGAGGACAGGGAGGAGTACTTGACAGAATCGAAGGAGGCGACAAGGGCAGTAAGGGGAGTCAAAGCATCTACGGAACTTAGGCTGGCACAAGGCATTAAGAAGGGGGAGAAGGACTTCTTTAAGTACATCAGGGAGAAAAGGAGCTGTAAGGACCACATAGTAAGGATTAGGAAGGAGGGGGGTTGGGTGGAAGCAGGGTGCGATAAGGCGGAAGCACTAAATGAGTACTTCTGCTCAGTATTTACTAAAGAGAAGAGGGGGTGACACCCAAGGCGGGAGAAATGGCAGAAGCAGGGTGGGAAGTGGTGACAGATGGGGAAATCATGGACAGCAGAGTTCGAGAGAGTTTGAAGGCAGTGAGGGTGGACAAGGCGCCAGGCCCAGATGGCATCCACCCCAGGGTACTGAAGGAGCTGGCAGAGGTCCTTGCAGGACCTTTGGCAGACCTATTTAATGCCTCACTACATTCTGGGTGTGTATCCCAGGACTGAAGGATGGCTCATGTGGTGCCCCTCCACAAGAGTGGCCCCAAGGATGAACCGGGAAACTACAGACCAGTGAGCCTCACATCCATCGTGGGTAAGCTAATGGAGACTATCCTGAAGGAAAGGCTGGTGGCCCTCCTAGAGGCCAAAGGACTACAGGACAGCAGACAGCATGGCTTCATACATGGCAGATCCTGCCAAACCAACCTGGTCGAGTTCTATGACTGGGTAACTAGGCAACTGGACAGGGGCCATGCAGTGGATGTCCTGTATCTGGACTTCAGTAAGGCATTCGACTCAGTGCCACATGGAAGGCTGGGAAGGAAGTTAGTAGGCACAGGGGTGGGTGCAAAGCTGGTGAGATGGGTAGGAAACTGGCTGCAGGGAAGGCAACAGAGGGTGGTGTTGGGTGGGGAGCTCTCACACCCAAGGGCAGTGACAAGTGGTGTTCCACAGGGCTCGGTGTTGGGACCAGTGTTGTTTGGGATATTCATTGCAGACATATCATGGGACATAAAGAGCAAGATCAGTCTGTTTGCTGATGATACCAAGGTAGGCGCGGTGGTGGATGACCTAGGGGGATGGCAGGGGTTGCAGGATGATCTGGCAAAGCTTGAAACCTGGTCAGACACCTGGCAACTGGGCTTTAATACCAAAAAGTGCAAGGTGCTGCATTTTGGGATGAAGAACCCAAGGAGGAGTTACCAGCTGGGGGAGTGCAGCTAGCCCAGACAGAGGAGGAGAAGGATCTGGGTGTGCTCATTACAGGTCAATGAACAACTTCGGCACAATGTAGGAAGGCAGCTGCAAAGGCCAACAAAATGCTGGGTTGTATTGCAAGGGGTATATTCTCAAGGAGGGGGGAGGTGATTCTGCCACTGTATAGGTCATTAGTTAGACCACACCTGGAGTACTGCGTGCAGTACTGGCATCTGTATCTGAAGAGGGACATTAAGTTACTGAAGGGGGTGCAGCGCAGAGCGACAAAGATGATCAAGGGGCTGGGGGACTTATCATACGACAGGAGGTTGAACATGTACTCACTGGAGGAGAGGAGAGATGGGTGACATGATTGAAACCTTTAAATACATGAAAGGAATCAATCAATCAATCAAATCTTTATTTATTCAGGCGAACATCATTGAGCACAGCTCATTTGCAAGATGGACCTGATAAGGTCAAGGTTCAATAATTGGTACATGTATAGGAAGATTTAAAACACGTATAGACTTATATACAGTAATCAAGGTTCAATAATTGGTATATGTACATGAATAATTAAAACACTTATATACAGAAATCAAGAACAGAAATTGTTTAACCATAACAGGATATGGTAGGAACATATGAGATGCACTCTAGGTAAACCAGTATATACATATCAACATTGGCAGTAAACATGGCATACATTTAACATGATATACCCAAGATTCCAAAGATCCAAGGGAAGTCAATGTGGACAAAGAGAAATAGTGATTGGATGACTGAAAGAGGTGGTCATAGACTGAGACAAGTGACATGGTAGGAAGGGCTACGCATGACTAGAGCAGGGGCTGGTGCTAGAACTGGGAGGTGAAAGGCAGTGATAAGGGCTAAGGTAGGAGCCTGAGTTAATGGGAGAAGATTATAGCCAGGGGTGAGGTATCTGTGGAGATGAATTCTAGGGAAGTGAATTGCCATGATATGATGGCAGCCTGAGAGGGGGAAGGAAAGAACTGCGAATAAACTAGAACTTGTGGAAGCTATTGCATTTTTCAGGGAAGAGACTTAGGTATAGATGCTTGAAGGATGCTAAGGATACCCAGTTGATCAGCTTCAAGGACTTTTGAATTGTGTTCCATGATATAGCTAGATTACAGCTGATAGCAGATCTCCCATGCCGGGTCTTGACTTTAGGCACTTTGAGCATAATGAAATTGTAGCTTCTTAGGGCGTGGGTGCCAGCTGTGGCCTGTGCAAGCAGTCTAATATATAGTTTGGAAGCATCTTAGTCAAAATTCTGTATGTCCACACTGCAGCATTTTTGTTTCTTCTGAGATGTAGAGATGTCCAACCGACTGCTGTATAGAGAGCAATGGTGAGTGTTAAATGGTAGATCTGTTATGAACCTCAGAGCTCTGTGGTATAGTGTATCCAATTTGCATAGGTAGGATAGGGCAGTGACTATAGAGGAAGTCTGCATAGTCAATTACTGAGAGAAATGTGGCCTGGACCAACCTCATTTTGGAATCTCTGTTTAGAAAGTGCCTTATTCTAAAAAATAGACCAAGTCTCTGGCGAAGCTTTTTTAAAAGTTCTTCAATATGAACTGTGTAGTCAAGTTTGCTATCTATCCACACCTCCAAATACTTGAATTTTTCTACATAATCAATATCGTAGAGGAATAAACAAGACAAGTACAGAGGGGCTGTTCAAAGTAAGGGAGGGGAGGGACACCAGGGGCCATGATATGAGACTGGAGGGAGGAAGGTTCAGGAGGGAGATGAGGAGACACTTTTTTACAGAGAGGGTGGTGGCTGGGTGGAATGCAGCAGAACAGTGGACTGCTTCAAAGGAGGGTGGGACAGACAAGGGGGAGGGTTAATGAAGGGGAAGGGCGGAGGGGAGGGGCAGCTGCAGAATAAGGGATGCTAGCTGCACATTGGAGCAGACTTGATAGACCTCTAGGCCTTTATCTGCTGGCAAATTTCGTATGTTCCTAAATGTAGAGGTCATTTATTTTTTTGCTCAGTTTTGTTGCACTACTGCTTTAAAAAATTCAGTTCAGAGTATTCACCAATAAAAAAAAACTAACAGTAACCAATCGGCTTGCTAGACTCGGTGGCCAATAGGAACAGCAGGACTATCGGATTACTCAGAAGACGCTGTGCGATTGGCCAATCGGAGGACGCGCTGCTCAGCAGGCACAGTTGAGGGCATAGAACTGTTTTTCTTTTTCACTTCTGTGGTTGAGGGGCTACCGTGCACTTCAGCGATTATATAGTAGTGCTTCTGAGGCGTTTAGTGAGACGCTTTCGGCACTGTTTTGCCATCCACAACATGGCGCCGCGCTCAGCATACTCGGGCGTTGCCATGCTCGTCTTTCCTTCCGAGCTCCGTGGTTTATCCATTGAGTTTTATTACCAGCATACCTGTATGTATCGCGAGAATTCTGCCAAGGTTAGCCAATCCACAAGTAACATGGGCGGGGTTTTACAGTGATGGACAACAAACTGTACCAATCATCTGTAAGCGTGCGGAAGGTGTATCAGGGTGTGCGGGGAACTTTGTTTCCGGGAAGCGGTGACCGGGTGAAGGGCTGGAAGAGCGGGTATTGGAGCCGGAGCATCGCAGATCCAACCATTCCAGGTACGACCACCGTCGGGGTACTAGTTTCCCGATGCTGGCTTCCCGTTATGCGTTCTTACACAGTTGCTGAGTGTAAAACAAGTGGGGGGAAGGCGTGGGAGGTCTGCTCTGCATCTCCATCTCTGGCCCTCGGTGTCTGTCTCCTTCCTTGTCTATATCAAGGGTGTAGGCAGGCATGCTCACTGTACACATTTATGTACAGTTTTGTTGAGTGCTTATCACAAACCATATGCCTTTCTGTTAACATGTTCATTCTAATCTAGTATTTGGGTTAGTGTAGGTCACTAAGGAATGTCTCTGTTTAAACATATGTTGTTCAAGAGACTAATACGCATAACCTCTTTAGAGATTAGAGGAATAATTTGACAACAATCTGACTTGTTTGGAAGGAGGTACCATTTGGAGAGGATGTGTACATTTTTAATTTGGTTGTAGCTGTTGGGAGATTGTGTGTACAGAACGAGCATTTCTGGCTACTCCCGTAGTCTGTGTGGCACTGCAATTCCCCTGTCGGCGTATTATTTATTTCTTTATGGGTCCCTCCGTGTTGATCTGTCCATGGCCTTCAATGTTAGTTTATCTGTCTGTGTCGCTTGGTGTAGCCCTCGATTTGACTCTCTCCAAGTCAGTGTAGGTCTGCAGCGCTGTATGTATGTATGACCGCCTCTGTCTGTCTGTTTCAGTGTCTGCCTGTATCGTCGGTCTGTCATTGGTCATCCATGTTGGACTCTAGTGTCTCTCACTGTACCGTGTGTGTGTGAGCGCCCTCTGTGTCAGTATGTTTGTGTTATTTTGTCATGTATGTGCGGTTGTGGCGCACAGCACGTGTCTCTGTCTCGCTGTCCCTAGTCCCCAGCAGTGGTGCAAGTGGTAGATAAGAAGTATAGGAACTCCGGCATTGGCAAATATGAAACGTAGAATGAAGATCTTCAGTCTGAAGAATAGCTGTGTCAAGGCACATCCATCTGTTTAGACTCTAATAGAGTGAGTTAGAGATACTGTGGTATTTCTAGCAAAATATCACTGTTGTACAAGTCAAATGTTGTTATGGAAACCCTGATTTCAGGTCTTGGGTCCAGAATCTGTCATTATGTTGCTGGTTTAAGAATTTCAGTTCCAGCGTCAGTGGAAAGAAGTACAGGAACTGGGTTCCTGTGCATTCCTCAGGGTTCCCCACTATCTGAAAATATAGGGTGGTGGCAGTGGTGATCGGGCCAAAAGGCGAGTTATTTTTCTGGACCTCCTACTTGCACTGTACATGTGCATAAGTGGATTTTAAGTAAAATATAGTGTGCTAATATCAAAACGGGGTAGCAGTGCAGTAAAGGATGTCAATGAAAGACAGTTTTGGAAGATTTTGTAAAAAACAATCAATAATGGATAAAAATATAGGGTGGTGGCAAAAAATATAGAGCGGTGGTAAAAAAATATAGGGTGGTGGCCCACTGCGCTAAAACAATGAATGGGGAACACTGTTCACTTTTATCACTGGTCCTCAGTGACATTCTGCCTGTAGTCATCACTCTAACTGTCTGTAGCCCTCAGTGTCTCTCTGTGTCCCTGTGGCCTTCAGAGTCAGTATGTTTGCATCGTTGTCTGTGACTCTCCCAGTTGTTCCCTTGTCTGAATCGTTGTGAACTACAGTACTGTATCAGTCTTTCTCTCTCTTTGTTACTGGCCCTCAGTGTCTTTCTGTCTGTGGCCCCAGTGTTTGTCTGTTTTTCTGTAGCCCACAGTTGCAATCTGATCATGGGTGCGAACCGGGGTTGCTAGAATGGCTAGCTGCTCCCCAGATGCTTCTCTAGTGGGCAGTCCATCCCGCTGAGTTTCTGAAGTTTAGCTATGCACTGCTCAGACTGTTATAGTGTCTCATCTTCTATAGAATAGCGTAAGTTTGCATGTGTGTCTGTCCATGATGGCCACATTGTTCAAACGTGAACTACCTTGGCATATATGTAAACTGAGGCTATGGGATTACCCCTCCCAGGGATCCCTTCCCAGAAGAGAAGCAGCTCCAAATCTGTCTGGCCTAGTAACCTCCAGTTCTCTCTCCTAAGCTGGTCTCAGGGCTTCCTTACTCCTGAGCTGTACCTCCTGATGCTGATCCACAGGCAGGAATCAGAACTCTGCAGCAGGGGACATCCAGCCCTTCAATAACTGTTCTCCTCAGTTTACTTCTGCTTTCAGTCTGGCAGGTACTCTGCAAGCAGAGCTCTGCCATGTGGCAGAGCTGAAGACAGCAGACTGTAAGTTAAGCAATTTTGTTTCAATGAGGATCAGAAATCACTGCTGTATTTTAGAATCCCAGGGTGGGTGCCAGTCCATTCTCACTGGGTTGTTTTTTCCCTGCACATACTGCACTAGGCCTGAAATGCTACTTAGTGCAGTGGAAAATGTATTTCAGGGAATCAAAACTGGCCCGGAGTGCTCAGAAAGCTGCAACATCGATTTTTAAGGGGTCAGAACAGCACCAGAGTGCTCCTGAACTTAAGGAGGACAGGCCCCATCTCCTTGTGAGGCTGTTTTCCCGCCGTTTCTAGGGAGTAAACTGTATGAGGAGTTAAGGAGAACACATCTCCTTTCAGCTTTCGGGTAGAAATTTTGTGTGTGTGTGTGTGTTTTGTTCTCCCGTGCGAAGGATCTTTCCCCTCAGTCATTGGGACATCCGTGCAAGGGAATAAACTGCACAAGGACTTAGGGAGACTACATCTCCCCTCAGCTGGCAGCTCTGTATCTTTTCCCCATATTTTTTTTTATCCCATCAACGGCATTCCAGTTGAGCCACTCGTCGATGGTGGGCCGGCAGCTTATCAGCGGCAACTTGTTGACAAATCGCTGTTCGACAGAGCACTGCAGGGGTATGAGGAACTCCGAGCACAAAAAGGGGCTTAAACTATCATATACTGTATGTGGCAACCATTGACGGCTGGCAATCGGATTACTTCAGCCACTGGTCGATGGCGGACCTGCAGCACGGGTTAGCGACTCCATTGACGAGCACTACGGGGTGGGAGGAGTGCTATTATGGAGCCTCCATTGACAAGCACTACAGCACAGGAGGAGCGCTATTATGGAGCCTTTGTTCACTGTGCTGTGCCCCCCCTCCCCCACCGTCAAGAAGTGAGCAAGTGCCTAGGTTTTTCAGATCCCTGCATATTCTAGGTGGGGTAAAATAAAAAACCTTAGAAAAAGGACTACAGCACAAGGGCAGCTCTGATGGCCTTTACAGGACTGGCACAATTCTTAAAGGGCCAGCACACTTTCTACCTGCTTCAGCAGCGTGACAAAAGGAAGGTGGGGGGGGGGGAGTAAGCTGAATCAAGGGAAGTAGGGCCTCTTGTGGTATTGTGGCCTCACACAAGTCTTCCCGGGGCAGAGAAGGTCATCGCGACTAGTCGCCCGCTGCTAATGACCTTGGCTGAATAGCTTCTCCTGTAATGTCCAGAGGGCAACGTCTATGAATGGGGAAGACGTCACGGAGGAAGATCTTCCTCGGCTTAGTATCATAGCCCACGGGTCATATTAACTGACAGCTTCCAGAGGGACTCAGCAATCCACAGCCCCCTCTGACACCACACCTCATAAAATAGTTAAATACAATCCAACAGTTAAATAAGACCCCGAGAGGCAGTTGACCTGGGAGGATCAACATTCTGCCTCCTAGGAGAAAGATAAGGTATAGAAGGTAAACTAAAGCATTGCAGGGGCATTTCTGGCACTCATAGGACCCCAGTTTATCATCTTCTGGAGGGGGAGCGAGTGGCCAAATTTCTATCCAAATAGAGGTCACTGTCGAGATTTCCCCTTGATTCTCACCTGGTGGCTTCCAGCCAACAAGAACAGGTTTTTCTCTTGTCATCTGCTGTCAAACCGGCCACAGCTTTTAACTCTCTTCCTACCAACAGGAAAATGGCCAAAGGAGGAGTGGCACTGGGTTAGCACTATGTCTCTACCCCAAATCAGTTTGTATTCTATTTGTTGCAGCCTGCTTACCTATTAGTGATTGTAAAACCTTGCCTCAGTGTTGACTTTTACCTAGTTGTATAACCTCGTTTTGATCTGTCTGTATTTTGTCTCTACCCCAAATCAATTGTATTTCCGCTGTTCACCTCTGCCTATTGTAAATCTCCGGGGTCGAGCCTGAAAATAGTCATGCCTTGGCTAATGGCACCTACCCAGTAAACCAAAAATGCATAATAAAAAAAAAATAAAATAAACTCCCTAAGCTTCCTCCTCTATCCAGTGCCCCAGCAGATTTTAAGCTTTTCAGGCTTGGAACGCAGCAACGGGAAAAATGGCTAAAACTGCTGTAGAAGCTAACCTCTGATTTCAAACCAAGCAGTGAGTCATTGGACAGGACTGTAGAAACCTTGCTTATGCAGCAAAACAGTCAGAAGAGGCTGCACGGGGCGATACTCAGTTCCTGGCTCACTGCAACCCCTGGCTCTGGCCATAACAGGCAGGGTCCTCTCCCAGGAGGTGTTTGGTAATGAATGTCACAGTCTAAGGCAAGGGCAATTCAGAATCCAGAGACCCCAGATGCAGAATTCATGGCCAAGCTTATAACTAGGATCAAACTCAACTTCTCGTGGAAAAGTGAGTACGGGTCTCCTTACATAAGCGATGTAACCTTAGAAGGGACGAATCTAGTGGAGAAGGTGACAGCGATCAACAACAAGTAGTTGCAAGCTGTCTGGGCCCATCCTCGAGTAGGGTGCAGACCTTCATATTTCTCGAGCAAGGGGTCCAAACCAAGTCGGTCAGGTGGGTCGTCTGTACAGAGTTCCCCCTTGAATAAAGTGCAGTCACAGAGATCAACTAAGGGGCTGCTCCCTATTCTTCGTGGCGCAGAAATATATAGGGGGTTCAGGCCCTTCCTACATCTCAAATGATTGAACAAGAAAGAGACCCATCGGCAGATTCCTATTCAGGGTTTTATTTAACTCTAAAATTGATTAGCGTTTTGCTCATAAAACTGCTAAATCTTTGTGAAAATTTATAGCTCTTGCCTCACTGTGTTTAACAAACACAGCACTTCTAGAAAATGTATATAAATATTTTCTGTACAGTTAGTATCATCCCAAGAAAAAAACTGCTAATCAATTATTTAAAACCCTGCTATTCAGGAACTACACAAGCACCAGCTCAAATTCAAGGTGGGGGAGCAGATCTTCTATTCAAAATTCTGACATCTTGAGTATTCCCAAGACCCACGGGCATTATTAACGATGCCATCAGTGGAGACAGTCCACTTAAAGGCCCCACAGCTCGACAAAACAGTACATGCGGGGGATTTTCCGGCATCCATGTATCTGCAAGATGCCTAATTGCATATTCCCATGCAGTAATGGCACACGCACTATCCCAGATTCAGAGTGGGAGAGCAGTACTTCCAAATCAGACTCTACCATTGCTGTCTTCTCAGACCCATGAACAGTATTTAAGGTGCTAGTAGTGGTTATAGTCCACTTAAAGGCCCCACAGCTCAACCAAGCATTACAGGCAGTGGCAGAGGTAGTCGGGTCCCCTATGGCACATATTTTTCCCATCAATTGGAAAAAGAGCTCCCTAATTCCAAACCAGACCTTGATCCTCCTGGGGGGCTCACATCATGACACAAGGTTTCTCCCCCTGAAAAACTAGATTTTGGGATCTGTAATTGCTCATCAAGGAGTTTTGCAAGCTCCTCAGCTGCCTTCTTGTTTTTTCTCACAGCTCATTAAGACAGATTAAGCTCTTCCTCCAGGGACGGTCCCAGAGGTCATGAAGGGACACAAGTTGGGCCATCTGCACTAAGTCAGAATTGCGACCAATGCAAGCCTCAGGAACTGGGAAGGACTCACCTGCATCAGCTGTTGGCACCGGGCAGAGGATTGCTGTTGGACACATGGTACAGTATAAGCGTTTCTGAGGGGGGCAGTAGGCCATGCTCCGAGACACGCTGAACAGCAATTCCTCAATCAGGCTAGCCTGATTCCAACTGATAATCTGGCAACGCTGACATTCATCGACCATCAGGGCAAAATGAGAAGCTCAAAGATGCTAAAGGAATCCCTTCTCTTTCAGTGGGTTGAGCACCACTGAGCGATGTTTGTGTCGGGACAGGAAAATGTCATAGCAGAATGACTCAGTTGCAAGGTGGGTTGACCAAGGGATCGCAGCTGAAGGACAGTGCCTACCACATTCAGACAGAATGGTGGGGCAATACTCAAACAGATCTTTTTGCCTGCTGGCAGAACTCCAAGGTAAAGCAGTTCTGTTCCCTGGCCAAGGACGAACCAGCGGTGGCTCAGGACACTTTTTCCCATAAACTGGGATCTGTTCGGTCTCCTGTATGCCTTCCTTCAATACCGCCTCTATCAAGAGTCCTCCACAAAGTGGCCTTGGACAGGACAGTCATGATTCTAGTCTGCCCTTATGGTTTTTCTGCACTTAGTAGTTTCTCATTCATTGGTCAGGGTGACCACCTTGAACAGTCAGGTTCAGCCAAGGCATTCTCCATCAAGGTCCAGTTCTACACCCCATTTTAACAACTGGTCTCTCTCTAGACCTGGAAAGTGAGTGGAAAACTTTCAAAGAGCTATGCGGCACAGCTTCTGTTATTGACATGATGGGGAACTCGTATGTCTCTTCTTCCTCCAAAGTGCATTATAGAATCCGGAGGAAATTTTGATTCTGGCTTCATTCCAGATGCATAGAGACCGACACAATATAATCGCCTGTACTACTGCAGTTCCTTTAAGACAGATGGACAAAGGACTGCAAACAACCACCTTGCAAATTAGAGTTTCTGCACTGGGGACACTCTTGATGGACCTTGGGGAATTGTTGGGCTCGTATCCCCTTATCTGGTAGTTCTTCAGGCAGCAGCATTAAAACATCTTCAATCCACCAACGATGTTGCCTTGGAGTCTTAATATAGTTCTCAAGGCCCCCTTTAGAGCCTCTCAGGCCATCCATCATGCATCTCAAAATAAAGGTCCCCCTTTTTTTTTTTTTTCAAAGTTATTACTCCAGCCAGGAGTTTCGGCAAACTAAAAGCATTGCTTGCCCAAGAGCTGTACACTCGTTCATCAGGCTAGAACAGTTCCAATTTTTTGTTTGCCAAAGTTATGTCTCCCCTCTATTACAATCAAGGTTCATTCTTCCTTCCCTCTGCCCACTCTCTAAAAGCAACAAGGATGGAAAATTTCATACACTAGACCTGGGAAGAGGGAGAAAAATGTACATTAAGAGAGAGGAAGCTATTCACAAAACTTCAACTGTGTTCTTGCCAGCTAAAGGGGGGAAAAAATTTGGGGCAGCAAGGATTCAATAGGCTCTATAGCCAAACTGATTCTATCCGTCACCTCTACGGCTTATAATCGGGTCAGAGTAACTTGCCTGGCCCAGTGAGAGTCCATGGTCCCCTTTGTGGGCGTAATTCAGAGAAGCATCGACAGCACACTCTCACTGAGTGGCCTTTTGATCATCCATTCACACACACTAGCACAAAAAAAAAAAAGTTCTCACTGGAGGTGATGTCCTTGGCAGAGGCATCCTTTGGCAGCAGAGTGTTTTCAAGCGGTGGTGAACCCTTATGGGCTCTTGATATTCTTCCCACCTGGGACATCTGAGGATGTACTGCTTTTGTATATCCCAGGAGTAAGGAAGCTTAGGAGAGAGAAATCAAAATTTAAATACCTGTAAATTTTCTTTCTCCGATGGCTGGTCTCTGGGAGGCTTCAGATTCCCTCCCAGAATGTATATAGTTGGCTGGCCTCACGGCCATATATGCTTTAAAATTCTTGTTTGTTTTTTGTTCCCAAGTTCTTGTAGTATTACCACATTGGACTGCTTTAGGAAGAACTGAGGAGAACAGGAAGTGGAGGTCTGGATGTCCCCTGCTGTAGAGGTCTGATTCCTGCCTGTGGATCAGCATCAGGAGGTACAGCCCAGGAGTAAGGAAGCCCGGAGACCAGTCGTCGGAGGAAGAACATTTACAGGTATTTAAATTTTGATTTACCACAGTGCGCCTGCTCAGTTGTAAGGATCGTGAGAGACAAGAGTGAACAGGTGTGTGACTGGAAGGGCGGGGTGGAGCTGTTGTGTCATTGATGACACTAGGGTGAACTTGCCAGTCAGCCTGTCCAGTGTCATCAGTGACACAGCTGCTCCACCACCTCCTTCCTGCTTGTGTGTTCACTTGCTCTTGTCCCTTACAATTCCTGCAGCGGAATGGACATACTTGGTATGGGAGCGACTGGGCTAGCCAGATCTTTTGGTGCTGCTAATGCCCCCCTGAACCCAGATCCATGGTTTGTGGGGGCAGTAGTAATCCTTTGACCCACCTCCCCATGCTATGCTTTTTGACTGTGTGGATAAGCTTTCCGTTTAGTACCACATCCGATGCCTTGCTAAAATCAAGATACATGTTGCCAACAGCATTGCTAGTGTCAGTTTACTTACTCCTGCAAGAAGTCTCAGTTCAGCATGATATGATCTAACTGTTCTGAACCCAAGCTGACTCCATTTAATTGAGACACAGTTTCATAATACTCTCTTTGATTTGTAGTTTCCAAAATTTTTTCTACTATTGATGTTAGACTTGGCTGCCCCTCATTATGGAGGGCCATTCTACACTTTCCTCCATTTACATACACCCTTCTCTGGCATGTTATCCTTCAGGCCAAGATGACCATTCATCCTTATTGACCACTAACCCAGTACCAACTGGAGTGTGGGGTGCGATGTGTGGGGTCCACGTGTTTCCGTGGCCATCACTGTGGGGGGGAGGGCATGGTCCATGTACTTTTACCTCTATCCAACCTCTGCCCACTTGATGGCACTGTCACTAGCATCAGAGCCCAGCCCCTGGGAGGAACAAGCTCCCAGCCTACCTCGTACATCACTGAAATAATGGAAGTGGTTTCATTCCCTCTGAGTGCTTGAAAGCACTGCCATCAGCAGAGCTGTCTGTTAGTCCTTGCTGCCTGTTGCAAGTCCTGAGTCTGCTTCCCAACCTCAGTTGCCGGCAAAGCAGCGGGCTAGCCTGGGCCATCTCTCATTCACCCTCTTGAAAACCCCTTGGTCCCTTATATGCGCTGTTATAGGCTTGTATTTCCTTAGGCCCATTTTCTACTGTAAGTGTATTTATTTATTGAATTTTGATAACTGGGTAGGTCCACTGAGGCAGACTGTCCATTTTCCGGGGCGACATGGCATTAATTACAAGCAAGTAGTAAACATTTGACAATTTGATATATGACCTGTGTAAGACTGTGATTAAGTATGCAGCAGTGGTTAATTTCTGGACCTTGATAGAAAATTTGTTCTAGAGGTTAGGGGCAGCCAGGTAAAGGACTGACTTTAATACTGCTCAACTGTCCCTGATTTTTAGGGACATCCCTGATTTTACCACAAATTTTCCTGTGTCCCACCTAAAATTGGCGTTTTCATGACAGAAAAGTAGTTATTTGCAGCAGAAAATTATGCCAAGCATTAGTTACAGACTTGGTCTTCACAAACTGCATTGTAGACCACGCCTCTTATTTTACCAGTTTCTTGAGTGGGTATCACCAGTATTTAAGATGTGTCCCTGATTATTTATTTATTTATTTTTTAAACCTTGTCATTGATTTACAGGGCATGGGGTTGTAGGTATGCTGACCCTGAGTGGTGCAAAGTTGCTGATCTGCTGCGAGTTGACCAGTCTGAACTGGTCCAGGTGCGATGGAGATTATTTGATTTGACTTTTCCGAACTGCTGTGGTTTTGGGGGAGCTGAAATGCTGCAAGCATTTTCAGCCCTTAGGCCCTGTCCACACTACACCACTTACAGTCTGTAACGGTTCCAAACCGTTACAGACCGGAACCGTTACAGTGTGTCCACACTGCTGGCAAACAGTCTCGATAACGTTTTGAACCTTTATAACCTGTCCGCATTGTGGGTGCCCTGTAACGTTACGGCTGCACCCTATCCCACAATGCAGTTCGTGCTGCACTGGGGGAATACTGGAGCTACACGCTCACGCATCCACACTATGGCTGGTAACGTTACAGGGGCACAACCGGTTTCGTAACCGTTGTTCAAACCACCTCATAAGTGGTCTCAACAACGGTTACGAAAACGCCTTCTGTAATGTTACAGATGTAAACGCAAACCGTTGCGGTAATGGTTTGAGCCCTCTGTAACGTTACAGAGGCATAGTGTGGACAGGGCCTTATGTAGATGCTCCAGCCACCTGCAGAGATGCCTGCCAGGGTCAGGGGTCGTGGGACAGAGCTTGTAGTGGGAGGGAGGGATTCCATTTTTTTGTTTCCTTAAAAACCCAGTACTGATATCAGGTGGGGAGAGGAGGGCGGGAGTCAGCAAAAAGAGGAATGGGAGATTTGTTAAAATAAAATCCAGCAGACACAGAATGCTGTTAATTGGGTGGACTTCTGAGAGGAGCACTGCCCACAGCAGTATGTTCTAGTCTGGTGAGGGCGTTGTGCTCTAATGCCAGAGGGGCCTGCAGTGGTGGGCTGTCGAGCTTGCTCTCCAGTTGAGGGCATGCTGTGTGCACATGAGCTGACAAAGGACCTGCATGCTGCCACAGGAAGGTGTGAGTGTGTCACAGGGCATGGGAGAACCCTGCCATCGTTCTGATAATAGTCACTGGTAAACTCTGGGGGGCTGCCAAGACCCAGCTAGGATAGTGATAGTCGAGTCTGACCAGTTGCCAGGTGGAACAGCTTTTAGACTAGGAATACGGTAAGCATGAAAGAAAAAGCTTAATAGAGAACAAAAATATGTTGTGGAAGGGAGCCAGGCCAGCAGCAGTACTCCACAGTTCTCATGTATGGACGTGCAGAAAATGAGTGCAGCGCAGCGGGTGAGAGATATGATCACTTATTCTGTAATCAGATGAGTCCTTTCAGTTTTGACATTCCTTGTACTGTAGTTGATTCTTGTTTAGTTCCTGTAACGTACAGTACCTAGTGAAACATGTCGTAATGGGCCGGAGATCAATTAGGATTTGTGGTGATATAGGCTTAGAAAAATTGGCAGACCAGGTGTGCTAAGCGATCCTTATCTGCTGGCAAATTCTGTTTCTCTACGGAATATTTGATTTTACTAGGCAATGATTGCAGTCAACCAAATAAGGGAAGGTTTAAGTTGAACACATTAAATACGTACAAAGCACTGTACATCCTTAATAAACATATAAGATGTGAAAATACAACACATGACTACACAGAATAAAATGTAAGAATTTAAAATGATGAACATTTACAAATTTATCCTGTTTCTTCTCCAGTAAGCTTCGTATGAAGTCCGAACCATCCATTGCTTAACCTGACACAAAATGGCCCAGGACATAATGAGTTAAAAAAAAAATCATACTTGGCCACCTAGCTAATAATCGCTCTCTCTCTCTCTCTCTTTATTTTGTGTAGTAAATGACAAGTTCAGACGTTCAAGATTTACAATTTATTTACCTAGGCTAGTCCAGCAGAGGTGCAAAATCTCATTTTCTGGGTGGATCCTGCTTTTTATCAGATTTACTACTGGGTGGACCAGAAGGTTGAGACTTGCTCATACAGTGCTTAAGTGGCTCTTGTGGGATTTAAACCTGGATCTTTCATGTCTGCTGCTTACCAAGCCTGTGGTTTTGCCATGAGAACTAGGCAAAACTGCCTCCATTTACTGAGCAAGGGGTCTATTTATTTATCTGTTCCATCATTTCTTAAGAAACTAGAAGGAAAGGTTGATTGCGTAGTACTAGTCATGCCGAGAGAAACTGAAAGTATTTGTTTTGTAGTTGTTATGCTAAATATTTTAAAAGCAGTGTTGATTAAGCAGAGTTTTGTTTGCATGTCCAGCTCATTACATAGACATGTCTGCTTGATAAAATCAGGAACTTGCCTGTGCTGTCACATTTGAAAGCCTCTGTTTTTGGTTGTCTGTGAGTGGAGGGCTTAGAAATATTTCTTGCTTTCAGCCTCATCCCTCAGGGGTGGGGGAATACAGGAAGTAGGGCTTAAAACTCACATTTGGGTTGGGGGTCCCTTGGAGATCCCCACCTCCCGTGTACCAAAGGGAGGTGGGGTCACAAATTATTGGGAGATGGACAAAGTTTTTTTTTTTTTGTTTTTTTGGGAGGGATTTCCTTGGAAAAACTAACCTTAGTTCTAGGGACGTGGATATGTTGTTCAATCCACACTTATTGGCAGGTTCCTTGCCGCTTTAAATCTTGCCGGAAGGTCTTCAAGCTGGCTCCTCCCACCCACCTGGGTGGTAAAACTCTCGGCTCCGCCCCATGACGCCAGATCTTCCTTACTGCTTGGAAGCTCAGGTTCCCTCCTTAGCGCTCCATGTTTTAGACTGGATCCTAACTCTTCGGTTCGTCCGAAATTGGTTTTGAAGTTTTCTAAACTTCGGTCTTCATCTTCCTCGCGGCTGTGATGGACAAATCTATTCCTGGCTGAGGTGCCCTTGTGGGCAGAAAATGTCCAGGACAGATCCGCACTCCTCGTGCGTCTACTGCCTAGGCGTAAATCGCGACCGCCAGGCCTGCGGTTATGCCGCTCTTTCTCAGCCAACGCCCTGGATGATCGCTGTCCGATTGAAGCTTGGGTGCCTGAGAACGCTTCGCGGTAAAATCAAAAGAGGCTCATATGTGTCTGCGGCGGTTGGCTTGGCTGAGCAGTCGAGCAGATGATCGCCTGAGGAGGAGGAGCGCCCAGGCCGATCTTCCTCCTCCTCCTCGGATGCGCATTTATCCCGCCTCTCTGAGTTCCTTGTATATGGCTTCATTCAAGGAGCTTTCAGTCCTTTTCCACGAAGGGAGAGGGCCATCGGACATTCTTCTCGCCCAAGAAGGAGTCAAGGTAAGTCCCACCGCCGGCGCTCAGGAGCGTCCTCTCGACAGCCACCGCCGACCGGGTCGGTTGCATCTCAGGTCGCTGGCTTCACGGGGTGTCCCTGTCAGGCCAGCCTGCCGAGACTCCCCGATGCAGTTGAGATTTTTCTCGATCTGTTAGACGGCTGTCAACCAGTGAAGCCGACACCCACCTTCACCGTCTCCCCGTGGAGAGACCGAGGATCTGCTCTGTGCCCTTCGGGCCGCAGTCCCCTAAAAGTTCCCAGCCGAGGGAAGAGCGGGTGTCCCCCGCCTTCCCAGACCCGCCCTTGGTCCCCCCCGAGGGTCTCTGTCTCAGACTTCATCTCGGTCAAGCCGTTCCTGCCGACATTGGCGGTCTCGGTCTCAATACCGAAGTAGACGGCGGCACCGTTCCTCCTCTCCCTCGGATGAGGGGAGGCTTCGGCGTAAATTACGTCAGTGCTACGAGGAGCTTATGTGGCAGCAGTTGCTGTTGTCTGGGTCTAAGCCAACTCCGGTACAGACCCTGGCCATCAAGTGGCTGTCGACCGAAGCAACCACTCGCCTCAGTCGAGTTGCCCATTCCAGGGCCGGTTGCTCAGCCAAAACCAGCTGCTCCACTGATTGTGGTGGAACCTTTGCCTCCACAACCGAAGTCTGGGGCACTGACCAAGGATTCTTGGTCGGGTCACGGCCTGCCCCACAGGTTGTCAGTCACCCTCACTCCCGACTGTCCTCGGCAGGTGGAGGGTGGCTCAGGGCCGAGGCAGCTCTTCGCAGACTCTTCGAATCGATGATGTCCTCCTGTTCTCCAGGCAGGTTGACCTGGAGTCCTCCGGGCCAGTCGCTGGACGATAGCTCATCGTCCCTTCTTGGGTGTCTAGATCATCTGCGAGACCACCGACGCAGCTCGAGCCCGTCCAACGGGCTGGCATCCCTGACGAGATACTGGACCGAGGGATTCCACGGAGGCCTTTCCGGTGGCTGGAGGGCCATTGTCGCCCAACCTGAGCTTGGCAGGGCCTGCTTCCTGTCCTGCGCCGTCGGCCAGGCTGGCCAGGAAGTATGCGGTCCCTACCGGCTCTTTGCCCGGTTTCTCGGAGCACCCCTGTGCCAAGGGGTTAGTCACTGACAGCAGGGTTTTAAATAATTGATTAGCAGTTTTTTTCTTGGGACTATAGTAACTGTACAGAAAGTATTTGTATAGATTTTCTAGAAGTGCTGTGTTTGTTAAACACAGTGAGGCAAGAGCTATGCATTTTCACAAAGATTTAGCACTTTTATGTGCAAAACGCTAATCAATTTTTAGAGTTAAATAAATCCCTGGACAGCGTTTTCCGGCGTTCCGGTAACGCTCGGGATGTGGATAAGCCCCCGACAAAGAGTCCAAAAAGCTGGACTTTGCCGGGCGCAAGGTGTACACTGCATCCTCCCTCGGCCTCCGACAGGCCAGCTGGGCCATGCTGATGGCACACTTCTCCCACGCCCTCTTGGGCTCCCTGGATGAGGTTGTCCTCATCTCCCGACCGACCTGCAGACCACGCGGTCCGCCAGGTGCGGGACCAGGATAGGGCGGTGGCGGGCAGGTTCAGACTGCTCTGGACATAGTGATCTCGTGCCAGGTCAGTAGCGGCCGCGGTGGCCATGCGCCGCAGGGCGTGGCTGAGGATATCCACCTTCATGGCGGATACCCAGCACAAGTTGGCGGATGTCCCCTTCTTGGGGACTGACCTCTTCGACCCTGGAGTGGAGGGACACCTCCAGCGGATCGAAAAGTCAAGTGCCACCCTGGACTCGGGAACCTCCGTCCAGAGGGACAAAGGACGCCATCAGCAACAGCAGAAGTCCTTTCGTCCTTCGGCCCCTGCATCTCGACTGGCCCAGCAGCACCAGCAACAGGGCCAGCAGGCTCGCGCTTGGCGTCCCAAACCCAAGCCGGCGGCTTCCTCCAACAGGAAGCAAGGAGGTAAAGGCCCAGGAGGTTCCTCGGCCGGTTCCTCCTCCAAGCCTGCCCAGTGACGGGTTGAGGGTGCTGCCTCAGCCTCGCTACCCCTGGGTTCCCCTGGGGGACGGCTCCCTACTCTTTTCCGCCTGGTCCGCTATCACCACGGACCACTGGGTGTTGGAGGTGGTAGGAAAAGGCCTGCCTCTGAGTTCGAGCAGGCTCCACCCTTGGCGCCGCCTCAGGAGGTTATGGGTCCGCGAGCCTCAATCACGGCCCGCCGAGCCGAGATTGCCCTGCTCCTCGAAAAAGAGGTGATCAGTAAGATGGCGGATCCTCCTCCAGACCCGGGGGTTTGTGTCCAGGTATTTCTTGGTCCCAAAACGGAAGGGGGGCTGGTGCCCCATTCTGGACCTGCACGACCTGAACAGGTTCCTAAGGTCTCGGACCTTCAGGATGGTCACTCTGGCTCAGATAATCGCATCCTTGGAACGATGCGTGTGGTTCTGTTCTCTGGACCTCCAGGTCATGTTCTTTCACGTCCCAATCCGTCTGTCTCATCAGAGATTCCTCCGCTTCAGAGCAGAAGGATCCCTTTACGAGTTCTGGGCCATGCCCTTCGGCGTCTCCCTAGCTCCCAGGGTCTTCACCAAATGCATGGCAGTGGTGACAGCATTCCTGTGGCGCCGAAGGGTCCGGGTGTACCCCTGCCTGGACAACTGGCTGATTGTAGCCCTCCAGAGTGGAGGTGGAGCGTCCAGAGATCTGGCCTCCAGATTTGCTCTCAGATTGGCCTCCTCATCAACGAGGCTAAGTCGGAACTTGTGCCGAAGCAGGTGATACTCTTCATCGGGGCAGAGCTCAACTCTCTTCGAGCCAGAGCTTGGCTCCTGGCGGACAGGGCCGAGGTTCTTTCCTCCTTTGCCCAGTCATTTCAGGTTGGGCAATCGTGCCCTGTCCGGGACTTCCTGTGCCTTCCTGAGCCTCATGGCAGCCTGCACCAGCGTGGTCCGTTGGGCCCGTTGGTACATGCGTCCCCTTCAGTGGGGACAGTGGTCACAACGCTGCGATCCGTTGAACCAGCCTGTGACAATGACCCAGGAGATGTGGAATGCTCTCCAATGGTGGATCGTTCTGGCACATCTGCAGGAGGGCATCCCGTTCATCCGCCCCGAGCAGACGGTCTCTCTATCGACCGATGCATCTCTGATGGGTTGGGGTGCCCATCTGGGGGAGCACCGAGCGCACGGCCTCTGGTCCCCTCGGGAGTCCCGATGCGATATCAATCTGCTGGAGCTCCGAGTGGTCCGCCTAGCTCTCACTGCCTTCGCTCTGTTTCTACGGGGTCAAGTGGTTCAGGTCCAGACGGACAATATAACGGCCATGTACTATCTGAACCGCCAGGGCGGGATGCGCTCCATGCTGTTACGCAAGGAAGCTCTCCGCATGTGGTCCCTCGTACGCAGCCTGGTGGCGGATCTCCTAGCCATTCACGTGGCAGGAGCCTCCAACACACTGGCCGATGCCCTAAGCTGGATAGGGGCTGCGTCTCAGGAGTGGTCTCTCCTGCTGGGGGTAGCACAAGATCTGTTCTCCCACTGGGGCACGCCTCAGGTGGACCTGTTTGCCTCCAGGGAGAATGTGAAGCTGAGTCTGTTCCATGCCGGCCCCCCTCAGCAGGGCTCGCTGCAGGGGGATGCCTTCTCGAGGCCATGGACCCTGGGCCTCTTCTACGCCTTTCCCCCATTTCCCTTGATCCACAAGGTGCTTCTCAAGGCGAGGAGGGACAAGGCGCAGGTGATTCTGGTAGCCCTAGACTGGCCCCGCCAGTTCTGGTATCCAGATCCCCTCAGCCTCAGCTTCAGGCTCCCGAGGCGGCTTCCAGCCCGTGGACCTGATCTCAGTCAACCAGGGGAAGGTATTACATCCGGACCTTCAATCCCTGCACCTGACGACCTAGTTCCTGAGCGGCTAGAGTTCCAGGCCTTGGGTCTTTCCGACGAGGTCCTCAACGTTGTTGAGGCGTCCCGTAAGGAGTAGACCAGGAAATGCTACGCCTTCAGATGGAAGAGATTCTCCATTTGGTGTCAGGGGAAGGGCTTGGACCCTTCCGCCTGTCCCTTGGCAAGCATTCTGGACTACCTGTGGTCCCTTTCTCAGCAAAGGCTTCGGTCGACGACCCTTAAGGTGCACCTGGCAGCCATCTCTGCTTACCGGGCGCGGGCTGGGAAGCAGTCGGTGGTGCAGGAGAAGGTGGTCGGGCGCTTTTTCAAAGGCCTTGACCACATTTCCCCTCCGGTGCGATAACCTCCACCTCCGTGGGGTCTACTGCTGGTATTGGCCAAGCTCATGGGCAAGCCATTCGAACAGATGCATAGGTGCGATATTTCCCACCAGTCGTGGAAGACCGCCTTCTTGGTGGCTATCACATCAGCCAGAAGGATGGGAGAGCTTTCCATCGAGTCTCCTTATCTGGTCTTCCACAGGGACAAGGTTGTCCTGCACCCCTACCCGAAATTCCTTCCAAATGTGGTGTTGGAGTTTCACCTTAACCAGGTGTTGACTCTGCCGGTGTTCTACCCCAGTCACACCTCGGAGGCCGAATATAGGCTCCATACTTTGGACCCTAGACGAGCGCTCGCTTATTATAAGGAGCGGATGGCTGAAGTTCGGGGAGAGGTTCGCCAGCTGTTTATCACCTACGCTGAAGCCGCACCTGGCAGACCTGCAGCCAAGTGGACGATAAGCAGGTGGGTCACCTCCTGCATAGAGCTCTGCTATAGGTTGGCGGGCATGGAGCCTCCCAGAGGGATAAGAGCTCATTCTACCCGCCATACTGCTGCATCGGTAGCTGCTTCCAGGGATGTCCCTATCCAGGATATTTGCAGGGCTGCTACCTGGAAGTCGGCACATACCTTTATTACCCACTACTACATCGACCTTGAGTCAAGCCAGGATGCTGGTTTTGGGGCCTCGGTTCTCCAGTCTCTATTTCCCAAGTAAGTATCGAGGTGTCTTGCCTCCCTCCTCCTGGAGAACTGCTAGAGTCTGCCAGTAAGTGTGGATTGAACAACATATCCATGTCCTTGAAATACAGTTGACTTAACTTGTGGAGTTCTAGGAATGGTATATCTTGTTCATCCACACGACCCACCGACCTTCCCTGGCTTCGACACAACCTGGCTTTCAGCGGCTAGATCTACGCCATGGGGCGGAGCCGAGATTTTACCACCCGGATGGGTGGAAGGAGCCAGCTTGAAGACCTTCCGGCAAGATTTAAAGCGGCAAGGAACCTGCCAATAAGTGTGGATGAACAACATATACCATTCCTAGAACTCCTGTTACAGGTGAGTAACCTGTATTTTTGTGATGTGTGTATGTGTAAATAAAAATTATACTTTCAGTTGTGTGGCTTCGTGACTTCTTTTTCTGCTGTTGGCAGACCGTGGTGGACTTTTTAATTTTTTAATTATGCTTTATGCCCCCCTTGCACCAACTGGCCCCCCATCAGACCTCCTACTCGGCCCAGCTCCATCACTGGGACTCACCCAACTCCATGTTCCCCACCTGGATGACCTCCCAGGGAATGGGCCACTGGGGGTCAGACCAACTCTTTTGGTGGAGTTATAGCTTTGGTTCTAGAGTGGAAGCTCAGTCAGCGGTGCGGGACCAGTGGTGGGCAGCATCCTGCATGTTTGGGGTGTTTTTTCCTGTTTTTGCCCTGCCCCAAAACTTTGCGTGGACCCTGTACAGACGCACAAGTGCATTCATGCGTGTAGGGCACATCAGGGTGGCAGTGTTCCCTCCCTTGATCCGGCTGGCTCGCTTGCACCAAGCACCAGGTCACCCAGGTGGCTGTAGCACTGGAGGTGAGGCACCACTCTTTTCCGAGGAGACTAGCATCCGTTGGGATGCTCTGAAATCCTCCCCTGACCAGCCCTCTGACCTGGGCTCGTTCATTATCTCATGTCACTGGCATAATGAGCGGTAGCACTACCGCTGTGCAGACAGGCCGGGCTAGACCGTAATGGACTTGACAATGAGATCGGGACTTGATCTGTGATTTGGGGGGTATATAAACCAAAAACTTAATTTAATTTACTGGGGGGGGGCTAGTGGGCCTATAGGCCATGAACTTCTGGGAGGAGGTCAACAGATGCCCCCCCATGCCAGTAGATGGGGACTGGGGAGTAGTGATGGAGGGTGAGTGAGGGCTTAGTAATGGGGAACGTGGAACAGGCAGATGGGAGTAATGAGAAAGGCAGACAGGCTGGAAGGGATGGAGGCTGAGACTCTGTGCATTCAGGGACACCACTTTGCACCTAAAGTCTCAGAAACAAGATGGATGACCTGCAGGTGTTGTTAGTGGAGAGGGGAGTGGACATTGGGGTGATCGCGGAGACATAGGCCACACCTAACCTAACCATGACTGAGACCTCTTTCCTCCCCTTTACTTTCCTCCGTTCCAACCCAACCTGGTCTTCTCTCTTCCCCCTTCCTTAACCTTGAGCTTCTCCACTATTTCCTCCTCTTCTTTCCCAGCCCCCTCACCCTCCCCCCCCCAAGAGGCGAATCCCACTCCATCCATGTGATACTGTTCCTACTCCTCCTCCTTTCGGGCGACTTGGAATCCAACCCTGGACCCTCCCCTCCTTCCTTCTCCACCTTCAAAACTGCCAAAGGTCTGAGCATATTTCACCTCTGTGTTCGGAGCTTTCTTCCAAAACTCAACCTCCTGTCTGTCTGGATTTCAATACATTCCCCCAACATTGTCTGTATCTCTGAGTCCTGTCTGTCTTCCAGGATACCAGACTGTAGCCGCCGGTCCTTTCCTGAGTATCATCCTTTTGGGCAGCATTTGACACTGTTGACCACAGAATGCTTCTGCATCGCGTGAGGAGCTATGTGAGACTCACCAGTACTGTACTGTACTGCACTGGTTTGAGTCCTACTTACTTGGGAGAATGCAGTGGGTGGCCTTGGGAAATTTCCTTTCCAGGGCCTCAGCACTCCCTTGTGGTGTTCCTCAAGGCTCAATCCTTGTTCCTGTGTTGTTTTCAGTGTACATGTTGCCATTGAGTGAGATCATTAGATGGTATGGCATTGAGTTTCACTGCTGTGCAGATGATCCTTAGCTTTTCCCTTCTGGAACTTTTGATGGGTCTTATGCGGTCTTGGTGCTGGAGAGCTGTCTGACTGAAATTAATGACTGGATGTCCTCAAACTGGCTATGTCTTAACCCGAATAAGATAGAAGTCATGATTGTCAAGCCTGGTAGGCAGGGCCCAGCTATGAGTGGACTGACCCTGTGTCCTTTGCTGGGTGGTCAGCTGCTCAAAGCTGTAGATGTTTTTTAAGAATCTTGGTGTCATCCTGGACAACAGGTAGTCCAGAGTATTGCAGCTCAGCTGATTGTGGGCTCCTATCGTAGGGACCACATCACACTGGTAGTGCATGCACTGCACTTGCTGCCTAAGCGGTGGTGCATAACCTTCAAGATATGTTTGATAACTTTCAAGGCCCTAACAATTTGGGACCAGACTACTTAAGACATCCTAGTACCCTACTGCCCAATTCACTCACTCCGCTTTTATGATGCTTGCTTGCTTTCTGTCCCTATTTCTAAGCTTTGACAGTCTGGGGACAGAGCTTCGGTGTGGCAGCACCCACTTTATGGAATACTTTCCCAGAATATATTAGATCTGTGTGCATGGTAGAGGCCTTTTAAGAATAATTTAAAAACCTTCTTCGCTGAGACTTTTCCTTGAATTTTAATTATTCATTACAATTTTATAATCTGGCAGTTTTAATTGAGAGTTTGTAGTTGCTTTTATTGTAAAGCACCCTGAGTCTTTGGGAAATGGCGCTGTAGAAGTAAAGTTGCCTTGCTGGATGCTTTCACCAACCACTGCGTGATGTTCTGCGTCAGGAAGACAGGAAGATCTGGTCCCCCGATACATCTGGAGCAGGTCCCTCTGGTCACTCAGCACTTCTGCTCTCTGGAGTGAGTTTGCTGCTGCAGATTGGGCAGCCGTTCCCTCTGCCACTGATATTGACATTGCTCTCTCCCTGTTTCACTCCAGATTCTCCTCAGTTTGAGATAGGCACGCCCTGCACAGAAAATCCAGGGTCAAAACTTACCATCACCCCCTGAAATCATTGACCAATGCAAGTCCCGTGATATCGCCTGGGCATCTTACAGATTATCTCACTCCCTTGCTGACCTCTTCTTATACAGGACTATCAGGAACTCCCATCACAATGCACTTGAGGCTGCAAAATTGCAATATTTCAAGGCCAACTTTCAAAACAATCTTACCGCCCTTTCAAAATTCTGGAAGATAGTTCACTCCCTCTTTGATCCTCCCATGCACTCCACCCCTCGGTCGTTCTGGCAAATAGTTCATTGGTGTCTGATCCCTCCTCTGTTGCTGCTCACTTCAGTTAATTCTTCACCTCTTGTGCTATCCCTTCCACTTGCCTTCCAGCCTCCACTGCTTCACCTCACATTTCCTCTCCCCCTTCCCTCCAAGGGTTTTCTCTTTCCCCCTGTCACTAGCCAGAAACCCTGACTGCCCTTTACTGCTTTAACCTGTGTAAATCCAGCCCCCTCAGTTACTCCATATCTCCGTTCCTACCATAGCATCAGCTGTGACTCAACCTCTCCTTCTCCCTTAGTGCTGTCCCCCAGTCCTGGAAGTTGGCCAGAGTTCTTCCACTCCACACGGTGGGGGAAGGGGGGACCATCTGGCCAGTCTTCCTCCTTCTTTCCCTTGCTTTGCTGCAAGAGAAGCTTGTCTACACCAGACTCTCAGATTTACTGTTCTCCATGTTCCAGTCCGGCTTCCAGAAGTATCATTCCGCTGTCTCTTCCCTGTTGCATGTAACCGATTGTCTTCTCAGGGATAGATCAGGGCCACATCACAGCTGCCATTTTCATAGATCTGGCCAAACCTTTTGACTCGGTGTCCCACCCACTCTTCCTGGATAAGCGGAGTGCTGCTGGCCTTTCAGTTTATGCTGTTGACTGTTTCTGTTATTGTCTCTGGGGCCGTCTGTAGTCAGTACAGGTTGGTAGCACCCTGTTATCTCCACTTCCCATTCAGGCGTGGGTCTCACAGGGCTTTATCTTGGGGCCCATCCTATTCTCCATCTTCCTTAATGACCTCCACTCGGCTTGTGCCAACTCAAATATACTCCTGTATGCAGAGGACACAGTCATCTACATCTCCTTTCCTTCTACCACAGCCATGGAAGTTCTACTCCAGCATATGTAGTAGTAATAAAAACTTTTATTTTCATACAGGGTAATGTCATTTAGGCAACACAAACCCAGTTTACAAGACAGTCCAGTTTGTAACAGAAAATCACATATAAACACCTTAACAAACACTACAAAACAAATACGACAACCCAAAAACTAATAAACAACATACTTTGTTAAAACATTTTATAATATGTTTAGTACTTGAAAGTAGAGTAAGTGCTACCAATTATCTACATGTACATATAGATTGATGTATTGCATTTATCCTCTGGATAAAAATGTCTAATGAGGGTGAGGTACGAACTATATATGGGAAGCTGTTCTAGTATTTTGTCGCCTGATAAACTAATGTTTGCTCCCCATGTCTATTCTGAATTTTAAGGGTATAAATTTTCTCTACATGAACAGTCCTTGTAAATCTGTCAGTAATCTTTTGTTTACTAATTAATGCCATGTTTATAGAACGGTCTGGAAAATACACATGGTATTTGTATATTAATTTTTGCCATGATCTAATACAATTGGTGTCCAAAGATTGCCATTTCAAATTGGACAATAATACACAGTGATGAGTTCTAAAATTACTCTGTAGTACATATCTGGCCAATTTATACTGTACCCTATCTAATTTTTTGATTATTTATTTACTGTATGGTATACAGTGTCACCATAAGTTAACACAGGCACAATCAATTGCTGTGCCACAGTTTTTCGAGCATTCTTTCCCAAACATTTAGTTGCTCTACAATAAAGCTCCTATCCTTCTATTTACCCTATCTGTTAATAAATTCACGTGAACATGAAATGACATTTGGATATCAAACACAATTCCCAAATAGCAATATTGGTTTACCTGCTCTAATATTTTATTACTATCTATTTTTATTTTAACTTTCCCTATATTTTTAGAAACAAAATGCATCAATTTAGTTTTTTTTATATTCATGATCAGGCCTGACCTGGTGAACCACTCCCCTCATGCTATCAAAATCAGTCTGCAGATTGTATTGCAGTTCTTGATTATCAATACCTGATGCAATAAGGGCAGTATCATCAGCATAAAGTCTCACCTGGGAATTTCTTATTACTTGGGGCAAACTATTGTTAAACAATAGAAATAACAGGGGTCCTAATATGGACCCCTGAGGTACACCTCTATTTATAGATCTAATAGGTGACAAACATCCCGAGACCATAACTCTCTGGGTACGCTCCTCAAGGTAAGACTGTAACCATTACTGAAGTCTATCTGTAATGCCCATGTTTTCTGAAATTTGCAGCAGGAAGGAGTGGTTCACCAGGTCAAAGGCCTTCGATAAGTCTACAAAAATTGCTGTTTAAACCAGAATGTAAAGATGTGTTAATCAAATTATTAAATTCTACAAGAGCTGTAGTAGTTGAATGGGCCTTATGAAATCTTGATTGAAATGGTGTAATTATTTTATATATATCCAAATATTCCATAATTTGTGTATGGACATGTTCCAGATATTTGGACAATATAGATAAAAGTGCTATTGGTCTATAGTTATTGATTGCCAGTGTTACCCCACCCTTAAAGATGGGAATCGCTTTACTTTCTTTCCAACTCTGTGGAAAGATATCTTTTTGCAGATTCCAATTAAATATTTGTATTATAACTGAGGCAATTTGATACGCGGCTAATCTCAAAAACCTTCCCTCTACACCATCACTTCCAACAGATTTGTGAATATTCAGACTTCTCAAGCTTTTACAAACTTCAGTTACACTCAATAGTTTAAATCTAAAAGGGGGATAGATATTTTTATTTCCAATTTTTTCCCTATCTAATCCTAGCTTATTTGCGTCTACGTCAAAACCAGGTAAATCTCCGGAATAGTTATTTAACAATTTTGCTACTTCATAAGAATCATCTATCTGATGTCCTTGTACTTCCACAACCAATTTTTTTTGTCAAATCCCTTTTCCCTGGATCCAATAAACTATTAATATTCTGCCAAAATTTCCTAGGATTATTATCGCCATGTAGTTTATTTTTTAGAATAAGAGGCCTTTGTCTTTGTTATTAACTATTTACATCAGTTTCTATTCTTTTTAAAGATTATCCAGTCTTCCTCCTGTTTAGTTCGCTTGGTCCGTCTCCAAAGTCTAGTTTTAATCTTTAAAGACTTCAGCTATCTGTCATTTATCCAAGGGAGTCTAGCTTGTTTAACTCTCTTATTTTGCTTTGGGGCATGGAAATCACATATTCTATTAAAAGTACCTGTGAAGTATTGTACTGACATATCCAAGTCTGGTATAAGTAAACATCTGTCCAATTTTTCCCGACCTATATCTACTAAGAATTTCTGTTCCGATAATGCTCTTAAATCTCTAATCCTAAGTAATTTGTATGATCAAACAATCCCTGTATTTGTGAAACTAAAATAGTACCCAATATTGGATTGTAGACCCCATATAGGGAGGAAGAACTCCTATATTTTCCAATACCATAGGAGAAGGGGTGAAAAACAGATCCAAAATGGTTCCTTTTTTTGGTAGTTTTAGTATATCTCGTGGTGGTGTTTTATATGTTGAGTAACTCCAAGGATTGATACAGCTTCTCTTAATTGATTACCATGAGGTCCCAACCAATTACAATTAAAGTCCCCAATTAACACCAATAATTAATCTGCCAGGATGTCATATATTTTATTTAATACACCCTCTATATTATTAATTTTAGTTTTTTGGTGGGGAATACATGACAGAAAAGACTGTCTTCAGTGAACTAACTGTAACACTTGAATATTCAGTGTTATTTTCTGAGCCCCTCATAATTACTTCCATATGACCCAAACTATTTCTAATATAGGGCATCACTCCCCTCCTTTTGGGCCTGTCAAGAGCGAAACAATGTATAACCGGGCAAATTAAATTCCCCTTCATCCATTGCAGATGTAAGCCACGTTTCTGTCAGGGCCAAAACATCTGGGGCCTGCTTATTTACTAACACATTTAATACATCCAACTTTGATCTCAAACTACGTGCATTGTCATGGAGCACCTTAATACTCTCAATCTTTGGACTCGGATTTAATTCCACATCACCCCCCCATAATTAATAAATATGTCATTATTATACTCTGGTTTCCCTGTAGATGTTTATGCAATTGACAAGGATTTCCCATTTTTACCCTACTATGTTGGTTACACTGTTTCCACATAATAGTGAACACATTCCTTCGTTTAAAATATTGTACATTACCCTGTTTTAATACTGGCCAATAAAATACATTTGTTTTTGCCTTGTTTTGTACTGAGGTAATATAACCCATAAAACAAAGCACAAACACAGATAACATCAGTAGCCGTGTATACATATTTAAAACTGGATTCATCTTATTTACTTGTACAAAAATTAGTCCGTTTCACTTAATACTTACAAACCTTCCACAATGTCCTGCTGTGGTTCCACTCAAACCAATTCCGGGTCAACACAAGTAAAACTGTGTCTATGACCTTTGGCACCAGCCAGTAATTGGCCAGACTCCCAACTCTGCCCATCTTAGGTATGCATTAGGTAGGGAAAAGGGGCAGACTTAGGTGGGCCACATGGTCCTCATCTGCTGGCACCTTCTGTGTATCTTCTCCACCTTGGATGGCACCCCTCTAGAAGTGGTTCAATGTTTCAAGCACATCAGTTTGTGGCTAGACGGCCAACTTGACTTCTCTGCCTACATTGACTTCATTCATGCCAGGCTCTGCCCTGAACTTGGTACCTTGTACAGCAGTAAAGATTGTCTGCCTCCATAGGTCCACCGTGAGGTTGTCACCAAAATGGTGTTCTCAGTCTTTTACTGTGCGTGGGCTGTGGTACCCCTTCCTCGACCTCCCTGGCCAAACTGGATACCCTCTGCAACTCCTGCTGCTTTAACAACTCCCCCTCTCATACTCATCATTGCTCACTTTATTCCTTTTTTTAACCATTCTCCCTCTGCCCTCACTTTGCCAGATCCACTTCATTCATATTCAGATACTGGTTTGAGTCCCTTCCCTCTTGCCTCTCTTTACTTCTTTCCCTCATTGTCTCTGCCTCCTGCTCCCTCTGCTCTAGGTATTCACACACCTTTGTCATTTCTCATCCCCGCTCCTCTTCTGGACAGTCGGTCTTTTCCTGTCGTCCCCCAAGTTTGGAACCAACTACCCTCTTCCCTCCACTTCACTGCCTCTGTTGACTCCTTCAGGTATCAGCTGAAACTCTCCCCCCCCGCTCCTGTTTTTCCTCTGCTTGACTGTTCTCCTTGCATTTGCCTCCTACTCCGCTGTAGGGGTGGGGGGGGAGCCTCATTTTGTTCATTCCTCATTGATTGCTCATTTTGCACTTTTACTCCTGTAATTAATTTGTGTTCGCTGGTTGTTCTTTATTGTAACTGTGAACTGGGTTGGTGTTATGTATTTTGTATCCCCTATTATCTTTCCCTGGGTTGCACCTGGAAATAAGCCTCGGCTCAGTCTGCCTTTCCCGGTCACCAGTTTCCAAATAAATAAATAACTGACTAAATTATGTGTGTGCTGACGTACACGCGTGTTACAGTCATCTGCGTTGGGTACCCTTCCTGCAGCACTTGCCTATTATACCACCTGGCCTCTGCTAGCTAGTCGTAGTGCAGTGATATGCATTAACAACCCCCACTTCCCTCTCCCCCCGAACGAGGAGAGCAGTCCACAGAATGCTTGATCCTTCTTCCACCAGCCAGCCCCCGAGTGGCTGGTCTGTTCCTGAATCGTGGTCACCGGTGTGGCAGGTGATGAGGCAACCTGCACCTTAGCCTGCCGTGCACCTGGGCCAGCTAGCAAGGAGAGATATTGACAGATTTTAGGTGGTGGAACTATCGCCTCCAAATTTGGAGGTGGTGGCACTGTCATTACTAGGTGTTGGAACTCTCCTATAGTATCCAATAGAGAAAGATGACTGAGGTGCAGTAAGTGTCATACAGTTTTCTAAGAGGTGGGAGAACTGAGTTCAAGGTTCCTGCCCTGTTTAACCACCAAGTTGAAGGGACTAAGGCCACGCTTTCATATTAGCATCCTCTGTAATGAAAAGAAGCGGCATAAAGTAGCAATGTGAAATATAAGCGAATTGTGTCTTAAGTAATTTGAAAAAGTTTCCACAGGCGTGAGTTGCTCTTTAACTTGTTGCACCAACCACGCAGGAGTTTCCAAAGTGTTCTCGATTTAGAACATCAGTGTAGGGTTACAGTGATGTTCACAGCCATGTCATGTTG
Organism: Neoceratodus forsteri; assembly: GCA_016271365.2. NCBI lineage: Eukaryota > Metazoa > Chordata > Ceratodontiformes > Ceratodontidae > Neoceratodus > Neoceratodus forsteri. The sequence goes on along the minus strand of CM028138.1, from coordinate 393,016,061 downwards.
TATCCTTTTCTGCCACTTCCCCCCGGACCCCTCATTGGGAGGGAAAGAGAGAGGCATTTTATTGGTTATTCATGATGCGAGTATTGTACAAAATAAACAGATGTTTTTTTACTGGCGCTAGGCCCTCTTATTTGACTGGGTTTTGCCTTTTCAGCAAGTTAGTCCTGTCTCTGAACTGAAAGAAGATGGATACCCTGATTCCAGTCATCAATAAACTGCAGGAAATTTTTAACACAGTCGGTGCTGAAGTCATCCAGCTGCCCCAGATTGTTGTCGTAGGATCCCAGGTATGAGTTCCCCATAGAAGATCTACTGTTGTAGTTCAGCAGTGCACATCTGTCCAGCTTTTGTATTTGTACTGTACACCCCTTGTCCAGCTACTGTATTCTCATGGTGACTACTGACCTGCTGCTGTGTTGTCAGTGTTTAAGCTGAAAATCTAAAATCCCATAACATTTTGACTGATTGCCACCTGAACTATATGGTTAAATGACAGAACTCTTAGCCAAAACTTACAAACTAACTTAATCTGGATCTGCATTATGTGGATTTGTAACAAACGTATGAAATTTGCCAGCAGATAAAGACCTGGTGGTCTATCAAGTCTGCTTGAATACGCAGCTAGCATCACTTATTCTGCAGCTGCCCTTCTCCTCTCTTGACCTTCCCCCCTGCCGTGTCCCGGCCCCTTCTGAAGCAGTCCACTGTTCTACTGGATACCGCTTCTGCCAGTAACACATTCCACCTAACTACCACCCTCTCTCTGTGTTAAAAAAAAAAAAAAAAAAAGTGTCTCCTCTCTCTCCTGAACCTTCCTCCTTCCAGTCTCATATCATGGCCCCGGCTGTCCCTCCACTCCCTTACTTTGAACAGCCCCTCTGTACCTGTCTTGTTTATTCCTTTCATGTACTTAAAGGTTTCAATCATGTCCCCCGTCCCTCCTGTCCTCCAGCAAGTACATGTTCGACTCCTTCAGCCTCCTCTCGTATGGTAAGTCCCCCAGCCCCTTGATCATCTTTGTCGCCCTGCGCTGCACCCCCTCCTGTAACTTAATGTCCCTCTTCAGATACGGGTGCCAGTACTGCACGCAGTACTCCAGGTGTAGTCTAATTAATGATCTATACAGTGGCAGAATCACCTCCCCCTCCTCAAAGATATACTCCTTGCAGTGTAACCCAGCATTTTGTTGGCTTTTGCAGCTGCCTTCCTACATTGTGCCGAGTTGTTCATTGACCCCCGTAATGAGCACCCCCAGATCCTTCTCTTCCTCTGTCTCGGTTAGCTACACTCCCCCCAGCTGGTAAATCCTCCGTGGACGTTTTGCCCCAAAATGCAGCACCTTGCACTTTTTGGTATTGAACCCCAGTTGTCCGGTGTCCAACTAGGTTTCCAGCTTTGCCAGATCATCCTGCAACCCGTGCCATCCCCCAGGTCGTCCACCACCTCTCCCAATTTGGTGTCGTCGGCAAACAGACTGGTCTTGCTTTTGATGCCTGATGATATGTCTGCAATGAATATCCCAAACAACACTGGTCCAAACACCGAACCCTGTGGAACGCCACTTGTCACTACCTTTGGGGATTTATTTTTTATTTGTTTTGTTTTTGTTGACCGGGTAAGGTGTGCTTGCTATAGCAATGACTATTTTCAGGCACGACCTGGGAGTTTACAGATACGATACAGTTGAATTAACATTTGATCAACAAAGGTAGAAACAAATACAGAACATTTAAATATAATAAGGTAAAAACATGGACAGTAGTAATACAAAGTAGTCAGATAGCACCATGATACAAATTACATAGGCAATAACGTGGAGTGCATAAGAGAGCAAGTGCAATAAATAAACCAATTAATCAGTTATCCGGGTAGAGAAAAGAATATAATACACAAAACCAAAGTACCCCCGAAAGTATAATTATACATAGAGGATAGAGTAAAGCTGGGATATGACTAGGGAGAGGTGCAGTAAAAGGGGACAGATGGAAAAGTATAGACAGAAAAGCGAAAAATAGGGGGATAGGAATTTGGTAAAACTAAGGGTGCAAGTAGATGTATAGAGGCGCGTAAAGTGCATTCCTGAGGTGAGAGGGTGCATGGATCAAGGGAGAGATAATGGGCTAGGGTGGTTTGAAGCAGGAGCAAGAACAGGAGTCAGCAAGATGATCACGGAGCAATTTCTTGAGGGAGGCATGGGAAGGTGCTAACCTTATAGCTAGTGGGAGAGAATTCCAGTGATGGGGGGCATAACAGGAGAAAGTGCTAGCACCTTTAGTAGAGTGGTGCCAAGGAATAAGCACAGGGGCATTAGTAGTCGAGCGAAGACTGTATTTAGATGGTTGGATGAGGAATGGATCCGCCAGGGGTTTAGGCGTTTGGTTACAACTGACTTTATCTATGACCGAGCCCAACGCAAAGTCTCTAGATGCAGCCAGAGAAAGCCATCCGAGTTCGGGGTATAGTAGGCAACGATGTTTCAACCAATGTGATGAGGACGCATTTGCACATGCCCCTGTGCCTTCTAACTTACTTCCCAGCCTCCCATGCGGCGCAGAGTTGAATGCCTTACTGAAGTCCAGGTACAGGACATCCACCGCATGGCCCCTGTCCAATTGCCTAGTTACCCAGTCATAGAACTCTACGAGGCTGGTTTGGCAGGATCTGCCACTTATGAAGCTATGCTGTCTGCTGTCCTGTAGTCCTTTGTCCTCCAGGAGGGCCACCAGCCTCTCCTTCAGGATAGTGTCCATCAGCTTACCCATTATAGATGTGGGGCTCACGGGTCTGTAGTTCCCCTGTTCATCCTTGGGGCAGCTCTTGTGGAGGGCACCACATGAGCCATCCTCCAATCCTGAAGTACACACCCAGAGTGTAGTGAGGCATTAAATAGGTCTGCCAAAGGTCCCGCCAGGACCTCTGCCAGTTCCTCCAGAACCCTGCCCTCCATGATTTCCCCATCCGTCACCTCCTTCCCTTCTGTTTCTGCCCTCCCTCCTTGGGTATCACCCCCCCCCTCTTCTTCTGAGTAAATACCGAGCAGAAGTAATCATTTAGTGCTTCTGCCTTATCACCCCCTGCTTCCTAATCTTTACTATGTGGTCCTTACAGTTCCTTTTCTCCTGATATACCTGAAGAAGTCCTTCTCCCCTTCTTAATGCCATGTGCCAGCCTGAGCTCCATAGATGTCTTGGCCCCTTACTGCCTCTTGTCACCTCCTTCGATTCCTTCAGGTACTCCTCCCTGTCCCCCGTGTTTTGTACCTTCTAAAGGTAACTCTTTCCTCTTTACCTTTTCCATGACCTCCTTGTTCACCTAGCTAGGTTTCTGTGCTATAGCCTTCTTGCTCTGGGCCTTGCTGCAGGTTCTTGTTACCTTCACTATCCCCAGCTTTATGAGCTCCTGCCTCTGGTTAGTGCCCATACTAGGTTTAATTCTGGCCGGGTACCCTTTTGCCACTTCCCCCGTCCTCCCGAATTTGGCCCTTCTGAAGTCCAGCACCCTTGTGCCGGATTCCACTCCTTCCTTACCCTTATCCAACGTGAACCATACTGAGTGGTGGTCACTCCCCACCAGTGGGTCTTCCGCCCTAAGTTCCCTCACAAACTCCCCATTTGCCAGCACGAGGTCAAGGGTATTCACTAACCTGGTTAGTTCACTGACCATTTGCATCAGGAAGCTGTCATGAAAGGCATCCAGCAGTACCTGCTCCCTTCTGTTCCTGGTTGTTGGGGTACTCCAATCCACTCCTGGCATGTTGAAGTCCCCCACAATCACCACACTACCCTTCCCTCAGGTCCTCCTGATCTGTGCTGCTAGTTCCCTGTCTCACTCTTCTGTCTGAGAGGGCAGCCTGTACACCACTCGCATCCTGAGAGTCGTATTCTTGGAATCCTGGATTTGCATCCATAGTGACTCCGTACTACCCTTCTCCCGTACACACTTCAGTCTTTCCCTCACATATAGTGCCCCCCCCGTCCCATTCACTTTAGCAATGTGGCTACTTAAACAGTGTTGTTTGTTGCTAAATACAGAAATGATTAGCAAAATGCTATTTGTCTAGTGGTAGCTTAAACACTACTGTATTCCCACACTGCAGCATTTTCACGTTGCACCTCTTTTCACAGTGCACCTGTGCCCAGGAACTGCCTGTCCATAGTGCCCAGCCATCTCTCGCCGATGGTGCATCTCTATGCTCAGCCACCACTGCTCACCCACAGTGCACCCCGCAGAGCTGCTTGCCCAGGTTGTGCCTCTGGCCAGCTCCTGCTGCTCACACACAGGGCACTCCTGCTTAGCTGCTGCTGCTTGCCACCCCACCCCCTGCCCTGTCCTGATGGCACTTGTCACCCCTCATGCACTCCTCCTCAGCCATTGCTGATTGCTCCCTTCTACCCCTAGTCAGGTGTCACTGCTTACCCCTGGTGTGCCCCTACTCAGCCTCCCATTTTACCTGCAGTGTAGTCTTCCTGTGGTGCTCCCTGCCCAGCCACTGCATTCCCGTGTTGCACACCTACCCAGTCACTGCATTCCCATGGTGCACCCCGCCCAGCCACTGAATTCTCTCAGTGCACTCCAGCCCAGCTACTGCATTCCTGTGGTGCACCCAAGCCCATCTACCACATTCCTGTAGTGCACCCCTACCCAGCTACTGCACTCTTGTGGTACACCCCTATCCAGCCACTGCTCTCCCGTGGTGCAGCCCTGCCCAGCCACTGCTCTCCCGTGGTGCAGCCCTGCCCAGCCACTGCTCTCCCGTGGTGCAGCCCTGCCCAGCCACTCCATTCCCGTGGTGCAGCCCTGCCCAGCCGCTGCTTTCCATTCCCTTGGTGCAGCCCTGCCCAGCTGCTGCTTTCCATTCCCTTGGTGCAGCCCTGCCTTGTCAGTGCATTCCATGCCCCTGGTGCACCCCCTGCCCAGCCGCTGCATTCCTGTGGTGCAGCCCTGTATAGCCATTGGAATCCTGTGGTGCACTCCTCCCCAGTCACCACATTTCCGCAGTGCACTCCTGCCTAGTCACAGCTCGCTCACGTCGACCTTGCCACTCACTTGCTTGTGTTGTATGCCCCACAGTGCACCTTTGTCCATCCCCTTCATTTTTCACTTTGCACCTCTGCCCAGTCACTGCACTCCCACAGTGCCTGTCTGCACAGCCACTGCATTTTCATGGTGCACCTCACCTGCACTCCCTCTATGCATCTTTGCCCATACACTGCATTCCCATGAAGCAGGATTTCTATGGTATACCCTGTAGTCTTCCTGTGCCCATGCACTGCATTCCCATGAGGCAGGATTTCTGTGGTACACACTCTGTAGTCTTCCTCTGCCCATACACTACATTCCCATGAGGAAGGATTTCTATGGTACACCCTGTAGTCTTCCTCTGCTCATACACTACATTCCCATGAGGCAGGATTTCCATGGTACACCCTGTAGTCTTCCTCTGCCCATACACCGCATTCTCATGAGGCAGGATTTGTATGGTACACCCTGTAACCTTCCTCTGCCCAGGCACTGCATTCCCATACTGCACCTTTGCCCAGGTGCTGCATTTCCACCGTGTACCACTGTCCAGTTGCTATATTCCTGCTGTGCAACTTTTTACAGACACTATATTGGATGCACCTCTGCCCAGCCGCAGCATTCCCAGGGAGCACCCTGCTCGGCCGTAGCATTCTTTTTTGCCATAGAGGTTTTTTTCACCAGGGTCGGTGTGGGTAGGCTCTCAACCCTGTCCCCATCTCCTCTCACATGTCACCCACCGTACTGGACCGTCCTATCTGAGATCCCCCATAGGTTCCCCCTGTGGTGGGGCCGGGAAGGGGAGGGCAGTCCTCCCCCACCCACTGACAGGGCTTCATATAGCCCACACTAACCATTTTCCACTTTTCTCCCCTTAGTCTGCTTGCAGTGGCAGCACGTGGGCGTGTACATGGAGGTGTGCATGCCTACAGAACTGCAGCTCCTCCCTTTGTATCACTCAAAGCTGCTGGCACTACCCCCAGGCCTCTATCTGGGGGCAGCCAAGGGCTGAGACGGCAAGCCACCCCATCCTGGGAGAGAAGAGCTGTCCTTCGGATGCTTGATCCTCTCCCTCCCCGGCCTACCCCTGACGACTCCAGCTCATTCCTGAACCCGGGTCACTGGCGTGAGAAATGGTAAAGCTCAGAGCGTCTTGGCCCTCTATTCCACTGGGCTGTTCCCATGGCATTCTTAAGGTGCAGCTCTGCCCATATACAGCATTCCCATGGAGCACCTTTCCCAGCCACAGCATTCATGGGGGGGTACTCTGCCCAGACGCAGCTTTCTCAGGGTGCACCTCTGCCCAGTCACTTCCCTCCCACAATGCACTTCTGTCTAGCCACCGTTTCCCTTCAGAGCACTCTTGCCAAGCCACTGCACTTCAGCACTGGATTTCTGCCTAGCTGCGGCATTCCTACAGTACACTTCTGCCCAGCCACAGCATTCCCACCGGCGCATTCCTGCACAGCCTCTGTTTGCCCGCAGTGTGCCTCTGCCAAGCTGTGGCTCACCCTCGCCACACCCCATGGATAGCTGTCACCTGCACACGTACCCCATGGTCACCCATTTTGTGCTGCGCTCCATGGCCAGCCATCTGTGCCATGTCCCATGGTCAGCCTCCTACACCACACCTGGCCCCATCGTCAGCTGGTGCTGCACCCCGTGAACATCCTTCCCCCCATGCTGCACCATATGGCTAGACGCCACATGCCTGCACTGTACCCCATAGCCAGCTGCCAACTGCTTGTGCATGGTTGGCCACTGCCTGCTTGTGCTGAACCCCATGGGTAGCTGCTGCTTGCCTGCATCGCACCCCATGGTCAGCTGCTGCCTGTGTTCATCACAACCAATGGCCAGCTGCCTCTGACCTGCATGGCAGCCCTTGCCCAGACACAGTACTAGGATGCATCTTTGCTCTCCCATGGTTTACCTCTGCCCAGCCACTGCACTCCTGTGGTTCACCTCTGCCTAGCCACTACATTCCTGTGGTTCACCTCTGTCCAGCTACTGCACTTCCACGGTTCACCTCTGCTCAGCCCCAGCTGCTGCCCTCCCACAGTGCACCTGTGCTCAGTCGTGGAACTCCCATGGTGCACTTCTGCCTTGCTGCTGCACTCCCACGGTGCATCTCTGCCTAGCTGTTATACTCCCGTGATGTACCTCTGCCTAGTCGCTGCACTGCAGTTGTGTGTTCTCATACTGCACCTCTGTCCAGTTGCTATATAGTCATGTTTAGCTGCAGAGCAACTTTGTCTCCCCTTTTTGGTCCCCATGAACCTGCACTTTCCTACTTATGCACTCGCTGTGAGCACCACTGTCTACCTCTCACTTTCTGTGGGACACTGCTGTCCTACCATTGTACTCTCACTGGGCCATTAGTGTCAATCCCTCGTACTTCTTGTGGGGTACTGATGTCCTGCGGTCCCACTCCCTGTTGACACAGTTGTCCCACCATCACATTCTCCTTGGAGAACCATTTTTCGATCCCATTTATGACTCCTTTCCAGTCCTTATTGTCTTCATATGTACAGTTTCCCCATTCTCCCACTTGCCATAGACACAACTGTCCCTTCCTTGCCCTTACACCTCCCCTCTGCCACTATTATTTTGCCTTCACACTTCCTGTGGGGTACCACTTTCCTGCCCTGGCACTCCCATTTAGTCACCAGTGTCATGCACCCATACTGTCTTGGGCCATCACTTTCCTGCCTTTTCTCTTCTCATTGGGTACTCTTGTCCTTCTCTTGCACCACCGTGGGCACTTCTGTCCTGCTGTCACATTTCTCCCTGTTGCATCATGGTCCCACCCTCACATTCTCCCTGAGACACCATTGTCCCACATTGCACTTCCCATGGGCACAGATTTCTCATCCTCATACTCCCTGTGGGAACCTCGGTACAGTTCTTGTACTCCCCTTGCGCACCTCTGTCCTACCATTTAGTTTCCCCTCTTACACCAGTGTCCCACCATCCCAATCCCCCAAAGATGCTGCTTTTTCACTTTCACATGCCCTCATGACCACTGCTGTTTTGTCCTGGTACCCCCCCCCCACCACCATTACTTTCCAGATCTTTCACTGTTTGTGTGGTATGGCTGTCCCCTGTTGTACTCCCCATAGGTACCGCTGTCCCACCCTTGCACTCCTTCTGGGCATAGCTGTCCCACCCTTGCACACCACCTTGAACACCTTTGTGCCACCCTCGCACACACCTTGTGGCACCTCTGGCCAGTTCTGTCATTCACCCTAGTGACTGCTGTCCCACCCTCACACTTCGCTGGGCCAATGCTGTATAGCTCTCACACTCCCCTTGGGGCACCACTGTCCTGCCATGTCACTGTCCCTGGGCCACTGTTGTCCTACCCTTACATGTCCCCTGGGGCACTGCTGTCCTGCCATGTCACTGTCCTTGGGGCACTATTGTCCTACTCTTACATGTTCCCTGGGGCACTGCTGTCCTGCCATGTCACTGTCCCTGGGGCACTGTTGTCCTGCCCTTACATGTTCCCTGGAGCACGGCTGTCCTGATCTCACATTCTGTGTATTCTCGTGGTAGGACTCTGTACTCTGACAAACATAATAGTTTGTTTTATTTTTTCTTCTTCATAACTATGAATGTTTTCCATGTTTCTGACAGAGTAGCGGAAAAAGTTCGGTGCTGGAGAGCATTGTTGGACGTGACTTCCTTCCTCGAGGATCCGGAATAGTGACAAGACGCCCTCTGATTCTTCAGCTTGTCAATGTTGCTTCACCGGAGGATAGGAAGCGGGCTGCCAGTGGTGAGATGGGTAAGGATACTGGGGCACTGACTGTTTAGTGACTTTTATTCTCGTGGTATGCTGAGCAGTACCAAGTGGTTAGTAGCTGGAGTTAGGGTGTCAGTATGAAAACTTTAATAGTCGTATAGGTTAAAATATTATGGCATCTAGTTTGGGTTTTGTGGGAGTCACCCTTCGTACCATCCATTTTTGGGTGGCAATGGGGCAGTGGATTAAAAAACATTGTTCACATCACTGTTATATATCATAGTGTGAAAAACATTTGTCACAATATACTAGTAAGAAAAAGTATCGCCAAAAAAGGTCATCTTGACATCATTAGTTGGAGTAGCTAATTATCTGACAGCTGGGCATTGTATATTTACTTTACTTTATTTACTTTAACCCTTAATGTAATGGGCACCCCTGCCAGTCTCAGCAGGTATAGGTGCTAGGTGGAGAGGCTGGAAAAACAGTCTTTAAAGAACGTTAATTGACTCCCATCACCCATCATGTTCTCCTGATTAATACAGAGTTTTACTGTGGCACTCCTACTTATGCCAGTATCGAGGGCTGGCACTCTTATGGGTGTTAAGAGTGGTTAATACTAAAATCATGGATCACTTCAAGTGGGGGTGGGAGATGTATAAGGGAAGATCGGGGAGCAGGTTTGGGGAGGAGAGACTTGGACATATAAGGAACAAGCATCTTCACATTGGGCAGACTTCATAGACTACATGGCCTTTTCTGCTGGCATATATCTGTGTTTCTATGATGTAAGTTGGTTCCTATATTCTGCTAAAGATTCCAAAAAATTGTTATGACAAAAACTCAGGCTTTACGTTATCGTTTAGCTCACATCACAAAAAATTATGATTCTTTCTCTCCTAAGCTGGTCTCCGGGCTTCCTTACTCCACCTGCACCTCCTGATACTGACAGACAGGCAGGAATCAGACCTCTGCAGCAGGGGACATCCAGCCCTCCACTCCCTGTCTCCCTCAGTTTACTTCCTGCCTGCAGTGAAGCAGGTACTCTGCAGCAGAGCCCTGTCACATGTGATAGGGCTGAAGAGACTGTGAGTTATTGAATCTTTATTCTACAAGTGCAGCAAGTATATTTTTGGATTACTGGAAATCCTGTAGGCTGATATGCTTTAGCAGCGGGGAGCTGTATTCAAACACTCCAAGGTGGGCTCCAGTCTCAGCCTTGCAAGCTGCACAGACTGGCCCCACCTCTCACTGGCTCATTTTTTCCCCGTGGTTGGGGGACTTATTCAAGGGGGGAAAAGGACACTGGAGTGCGTCCCAGGAGCCAGACAACAGCAGGGTGTCTCACAAGGGGAAATGTTTTTGAGCACCAGAGTGCTTCCTGTTGGATGGGCAGTCACGCAGTGTCTCCCCATTGACGAACGGCTCTTTTGAAAGCTTCAGCCACTCATCGTGCTAATTAGCTCACTTATTCAGGATTTCGGGCCCCAGCACCAACACAGTTACAGGAAGTTTTTAGGTGCTAAATTGCTAAATCTGCTCTGAGAGCCTTACAAATGGTTAACAAACCTGAACCTATGAATAATACCAGGCTGGCTAATAAATACAGTATCCAAGTGAAAACTGAATAGAGCCGGCCAGTATTTGCCTAATTTATCCAAAGACCTCCTCAAACGATAAGGTCTTCAAACCTTTTTTTTTTTTTTTGCCTCAAATTTATTACGTTTTTCAAAATTTATACAGAAACGCAGGAAGAACGGTGCAGTGAGACAAGTGATGTGACACCGTACCTTACATGATGACCTATAGCAATACAAATACAGGACATAAGTATATAGCACAGTATATGCTGGAACAAACCCACAATGGTACCTCCTGTTGGGGGAGACAACCAAACGGGAGAAAACAGAGCAGAGTAAACCAAATTAAAAACCTTTAAGATATTGTAAGATGTAGACTGTATTACAGTACAGTAGTGATATACAATGTCAGATACTAGGAGCTGTGCTTTCAGATGAAGGGGAACGTCAAAGTAATACAGAATTACCATCCTTGAATGGACCATTCAAACAACGTGAAGTCTTGCTGTATTCTGACTACGGCAGTTAGCTCCAGCCTTTAAACTGCCCTGGAGAACAAAGGGTTAACTTTCTATGCATGGCAGAGAATGCTGAGCTCGAGCTCGGTTGAGGTCTGTGTCTGTTTCCCCTTGAAACTCAACCATCAGATTCTTTACTCCGCCTCGCTGAACAGTCGCTCCGGAGATTTCTCCTTCAGCTCGGTTCGAGAGTCTGTTAAGCATCGGTTTTAAACCAAATTTATTTCCACATAGTCAGTTCAGTCTCTGTCTGTGGTACCGTGAGTACTAGATAGGCTTTGTCTGATTTTTCTGTGTGGAAATTGTAAAGTGATTAGATCGGTTCGGCTGAACCAATCACTTGTAGTGGATTCTTGTGTTTTACTTTAGTGTGTGGTTACCAGTCCTTATCTGTTCTAAAAAAAAAAAACAAAAAAAAACCAACCTGTTTTGAACCTTTTTTTTTTTTTTCCAATACCTGTGACACGGTTAGGAACCGATAAGGGAGTCTTGCCTGACGGTTGCCATAAAAAGGGTAAGTTTGGTTAGGTTGACTACGTCTGAGAAACCCAAGAAAAAAAACGGGCCCACTGGGTTTCAACACTGCAGTGAGTGTGGGGAGGTCTTTGCTAAGGCCGATCCCCACACCACCTGTGTTTATTGTCCGGGGTTTGAACACCTCGATACAGGCTGCCAAATTTGTAAAAACTTTCCTAAATCTACCCTTGAAAAGAGATTAGGTAGACTGAGGGAAAAGGAGGCCGAGAAGTCCGCTGACCTGGATGGCCAGCCCGGTTTGGTTCCGACCGAACCAGGAGTGCCCTCTGACCAGGGCGATTCTTCCTCGGGCAAGAGGAGAGCTGATCCTGAGGGATCGGTTCCTACAAAAAGAAAACGCAGAGAAAAATCGACTGGTTCGGATCCAGAGGTTCATGTTTGGACCGCTGAGGAAGTAGCTAGAGCGATTCGGATTGTGGAATCGCTTCGCCCGGTTCCGACCGATCTGGCGCTTTTTGGCAGGGGTTCAGTTTGGTTGGTTCCCCCAGTTCAAGATTATATCTCTGAAGAGTTTTATGAACTGGAGTTTGAGGAGGAGGGGGAGTTTGAAGATGATGGTGATGATAGTGAAAGTCTGGATTTGCCTGTGGAACTGGACATCTCCCCAGACAGACCTTCTGGTGTATCCCCTCCTAGGCTTTCTGAGTCCCCGTCCCACTTTCTGTTTTACAGAAAGGTGGCTGAAACCCTCCAGCTTCCTATGGAGGAGGCAATGGAGGATCAAGAGGAGCCAGATTATGTGGAAATGATGGACATCCCAGAGTCCAGGAGACTGTCTATTCCCCTTCACAAATCTTTTGGGAAGCAGACACAAAAAATCCTAAAGTCTCCCAATTCTATACCTCCTGTTTGACAGAAGGATGGACAAGAGGTATACACTATCAGGCTCGGATACAGAGTTTTTATACTAACAATGCAGCCATGTTGGGGTAGTTCAGGCTGCTGCCTGTGACAAGGCAAACATTCCCTTGGCTTCACACCCCCCCAGACAAAGACTCCAGGAAGATGGATGCTATGGCAAAGAAGCAGTACATGGCATCTTCCTTGGGACTCAGGCAGGCGAACTACATGGCCTATGCAGCCAGGTACCAGAAGTCCAGGTGGGACACTGTACTGGCACTGGCTAAACAGGCCTCCCCTCAGCTGGCCAAGGAGCTGGAGGAGGTGGCTGCTGATGGGATTGAGGCATCGAAGGTACAGTTTCATGCTGCTGTGGACTCCAGTGATGTGTCATCAAGAGTCATGGCTACATCTGTGGCTCTTCGGAAAATGGCTTTACTCAGATGTACTAGCCTTTCACAGGACACCCAGGCTAAGGCCATGGATTGTCCTGTGGTGGGTAACTCTCTGTTTGGGGAGCAGACAGAGAATTACATGAAGAAAATGGATGAGTACAGGACCACTTATAGGAGTGCTCAGGCCAAGGAGAGGCAAGCAGCTCCTCAAAGGCAGCAATCTAGGGGCAGGCCTTTTCACAGGCCTTTTTACCAAGCACAGCCTCTTCTCCGTTTTCACAGAGGGGCTTCTTCAGAGGGAGAAGCAGAAGGGGGATGAGCAGGGCTGCATCCACTCCTCAGCCAGGCAGACACCCTGATGGGTCTGCCCGGGTTGACTGTCCTATTCCTGTAGGGGGCAGGCTGGCTTACTACGTCCAGGACTGGATGTCTGTTACATCAGATAAGTGGGTGCTGGAAGTAGTAAGCCAGGGACTGGTTCTCAGCTTCAAAAAATTTCCAAAGATTAGAACCAGATCTTTTCCACTTGCAGGTCTCTCCGAGACCCTTGACCTGGAGGCAGAGGTTTCATCTCTTCTGGCTTTAAGAGCCATAGAGAGAGTTCCTACTCTACAGTGGGGAAAAGGTCTGTACTCCAGATACTTCCTTACCTCAAAAAAGACAGGGGAGAGGCAACCCATCCTAGATCTAAGATACATTTTTAAAACCAAAGTTCAAGATGGTGACTCTGGGAATAATTCTTCCCTCTCTAAGGCCAGGGGACTGGCTGGTCTCCCTGGACCTCAAAGATACCTACTTTCACATTCCCATCAGGTGCTCCCACAGAAAGTACCTCGGGTTCAAGTTGCCCTCAGGCCATTATCAGTTCAAAGCAATGCCCTTTGGCCTAACATCAGTTCCAAGGGTCTTCACAAAGTGCCTGGCAGTAGTTGTTGCCTTTGTAAGAAGGCAAAAGATTTGCATTTTTCCATACCTGGACGATTGGCTCATAGTGGGTCAGTCTCCAGACCAAATCAAGTCAGACCTACAAGTGACTCAGCAAGTGCTCATTTCTCTGGGTTTTCTTCTCAACCTCCCCAGATCAGTTCTCGAACCAGTTCAGCTCCTTACCTTTATAGGGGCAGAGCTGGATACTGTCAAAGCAAGAGCCTTTCTTCCCCTGGAAAGGGCAAGAGTTCTTATAGAACTGGCTTCGTCCTTCAGCCTTCAGGTGTCCCGGCCAGCAAAGCACTTCCTTCAGCTCTTGGGCCACATGGCAGCTTCTACAGCAGTGGTCCAAGGGGCAAGATTTCAGATGAGGGACATTCAGTTCCATCTGAGGGCCTTTTGGTCCCAAAGGAAAGACCCTCTTACCAAACTGATTCCAGTGACTCGGACACTGATCCAAGCTCTTCAATGGTGGCAGGATCAGGACAATTTAAGGCAAGGGGTCCCTTTTGTCACTCTATCATTCGGTGGTCCTTAACATGGATGCTTCTCTTTTGGGGTGGGGAGCTCATCTGGGGGATCTCATAGCCCAAGGACTGTGGTCCCCTCAGGAGTCCCTCCTTCATATCAATCTCCTGGAACTCAGGGCAGTTTTCTGGCCCTGCAAGCCTCCTCTCAGTTGGTGCAGGACAAGCTGGGTCAGGTCAGAACAGACACCACCACCACCACCATGTGGTACATCAACAAGCAGGAGCAGGGAGGCACTCTGTCTACGGCCTTGTGCACGGAAGCCATGAAATTGTGGTCCCTGGCTTATTCCCTGCAGACCTCTCTGATAGCAGTCCACCTTCCAGGAATGTGCTAGCAGATGCACTGAGCAGGATCTCCCAGGGCCATCACGAATGGTCCCTGGACCCTCTGGTTTTGAAAGTGTTTTTTTCAAGGTGAAGCACTCCAGAGATAGATCTCTTTGCAGCCCCAGACAATCACCAACTTCCTCTGTTTTGTTGCAGAGCCCCAGTCTTGGGTGCAGTCCCTCTGGATGCTCTGATTTTGAACTGGGAAGGGGAAATTTCTGTATGCCTTCCCTCCCTTTCCTCTACTGTTCAAAGTCCTAGTCAAGATAAGGTCACAACCTTGCAAAGTGATTCTGATTGCTCCAGACTGGACCAGACAGCCTTGCTACCCCCTGTTGCTGTCTCTAACAGTCCATCTTCCCCTTTCTCTTCCCAGGAATTACAACCTGTTAACCTCCTCTCAGGGGAGGATTTGGTACCCCAATCTTCGGTCTCTCAATCTCAAGGCATGGCTCTTGAAGAGTTAGAGTATGCAGATTTGCATCTGTCTCAGGGGGTTCTGGATATTCTCAAAGCTTCTCGAAAGTCTTCCACCAGAAAGACTTATAACTCCAAATCGAAAAGATTCAGCATTTGGTGTTCTAAGAAGCATATTCCTCCAGACACTGCTGAATTGTCTACAGTTCTGGATTATATGGTCCATCTTAATGGCCTAGGCCTCAGACCAGCTGCTCTCAAGGTACACTTGTCAGCTGTGTCTGCTTTTTTGTCAGTAGGAAAGTCTTCCTCGCTATCATCTCATCCTGTGTTCTGTAAATTTTTCAAGGGACTGCTACATACCAATCCTTCCTTTAGGGATCCTGCCCCTGCCTGGGGTTTAAATATTTGCATTGCTCAGCTTATGCAACCTCCTTTTGAGCCTATGTCCTCAGCAGAGCTTAAGTACTTGACTTGGGAAACTGTGTTTTTGGTAGCCGTTATCTCTGCCAGATGTATCGGTGAACTGCAAGCCCTGTCAGTGGAACCTGATTTTATCCCTTTCCACAGGGATAAAGTGGTCCTTAGAACCAATAGGAGGTTCTTGCCTAAAGTGGTTTCAGACTTCCACTTGAATCAGTCCATGTCTCTCCCTGTCTTCTTCACTGATCATTCTTCCTCAGGAGAAAGAGGAAGCTACGCAGTTTGGATATTAAAAGAGCCCTTAGCTACTACACAGAGCGTACCAAGGGTCACAGGTTTGATTCCCTCCAGTTATTCCTCACTAATGGGGAAGTGGGAAAGGGCAAACCTGCCACTAAGAGAACTATTGCCAGGTGGATTGTGGCTTGTATACAATTTTGATATGAGAAACTAGGAAAGGTTCTACCCTCAGGCCTGAGGACTCGCTCTACAAGAGGTACAGCTGCTTCCCTGGCTGCTGCCAGGGATATCCCTCTCTTAGAAATTTGTCAAGCAGCCACCTGGAAAACAGTCCATACCTTTACCAAGCATTACTCTGGATATCCAGGCTAGGAGTGATGCTCGTTTGGCACAGCACTACTTCAGAGCCTATTCCTTAACGATGTTCTGTCCTCCATGAGGTACTGCTTTTGGTAGTCTGGTAATAGTCGTGAATACAGCAAGACTTCATGTTGTTTGAAGAAAAAATTACTCACCTTAGTAATTATGTTTCTTCTAATGGAGTCTTACTGTATTCTGACCTCCCTCCCTGCCTCCCCTCTCAAAACCAGTTTTTGGGAAGTGGGTGGGCAGGTGCAGTGTTGCACCCCAGAGGTGCCTGTTACACACCCTCCCCTTTTTTGTTTGGGTGTTTTTTGTTGTTATTCCTTATTGGGATGGGTTTTTGGTTTGGGGTTTCCTGACTTGAGTTTTTTTGGGAATCCAAAACTCCTTGTTGCCAGTTGGTTAGTAAACATTTTACAGTTTCCACATAGGATAGTTAGTGAGTTTTTGCTCGTAAGAATCTGACTGTTGAGTTTCAAGGGGATATGAACAGAGACCTCAACTGAGCTCGAGCTCAGCATTCTATGCCATGCATAGAAAGTTAACCCTTTGTTCTCCGGGGCAGTTTAAAGGCTGGAGCTAACTGCAATAGTCAGAATACAGCAAGACTCCATTAGAAGAAACATAATTACTTAGGTGAGTAATTTTTTCTTATAGTCTGACACTGATGGAGTAAATTGAGTCCCCTTCCCTTAACCAACAGCTGAATGTTTTGGAAGACCTATCAGGCAACCAATAAGTTGTCTAGGACCGAGGAACTCTCAACTTCCTCAGGAAAGGTAAGGAAAGGGAGCCATCTGTTAAACTTGTTTTAAAATGGTTGAGAGGGGGCTGCTCTAATTAAGGTGGCAGTCTATTGGCAGGAGCTGTTACAGAAAACATTCACTTGGTCACTGAATGCGGTCAGAAGCTGAAGGGGTAACTGGCTGCAACTGATCCACAGTATGCAGGGGGTAGAATAATGGCAGTACCTCATTAGGGATGTCATGATAACACAATAGGCATATCTATATATCACGATAATTTCCACTGACAATTTATAATTGTAGAAAAACAATGTGATTATTTATTTATCTGCTTTGTTAACCAGGTAAGCACACTAGACAGCAACGTGCCTATTTTCAGGAGCGACCCGGGAGAGTTACAGGGTATCCATGTGACAACAATTTCATGGAGGAGCCACATGCTCCAAAAGTTGTACAATAAGGTTTTACATACAGGAGCCACATGCTCCAACAGTTGGTAGTACAATAGGGTTTTCATACAGGAGCCACATGCTCCAACAGTTGGTAATACAATAGGGTTTACATACAGGAACCACGTGCTCCAACAGTTGGTAATACAATCGGGTTTACATACAGGAGCCACATGCTCCAACAGTTGGTAATACAATCGGGTTTACATACAGGAACCACATGCTCCAACAGCTTGGTAATACAATGGAGTTAACATACAGGAGCAAGGAGCTCCGCTGTAGAGTGATACAGAGGTAAAACGACAAATAATAGTTTAGGAATTTTCGGCAAGAGCAACAAGGCAGGTAACAAACGATAGAAGCTGCGCCACTGGGAGTGGTAAGTGCTTGGGGGGGGGTAGTCAGCAGCAGAGATGTACGATGGGAAAGACTACACGCTGAGTGGGGCAGGTGGGAGCTTAACACAGGCAGGTGGATTCAGTTTTTAGGTAATTCCATAGGGAGGATTTGAAGCGCAGCATGATATACTGCGATATAGATAAAGATCTTGACTGTCTCATCTGTGTTGCTTTGGCAGCCTATTCTTTGGGTGGGATCGAGATTCATGATTTCCCCATCTTCCTCCAGTCCCATTTTCACTGTTTTTCTCAAAATTAGAAATGCTACAGATTGTCATGATAATCAATATATTGTGATATTTTTTATACAAGTATAACAGTACTCAAAATTTGAAATTGTGAGATCCTTAACCGTTGTCACAAAAACTCCCGGGGGGAGGGGGTAGTCTTTCCTGATATTTGGATTCAAGTGGGCATATTAGCAATTTGCACGATAGCCTACAGTGGTACTGTTTAAAACTGATTGTAGTAATGTGGTGCACTAAGATGTTCCCTGTCTGTCTGGTTCCACAACAGAACAACACTAAAACATAAATGGTACTTCTCAATATTGTACCAGCCATCAGCCAGGATGATTAAAATCAGTGAGTTCTGTTCTTCAAGTACTTTAAAGGGGAACAGTCAGCACAAAGGGCTCCATACCCAAGTGTGGGTCTGATCACAGTGTGCACTGTGTGGGCAAATACAGTATATTTTGGTTTAGTTACTGTTTATGGTAGTAAAGTAGATGTTATGCAGTAGGGGTGGACATAAATGGAGTGTGATTTAATCTGTTTATTTGAGTAACTATGTAGATACATTTATTTATCTACACAGTTACTCGTTTATCCACACAGTTCCTACATCTGCCACCCCCCCAAATGCTTGGCTGGCACTAGATTCGCACACTTTCAGTTTTGATATCTATACAGGCACAACTTTTCCAGTGTCTCAGACCCTGAAAACAAACAATGCTTCATACGAACCAAACGAGTGAGGCATTTCTCTAAGACCATACTTGGGGATCAATTCCAGTAGCACTGCCTCCAGTTCGCCTCCAGTTCTCCAGTCCCCACCTGCACCCTTCCCTCGCTCACCCACTTGCTCCTTCTTTCCTCAGCTGTTCTCTCTTTCTTTCTGACCAAGAAGCTCTGCCCATAGTTCCTAGTGGCACCGCTCACTCCACTAGCGGTATCCATCATTCCACTGTCTCATCCATCAGTAGAAACACTGCCAAATTAAATAATAAAAAAATGGAATAGTGGCAGAAGCACTCTGTCCCTCTGATATAAGCTAGCCCCCTTAACTTCCTCGCTAATCTCGGCTGCCATGTTGGCTGAGATTTTTCCAATCAGCCACTGAAACCACCGATGACTGCACACATTGCAGCATTACCGCAATGTCAATATGCTGCCTCCATGATAATCGCCATGACAACAACACCGCTTACAAGAAGCAGAGCAGCTTCTTGTTAAAAAATAATCTCCAAAACGCACAAAAAAGAAAAGAACGGCACATAAAAATAAAAATTAAACTATCAAACATGGTCTTCCCCTACTACGTAAATGAAATATGCAGGGAGGCGGCTAATGATAAAGCATTTATCTTGGTTAGTTGCCAGTGCCACTCTCCATAGCCATCACTGTGGTTCGCCACTTGTGAGGTTACTTGAGGTCAGTGGCACCAACCAGATAAATGTTTATTACACAGTTGCGCCCCCACCCACATGTCCCTTTATATATCAGACTAGTTTTGCTTAGTTCTAGTCTGACATCTTGTTTTATTGCAAATCCTAGCATCATCTGCAGCTGTCAGAGCGATAGGCAGCAGTGGGAGATTCAATAGTATTCTGTGCATATTAGACCTTTTATAAACTCCGATCAGATGTTTTCCAGGTCTGCATTTCTCCAGGGACTAAATACAGTCATCTGTGGCCATACGTAGACCATGGAGGACATCAGGTCCAGGAAACAAAAGATCAGAGCTTATATAAGCCCTAACATGTACTGCAAGCTTTTGAATCTTGTCACTGCTACCTACTGCTCTGTCAGCTGCAAGGGATTCTGGGATATGTAGTACTAGAAGATGTCAGTCTAGAACTAACCAAAATTCGTCTGATACAATCTGCTGTACTATAGTAAATTGTAAGTAATCCAAAATGTTTTTCCACACAAAGTGCACATTGGGACCAGCCCCACACTTGAGTGTGGGGCCCTTGGTGATGACTGTTCAGTATCCAGAAATGGTGGTAGCACTCTGTGATCTCCACATGGAGGAGCCCCAGTCTGGCTTTGAAAGTTCTGCTGCTACATTTCAACATTAATTTTACTAGTTTATATTACAAGAAGCAGAGCTTCCTTCATCGACAGCATTGTGCTTTCGGTACAATGTACGTTGAGATCCCCAGAGTAGGCAAAGTCCAAGAACAGAGGCCATGCTCACAGTGAAGCGGATGGTGCTGGTATGAAGGACATCCAACCCTGATTTTAAGGAAGTCCAGAAACCATTACATACCACACTCCGAGGAGGGTCTGGGGACCACACATTTCTTAGACAAGATGGGATCTTTATTCACTGAAATATGCTGTGTCTCACGCAGGTTGTCTCATAATGTTTCAAAAATGACACAAATACAAACTGAGGTGCTGGTCTCCAGATCTTGAGACATGCACCTCAGTTTTGTATATGTGGTGTTCTTAAAATATACTTATGTGGGAAACAACATATTTTAGTGAATAAAGGTCTCTGCTTGTCTAAGAAATTTACCATCTCCAGATCCTTTTCTTTTAGTGCGGTATGTAATAATCTGAGATCCTGGAGCAGTCTTATTTCTTTTGCACTAATCTCTTCTCTCCTTCTCTTCACAGACATCAGAGCAAAGCAAACCTACAACCATTTTGCAGGTGTTTGAGCTAGCCCTCTTGCTTCACCCCCTTTTGCCTGTTGCATGCTGCATGGAAAAACCTCTTTGTTTGACCTTGAATATTTGTGGGTCGTTTATTTGTGATGTACCTGTCCTGTGAGCCAAGCCCACTGACCTGTTCAGGTGGATTATTTTTTCCTTCTTTGTCTGTACTTCTGTCTTATAAAGAGGCTGCCCCTCTTCTCTCCCAGATCAGTGACTCTCTTCTTTACAGTTGCAGTACTTGTTGACCAAAGAACTTGTGTAGAATTTTCAGGGGATGTGACCCAAGCATTGATCCCACTACTGAGATCAAAGGGACAGGCAATCCCTGCACGAAGTGGAAAAGGCCCAGCCTTCAAGTTGTGTAAGCTCCTACTGAGAGGGGGGTTAAGAGCCGCAATAACTCTGAAAAACGAAATATAGAATTCAGTGAGTTCGCTACAAAATACATGGACGTGACACTTGAGTAAGTTTAACGTTTATGACAAGGACTACAGAGTATAGAAACCTGAGACACCATCTGTATATATAGTATATATGTGTATATAATAGATAACCCACTCTTAGGTGTGTGGTCGCGCTCTGATATACGTATGCCTTGGTGTGTGTTGTACGCACAAGGCCGCAGGCAGAGTGCATCAGCCACCCAAGGCGTGCGTATATCAGAGCGTGACAGCACCCCATAGAGTGGGTTATCTATCTTATAAAATGGCAAAATTGTTTTTTGGGGGTAAAAGTCTAGGTGTGCGGTCGTGCTCTGATATACGCACGGTCACATAATATGTTTTATACAATCAGAACAATTGATTTGGAGCTTCTTTTCTTATCCATTTTGTAAATATGTATATATTTATATGTATGATATTATATAATATATAGGATGAATCCATGCACAAACCTTGCCTGCAGTAAATTATATGGGATTACTTCAGAACACTGACTTATCTGTTCTGTTGGGTTAAGTGTGGCAGTCTTTCCATAAACAGCCCATAATGTTAAGTGTGGCCTTCTTTTCTTCTCAGTTTATTCCAACCAACCAACCCCTCCTTTCGTTTACTCATCCAACCTGGCCTCAGCCTCACTTAAAATTACTCTCTCAGGAAACAAAAAGCAGCTGAGTTAATGTGGAGCAGACTCCAAATGGGCAACATCTCTGATGGCCTTCCAACAACTCACGAGTTCCAGATACTGTTCTCGTTTTGGGGGTGTGGGAGTGCACTTGTTTTAAATGGTACTTAAAAAAAACCCCAAAAACTTCTTTTACTAACATCGGTTATGTTATGAGCCACCCTGTTGGCTCAACTTGTGCAGCTGTGGAGATGACCCCAGGTTCGGGAATTTAATTTGGGATGCTACATTGCGAGGCAGAAGAGGCTAAGGCAGCTGTCACTCAGCCTGGGATGGCTAGCAGCATTTTCGGTGCTACAGCGACCACTGTTGTTTGGCCAGGGAGCTTACTCTTTGCTCAGGAGTATGCAGTGGATGTGCAAGGCCAGCATAGGCTACGCCCACACCAATAGAAACATAGAAAACATAGAAACATAGAATTTGACAGCAGATAAGGACCGCTTGGTCCACCCAGTCTGCCCATTTCCCTACCTCATGGATAAGCTGCAGATCCTAGTTAACCAGCAGCCTACTTCTTTCTACCCCAACCCCCTAGGATTGCCTTATGACTGTCCCATGCATGCTTGAATTCAACCACTGTTTTTTGACTCCACAACCTCCTCCGGAAGGTCGTTCCATGCATCCACAATTCTCTCTGTGGGGAAAAAAAATGCTTCCTTACATTACCTTCTGAGCCGCCTCAATCTTCAAATTGTTCCCTTGTTCCTGCACACCCCTTTTTTTGAAAGATGCTACCCTCTTGGACTTTGTTGATTCCCTTGAGGTACTTGAAAGTTTATATCATGTCCCCCCTTCTCCCTCCTTTCCTCGAGGCAATACATATTAAGCTCCTTTAGTCTCTCTCCATATGTCTGCTGGTGCAGACCCTGCACCGTTTTAGTTGCCCTCCTCTGGACAGCTTCCTTCTTGTCTGTGTCCTTGCGGAGATTGGGTCTCCAGAACTGCACACAGTACTCCAGATGGGGTCTCACCAGCTGTCTGTACAGAGGGATAACAACTTCCGGTTTTCTACTGGTGATGCCTCTCCTTATGCATCCCAGTATCCCCCCAGCCCTCCTTACTGCCCTCTCACATTGCTTTCCCACCTTTGTCATCTGATATGACTACCCCCAGGTCCCTTTCCATTTTTTGTTGTTGTTAGTATCTCACCCCCCATTCTGTACTCTTCCCTTGGGTTTTTGTTTCCCAGGTGCATTACCTTGCACTTCTTAGCATTGAATCTAAGCTGCCATACATTTGACCATTTCTCTAACCTTGCCAAGTCCCTTCTCATCCTTTCCACCCCACCTTGTGCATCAACTCTGTTGCAGAGCTTTGTGTCATCTGCAAAGAGACTCATTTTTCCTTCCAGTCCCTCTACAATGTCACTTATAAAGACATTGAAGAGGACTGGTCCCATTACTGAACTCCCTGTACCCCACTAGTAACCCCCTTTCTTCAGAGTGGACTCCATTTACTATTACCCTCTGTGTCCTATTCTCCAGCCAATTTTACCCAGGCTATCATCTTGGGACCCACTCCAGGCTGGCTAACTTGTATATTAATCTTTGTGTGGGACTGAGTCAAATGCCTTGCAAAGTCTAGGTAGGCCATGTCCACAGCCCCTCCCTGATCTACTACTTTGGTCACCCAGTCAAAGAAATCTATTAGATTCGTCTGGCATGACCTTCCTGCTGTGAATCCATGCTGCCTTGGGTCCTGTGCCCCTCTGGCCTCTAGGTACTTGACAGTTCTTTCCTTCAGAAGTGATTACATCATTTTCCCTATCATTGATGTTAAACTAACAGGTCTGTAGTTTCCTGCTTCTGCCCTGCTCCCACTTTTGTGAAGAGGAATCACATCTGCCCTCCTCCAGTCCTCAGGTACCAACCACCCCATCCTCCCATGATTTGTTAAAGAGAGTAGTCAGTGGTGTCACTAGTTCTACCCTTAGTTCTTTTAGAATTCTAGGATGAATCCCATCAGGCCCCATTGCTTTGTCCACCTTCAGTTTTAAGAGTTCTTTCAGAACCCTTTCTTATGTAAATGGCTGGTATCAACTTCTGTATCCAGAGTGTTTCTATTGTTTATTTTAGGTACCCCCCCACTTCATTTGTAAATACTGAGCAAAAATATTTGTTTAGTATCTCTGCCTTTTCACCGTCACCCTCTGTCCACCCCCCCTCCCCTTTATTAAGCCTCACTAAATGGGAGTAGGGAAGACTCTGGGAGAACACTTGGGAAGAAAATCCATGTTCCTAGCACAGGTGATGGCTGCTGGCATGCTCGGGCCCCTCAGTATGTAGCCTGCTGCCTGCAGCTGGATTCAGGTCTGGGCTGAGGGTTGGTGGCAACCCTCTTTCTGACTCTCCGGACACAGAGGGAAGTGGGGGAACTGCAGCAGGGTTAGTGGAGCATGGAGCTCGTCGGTAGCTGGAGGCACCCTAATGGTGTGGTGGGGGTTGGTTAGGGATTAAAATCTCTGTTTGTAAAAGGAAAAACAAAGGATCAGTTATGTGTGTCTGGTGTCTAATAGTAAAGGAGAATTTTCTGTTTTACTCCCCAGGAATCCAAGCAGAGGAGTGGGGAACATTTCTACACACGAAACACAAGGTAGGATAATGAAAAAAGCAGTTTGGGGCTGACAGACACATAGAAATGGGAAAGTAGCTTTCAGTATGATGCCATTGTGAAGGGAGAGGCTTTTTTTTTTTTGGGGGTAGTTACCAGTACCAAGAATGGAAAGGGCAGCTTGGAGGAGTTGGCAGGCACCAAGAAGGAAGTGGGCAGTTTGTGCGGCGACAAGCAGCTTGGGTGGTAATGAGGACCTTAAAAGAAGATGGTAGCTTGGAGGTGACCGGCACTGTAAAGGGTTAGAGAGGTGATGGGCACTATGAAGGGAGAAGGTAACCTGTGGGGTGACATCCACCAAAAATGAAGATGGCAGCTTAAAGGTGACAAGCACTGTGAAAGGAGTAGGGCTGACAAGTTATTCTTAACATAACAAAAAAAATGTGTGTGTGTGTGTGTGTGCTTATGTGTGTGTGTGTGTGTATAGGCAGAATAGTGCCTGTATGTTTGGGTTGAGTAAGCACTTCTATGTTAAACTCAAATTTTTGCACCTTGATAATTTTGCCCCCTTTCAACTGATTTCCATGAAATTTGGAAAGCACAGCCTCTGTGCCAGAATCTGTTGATCCCGAAAATATCATGTTTGCTCCTGCTGCAGGGCAGCTATCTTTTTAGGGGTGGCATAGAGAGCAGGGAGATGCTTGTTGTGCAGGCAGCTCGAACAGCTCAGGTATACGATTAGTTGGTTAAGGACTGAGCTGTGGAAGGGGATGAGGCAGTGTGGGGGGAACCATTCAGGTTCTGGGGCAAGTAGGAGGGCCTCAGAGGGTGGCAGACACTCCAGACTTGGGGGGAGGGGGAGAAGGGGGGGACCAACAGTGCCACATCCATATGAAACTAGGGGAACAGAACCAGGGGACTGGAAGAAGATTGGGAGTAGGGGCAGTAATGGCCAAAGGGCCAACAGCAAAAGGGAGTCTCATAACAAATGGACAGAGGCAGCTGCAGGCGGAGCACAGTGGTCAAGCAATAGGTTCTCATTACTGGCTACAATGGAGGATGAAGAGGGAGGGGAATTCATGGGTGAGGCACGGGGGGGGGCTGACAACCCAGAGGGCAGCAGTATGGCAGATGGGGTGGACAGGTATGTGAGGGTAATGGGTGGAGGGAAATGACTAGAAGGGAGAGAGGGGGGACAAAACTGGAAGAGGGAGAAGTGAAGCAGGGCAACACAAGGAGTGCATTGGGGAGGGATGTTGTTGGCTAAGAGATGCAGTGGGGGTGACAGGATGAGGGAAGTTGTTTGGGGGCGGGTGTTGCAGTAGGCATTGGGGATGTGCATGATGGAGTAAATCTTCAGAACTGGAGCCAGGAAAATGGGAAACGCAGGGGCTAGAACATGGTAATAGGGCTGGGGTCTTAGTTCTGGGAGACTCAATACTAAGAGGGGTCAGATGGGGAAGTAAAGAGGAACGGCATAGTTGCATATGGGTGGTGTGCATGCCAGGAATGACAGCAGGTAGGGTGGGACAGTTTATTCTAAAATATGTAAAGAGCGGAAGGGAGAAACCTCATGTTGTGGTGCATTTGGGCACAAATTGATTTGGAGGGGGAAACAGTCAAGGAGGTACGAGAGAGGTTCATGGAGCTGGATAAGTTGTGTGAGGAGGCAGGAAGCTTGTTGGCCTTCATGGAAGTACTCCCGATGCCCAGAGCAAGTGCTGCAAGAAAAATGAGAATAGTGGAGTTTAACACTTGGCTGGGAGCCTGTTGTCAGACTAAAGAGTATGGGCTGGTGGGGGGATGGGGTAGGTTTTGGGAAAGCAGTGCCCTTTTTGCCAAGGACAGGTTACACTTGAGCAAGGAGGGCCACGGGGTATTCGAACAGAGGCTGAGGGAATACATAGCAACCAGGGTGGATTTAAACTAGGTGAGGGAGGTTGCAAGTGGGCAGCAGTCAAACAGGTACTCCAGAAAGGGGGGAATCGTACAAGCTTACCCCCATACCAGTAGGGATAGAATTGGGGAGTGTTCACTCAGAGTGGATAATAATGGGGTTCAAAAGGGGAAGGATGGGAAGGGCACATATTGGAGAGTAGTATCCTTGAATGCAAGGAGCCTGGAGAATAAAATGGCCAAGTTGCAAGCTCTCATGGAGCAGGAGGAGATGGACATAGCTGCCATCACCGAAACGTGGGCCACCCAGTACCAGGACTGGAACCTGGTAGTCCCAGGGTACAGGATATATCGCAAGGATAGGGACAAAGTGAAAGTGGGTGGGGTGGCAGTTTATGTGAGGGATAAGGTGTGCCAGGGAAGAAGGGGTGGAGGGTAGGTCAGAGGCATTATGGATGCAATTCCAGGATTCCAAAAACAGGGTACTTAGGATGGGGGTGGTGTATAGACCACCGTCTCAGACAGAGGACTTGGACAGAGAACTAGTGGAGCCTGTAAGGAGGATCAGCGGGAAGGGTAACACTGTGATCATTGGGGGGGGGCTTTAGTTTGCCATGGGTGGATTGGAGCACCCCAGCCACCTCGTGTACAAGGGAGCTGATCATCCTGGGAGGCCTTCCAGGACAACTTCTTCGTACAGATGATAAATGAGCCAACCGGGTTGGGCAACATTCTGAACCTTGTGCTGTCCAGTGGGGAGTTTGTCAAGAGAGCTGGGGGTCTAGGATCCACTGAGTGGGAGTGACCACCACACAGTGTGGTTCTCATTTAGCATGGGCAAGGAGGCTGTGGGAACAGGGACCAGGGTGTTGGACTTTGGGCGAGCTGACTTTGTGAAGATGGTGGGGAATAGTGACCAAGCACCTGGCCAGAATCCAGCCACACATGGTTGCTAACCAGAAATGGAAAGTCATCAAGCTAGGGCTCACAGAGGCCACAAGATCCTGTTCCAAAATACAAAGCAAAAAGTCTAGGGCCAAGAAACCAAGTTGGTTAGGCAGGGAGGTCTTGGAAAAGGTGAGTGCAAAAAGGGCAGCCTTCAGGACTTTAAAGAGATTCAGATGGGGGGGGGGATAGGGAGGAGTACTTGAGAAAAATCAAAAGAGGTGGCCAGAACAGTAAGGGCAGCCAAAGCTTCCAGAGAGCGAAGGCTGGCTCAGCATCAGGATGGGGAAAAGGACTTCAGGTACGTAAGGGAGAGGAGGATCTGCAAAGTTCAAATACTGAGGATCAGGAAGATGCTGGCCCCATGGTGCTGAGGATTGAGGCACTGGACCCCACACTGATGACCCGGGGTCAGAAGGTTGGCCAGGGCTAGGAGGATTGAGTGTTCCAGGGACTGCTGTCCTCTGGGGAGGGTGGGAGGGATAACTCGCGGTCACGCTGGCTCCTGGCTGGTGGTTGGCATGCTGCGTTTAGCTGTGGGGTTGGCGTGGCCAATGTCAGATATGCAGTGCGGGAAGCGCACGGCAGCGTCATTGACGTGACATGGCAGGCCCGACTGGGCAGCACAAGGGAAAGAAAGACCCAATCTCTCAGGCGCCAGATGGTCGGGCGCTGCACTGGATGCCCCAGGTGCCCTCTGAGCTTGGACTCTGAGGGTCTCTGCACGACGGTGGTGCTGGAAAGTGTCACTGAAGGGGGAGGGGCGAGGGGCGAGCTTGGGTCGGTGCAGTGCAGCTGGGGCTGACCGAAGAAAGGGAACCATCGAACCACCCCTGCCGAGGAGGTAAGGCAGGAAAAAATGTATAACAAAAAAAAAAAGGACTGGAAGGAGGGAGGGGTAGGGGTGGGCAGAGAAAGGGGCCGAGCAAGCAGAAGCACTAAATGAATACTTCTGTTCTGTATTTACGAAGGAGAAGGACGGGTCACTGCCTCAGGGGTTGAGGAAGGTAGGTACGGGGGGAGGGGGTGATGGATGGGGAAATCACAATGGGATGGGTACTAGAAAGATTAAGGGCACTGAGGGTGGATAAGGCACCAGGACCGGACATCATACACACCTGGGTACTGAAAGAACTGGCGGGGGTCCTGGCAGAACCATTGGCAAACTTGTTCAGTACCTCCCTGGACACAGGGTGTGTACCCCAGGACTTGGAGGATGGCTCATGTGGTGCTCCTCTAGAAAAGCGGTCCCAAAGATGAGCCTGGCAACTGTAGACCAGTAAGCCTCACATCCGTTGTGGGAAAGTTAGTGGAGACCATCCTTAAGGAGAGGTTGGTAACCGCTCTGGAAGGGAATGGACTTCAGGACGAGAAGCAACATGGGTTTGTCGCTGGCAGATCCTGCCAGACCAGCTTGGTTGACTATTATGACTGGGTGACTAGGGAACTGGACAAGGGCAATGCAGTGGATGTCCTGTATCTAGACTACAGCAAAGCATTTGGTTCGGTGCCACATGGGATGCTGGTTGGTAAGTTGGGGGTACTGGGGGGGCAGGGACAAAGATGGTGTACTGGATCAAGAACTGGCTGCAAGGGAGACAACAGAGGGTAGTGGTGGGAGGGGAACTCTCGTCTCCAAGGGCTGTAACAAGTGGGGTACCACAGGGCTCACTGCTGGGCCCAGGAATCTTCATAGCAGTCATCTCACATGGCATTAACAATAAGATTAGTCTTTTTGCAGATGACACCAAAATCGGAGTGGTGGTGGATGACACAGAAGGGTGGCAGGGGTTGCAGGATGATCTGGCCAAACTGAAGTACTAGTTGGACACTTGGCAGCCGGGGTTCAATGCTAAGAAATGCAAAGTCATGCATTTTGGCCCGAGGAAGTGTTATCATTTGGGAGGGGTACAGTTAGCCACTACCGAGCAGAAGGATCTTGGGGTGATAACAGGGCAAATGAATCATTCCGTGCAGTGCAGTGCAGAAAAGCAGCAGCTAAAGCCAACAAGGTGCTGGGGTGTATTGCCAATAGAATCACCTCCAGGAGAGGTGAGGTGATCTTGCCTCTATACAGGTCATTGGTGATGCCACACCTGGAGTACTGCATGCAGTACTGGCGCCCATACTTAAAGAAAGATGTTGGATTACTGGAGGGGGTCCAGCACAGAGCAACAAAGATGATCCTGGGATTGGAGGACAAACCCTACAAGGGAGGCTGAGGGAGCTTAACTTGTACTCCCTGGAGGAGAGGAGGGATAGGGGAGATATGATTGAGATCTTTTAAATGCATGAAGGGGATGAACAAGACTGGTACGGAGGGGATTTTTAAGAGGAGGGGTGGGAGGGACGCAAGGGGCAATACTCTGCGATTGGAGGGTGGAAGATTCAAGGGAGAACTGAGAAGACACTTTTTCATGGATAGGGTGGTGTCTGAGTATAACGTACTGCCTGAGGAGGTGGTATCCTGTAAGACATTGGGGAGTTTTAAAAGTGGATGGGACGGGGGAGGGTCACTGAGAAGGGAAGGGGAGGGGGCAGCTGCAGTGTAAGGGATTGCTAACTGCACATTCAAGCAGGCTCGATCGACCATGTGGCCTGTATCTGCTGGCAGTTTCGTATGTAGATCGGTTCAGGGGAGGCAGGCTTTTGTATAAATGCCCAATGATGTGTTGCCAGAGGTCTTTCTTTTGTGCTCCTGAAATATTAAAAAACTGTATGGGCTTACTGGAATCAGCAGTCGGTTTCCATTTTTATGGATTGGGAAGGTACGGAGTTGGAAGTACTGAACATGATCAGTGGTTGGGAGTGACTGGGTCTTTTGCAGTAAGTTGAAGGGGCAACATTGTGGCTGTCGAGGAGTTGATGCAGGTAAGTCAGACCTTGTTGGCACCAGCGAGTTAAGGATGTATCCACTAGGAAGAATGCTTAAGCTGAAAGAAGGAAGTTCAAAAAAGACATTAGAAAGTACTGTTTCACAGAAGAGGGGTGGTGGATGGGTTGAACAGACTTCCAGACAAGGTTGTGGAGGCAGAGGCAGTAACAGGGTTCAAGAGAAATTGTGGGTCTAAGATGCAGTTAGAGGTTCTAAGACAGTGTACTGTAGAATGGAAATGGGAACGTGAGGGGAAATAAGTAACGTTACAAAGATTCTAAGTAGGAAATTTGGGGACAGACTTATTTAGTCATCCTCTTTTCTGTGCTTCTTTGTTAAATCTCCATTTATTGTGTTTATGCAATTTAATAAACCCTCAAGTAAATCGGTTAATGTTCATGAAGGTCATGCTGCTGCCAGCTGGACAGGAGAGTGTTGTAAAGTTATAAAAGCTATAGCTAGTCAGGAACCAGCGCTGATGCCCAGTGTTACTTTTCTGGGGAATTGTCTTTAACCCTCACCATCATAGTCCTCACTTGCCCTGGGATGGCATTCTGCAGCCTAGTTGCAAAACAATTTTCCTGCTTCCTTCCCTTGGTCTGTTTATTGATAACACCGTGTCTCCGTATGTGATCCTCAGGTGGGCTGGCATCGGGAGAGAGTGACCACCCTCAGACCCTGGAGTTGCTGCTAATAGCATAAAACTACTTGTGCCAATTCACCAATTTTTTTGTGGCAAAGATGCTTGGATATAGGTGGATTTCTCTATCATCATATTTTTTTATTTATTAATATTTCAGAAAGCACCTTTGAGCCAAGGCTCATTTACAAAGGTTCCACATCAATGAAAAACAGTTAAGAGTTGCAAGTAGTGGACTTCTGGTTCCGTCACGGCTCTGATCAGCAGCTAAACGAGCCGCTCTGCCCGATCTGTTGTTAATCCTCTCTTAAAACTTATAAAAATCAAAAGAAAAAGGCTGAAATGGCTTCTGGAGGATTGCAGAAAGCTAGAGGGTCAAGAACTCGTACCCCACATTTGCGGAATGGAAAAGAAATACAAAGCTCTAGGCTCGATGCGAGGCCCTTCTGCAGACATACGCCTCAAGGACTCGGACCCGACTTATGATACTGACGAAGAGTCTGAACAACTTTCACGATCTAGATTCGAGACACTATTAAGGGAACTGAAGGATATGAGGGCAGAAAATCAAAGTGAATTCAAACAGTTAAATCACAAGTTGTCAATGGTGGAGAATCGACTGCAGGAGGCTGAGGATCGTATTGGCACTGCAGAAGATGGCTTTCAACATATTGGTCGCACGGTCTCAGCGTTATGCCTGCATGCAATTACCACCGAGCAGAAATACTTAGACCTGGAGAGCAGATCTAAGAGAGACAACCTGCACCTATATGGCTTAAAGGAGGGTGCAGAGGAAGGTGAAATGTCGGAATTCTTGGCAGATATGCTCCGGGATGTACTTAATCTTCCCCAAAGCTACAAAATTAAAATTGAGAGAGCGCACCATGCTTTGTTGCCAAAACCTAAAGATCCAGCAGCCAGACCACACTCGGTGATTATAAAATTTCACAGTTTCAGAATCAAAGATATTTTAAAACGAGCATGGCACCAACGGGAGGTTAAATACCTAGATTCACACCTATTTCAAACAACATGAAGTCTTGCTGTATTCAGACATAATGTAGTTAGCCCCAGCACTTGAACTGCCCCAGAGAGGAAAGAGTTAACTCTATGCAGAAGCTTAGAACGTTGAGCTCAAGCTCGGTTTTCAAACCTCTGTTTATGGTACTTCCCAGTGTAACCATCAGATTCTTTACTCCGCCTAACAGTGAAGTCGCTCCGGAGGAGATTTCCTTTGCTCGGTTCGGTATAGTAAAGCGTTCAGTTTTAAAAACCATTTCTTTATTGTTTTTTCAGATTTCCAGCCTCTGTCTATGGTACAGGTAGTGTTGTAGATAGGTAGTGACTGTGTTTTAATTTTATTTAACTGTGGAAATTGTTTGTCTCTTCGGTTTCTTTTCGGTCGGTCCGGTTAGGAACCGACCTTGTGAATTCTCTAATTTTAAATAGCATCTTTCTGGGATTAGTGTGGTGTTCCGGTACCGATCAGTTTCAAAAGAACCAGGCTTTTTCTCGGTTCTTTTCCAAACCTGTGACACATTTGTTACCGATCGGTTGGTATTACCTGGCTTGAAAGCTTCTATAGGGTAATTTTGGTAGGTTGGCCATGTCTGAGAAACCCAAAAAGAAAACCGGTCCCACTGGGTTTCAACAGTGTACTGAGTGTGGGGAGGCCTTTGCCAAGGCTGACCCCCACCTCATCTGTGTTTATTGTTTGGGGTTTGACCACCTCCATTCAGACTGCCAAATTTGCAAAAACTGTCCCAAAACCACTCTAGAAAAACGACTGAGTAGGTTGAGGGAAAGGGAGGCTGAGAAGTCCGTGGATCTGGATGGCCAGCCCGGTTCGGTTGTGGCCGTACCTCAGGAGGTGCCTACTAACCTGGGCGATACCTCCTCGGGCAAAAGGAGAGCCGACTCTGAGGGGTCGATTTCCGTCAAAAAAGAAATGAAAGTCTGCCGGTTCGGATCCAGTACCGCATACTCCAACTGCGGATGAGATAGCCAGTATTGTCCAGTCGCTTTGCCCGGTTCCGTCGGAACCGGCTCCTTCGGATTACGATCCGGATGCTTTCTATGAGGAGTGGGGGAGAGACGAAGATTATCCCGATGATGATGACCAGGGGGGTCTGGATGTGCCCATTGAACCGGACATCTCCCCAGACAGGCCCTCTGATATCTCTCCTCCCAGGCTTTCTGAGTCCCCTTCACACTTCTTGTTTTACAAGAAGGTGGCCCAAACTCTCCAGCTCCCTATGGTTGAAGCTGCTGAGGAGGAGGAAGAAGAGCCTGATTTTTGTGGAGATGATGGACATCCCAGAGTCCAAAAGGTTGTCTATCCCCCTTCATAAGTCCTTGGGGAAACGGACACAAAAAATTCTACAGACTTACTTTTACCTCCTGTAGATAAAAGAATGGACAGGAGGTATATGTTATCTAGGCCTGGCTATGGAGTTCCTTTATTCACATTGCAGCCATGTTGGGGTAGTGCAGGCTACAGCCTGTGACAGGGCAAACATTCCTTTGGCTTCAGACCCCCCCAGACAAGGACTCCAGGAAAGTTGATGCCACAGCCTTAAAACTATACTTGGCATCCTCTTTGGGACTCAGGCAGGCAAATTATATGGCCTATACAGCCAGGTACCTGAAGTCCAGGTGGGATACGGTTCTGAAACTGGCTCAACAGACCTCCCCCCAGCTAGCTAAAGAGCTGGAGGAGGTGGCTGCAGATGGAATTGAGGCATCCAAAGTACAATTTCACGCTGCTTTTGACTCCAACGATGTGGCATCCAGAGTCATGGCTACATCTGTGTCTCTTAGGAGGCATGCTTGGCTCAGATGTACTAGCCTATCACAGGACACCCAGTCTAAGGCTATGGATTTTCCTGTAGTTGGTAACTCTCTGTTTGGGGAGCAAACAGAGGCTTACATGAAGAAAATGGACGAAAACAGGACAACTTACAGGAGTGTACAGGCCAAGGAAGGGCAAGCCACTCCTCAAAAGCAGCAGTCCAGGGGCAGGGGCAGGCCTTTTCACAGGCCTTTTTACTAAGCCCAGGCCTCCTCCTCTTACCCACAAAGGGTTTTTTTCTGAGGGAGGGGCAGGAGGGGAATGAGCAGGGCTGCTCCCTCCTCCTCTCATTCTAAGGCTCCTGCCAAGCAGACACCCTGATGTGTCATCCCGGGTCGACGCCCCATTTCCAGTAGGAGGCAAGCTGGCTTGCTACTTCCAGGCCTGGAAGTCCGTGACCTCAGACAAGTAGGTCCTGGAAGTAGTAAGCAAGGGACTGGCCCTCGGCTTCAAAACATTTCCAAAAAGAAGGGCCAAGTCTTTTCCACCTGCATCAGTCTCAGAAACCCTTGCCCTAGAGGCAGAGGTTTCCTCTCTTCTAGCTCTCAGAGCTATAGAGAAGGTTCCTACTCAGCACAAGGGAAAAGGACTGTTTTCCAGGTACTTCCTTACCCCAAAGAAAACAGGGGAGTGGCGACCCCTCCTAGACCTAAGGTATCTGAACAAACACATTTCAAAGCCCAAATTCAAAATGGTAACTCTGGGAATAATCCTTCTCTCTAAGGCCAGGGGATTGGGTAGCATCTCTGGACCGCAAGGATGCCTACTTCTATATTCCTATCAGGTGCTCCCACAGAAAATACCTCAGGTTCAAGTTGCCTTCAGGCCATTACCAATTCAGAGCCATGCCATTCGGTCTAAGATCAGCTCCAAGGGTGTTCACAAAGTGCCTTGCAGTAGTGGTGGCTTACTTCAGAAGGCAGGATATCACCATCTTTCTGTATCTGGACGACTGGCTGTTAGTGGGTCAGTATCATTTACAGGTCAAGTCAGCTCTTCAAACTACCCAGGACCTACTCAGCTCCTTGGGTTTTCTTCTCAGTCTTCCAAAGTCTGTACTCGAACCAGTTCAACTTCTCACCTTTATAGGCATAGAGTTGGACACTGTACAAGCAAAAGCCTTCCTTCCCCTGGCAAGGGTAAAGGCCCTAGTGGATCTTGCTTCCTCCTTTTGACCTCAGGTCTCCTGCCCAGCAAGACAGTTCCTCCAGCTCCTTGGCCACATGGCAGCTTCCACGGCAGTGGTGCAGGGAGCAAGGTTCCAGATGAGGGACATTCAGTTTCATCTGAGGTCTTTTTGGTCTCAAAAGAAGGATTCACTTACCAAACTGATTCCAGTGACTCAGACTCTGGTCCAAGCTCTCCAGTGGTGGCTGGACCAGGACACCCTCAGACAAGAGGTTCCATTTCTCCCTCAAGTCCCATCAGTAGTTTTAACTATGGATGCTTCTCTCCTAGGGTGGGGAGCTCACCTGGGAGTCCTGACAGCTCAAGGGCTCTGGTCTCCACAGGAGTCTCTCCTTCATATCAATCTTCTGGAACTCAGGGCAGTTTTCCTAGCCCTGCAGAGCTTCTTGGATTCAGTCAAGGGCAAGGTGGTCCAAGTTAGAACGGACAACACCACCACAATGTGGTACATCAACAAGCAGGGAGGCACTCGGTCCTCAGCCTTGTGCACAGAAGCCATGAAGCTGCGGTCTCTGGCCTATTCTCTTCAGACTTCTCTGGTAGCAGTTCACCTTCCAGGGAAGGACAAAATACTAGCAGATGCTCTGAGCAGAATTTCACAGGGACACCACGAATGGTCCCTGGATCCTCACATACTGAAGGTCATCTTCTCCAGGTGGGGCACTCCAGAGATAGATCTCTTTGCAGCACCGGCCAATCATCAGCTTCCTCTATTTTGTTGAAGACCTCCAGTACTGGGGACGGTTCCCCAGGATGCTGTCTTTTTGGACTGGAAGGGCAGGTTTCTCTATGCCTTCCTTCCCTCCCTTCCCTCTGCTGTTGAGAGTTCTGATCAAGATCAGGACTCAACCCTGCACAGTGATACTGGTGGCTCCAGATTGGGCCAGACAGCCGTGGTATACTCTACTGCTGTCCTTGTCAGTGTCATGTCCCCTGTCTCTGCCCAGGACATACAATCTCCTGTCCTCCTCCCAGGGGCAGATCTGGTACCCCAATCTCCAGTCTCTCCATCTCAAGGCCTGGCTCTTGAAGAGTTAGGATATGCAGCTCTACATCTTTCTCAGGGAGTTCTGGATATTCTTAAGGTCTCTAGGAAACCTTCCACTAGAAAAACTTACAACTCCAAATGGAAAAGGTTCAGTATTTGGTGCTCTCAGAAAAGCATCGTGCCTGATTGTGCAGACATTTCCACAACCTTAGACTATCTAGTTCATCTCAATGGTTTAGGCCTTAGGCCTGCCACTCTGAAGGTTCATCTAGCAGCTATCTCTGCATTCCTCTCAGCAGGGAAGTGCTCTTCCCTGGCATCTCATCCTGTTTTCAGAAAGTTTTTTCAAAGGTCTGGTTCACATTAACCCTTCCTTTAGGGAGCCCACTCCGCCTTGGGATCTTAATGTCTGCATAGCTCAGCTAATGCAGACACCCTTTGAACCTCTGGCTTCGACCGAATTGAAGTACTTGACCTGGAAAACTGTGTTCCTGGTAGCTATTACTTCTGCCAGGTGGATTAGTAAGTTACAGGCTCTGTCAGTGGAACCTGACTTTATCTCCTTCCATAGGGGCAAAGTAGTCCTCAGAACCAATAGGAGGTTCTTGCCCAAAGTGATTTCAGATTTTCATCTGAACCAGTCTATATCTCTCCCTGTGTTTTTCACTGACCATTCTTCTTCAGGTGAAAGAAGGTTACACAGTATGGACGTTAAGAGGGCCCTTAGCTACTACATTGAGCATACTAAGGCACATAGAAATGACTGTCTTCAATTGTTTCTCACTTATGGTGAAGTGGGAAAGGGTAAGCCTGCTACTAAAAAGTATTGCCAAATGGATTGTTTCTTGTATACAATTTTGTTATGACAAGTTGGGTAGGATGCCCCCTTCAGGCATGAGGGCTCACTCGACCAGGGGTACAGCTGCTTCTCTAGCTGCAGCCAGAGATGTACCTTTGTTAGAGATCTGTGAAGCAGCCACCTGGAAAACAGTACATACTTTCACCAAGCATTACTCCCTGGACATCCAGGCTAGGAGTGATGCTAGGTTTGGTACAGCAGTACTGCAGAGCCTCTTCCCAAAGTTGGTTCTGCATTTTCTCCTTTATAGGGAACTGCTTGGTAGTCTGCATTATGTCTGAATACAGCAAGACTTCATGTTGTTTGAAGAAAAAATGACTCACCATAGTAATGGTGTTTCTTCTAATGGAGTCTTGCTATATTCAGACCCCCCCCCCCTCCCTTCTCAGAACCTGGTTTTGGGAGGTGGGCTGGCAAGTACAGTGTTGCACCTCAGGGGTGTACCTTGTACCCTCCCTCTTGGGTGGGGTAGATGTTATTTTTTCTGGTGTTTTACTAAATATTATCTCTACCTTTCCTTCTTGGGTTCTCGACTTGAGTCTTTTGGGGCCCAGGAAGATACATTTTGCCCTTTGGCTATATTTGAACAATTTCCATACTTTACTTACTAGTTAGTTAGCTCGTAAGAATCTGACGGTTACACTGGGAAGTACCACAGACAGAGGTTTGAAAACCGAGCTCGATGTTCTGTGCTTCTGCATAGAGTTAACTCTTTCCTCTCCGGGGCAGTTCAAGTGCTGGGGCTAACTGCATTATGTCTGAATACAGCAAGACTCCATTAGAAGAAGCAACATTTTTTTTAACTTTTTTTATTTCAGATATTAACTTCATTGACATTACAGTTGTTGTTTACGGGATGTCAGTTACAGGTGTAAAATATAGTATTCAATAAGCATAAGGGCAGACCTCAATGGGATAGGAAAAATTAATAATCAGGTATACAAATAGATCTTGATATAGGTGTGTTAAAAACAGCACACCTAGGTCTTCCTTTAGTATCTACTGCTTTACTCAGGTCATCAGCAACCAGATTGCACTTTCAGTTTATAAACTCAAAAGCTTATTAGGAGAGAGAGAGGCCCGGCCCCCAAAAAATACTATATATACAGAATCTCCTGTCAAGCAGGATATAGGAGGTTCCCAGAGGGAAACCAAACTAACCAACTGAACAGGTAGCACAGGATAAGGACTGGTATGACCCCACCCACGTGGATCCTTGCCATAGCATTCTTCCCCCCAGGAGCTATGGTATCTGGTCTGGTCTAAATTGTGCTGTGTGTATAAACCATCTATTCCATCGGTTCATTAAACCAGGGATTTTATTTTGAATTCTGGCTGTCATGTTCTAATTTATAGATATCATATACTGTATCCTCCCAGGCTGTGATGGAGGGGAGGGTGATTGTTGAGCCATAGTCTAGTTATGCATTTTTTAGCTGCCCCTAACAAAATATTAAGGAGGTATATTTGATGTGGGTCTCTGAGACAGCGGGGATAGTGAAGTAATAGATTGATCGCTGGTGTAAATGTGCCTAAGAGAGGAAAAAGATTTGCAACTCTGTCTCTGATAGATGACCAGTAGTGTGTCAGGACCGAACAAGTCCAGAACATATGAGAATGTGTTGCTACATGGCAACCACATTTCCTCCAACAGGAAGAATCACTTCCCTCAAGGTACTTACCTGTGATCTGTGGTGTACGGAAGTAGCTGGATACCACCTTCCAAGAATACTCTCTCCAGGTATAAGAGCTGGAGGTTTTATGTTGCCTCCTCCAGATCCTGCGCCAGTCTTCCTGAGACAGTGCAATCTGTAATTCTGCTTCCCAGTGGAAATGTACCAGGTCCATGGTTTGGGTTGGCAAGGGAGATCAAATGACCCAGATCACCGCCCCTTTCCAATTGAATCAGGAGAGGACTGAGGAGGGAATGCTCTGGGCTGCAGTATTTAGGCCTATCTTTGAATTTAAGAAATGACGCCATTGTAAGTATCTATAAAAATCACTTCTCATCGGGGAGAACTCTTGTTTGAGCTGGTCAAATGATTTGAATACTGCATTTTCATATAATTGGTATGTGTGTCTTAGACCTCTACGGGCCCAGGATTGAAAAGTGGTATCCAAACTTGTCAGGGCCCAGTCAGGATCCTCCGGCAGAATTCCTATCCAGCTCGCCATAAACCTATAGGCAGGATGAGTTAGAAACCTTATCCAAGAACGAAGCATCTCTTTTGTAAATCTGGAAGCATTCTGTAGTCTGATGATGTTAGGTTGGAAAACTAGTGATTGAAGTGAGGGACCATCTATCAAAGTATGCTCAATTAAAAGCCAAGGTGGTGCCTGAGATGGAGGAAGGAGCCATGTAGTTATGTGTGAGAGTAGTGATGCCATGTTGTAATGTACTATATTGGGAAGAGATAAGCCTCCGTTATCCTTAGGTTGCTGAAGTTTAACCAGTGCTAATCGAGAATGCTGATTCGTCCATAAAAACCGGCTAGTTGAATTGTCCCATAAACAGACATCCTTCCTTAGAAGGGGAATGGGAATATTTTGCATCAAATAAAGACGTTTTGGGAGAGAATTCATCTGGATAGATTGAACTCTAGCCATTAATGATAACGGAAGAGGAGTCCATCTCTGTAAATGTGAGTGTATTTTAGTAAGAGTAGGGGAATAGTTCGAGTTATATGTCAGATAGCTTAAATGGAATTTTAATCCCTAAATAGGTTAAATATGTTTTGTCCCATTTATATGGGTATTTATCAGTGAGACCATGGGGGAAGGGAGGCTGTACCAGGAGGGCTTCTGATTTATTTGGTTTATAGTATATCCTATAATATTCTTTATTTCTGCTAATAAAGTAGTTAAGATTTGTAGTGATTCTTTGGGGTGGGTAATGTATAGAAGAAGGTCATAAGGATCATAGGCTATTTTATGCTGTGTAGAGTCAGAGACCCTATATCTGTGGAGGCCGGGATTCTGTCTTAACAACTGAGCTATGGGTTCAACAAAAAGAGCAAACAGATATGGGGAGTGGGGGCAACCTCGTTGGGTGCCTCTGTACAGTGAGAAGCAGTCAGAATGTGAACCATTTAGTTTCACTACTGTCTCTGGATCTGTGTGTATGCTTTGATCACATCCATAAATAGGATTGGGAATTTAAATTTTTGTAGGGCCGCCTGTAGAAAATCCCATGAGACCATGTCAAAAGCCTTTTGGGCATCTAGGCTTAAGATCAGGACGGGGGACTTTGTAGACAGAGCATGATCTTTAAGATATAGGGTTCTTTTGATATTGTTCGTTGTCTGTCTGCCTTTGATAAAACCAGATTGATCCGGATGTATCAAAGAAGGGAGGATATGGTCAAGCCGATGTGCTAGGATGCTTGTATAAATTTTATAGTCCTGATTGAGTACCGAGATAGGGCGGTATGAGTCACAAAGATGTGGGGGTTTTGGGGGCTTCAAGATCACTGAGATGGTTGCTTGTCTCCAAGAAATTGGAAAAGAAGAGGTGGTGTGAGCGTTTTCTAGTGCCCGAAGAAAGGAGGTTCACATTAAGTCCCATGTGCCTTTGTAAAATTCTGCTCCATAACCATCAGGGCCTGGGGATTTTCCATTTTTGAGGCTAAGAATTGTGTTTTGAAGCTCTGTTTCTGTGATTGGAGCTATCATTTCAGTTTGTTGTGATTCTGACAAGGTAGGGAGGTGGAGTTGGGAAGGAAAAGTTTAAATTTTGTGAGATCAGGGGCCCTCTGAGAGAAGTATAAATTCTGGTAATACTTCTTAAAGGCATCTAGAATATGCGAAGTCGAATATCTGAGCTGGTTGGAAACGGGATCTCTAATTTTGGTAATGGTGTAATTTTGTATTTGATTTTGGAGGCGATATGCCAGGAGTATGGAAGCTCTGGCCCCACCCTCGTAATATCGCTGCCTCAACCAGGCCAAAGCCTGTTCAGTTTTGGCTGTCAGGATCTGTTGAATTTTGTTCTGTGTTTGGACTATCATGGGTAAAATATCTGTATCGCCCTGCATATGAGCCTGCTGGAGAAAGTCAAGTTCCTCCTATAAGGATATTAATTTACTCTCTGACAGTTTTTTCTTATGAGAGGCATAGGCTATTATGTCGCCTCTAAGGACTACCTTCAGTGTATCCCAGAGAATTTGGGGGGAGATCTGGGGCAAGTGTTATCTCTAATTAATTTCTGGGATACGTCTCTTCAGCAAATCTTGGAATTCTTTATCCCTAAATAGCGATGGATTGAAGCACCACTGGGTATTTATTCTTTCTTTTTGAATATTAAGGTCCAAAGTGATGGGGGCATGATCCGATTAAAACAATATTTAGGATCTCAGTGGATCGAATCAGATCCACATGTTCCCTACCTATGCAAAAGTGGTGCAGTCTAGAATAGTGTTTGAAAGCATGAGAATAATAGGAGACTTTCCGATGCGTGGGGTGTAACTGCCTCCATGTGTCTATCATTCCCACATCATGGATAAGGAGTTGAAGGTGCCTTTGACCAGATGTCTTTGGAGAGGGGCAAACTGCTGAGGAGTCTAGCGAGGGATTAAGCTTACAGTTGAGATCACCCCCTATTAGAAGAAACAACATTACTATGGTGAGTAATTTTTTTCTTTTCGACCATTATTACCTCCTGACATACAGAAACAGCGTCAAGAATATGCCCCTCTTATCAGGATACTCCGTGCTGAAAATCTACGCATTCAAACACCATACCCCTCCAGACATGGGGTGTTTTGGAAGGAAGGTACAGAGATCTACAATAACTTTCAAGAAGCAAGGCAGGCTATCAGGAGGAAGGGCACAGAAGTTCCAGAACAACCACCGGCAGCTGGTCAGAAGAGGCGGGATCAAGGCAGAACCTGGCAAACTATAACTACAAAAAGAAATAAGCAGCAATCGATGACCACAAATTCAGAGACCCTCTGTCTCTTCAGGGATTTACTTAAGAAACTTCCTGGAATTTCAGATCAAGATCTTATGCCGATGGATGTCTGAAGGGAGCGTTTCAGCTTGGGATACTAGCAGTTTTATGATGCGCAGTGAGTAACTTTGAATATAGATCGAGGTGGCTTGCCTACCTCTTCTAAACTCACTACGCAGGGCCAGGTTAGAGCGATGATTAGGCCCAGCCAAAACCAGCTCGAATTCCTGAGACGCCTGCATGGGCTTTTTGCTTAAATACATGCCTGAGGGACATGATTGCATTGACTTTGTGTTTTAAGCTATAGATAGAACTTTGTTTCAAAATGATGAAAATAAAGGGGTTTCTATTACTTAGAGGTTGGGAGAAAGGTTGGGGATGAAGGATAAAATGCAATGGTAGGTAATAGGGGAGTTTTGAAGTGAAACAGTTCCCCTTCATTGTCCCCACCCCGGGTTATTGCTTTAGAAGAAAAACCCTCG
This sequence comes from Neoceratodus forsteri, assembly GCA_016271365.2. Classification (NCBI taxonomy): domain Eukaryota; kingdom Metazoa; phylum Chordata; order Ceratodontiformes; family Ceratodontidae; genus Neoceratodus; species Neoceratodus forsteri. Next base: position 392,974,374 of record CM028138.1, on the reverse strand, counting down.
TACTTATAGTTAAATACACTATGCAGGTCGGGCTTAAGATGTATTAAGCCACAAATTTAGATGGTTGCAGGGTCCAATACTAATCTGACCCTAGAAGAGGTCCTCCTGTCCAGGAGGAGTTCAGCCCTCTTCAGCCCACCAAAATTAACACCAGGGTGGGTGCAAAGGTCACCTGCTACAGTAGACCTCCTACCTTGGAAGACATTGCAAGGTACACAGTTAGGTGCCCGGTTGGCGCCACCCAGTTTATTATTGTTATCGTCGGCTAATTTTAATACATTTGAGTTCTAATGTTGTTCTGAAGGTGAAATTAGGTGGATGTGAATGTGATTCACAAAACAGATTGTTGAAACGGGGCTTTTGGTTTCTTCTTTGGGATCCTTTCAGCAGTGCAAGTTGAATTATTTCCAAAATGAGTTACACGTTTTGCTCTTATAATGTGCATGGGCTGACTAACCCCATAAAGCGCTCTACACTCAAGCGTGCTGGAGCTGATATCTTGTTGCTTCAAAAAACGCCTTTAATTCTGAACACCAGAAATGTGGGCGCTTGGGGTTTAGTCAAGTCTACGCTTCGTCATATAAGCGTGGGCGAAGAAGAGGTACAGCTATCTTAATCCCTTCTAGGGTCCCATTTCAGGCCACTGATAAGGAAGGCAGATATGTTCTTTTAAAGGGGAAATTAAATGGGAAATTTATCACTATGGCCTCAATGTATTTTCCTCTCAACTCAGATTTCACTACCTATAGGTCAATCTTGCTTCAACTAATGCACTGGGCAGAGGGGCCTATCGTTTGTGGGGGTAATTTCAACTTGAATTTAAACCAGTTATATGATCCCAGAAAACAAAATCCTGAAATATCAAAACAAACTAGGGAACTGTTTAAATTGCTTAAGGAACTCAGTCTGGCCGATGTACGGAGATAACCTTAATGGTTCTGGCACTCACCATACTTTTTTTTTTCACAAGCTCATCAGAGCTATTCTTCAGTTGATTATTTTCTAGTGTCAAAGGAATATTCTCACATGTCCCAAAGGGCTTGGCAAGGTGATTTTGTCCTCTCAGACCACACCCCCCAGTACCTCTGCTTTAGAATTGATCACTTTCAGAAATCCAGTCTGGAGGTTAAATATCTCCCTTCTTAGGGACAAAGAAATTATACAAAAAATTAAAAATACAATTAAGCAAATTCTATTAGATAATGACACACAAGAAATTGACATATCTATACTTTGGAACACGGTCAAAGCTACTTGCAGAGGTAAATTTATTGCTATTGCAGCGCATAAAAAAAAAAAATAGAGAACAGAAAAAGAATTCGTTGCTTGCTCAAATACAAACCCTTGAAGAGCAACAAAACATAAAAGTAACAGCTGCGGCCACTAAGCAACTAAAGACTTTGAAGGGAGACCTCAGTTCATTTCTAGACTACTATGTGGAGCAGAGGTGGCTCTTCCTCAGACAGAGATATTATGAGGGTGGTCCTCGTTCGTTAAAATTGTTAGCTGGGCGTTTAAGAATGCAAAAAACCAAAGCCACGATTACCACGCTGAGACCCTCTGTCAACCCCCCACACAACATACTATAACAGCCATATCGGATATTTTTGTTAACTATTACTCTGATCTTTATGCTGCACCTCAATCACAGATCCCCATAGGACAAATTCGTATCATTCTTAAATCTCCCAGCTCATCCTAAAACTCTTACAGAAACATTGCTAGCTCCCATTACAGCCAAGGAGGTAGAAAGGGTGATTGGTAACCTTAAAACCAATAAATGTCGTGGAATTGATGGATTACCCGGGGGATTTTATAAAGCTTTTAAACAAGAAGCTATCCCACTCCTGCACCGCTTGTTTGTGAATTTGACCTTACTCATGACTCCGATCCCTCCATCCTGGCAGTATGCAATTATTTCTGTAATTCCCAGACCTGGAAAGGACCCCTCTCTGCCTGGTTCCTATCACCCTACTTCAATTTTAAATACAAATTAAAAAATTCTGACATCTATACTAGCGCATAGACTTTCCAAATTGACCCCAGGCTTGATACACCAGGACCAATCTGGATTTATGCAAGGTCGTCTAGCTCAAGACAATATCAGAACGACTGTATATCTAATTGAACATATTCAAAAATTAAAAAACCCTACACTACTACTTAGTCTGGATGCTGAAAAAGCATTTGATATGGTCTCATGGTCTTTTCTAAAGAAGTTCTAATAGCCTTTCAGATCCCACTTCAATTTATAGACACTATATTTAAATGTTACCAGAGCCCCCAAGCATACATTAGGTCCAATGGTCTTTTGTCCCATAAGTTCACTTTACATAGAGGAACCAAGCAGGGATGCCCCATCTCCCCTCTTTTGTTCGCTTTTTTATATAGAGCCTTTAGCTTGCCTGATCTGACAAGACCCTGCCATCCCAGGAATTCATATTGCTGGAAAAGAACATAAAATAGCATTGTTTGCAGATGATGTCCTAATTTATTTATTTATCTGAGCCAGACACCTGTCTTCTGCACTTATTCCAAAAGCTAACATTGTTCTCCTCCTTGGCTGGATACTCACTAAACACTAATAAAACTGAGCTTTTGGTTTTTAATTATTCCCCTGCTGACAAAATTAGGAAAAAGTTCCAATTTAAATGGGACTCACAAGTAATAAGGTACCTGGGGGGTAAACATTCCAAGTGACCTTAAGTTACTGTTTGGGTTGAACTATGATCCCTTAATAAAAATCCTTAAGACAGATTTTCATAGCTGGACAACTATACCTTTATCTTTCTATGCTAGGAACCAAGCACTGAAAATGAATGTTCTGCTAAGATTACTGTATTTGTTTCAGTCAGTGCCGTGTGTGGTACCAACACAATATTTAAACAAATGGCAACGAGCATTCTTGGATTTCTTATGGCAGGGGAAGAAACTCTACTTAAATCACAAATATTAATGCTCAATAAGAATCTTGGTGGAATCGCACTTTCCAATTTACATTACTACTGGAACGCCTCCCAAATGCGTTTGGCCCTTCTGTGAGGAAACAATCATTATATAGCACATTGGTAGCAAATTTATTTGAGTAGATCTTTATCTATTCCCTTACCAGCGGCCCTCTTTGCCCCTCCTCTAATAAAACAACTACAGGGTGCCCTTACGGATAGTACAGGTTCAATACTGGAGGGATGGAGGAGAGGCTATTTACACAAAAGATTTGGTAATCGTATCTGGAAATTTGCCTGGTTCTGCAAGAACCCTGCATTTCCACCAGCACAAGAATATAAGTGGTATTCCCACCAGGCCTCCCAAGGATTTGTGGCTCCATGGCAATTAATGTGAAACAATACCATGCTGATGTTTGCAGAAGTACAAATAAAATATGGTTGGGCCACAAATGACTACATGTATTATTTACAGATTAGAGATTGGGTCAACGCACAGATAAAAATTCAAACCTCTAGACCACTGCAGGAGGAGGAGAACAATCCTTTTACTCAGATTTGGACAACCACTGAAAGTGACCATGCAATATCATTACTATATTAGTTTTTGAACACAACCCAAAATCACCACATGGTATTAATAAAATATAGATGGGAGAAAGACCTGGGCTGCCTGCTTCCCCAACCTGTCTGGCCAGGGGTCTGGCAATCTACATGGTCTACAACTCTGTTTCCTAGTTGGAAGGAGTACGTTTGGAAGGTACGCACAAGGTTTTTCCTAGTGCCACAGTTACTGGCAAAGTGTAACCCTAGGACTTCTTCAAGGTGCTGGAGACCGTGTGGTGTAGCTGAGGCCTCCCATGCTCATGTGTTCTTATTTTGCCCTAAGATTATGCCATTCTGGCAGGCAGTTACTCACCAGATAGGAAATATGCTTTCTATTACAGAGCCCCTCTCTCCCCAGAATTTGCTATTGGGTATCCCCCCAGAACTCTTAGAGATAAGGATGCCAAATACTTATGGTCCATATGTCTTGCGGCGGCCTATAAATCTATTACTAAAAAGTGGCTCCTTCCTATTTCTCCCACTTTAGTAGAATGGAAGGATATAATAAACTGTATACAACAAATGGAGCAACTAACACACAATTTGCAAGGCAAAACTGCAGCATATCAAAACTGCTGGACTAGGTGGGATTTGAGTAGTTGACCTAGGTTAAAATTAAGAGAAATTTTGAAACTGAATAATAGATTTTATTGATTACTACTGTTGAAGTGGGTGAGGGAAAAGTGTCTCAAGAAGCGACTGCTGAATTTTAAACTACTGAGCCTCTAAATTGAGTTTTAGCCTCATAATGGAGGAAACTAAAATATTGGGCACACCTATATAGGATGCGATACATTCTACTTTGTACCTATCCCAGAAATGGATTTATAGTATCTTATTTATAAGATGATAGCTGATGAGTTTTATGTTTATTTTTGTTTTTAGTTCTGTCTGTGAATTGCTTATAAGATTTATTGGTTACTCACAAAGATGAACTGTATATCAATCAAATGGCTGATAAACTCCATTTGTAATGGAGTCGAGGCTCTGTTTTGACAGACTGTAATCAAATTTTGAATTGTATTGTTATTACAAACTGTACAATAAAAGAAATATAAAAAACAAAAGTTACAAGTAAAGTAAATTACAAAATAAGATTAGGAAAATACAGTTCAGGGCAGCCAGAGGCATTGTCAGACACAATCCTAGGCGTGTGGTTCAGGACATTAGAGGACATAAATTAAATTATAAAGGATAAGTCTAGACAAGTTGCAAGACAGGTACTAGATTATACAGGACATCTAGAAACAAAATGTAAGAGCAAGCAAGCACACGAGGACCAAATTTAGCAAGGTGAGAGTGACTAGAAAGGACAAAAACAGGAACAAGTATGAGGACAGGACTGGGTATAGTATGTGAAAGAAGGGGGTGTTGCAGGGGAAACTCAGGAGCGAGTCAGAGGGGGAAAGAGGGGCAAGGGCAAGAGGAGGCGGAAGGATTGGGCCCAGGGCAAGATAGGATGAGGGTGAGGAGGTCCGAGAATGAGTGAGGAAACGTGAAGGAGGTGACAAAGGAAACGGTGGGGGGAGGGGACATTGAATAGGTTATATGAAGCAGTCACAAGAGGTACTGGCGAAGATGGCGCTTGAAGGAGCCCAATGTAGCCCACATGTGACAGGATAAATGTCCTTAGCCATTTCTAGAAGGTCTCTGGATTCCATGCTGTCCAGTACCATCAGCTAGGTATGGGGGATATTGGTCATGTTCAGGGAGCCCTTGAATTTATTCTGTATGTTCTTCTCAACATGAATTTAGGCCCATCATCCAGCAGCCCTAATGCCTCTGTGGGCCAAGTAGGTCTTTCTGATTACCAGCCCCTGCTCCCTCCACTAGTCCGACAGTCCTAATGTTCACTGACCTGCTTTGATTTTCTAGAGCTTCAAGTCAGTGGCATAGTAGGGAGTTCTTCTGGATGAGCTTTTGTTTGTTGTTGGGGGTGCTCAGTACCTTTGATTATCATCTGCTTTGTAGTTTCTGTAACCGCTTCAGTTTTGGAATCTTGGCAAACAAGTCTGCTCTAGAATCACCTACATCTCATTGTCCATCGCTTTAATTGATGTAAGCTCTGTTTGCCAGGGAGGCTTTGCCTCTGTATCCTTAGTGTCTGCTGGGTTTCCACCTCCCACCGTCTGCTGCTGACTGGATTTTAAGTCTCCGCTGGCTGTTGATTTTTTTCAGATGTCCCATATTTGCACAGAATGTGAACAAGGTATTCAGGTACCCTTCTGTGTACTTCTTGGTTAGAAAAGGAGACAGTTAATATATTAATATATGTTTTTCTAGTTCAAAAAAAATGTAATTTGAGGAGCTTCTACAAGGTGTATCTGTCAGGGTAGATGGCTCTCTTGTGTCCCCAGAGATGAAAGGTTCTGAAAAGGGAGGAGGCAGCTGGGGGGGGCATGCACAGAGAAGGGACATGACCATTTCAGGGTAACAGGAATAGAGATGGGAGATGGCAGCTTCATGGTGATGGGCACATAGAAGGGGAAGGCAGCATGGGGATTGGCAGGCATGGAGAATGGGAAGACAGCTTGGGGATGACTGGCACAGAGAAGGGGCATGGTGGCTTGGAAATGACAGGTATGGAAAAAGGAGAAGACGACTTCCGGTGATGTCATGATCGGAGCAGCAGCTTAGATCGCGAGGCTCCCCCTGGGATTATTTTAAAAACCTCGTTCAAAACATCCAAAAGACATAAAATAAGAGCAACAAAACACCCAAGAGGCCGTAAGATGCTCTAAAAAGAGGGGAGAAGTTAAAACAGGGTCCCCGAGGCGTGTTGATGGAAGAAGATCCCAAGATGAAGACTCCGAGAGCGGTGACTCACGGGCCTCATCGGCCTCCCGCCACAGTACCTCACAGGCCGATCAGGTGCCCCACTCGATTCTCCAGCGCCAAATGTCACAAATGCTCATGGAAATCCGTGATTTTAGGAAGGAGATGAGATCGACGGCTGCCGCACTCAGGACCGACCTCGGTAAACTGGAAAAGAAACAGGACGGGTATGAGGAGCAGCTAACAGCAACCGACAGGAGAGTGGAGGAAGCCAAGAGGGCCATTGTACAAGTGCACACACAACTAAAGGCCCTGCAAGAACGCACTGAGGATGCAGGATGCAGAAGCCGTCGGAATAATATCCGACTCTCGGGGCTCCCGGAGGGCACAGATGTAATCTCCTTCATACAAAAGCTACTGAGAGAGGTCCTCACATTACCTGAAACTGTCATGCTGGAAATGGAGCGTGTCCACCGTACCCTGGGTCCTAGGCCTGCAGTGAGTGCTCACCCCCGCGCCATCATCATTAAATTTCTCAGGCATCAAGAAAAGGAAACAGTCCTGCATACAGCGTGGAAGCAAGGCACAGTATATTACAAAACCCACAGGCTATTCCTAGAAAATGATTTTGTCCCCGAAGTGATGACGCGTAGGAAGGCCTATTTCCCGGTGATGAAAGTTCTTAAAGCGGCAGGCATTCGTTTCTGAACACTGTATCCTGCAAAGTTGATGATCCAGTTTAAGGATGGTCCCCTCCTGTTCGAAAATGCGGCCACGGCGATCACAGAGCTCCGATCCAGGAAGATGGAGATCCCACAACAGCATGCGAATACCGATTTGCCCATCGCAACAAAGCTAGCTCAAAAAGCCTGGGCTGTTGGACAGTGCGATGCCAGAAGATGCCACGGGGCTGAAGCCATCCAAACGATAGTTAACACACTGAAGTCCGGGTCCCAAGGCCCACGGGAACACGAACTGAACACCCAGGATACTGCAAGTACTTAGTGTGGGCTTTTAGTCAGACTAGGATGACCCACAGGACTTCATATTGTACAAAATGTGTAAATGCCCGATTAAAAATGAAAACATAATGTATTGCGATTGGGGAGCCGAGGAGGGTTCGGGAGGTGGGGGAGGGGATGGAGGCTCGCCTGTTTCAGCAATGCGCAGTGGTGATCTCTTGGGCCTAAAGGCCTGTAGATTTATTAACTGCAACCCCGAGGTACAGTGATCGGAAGCAGTTTTAAGTGCTACGGATGCCATCTGGAGCCTGGGACCTGGGTAGCTCTGGGGGGCCGCTCTGAACCGGCGGGCTGAGGTAAGCCGTTAAATAGGCTTTGGCCTTGCTGTCGGGGGTGGTCTCGCCCTTAAATTCTGTGACTTGATGGGATCCATGCTCTCTACTGCCCAAAGCTTAATGCAACAGCGAAAAGGGAATAACTGCAGTGGGCCAGATATATTTAATCCATGGCTACAGAATGAAGGAAAGAGTAGCAGGGGGTAAGGGAGGGATGGGACACAAAGCCAATAAGAGACCCTTGAAGAGGAGGGAGAGGGGGAGTAACCAACAGAGACAGTACTTGAAATAACACACTGCGATTTAGGAGCGAGGTGTTCACCTCGTGGATTTCTGGTGGGCTGCCACTTGGGGAATGGGTTCCAGATAGTGAAGACTGGCAAGCCCAGCGCATGGAGTGCTTTAGCTGTAGCGCACTGAAGCAGTGCTACTGCCTCGCAGGGCATGTGACTGGAAGTTGTGGGGGGGGGGTGCTGCCCACTGCCTAGCTGTATCGGCCAGGCGGATGGGGGATGGCTGCAGGAGGGATATGTGCACCCTGCACTTTTGCAGATGGGGCGGCTCAGAGATGTGGTGATGTGGAAAGAGACTGTATCTTGGGAGAATGCGGATGGGGGGTGAGATGGGAGGCTGATGACGCCTTGGACCTTCCAGATGGGATGCAGCTCGTATCCTGAGGTTGAGCAGGGGACTATTGGCTTCCTGGGGGGTTAGAGATGAGCTGGGGGAGGGATGGGAGGGAACAGAGTTTAACTGAAGGTCTTCCTCTTGGCTCCCATGTCTGATCTCCCTGAGTTCCATAGGTATCGCCATGTTTGCCTTAACCCGCGAGGCCTTAAGACCCTCATGGACAAAGGCCCCGCCCTACGCAGGGATTGGGAGATGAGGGGAAGTTGGAGACACACCTCAGCATTCACAATTAAATTGGAGGGATTTAAAGGGGAACATCTGGGACAAGGTGACACACGAGAATGAGAGGATAAGGGGAACATATGGGACTTGGGAAGCGGAGCCTAAAGGATTCTGGGAAGGGAAGAATACTGGGAGGGGGGACACCAATGGTCAAGTGCCAGACTGAACTAACTGAAAGGAACAGAGACTCGACTGGAGAAAGAGGGGTGGGCATGGGGAATGAATCGGTATTTCAAATGAAGAATGGGCACTATTCAAATAACATAGCCCAGATGGGTTGCGGGAGAGGGTGGGAGTGGTCTCTACCCATAGTCCCTGTTGGGAAGTATCCCGGAGCTCGCTGATGACAGTGGCGGGTTCTCGGCTTCCTGCTGGGGTCGCCAGAAACCAGCGGTCGGCAGCAGCCGGGTGACTGTTTACAGGGAGGCTAATGAGAGTCCTGGAAGACACAAGATGGGTGACCCTCGCCTGGGGTACAGTGGACTGTATCGTGGTTCTCGATTGACTGGCCAGACCCACAGTTGGGGAGCTGCTGGGGAGAGGCGGAGGGGCACACCTCTGGTAGGATTTGGTACCCCCTTATGATCCGCCCCGGTCCACGGGGAGTCAGTGGTGAGACAGGGGCGGCCAGAACTGGGAGGAAGAACCCTCCGTCCATGTCCCGGAGGACTAAACCCACCACAGTGTTACCTGAATGCCTCTCTTACTTGACAGTTCTCGGGGGAGCCTAACGCTTCGCTGAATATGCCACCTACCCCAACTACCTTTCCCTCATAGGTATCTTTGGTACCTAAGGCCCCTAGATAAGAAAGGCCGATACAGTAGGATTAAATTCCTGCCTTAGATTGGGGCTTTGCCCAGATCAGTGGAAGTACCAGTTGTTTAGTTCTTGTTAATATGGCCATGTTGGCCACATGGTGGTGTCAAACACCTATGTTGTATGTTAAAAATATATGTTGTTTTTTCTGTAATGTTTAGTTGGTAATAAGGTATTTGAACTCACCTTGGGTCAGTACTACTGCAGACCTCACGGGGGCTCAGGGCCCCTCTTGGAGGGGCTGGGCGGGGTGCTGGGTCCAAGCGTCACAACCATAGGCTGAGATGCACATACCATGATTGAAGTTACTTTCCCTAAACATCAATGGCCTAGCTTCCCCCATTTAAAGATCTAAGGCACTAGCATATATCCGAAGAGCCAAATCTGATATAGTTTTCCTCCAGGAAACCCACATGAATCCAGCTGAACACGCCAAACTTGCTAAATTAAGCTGAGGGCAAGTTTCTTGCTCCTCTTATAAGGGAGGCAGATGCAGAGGCGTCGCCATCATTATTCCCTCATATACCCCTTTCCAAGTGGACTTAACATGGTCCGATCCAGAAGGCTGGCTAGTCATTGCCCGAAGAAAGCTTAATGATGAGGAGGTTACTCTTCTCAATGCATATCTCCCACTGGGCATCACCATCCCACAGCTGAGCCCAATGCTAGACAAAATAGTCCAGATGACTAGAGGTACTCTCCTAATGGGTGTGGACTTTAATTTAACAGCGGATCCATGGATGGACTCCTCAAGTAGGAAACCACAGAAACAACCAACCATCCAGAAATTTTTTAATAAATTTGTTTCGGAAATGGGATGGTGTAACATATGACAGAAACTACACCCACAAGCGAGAAGCTACTCTTATTACTCCCCAGTATACTGCACCTACTCCCGTATAGATTACGCCTATACCCAGGTAGAAAATCTGAATGCTGTACATGATGCTCAGCTTGGCGACATCTCTATCTCGGATCATGCGCCCTTGTTTATCCATTGGGACTTGGGCATACAGCCTAGAAGTACGCAGTGGAGGTTAAACCCATACCACTTACGATCAAAAGAGTTCCGAGAGTTTGTTTCGGAAAAAGTCACCGAGATCCTGGCCGATAACCCCGCCTCGGATTCATCACCGTCGGTGCATTGGGACATGATTAAAGCAGTCCTTAGAGGACATATAATTAGATACACAGTAGAGAAGGCGAGGCAGCGCAAGGAGTATAGGGCCAAGCTAGAAGACACGCTCCATTTCTTGCAAATGGCACACCAACAGGGTGATGAGTCACTCCTCCCTCAGCTACAACAAACCAAACAGGAGCTGGACAGATTAGCCCAACAACAGACCGAAATCGCACTCACATTTCTGAAACAACGATATTACGAAATCGGCCCGCGAGCTACGCATCTGCTTGCGTATCAAATACGTAAACAGAAGAAGAGCGCAACGATCACAACTATAAGACACCCGGAGGGGGGCCAGCCGCTCTCCAAAACACAAGACATCGCAGAGGCCTTCACCACATTTTATAGAGCCCTGTATACACCCCAGAGACCACCCCACCCCCAGATAGATTGGAGGCTTATTTAAATTCCGTCACCCTTCCGACGCTCACAGAGGAGCATAGAGACTTGCTGGTTGAACCCATCACAATGTCGGAGGTGGCACAGGTAATAGCTAATGCTAAATCCTTAAAAGCTCCGGGGCCAGATGGATATGGTGTGGAGTTCTATAAGACTACTAGAACCCAGATCACACCTGCACTTCTTCGGGTGTTTAACTCAGTGTTGGAGGGGGAGCCCCCACCTCAGTCATGGTCGTACATGACCATATCGGTGATCCCTAAACCAGGTTAAACCCCACCAGGACTGCGCCTCATATAGACCCATCTTGGTGCTAAACCAGGATTATAAACTGTTTATGAGCATACTAGCGCGACATATGGATAAAGTTCTCCCCTTACTGATACATAAAGACCAAACAGGTTTTGTGAGAGCGCGTACCACCACTGATAACATCAAACGCTCTCTCTCTTTGGTAAATCAGATGCAAAGAATGGAAGAGCTCACAGTGCTAATAAGTCTGGACATGGAAAAGGCCTTTGATAGAGTGGCCTGGCCCTTTCTGTACCTAACCCTAAGCAAATTTGGATTCCCCCCTACCTTCATCCAGATTCTACAAAATGTATATTCTGCCCCCCTGGCATGCGTGAAGGTGAACGGGCATCACTCTGAGTACTTTCGGCTTCAAAGAGGAACTCGGCAGGGGTGCCTGTTGTCGCCACGGTTATCGAACCATTAGCACAGCAAATCCGAGAATCCCACTTGGTCGAGGGAGTAAGGATAGGAGACGCGGAACACCGGATAGCCCTATATGCGGATGACATCCTTTTGTACCTCCAGAACCCCGAACAATCACTACCTGCGGTAAGACAAATTTTAGACGCTTATGGCTTTGTGTCGGGATACAAACTTAATTTGACCAAAATGGAAATTCTTACATTTCACTACACCCCTACACAGAATGCCCGGGATATTCTTCCAGGCAGTTGGAACCTGATGAAACTGAAGTACCTGGGAATTCACATACCCCAAAATGTAACAACATATTACAAATATAATTATGTTCCCTTCATCACGCAGCTAAAACAAGATCTACAGGCATGGTCGATCCTACCCTTGAGCTTCACGAGGAGAACAGACTTAATCAGAATGATAACCCTCCTGAAGGCCTTATATTTATTCCAAAACGTCCCTCTATATATACCACTAAAGACCTTCCAAGAAATAAACTGCTTAATAGGGAAATTTATATGGTCTGGCCGGAAGCTCCGTGTCCGCCTAAAGGTTTTTGTTTGTTTTTGTTTTGTTTTGTTTAGTTATTTAACCAGGTGAGACACACTAAGCTGAAAGCTTTTTTACAGGCGCAACCAAGGTACTTTCCCTTGCTTTGTATGGACAGAGGCCTTGCACTTCCAGACCTAAAACTTTACCAACAGGCAATAATCCTTGTCTACATGATGGCTAGACAAAATAAAACCACCAACCCACATTGGCTAGAAATAGAGAGGGTATTGAATGATCAGACATACTTACAGGCCATGTATCAACAGGAACCGGGGGAAAGAACCCACCAGATTACTAATCCCTGGTTAGCAGACCAATTCAGGAATTGGTACACACTTAAAAAAAAAAAAAAAAAAACACCGATTACCACTGTATCAAGCGCTACTCTGTCCAATCCCCGCATTGCCAGACTTCACCCCGAACAACCTGGAAGCTGGTTTTACGGACTGGGAAAAACACGGGCTAAAGTACCTCCCACAAATAATGTCCCAGGGAAGTAGCTGGACATACGCGGAAATACAAGCAAAATTTCACCTACCACATAAAGATTTCTTCCGATATCTACAACTGCAACATTATGTGGAAGGCCTCCTGCGACCCCTACGAAGCCCAGAGAACTATCTGGCACTAATCCAATGCCAAATTCGATTAAACAACACGGGGAAGCAGGAACACCTGATATCCTCATATTACCAATACCTTAATTGACAAAGGGAAGCTCTCACTGAGAGTATCTGTGCGCAGTGGTACAGGGAGACGGGGTATCAACTTTCCACAGCGGACTGGAGATTGGCATGCAGCTATTCGGCCCTGGTCACTAGCTCCCACCTATGGAGGGAATACGCCTGGAAAGTATTAATTCTCCACTTTAGATCCCTGGCAGTCACTAGACATTACTCACCAAATAAAACGCAGAGTGCTGGAGACGGTGTGGCGAGCCAGAAGCGAACCTGACCCACATTATGTGGGCTTGCCCGGCACTCTCTGCCTTCTTAAAACAACTGGAGACCCAGCTACGAGAACTCATAGATCCACAGCTTCAATTGACATTACAGATGTGTCTGTACCTCCTCCTTCCCAGGCCATACAGAGGCCCAAACACCAGATACCTGCTTTCGCTGCTCTTAACAGCAGCAAAAAAAGCAATAACTAGGCAACGGCTAACAGCGAAAATCCCATCACTGCGTGACTGGTGGTAAATCACAACACAAATTTACAACATGGAAAAAATAACACACGGCCTGAATGAGCGAGAGGAGATATTCTCCGCAAGATGGGCACGCTGGAAAATATATTACATGCTAAAAGACCCTACTTTTGTTCCCTAGGAAAGTCAGCTTGATAGTAGTCAAATCACAGGCTGGGAGACTGGAACTCTCGCTCGGAGGTCCCAGGCCTGCTTCCCAGGCTGTGGTCCATGTATAAAATAGTCTGGATGAATAGGCCCAGTCAGTACGAGACAAGTGGGGAAATTGTGAGCCTTGATATTGGAGATACACGTATATTCCTTGTCCATCAAGACTAGATTGTAACCCAGTATGGGAGCTAAAATAAACTGAAATCATCACTGTATTTTAGTTAATATGAACTGTATTGGCTCAACTGTCTGACCGTATAAGGTGACCAGTTGCGAATGTTTTAAGCTGTATAAACACTGATGACCTGTATGTATATAAGTTAAAAACATAATAAAAAGAAGAATTAAAAAAAAAAAAAAGGAAAAGGGAGAAGACAGCTTGGCAGATGACTGGCATGGAGAAGGGGAAGGCAGCTAGGAGGGTGATAGGCACTGAAAAAGAAAAAGGCAGCTTGGGGCTGTGGGTGGCAGATAGTAATAATGGAAAAGATAACAGACACCAAGACAGGGAGCAAGCAAGTTGGGGGTTAACAGGCATTATAAGGGAGAGAGCAGTTTGGGAGCAGGTTCTGGGAACAGAGGAGGTAGCTTACAGTATCTGGTACTCTGAAGGGAAAGACAGCTTGGAGTGACAGGCACGTAGAAGACAGTTTTTTGGGGGGATCACGGGTACCAAGAAGGGAGAAGGCAGCTGGGTGAGAGTGACTGGCACTGTGAAGGAAAGAGTCAGCTTGGGGGATGATGGTTGCTATGAAAAGAAAAGGTAGCTTGTAGAATGACAGGTTTTGAGAAAGAAATGTCTGTTGCTGTATTGGTCCTTGTACAGTAAGATTCAACCCAACTAATTACTTCATTAATCTGTCACATTCATGTCTAAAATGTTTAAGCTCTGGGTATTTTAAACTGTGCTCTTCTGAAACCTGCCATTTTCTTTCTGAAGAAGAACCATGTGGGTTCGAAAAGCTCGAAGTTTCTTTCTGTAAAACTTTGCTGGTCCAAGACTGGCCCAGTGGTGCAGAGGGCTGAGGTGCTGGATGCCTTACCTTGCGTCATGCCGGTGACCCGGGTTCAGGAATGACCTTGGGTCGTTGGAGAGCTGGCATGGGGCGGGGAAGAGAGGGAGCAGGATTGAGCAGCCAAAAGGCAACTCTCCTCTCCCCGGGGAGGTTGTTGGGCCCCCGCCCCCGTAGTTCTGCTCCCATTGGGTGGTGGTCTGATGGCAGCATAGGTGGGAGTAAGTAAGTAAAAAATGTATTTATGCAAGGCACCCTTCCTGAGCTCCAGGCGCCTTTACAATACAACATACAATATATTTAAAATCAATAAAACTGATGATAAAATCAATAACAGTCATTCAGTAAGTCCCTGAAAAAGCCTGGTTTAAAAAAATAAGTTTTTAGGGATTTTTTAAGTCCTTTCATGGTCAGGCTATCTCGTATTTGGTGAGGTAGAGAATTGCACAGGGTAGGTGCCATAAAGGCAAAAGATCTTCCTCCAGATGTTTTCAGGGATACCCTGGGAATCTCCAGCAATCCCTCGCCAAAGGATCAGAGTCGTCGGGAGGGGCAGTAAGAGAACAAGAGCTCTTTCAGGTAGTGAGGTCCCAACTCGTGTAGAGCCCTATAGGTCAGCAATGCGACCTTAAAGGTGATCTACCACTGTATAGGCAGCCAGTGCAGTTCACGCAGCACAGGTGTTATATGGCTGGATCTAGAGATTCCAGTCAATAACCTGGCTGCCGCGTTCTGCACTAGCTGCAAGCGGCGGATATCCACCCCCGGTAGCCCTAGATAAAGGGCATTGCAGTAATCAAAACGACTGGTGACAAAGGCATGGACCAAGGTAGGAAGATCTTCGAGTGGGACCAGGTGCTTCACCCTGGCTATATTCCTTAGATGGAAAAAGGAAGATTTGACTACAGTCTACACCTGCACCCTCGGGGCCAGGCCCTCATTAAATACCATGCCCAGGTTACGCACCTGGCCCAAGGCCATAAGCGGGGTCCCCTCCAGGTAAAAACCTGAGGGTTTTCCCGCCCATGCTCCTGTCATCCTAAAACCCGGGTCCACCACCAATACCTCTGTTTTACTCGAGTTCAACCGAAGCCAACTTGTACTCATCCAGTTCTGTATCTCCAGCAGGTAGTTATTAAACACCGTGATTGAATCAGACTCCTGTTCAGGCACAAAAGACATGTAGAGCTGAGAGTCATCAACATATCAATGAAAACTGAGTCCATACCATCTTATAATGTCCCCTAATGGAAGCATATACACCACGAATAACATGGGGGATAGCACTGAACCCTGTGAAACCCTGCAGGGAAGCCAATGAGGGGCCAAGGAATAAATCCCCAACACCACTCTCTGTGATCTGCCCTCCAGGAAGGATCGAAACCAATTGAGAACTGCTCCCCTCAGTCCACAGATAAACCTCAGGCGCTTGAGCATCACTCCATGATCCACGGTGTCAAATGCTGCTGAGAGATCAAGGAGAACCAATATGGAATGGGCTCTCCGATCTCTTGCCATCAGGAGATCATTTAGTACCCGCACTAGTGCTGTCTCGGTGCTGTGCCGTTTCCTGAAGCCAGACTAGAGAGGGTCATAGATATTGTGGCTGGTCAAATGATCCTTCAGCTGCAAAGTGACCACCTTCTCAATAACTTTCCCTACAAAGGGTAAGTTCGAGACTGGTCTATAATTTGCTGGGCAGTCTGGGTCATGGGAGGGTTTTTTCAAAAGGGGGGCATACTACTGCCTCCTTTAAAGGATCTGAAAAGATCCCTCTCTTCAATGAAACCGTCACTATCCCAGCGAGGACCGGGCCGATGACCACTATACACCCCACTAGTAGGCATGTAGGGCCCGGATCCAAACTGCAGTAGGTTGGTCGCAAAGTCTGGACAATCCTCACTATATCCATGACTGCCGGTTGGCTAAAGGTGAACCAAGTCAACTGGGCATTAGTACCACCCGATTGATCAATGCAAGGTACAGTAGGAAAGCACTGGCTGATCTCATCCCTAATGGTGGATACCTTATCAGTGAAAAATTACTTAAACTCCTCACACTGTACTTGTGATAATGCTCGACCAGCATGGAGACAGGCTGGATTGCACAGTCTGTCCACAGTCCGGAAGAGCTGGGCTGGCCTATTTTTCACTGTAGCAATTTCCCTGGACAGGAACTCTGCTATCTTATGGGAAATTACTGATTGGTAGGGGTGGCAAGTAGCAGAAGGGCACCTTGTGGTGTGTGCCTGCCTCCACACACACATGCATGCCCAAGACATGGGGACGGGTGAAAAATTGGGGGTTAAACTCGGGTAGAATTTGTGTACAAAAAAATAAAACTTTGGTCAATTAAAAGGTATTAAATCACCTATTTTGGGCATCAGGTTTGAGAAAGGAAATGGCAGCCTGGTAACAGGCACAAACAATGGAGACAACCGTTTAGGGGTGACAGGCACTGAGAAGGGAGGAAGCAGCTGTGTGTATGACAGGCATAGAAAGGAGAACGCAGCTGGGGGGGGGAGTGACAGGCATAGAGTGGAGAAAGCAGCAGGGGGGATAATGAGTACTGAGAAGCAAGGCATCTTGGTGAAGAGGGGATGGTGGCTGGCATTGTGCATGGAGAAAGTGTAGGGGGATGACAGGCACTGTGAAGTGAGAGGGCAGCTTGAGAGGTGATAGGTTCTGTGAAGGGAGAAGGCAGCTGCAAGGAGGGGTGACTGGCGCATAGAAGAAAGAAAACAGCTTAGGTGACGTATTGAAAAGGAATAAAGCAGCTTTGGGTTGTGACTGACACAGAGAAGGAAGGTGACAGCTTGGGGAGAATGACATGCCCTTTGCTGTGAGAAAGCAGCTTTTGGTGTGGGAGGCATGTAGAGGGCAATGTGGGGATTGGCAGGCATGATTAAGGCAGCTTGGGGGATGAGGGGTACTGGGGAGGTTGCTTTGGGGTAATGGACATTGAGAAGGCAGTAGAAGGGGGAGTTATAGACCTTGGAAAATGGAGAAGGCAGCTTGGAGGTGACAAATACCAAGAAAGGAGAAAACAGCTTGGGAAGAGGGTATTTGATAGTCACAGAGAAGGGAAAAAAACAGTTTTGTGTGATGGGCACAGAGAGTAGAGAAGGCAGCTGGGGTGTGACAGGTCCCGTAAAGGGAGAAGGCAGCCTGGGGGTGATGGATACTGAGAAGGCCAGGAATGCAGTTTGGTGGTTCACAGACACCAAGTATTTTTACTTATGTAATCCCTGTTACTGTAATTATGTAACCTATGTAACCTGATCTACTCATGTTTTTCCTAAGGCATGGAACCTCCTTGTAGCCATTAATGTACTTGTAACGGTTGTAAATGATGTTATGCTCATTTATTACTACGACGTAGAACCTCTGTAAAAGAGCCTTTGGCTCAAAGGTACTTCCTAGAAATAAATTAAAACAAGGGAGAAGGCAGCTGTGGGGGTGGGGTTGACAGGCACTGAGAAAACAACTGGGTGATAAAAATGCACAGAGATGGAGGAAAGGATTTGGGGCGTTGACCTGTACTGAGAAAGAAGAAGGCAACTTGGTGGGAAGGGAGAGGGCCCTTAGAAGGGGAAATGCAGCTTTGGAATAGTAGGTATCCAGAAGGACTTGAGAAACCTGGGGGTGACTAGCATGAAGATGGGGAAAACGCAGATTGGGGGATGACAGACATGGAGGAGGGAGAATGCAGATTGGTGAGGCTGGGACAAACATGGAGTAGGGAGAAGGCAGCTTGGAGGTAAGAAGCATTGAGAAGGAAGAATGCAGTTGAGGCACTGGGGGGGAGGCAGCTGGGGGTGACATATACTATGAAAGGAGACTGTAGCTGTTGGGGCAGTGTGTACTGAAAACAGAGAAGGTAGTTTGGGCATGAAACGTATGGAGAAGGCAGCTTGTGGTTCATATGCACCACACCGAGAAGGCAGTTTTGTGGTGTGGCAGGCATGGAAGTGGCAAATTGAGAGGTAGCAGGCACAAATAAGGCATCCTTTACAGTGTCTTTCACCACCAAGCTGCCTACTCTCTTCTTAATACTGATCACACTGAAGCTGCCTGCTCAGTACCTGTTACCCTCAAGCTGAAGACAGCTTTTTGGGGGGTGGAGGTTGATGGACACAGAGAAGGTAGATGGCAGCTTAAGGGGATGACATAAGGCAGGTACAGGTAGTGACAGGTACAGAGCGGAGAGCACAGGTGGGATGGGGAGTGACTGAGAGTTGAAAAGGCAGCTGGGTGGTGACCACTACTGAGAAGTGAGAAGGTATCTGTGGGGGTCAGGGGACTGTCTCTACACAGGGAGCTTGGGAGCGGCAGATACTGAGAAGGTAGAGGACATCTGGGGAAATGACAGGCTCTGTGAAGGGTGGTGGCAGCTTGAGGGGTGACAGGTTCTGTGAAGGAAAAAGGCAGCTGCAGGGAGGGGTGACAGGCATGTGGAAGAAGACAGCTTAGTGGCAACAGGTACTGAGAAAGGAGAAAGCAGCTAGGGGGTGGTGACGATAGACACTGTACAGGCAGAAGGCAGCTTTGGGGTTGGCAGGCATGGATAAGACCGCTTGGGGATGAGTGGTACGGAGAAGGCGGTTTCAGAGTGGCATGCATTGAGAATGCAACTGAAGGGGTGACAAACTGGGACAGGAGAAGGCAGCTTGGGAATGACTTAGTGGTGCTGAGAAGCTTCGAGGTTGACTGATATCAAAAACAGAGAAGGCAGCTTAGGAGTGCGGTTTGAAAGTTAGTGAGGGAAAAGACAGCTTAGGGTGGAAGAGACCGAGAAGGGTGAAGGCAGCGAGGGTGTGACAGGCCTCATAAGGGAGAAGGCAGATTGGTGGTGAGAGATACAGAGAAGGCAGTTTGGAAAGAACAGAGATTTAATCAGATAACTATATATAAATAAATATGTATGAATGACTCCCAAGTTTGATTTTTGCATGAATTCTGTATGGCTTTTTGTGATGTGTTTTTCTTGTGATATGAAAACTGCAAGAAAAATATTATTTAAGGAAAAAAAAGCAGCTTGGAAGGCGACATACACTAAGAAGAGAGAAGGTAGTAGGCAGAGGGGTTGACAGGCACTCAGAAGGAATAAGACAGCTGGAGGATTAAAAGGCACAGAGACGGGAGAAAGGATTTTGATGGTTGACATGTATTGAGAAAGGAGAAGGCATTTTGGGGGGGTAACATACAGAGAAGAGAGAAGGCGGCTGGAAGGGTGATGGGGACCGAGAACGGAGAAGGCAGATTGGGTGTCTGAGGTCAGACTGATGCTGCAGGGCTTCACTTACGGCAAGACTTAAGTTTGCCATCTATTCCTGGGACTGTTGTCTCCCGAGCCCTAACTTACTTTAGCAGGTTTCCTGTTGGGGAGGATAATGGGCTTGGCAAGAAGTCCTGCCTTTGGGAGGCCCTACTGGGAGGATAAGTTTGCGTACTTCTAATGTGTCCTGTACATTCATGTCCCAGTGAAAGAGTGGAATAGCGAAGGAGTATTGTAGGTGTCAGCAGGAGGAAGCAAGGGGGACTGTGTCAGTGACTTAGGCAAGGTATCTGTTCACTCCTCTTGTTGCATTCACTGCGGGGACAGGTGAAAGGTCAAGGGTGAGTCAAAACAGGAAGTGTATGAAACACCCTATCTAGAGTAGGCTTTCAAGGGGAATAACAAACAACAAAAGGGATAACACTAGAAACACCCCTGTCAGGGTAAAGGTACACAAGGGACTGGTGATAGGTAAAGGGTGGGCCAAATCTGGCAATGGGTGTACAAGGGGCATCACAAGCAACAAGAGGGGAAAAACTAAAAACACCCTATCAGAGGTAAGGGTGCATAAGTATTTCCAAAGAACATGGATGCGTGTAGGGATTGAGAATGCTAGGACTGGTGCAGTGCAGTGGCTGTGGGGCACAAGTTTTCACAGAGACCTTCTGGAGACTGGTGCTGCCTCATCTGCATGCACCTCTCTGGGTTGAGGGAGGAGGTTGTAAGACTCCAGGTTGAGTTGGCAAGAATGTGAACAACCTCTTCCCCCACCCAGGGGCCACCATGTCTGACACAGTTGCCTCAGAAGGTATCTGTGAGGAGGAGTGGCTGGACTGTGATGGGCTCTGGAAGGGTGGGAGTGGTGGATCAGAGGCATGTTCACAGAACGGGTGGTGGACAAGTGGAACACCCTGCCAGAGGAAGTGGAGGGGGCTGAAACAATCACGGGATTTAAGAACGCATGGGATAGACATAAAGGAATTCTGGAGGTCAGGGGTAAGGGGCAACAGACTTCCTGGAAAACATAAACTGAACTTGCAAACTTAAATGGGCAGACTGGGTGGGCCATAGGCCCTTATCTGCCGACACTATCTATGTATGTATCTATGTTCCTCAACTGGTACCACTACGTAATTCCTGTGCCACTATGGCAGAGCAGGACTGCTGGGAAGAGGCACCCATGGCATGGACCAGGGAGGATGTGGGGGTTCTCTGTAGCAGAGACCTGAAGGAGGGTGATAGAGGACTCCAGCAAAGGAAGAAGCAACTTCTGGTGGGAGACACAGTTGTGAAAGGGATAGATCTGGGGTTTTTTGGGGGGGGGGGTTGGTGCCTACACAGCGCCACAGCCCGGAGAGGTAGGAAGCAGATTCTGAGGATCACTGGGGCAGCAGGAAGGGAGGCGGAGCTGGATGTTGCCCACCCTGGGGACTAATGACCTGGTTGTGAACATGGCTGTGATAGTGCTGGGGGAGTTTAGGGAGCTGGGGAGAGGTCTTAGGCAGGTAGCACATTCAGTGGTTTTTGCAGAGGTGCCGCCTGTCAGTGACGGGGGGGAGGAGAAGAGTCTCTGCACATAAAGCTTCAACTCATGGTTGAAGGAATGGTGCAAAGAGGAAGGGTTCAGCTACACTGGGAACTGGGATCCAGCTTGGAGGTATAAGGGCCTTTACAGGGGTGATGGCCTGCTTGCATCTGGGAGGGGAAGCCCAGTCCTCAGTGGATGATTTTAATGTTAATTTGATAAACTTTTAAAGTAGATGAAGGGGGTGGCGGAAGAAACAAGAGTGACAGAAACTGCCCCTTCCCCCCAGGCTAAAGTGGGATGTAGGGAGAACCTGGGGGGAGAGAGATACTTCAGGGTCTAAATCAATAAAGGAAGTAGGGTGGTACGAATGAAGGGGAATGGAAATGGGAGCATTAAAAATAGAAAGGGAAAGGAGGGAGGGCAAAAAGAAAGAGTGGTAACAAAATCTGGAAGGCCATACGAAGGCTAGAATTCTAGGAAATAAGATTCCAGACCTAGAGGCCATTATGGCGGAGGCCTGCCTGGATATTGTGGCCATTCCTGAGTCATGGTGCAATGAAATGACTGGGACATGGCCATACTAGACTATACTCTGTTCAAGGAGGACAGGGTGGGAAGAAAAGGAGGGGGTGTGGCCCTTTATTTGAAGGAATGCATAAAAGCGACAGATACAGGGGATATGGTGGGGCGCAGTGGGTACTGTGAGTCAACCTGGAGTAAGGGAACAGTGCCAGTATTCGACCTGGTGTGATCTACTGACCTCTGTTATGGTGGAGGAGTTGGATAAGGTACTGGTGGAATCCATTTGCAGGATGGCAGAAAAGTGGGGAGGTGCTTCTGGTGGGAATTTCAGTCTGCCAGATTTAGATTGGAACCTTCTAGCTGCAGTTTCAGCTAGAAGCAGGGACATCCTGAACTCCATGCAGGGGGGCACTCTTCAGGCTGCTAGTCTGTGAACTCACTCTAGATGGGGCAATACTGGGCCTCATATATAGCATCAGAGACATTGTTGCAGATGTCAAAGTGGAGGGCCACCTGGAGACCAGTGATCATTGTAAAGTGTGGTTCAATATAAGGATGACTGCGGAATTGAACCATATAAGGGTGAATGTCCTGGACTTGAGGGCAGATTTTATAAAAATGGGTGAATAGCTCAGGGATGACCTGGCAGGGGGTGATGACCTGGGTTGAGTGGGGGCATTGTGAAGGCAACAAACCTGAGTCAAGCAAGTGAGCAAAAGTAAGAAGAAAAAGAGATCACTGTGATTCTCAAAAGAGTTGGCTAAAAAGGTAAAGGCTAAAAGAGTAGCATTCAGAAGATATAAGGAGAGACAGAGGGATGGGGAGTTGTATCAAGAGAAATGGAGAGGAGCAGGGAAAGCAGTAAGGAGTGCAAAGGTGCAAACTAAGATGAGAAAAGCCATAGCGGTAACAAAAGGATACAAGATAATTTTTTTAGGTATGTTAAGTGAAAAGAGGAGGACCAGGGGAGGGATTGTAAGGTTAAAAAGGGATTTTGGGGGGCAATGTCAGAGCCAGAATTTCAAAAACGGTCCTGCAGCAAATATAGATAGGATCTGATGAAAGGGACTGGGCTGTTAGCAAACAGGCAGAAAACTTCTGTATCTATCATCTTGTACTAACATGATAGCATTTGGTAGTAGGCAATGACAGAATGAATTTTTGTGGTGTTGGAAATATTATATTGGATTGGTTCTATGGCATGTAAATGTCAAAGAAGGGTCCTGCTGCCGCAGAATCTTTAATAATGCTGGATGTGCCATGGGGCTGTGCAGAGTGGGACCAGGAAAAGAAAGACATCCTGAGCAAATACTTTTGTTTAGTGTTTACAGTGGAAGGAAAAAGGGAGTGGACACAAATGAGAGTCCTGAAGGCACTTGCTAATTTGAAAGTGGATAAAGCAATGGGACCAGACTGAGTACATCCTAGGATATTGAGGGAAATTAAGGAGGCACTGGCTGCACCTCTGACAGTCCTATTTAACAGCTTACTGGAAACAGGAGTGGTTCCAGAGGACTGGAGGAGGGCAGATGTAGTCCCACTTCAGTAAAGTGGTAGCAGGGAGGATGCTGGCAGTTACAGGCCGGTCAACCTGACATTGATGGTGGGAAAGTTAATGGAATCACTGCTGAAAAAAAGGATAGTGGAATATCTTGAATCCAGTGGGTTACAAAAACTGAGATAGCATGGATTCATGGATAGGAGGTCATGTCAAACAAATCAGATTTTTTTTTTATTGCATAACCAAGGAATTAGATTAGTGTGGAGTGGTGGATGTGGTCTACTTAGATTTAAGTAAAGCTTTCAACGCCGTTTCACATAGGAGATTAATAAGCAAGCTGGGTAGCTTAGGAGCGGGACCAAAGGTGGTAAATTGAGTACGAAATTGGTTAGTTGATAGATGACAGAGGGTGGTGGTGAATGGAGTTCACTCAGAGAAGGGGAGGGTGACCAGTGGGATGCCACAGGGATCAATGCTGTCCTGGGGCTAGTCTGTCTTTATAAGTGACATTGCAAAGGAGCTGGAGGGGAAGGTCTGCCTCTTTGCAGATGACACCAAAATATGCAGTAGTGTGGACACTCCAGGGGAGGCGGAAAGGATGAGCAGAGCTGGAAAAACTCGAAGTGGTCATGGGTATGGCAGATGGATATCAATGCAAAGAAAATGCAAAATAATGCACATGGATCACAGAAAATCAGGGGCAGAATGCAAAATGTGGGTAGTGTTGTTGATGACCTCCAAGCAGAAGAGAGACCTGGGAGTAATCGTCTCTGATGACCTAAAGGTGGCCAGACAGTGTGACAAGGCATTTGGAAGGGCCAGTGTGATGCTGGAGTGCATAGGGAGGGGTATCACCAGCAGAAGGAGGGAGGAGGTGGTGTTACCTTTATATAGATTGTTGATAAGACCTCACCTAGAATACTTTGTACTGTTCTGGAGGCCACATCTCTGGAAGGACATAGGGTGGAAACGGTCCAACAGAGGGCAACTAAAATGGTGAGGAGTCTGCATCAAAAGCCCTACGAAGAGAGGCTGAAGGAACTCAATATGCCCACCCTGGAAGAGAGGAGGGATATGATAAGAGACCTTTAAATACCTCACAGGGGTAAATGAAGTACAGGAGGAAAGTATTTTTGAGAAAAAAAAGGTTACTCGAGAACAAGGTGACATGCTGTGAAGCAGGAGGGGGCCAGATTCAGGAGAAATGTGAGGAAGTACTTCTACACAGGATGAATGGTGGATTCCTGTAACAGCCGACGAGCCGAATGGTAGGGGCGAAAAGTGTGATGAGGTTCAAGAAGGCATGGGACAGGCATAAGGGAATCTTAGTGGAAAGGAATGGGGGGAGAGAGAAAGAACCAGAGATCAGGTGGTGTCTGCGCTGATACTGTAGGTAGGGGAAAAATAGGCAGACTGGGTGGGCCAAGTGGTCCTTATCTGCTGACAGATTCTGTGCTTCTTTGTTTACTCAGAAGGAGAAAAGCAACTTGGGAGTGACAGGCATGGAGAAAGGAGAACTCTGCTTGGGTGAGGGTAGATGATAAGTAGAGAGAAGGCAGCTTGGCTGTAGGTGACAGACCCAGAGAAGGAAGAAGGCAGCTTGGTGGTGACTGGCATTGTGAAGGCGGACTGTAGCTTGGGGGTGACGGGCATTGAGAAGGGGGAAGCAGTTTAAGGGAGCAGTCACTAAGAAAGGAGACAACTTGGGGTGCTGGCAATCGCAAATAAAGGAGTAGACTACTTGGGGGTGCCAGGCACAGAAATGGGAGAAGGCAGCTGGGGGAGGTGACAGGCACTAGAAATGGAGAAGGCAATGGGGGGGAATGAGGACAGGTACTGAGAATGGAGAAGGCAGATTGGGGGCAAGCGGTGCAAAGAAAGGAGATGGCTGCTTTGGGGTTATAGACACCATGGAATGAGGCAGCTTGGGGTGGAACATGGAGAAGAGACAAACAGCTTGGTGGGAGTGGTGACTAGCACCAAGTATGGAGAAGTCTGCTTTGGAGGCGGCTGCAGGTGTTCTATAGGGATAAGGCAGCTTTGGATGTGGCAGGCATGGATGAGGCAGCATGGGTGATGAGACATACTGTAAAGGCAGCTTTGGGGCGACAGGCATTGAGGAGGCAGTTGAGAGGGGGGTGACAGAAACTGGGACAGGAGAAGGCAGTTTGGAAGGTGACAGATGCCAGGAAGGTAGCTTGGGAAGGGGTTTGATAGTCACTGAGAAGAAAGACTGCTTGGCATGACCGGCACAGAGAAAGAAGGCAGCTGGGATATGACACGCTCCATAAATGGAGGAGGCAGCTTGGGGGTGACAGGTACTGAGAAGGGAGAGAGTAGCTTGTGGGTTGACAGGTATTGAGAAAGGAGAAGACGGCTTGGGGAGGTGGGAAGGGGTGTGACAGGCACTGAGAAAGGAGAAGGCAACTTGGGGGTGTTGGGCACAGAAATGGGGGAAGGCTGCTTTGAGAGAGACTGGTTCCATGAAAGGAGAAGGCAGCTTGAAATGTGACTGGCATGCAGAAGGGACTAGACTGCTTGGGATGATAGGCACAGAAGGGAGAGGGAAGCTGGGGAGAGTGTCAGGCAGTGGAAATGGAGAAGGCCATTTGGGGGGTTTAGAGGAACCAAGAATTGAGAAGGCAGTTTGGAGTGATGGGCACAAAGATTGTAATAGGCAGCTTAGGGGTGGATGCCAGGCACTTAAAAGGGAGAATGCAGTTTGTGGGGTGAAAAGCGCCATGAAGGGAAAATGAAGCTTGAGATATGAACGGTACTGAGAAAAGAGAAGGCACCTTGGAGGGTGACAGATGCTAAGTAAAGAAAATACTGCCGGAGGAATGGGGATTGACAGGCACTTTGAAGTGAGAAGAAAACCTGGGGCTCACAGTGTGGTCAAGACACAGGTCTGGAAGCATAGGAAAATCAGGAGCAGTTGTAAAATTCTCAAGTGTTTTATCATTAATATCAATAAAATAAAATTGTTCAGTAAAACTATTTACAAAGGCAGTATAAACAGAGAAAGTCCATCTGGTTTTCTTCTCAATTTCCAATCTCAGTCTCTCTGTGTCTCTTGCAAGAAACTGCAGCTCTGTTTTTATGTGTTTGCACCCCCGTTAAGAAAACAGCATGCTTCTCACCCCAGGAATACTCCAGTATTCCAAACTCTTTGCAGTGTGCCTTTAAGGTCAGAATGCCCGGAGATGGAATGCTATGCAAATGATGGAATCATTGGCATGAGTCAGTTTTCAAATGCTGCCACCTATCAATTGCCTACATTCTAACCTTCAGATTTCTCTCTCTGCCTGTCAAGACCAGACGCCTGGAGATTCTCTCCTCAACATCTAGTCTCAAGAAGCCTTGAATTTCATAAATATTTAAGTATTTTATGATTATTTTCATTTGCTGCCTCTTATCTTTGTGTTTTTCTATAACCGTTAGTTTATTTAGCTAGTTTGGTATAGTTGTCTCGGTTTCTCTCGGTTCGGGATAACCGCTGAGGACCCGAGGTATTTTACATTAATTTTAGTCTTTTTTTATTCATTTTGGTGTATTTTAACTGTTTAAACTTTGTTTTTTAGAACCGATAACTTTGGTTCTGAACCACTAGTCTCGGTTCACATAATTTTTTCTGTTCCCAGTTCCGCTCTGCTCTTCCGATCGGTTCCTGAACCAACCGCAACCGATTTTTAAAAAAAAAAAAAAAAAAAACACAACTTAAATTTAAGTTTTAAAAGGTTTTACTGTTGTGGTTGAGTTTTTTATTCATTATCTCAGAAAAACCTAAAAAGAGAACCGGTGAAACCGATTTTAAGAATTGTTCTGAGTGTGGTGAAGTCTTTGCCAAAGCAGACAAACACTCTGTGTTTTCTGCTTGGATTTTGACCATTTAAAGTCTGACTGTGCTATCTGTAAATCTTTCCCAGACAAGGCTTTAGAGAAACTTCTGGACAGACTAAATAAAAGGTTTAAGGGTCCCTCTGGCTCTGATCAGCTGAAACCTTCAGGGTCTGTGGGTGACACCACACTTTCTACTATTTCTACCACTGACATTGGTAAAAAGAGATCCTCTGAACCGGCTAGCTCCCCAGTTCCTGTTAAAAAAACAGAAAAAGATAAAGCTTACTGAACCCCCTGTGGAACAGGGGGCGCCTGCTACTGTGCCTTCTCCTGCTGAGATTGCACAAGCAATAAAAATTATGCAAACATTGCAGGGTCTACTGCCTGTGGTTTCACAGTCCCCAGTCCAGACTGCTGCACCCTCCACCCCACTCTGTTTTCCTGAACAGCGTAAGAGAGAGGAGGAGGAGGAAGAAGAAGATGGTGAGCCTATAGAGCCTGAGCTCTGAGAGTTTGGCTCTCCTCCCAGGACCACTGAAGATTATTCTTCACATTTTTCCTTTATTAGGAAAATTGCTGATGCCTTAGACATCCCTACTACTGAAGCTGTAGAGGTTGAGGAGGAGGATGAATATCTGGACATGATGGGATTGACTCCTACAAAGAAGCTTTCACTTCCCATCAATAAATTCTTCAAAAGGGATATTTTTAAACTCCTGGGTCTGTCCCTCCTCTGGGCAAGATAGTGGATAAAAAGTATCAGCTTGACAGAACAGGGGCTGAATTTTTATTTTCACACCCTGACCACCAGGGGGTGGTGCAAGCTGCAGCTTGTGATAAGGCAAAGGTCCCTCTGGCATCTCACCCTCCAGAGAAGGACTGTAGGAAAATCGAAAGCATGGCCAAGAAAGGTTATTTGTCAGCCTCTCTGGCCATTAGGCAAGCAAATTATCAGGCTTATGCAGCACAGTACCAGAAGGCTCTTTGGCAGTCTTTTCTGGACATGTCTGAAAAAGCAACTCCTCTTTCGGCAGACCTGGCCGAAACAGTTAGGTTTGGCTTGGAAGCTGCCAAATATCAGTTTCAGATGGCAGCAGACAGCAGTGAGACTGCTGCAAGGTGGATGGCAAATACTATCGCACAGAGAAGGTTTGCTTGGGTAAGAGCCACAAACCTAACACAGGATACCCAGAATAAGACTCTGGATTTTCCTATGGAGGGCAGTTCTTTATTTGGCAGCCATACAGAGGCCTACATGAAGAAGGTGGATGAATATAAGGCCACCTTCCGTAGTAATTCTACAAAAGAAAGACCCTCCACTTCCTCTAGACCATTCAGTATTTTTATTTTTTTTTTTATTTAGTTGTTTAACCAGGCATAGCACACTAAGCTGAAAGCTTTTTTACAGGAGCGACCTGGGAGCACAAGGAGGTTAAGTGACTTGCTCAGGGTCACACAGTATGCAAGTGGAAGTTGTGGGATTCAAACCCAGGTCTGGTCTGCTGGATGTCACCAAATTTGCAGCTCAGAGCCTTAGACCACTGCGCTATACTGCCTCCAGTATGGGAGGTAGGGGCAGACAATTTCATACCAGGCCTTTTTACCAGGCTATGGTACTTCCTCAAGCACCCCAGTACCCACAGCAAGGGTACTTTAGGGGTAGGGGCAGAAGAGGTGCCAGGCGTGGTACCCAGCCTCAGCCCAGGCTAAGCAGGACCCCCTGACCTTCTGCTCAGGCTGCCTCTCCCTTACCAGTAGGGGCAGGCTGACTCCATTTCTCCACAACTGGAAACCATCACCACAGACAAGTGGGTTCTGGACATAGTGGTCATGGCCTGTCCCTAAACTTCAAGTTCTCCCTGTTCAAAGAAACAAAGCTTTTAAACCAGCTTCCAACCTAAAAAGCAGAAGGCTGGAAGAAGAGGTGAAACACCTTCTTTCTCTGAAGGCAGTGGAACCAGTACCACTGAATCAAAGGGGGAAAGGACTTTACTCAAGGTACTTTCTTACACCAAAGAAAAATGGAGAGCTGTGGCCTATCCTGGATCTCAGGTTCCTCAACAAATTCCTAATAAAACCAAAGTTCAAAATGGTAACTGTCTGATTCTGCCAGCAATCCGAAAAGGGGATTGGTTGGCATCATTGGACCTAAAAGATGCCTATTTCCACATTCCCATAAGGGAGTCTCACAGAAAGTTTCTTGGGTTCAGACTCCAATCAGGACACTGTTAGTTCTCAGCTCTTCCTTTCAGTCTCACTTCAGCACCAAGGGTGTTCACAAAGTGTCTGGCTGTGGTAGTAGCACACTTACGAAAACAAGGTGTCTCAGTATTCCCCTACCTAGACGACTGGCTAGTGGTGGGGGATTCACCACAGCAGCTAACAGAGCACCTACAACTCACTCAACATTTGCTGGAGTCTCTGGGGTTCATTTTAAACCTGGAAAAATCAATTCTGATTCCTTCTCAAGTTCTGCAGTTTATAGGAGCAGAATTGAATGCAAAGGTGGCCAGAGCATTTTTGCTCAGAGATGGGGCAAAAAGCATCCTGCAGTTGTTAGCCTCTTTCAAGCTCACTGTCCCAAGGCCAGCAAGGCAGTTCCTGCAGCTCCTGGGCCACATGGCCACTGCAACAGGTATAGTGCTGGGATCCAGGTTTCAAATGAGGGACATCCAATTTCACCTAAGAACTCATTGGTGCCAACGAAAGGACTCCCTGTCAAAGCTTGTTCCTATAACAAAAACATTTCTTCAAGCTCTTCAGTGGTGGAAAGAGGAAACCAACCTCAGAGAAGAAGTTCGTTTTCAAAAAGAGCTTCCTTCAGTGATTCTCACAACAGATGCATCCCTCCTGGGCTGGGGAGCTCATCTAGCAGAGTACACTGCCCAGGGCACTTGGTCAAGTGCAGAAACTCTTCTGCACATAAACCTGTTGGAGCTCAGAGCAGTGTTTTTGGCAATGCACACTTTCAAACCACTGATACAGGGAAAGGTAGTGCAAGTCAGGACAGACACTACTACCATGTACTACATAAACAAGCAAGGGGGGGAACAAGATCAAGCCTCCTTTGCACGGAGGCTATGAAAATCTGAACCTTGGCCCACTCACTGGGCTCCTCCCTGCAGGCCATTCATCTGCCAGGCAAAGACAATGTTTTGGCTGATACTCCTGAGTCAGATCAGTCAGGACCATCACGAATGGTACCGGAACAGGCAAGTGGTACAGACTCTATTCTGGAGGTGGGGCACCCCAGAAATAGATATTTGCCTTTCATCAGAGCCATCACTTGCCTCAGTTCTGTTGCAGACCTCCAGTGGTGGGCACGATTCCTCTAGATGCCCTTGCCCTGGAGTGGTCAGGGAAATTCCTGACTGCATTCCCCCTGGTATACAGGGTGCTGTTGAAACTCGGGTCTCAGCCAGCAACAATGATTCTGATAGCCCCAGACTGGGCCAGGCAGCCATGGTGCCCCCTGTTGATGTCCATGTCAGTGGAACAGCCAGTACACCTTCCCAGGAGGCACAGTCTTCTGACCTCCAATCAGGGCAGACTCCTGTATCCGAATCTCGGGTCACTCAGGCTCAAAGCTTGGCTGTTGAGGACCTAGAGTATGCTGGTTTACATCTCTCTGAGTCAGTTTTGGATGTCTTAAGAGGACATAGAAAGTCCTCTACTAAGAAAACCTGTGCTGCAAAATGGAAGCGGTTTTCCATTTGGTGCTCTGGCAGGAGTGCAGTGCCTACTCAGGTAGGAGTGCCAGGGTTGCTGGACTACCTAGTCTATCTACACTCATTAGGTTTACAGCCTGCTACACTGAAGATTCATTTAGCAACAGTTTCTGCTTATGCTTCGGCAGGTAAGCCTATTACCTTAGCATCAAATCCAATTTTGAAAAAGTTTTTCAAAGGCCTCTCACATATGTACCCACCGGTGAGAGAACCGGTGCCAGCTTGAGATCTTAATATTTGCATTGCTCAGCTCATGGCTTCCCCTTTTGAGCCTATGTTCTCAGCATCTTTGAAGTATGTCACTTGGAAAACAGTGTTTCTAGTGGCCATCACTTTGGCTAGAAGAATTAGTGAGCTTCAGGCCTTGTGTATTGAAAAGAACTACATTGCCTTCCACAGTGATAAGGTAATCCTTCAAATAAATAGGAAATTCCTTCCCAAAGTGGTGTCAGACTTCCATTTGAACCAGTCTGTTACTTTGCCAATGTTTTTCACTGACCACTCTTCTTCTGGTGAGCGTAGGCTTCATATCCTGATGTCAAGAGAGCATTAAGCTACTACATGACAGCCATTAAGCCCCATAGACAGGATAGAACTCGGCTTTTCCTTACTTATGGGGATGTGGGAAAGGGTAACCCAGCATGTAAAAGGTCCGTTTCTCACTGGATTGTTCAGTGCATCCAGTTTTGTTATTCTAAGGTGGGCAGTGAAGCCCCAGCAGGGCTTAGAGCCCATTCCACAAGGGGTACAGCTACAACATTGGCAGCTGCAAGGGAAGTACCTTTGGTGGACATTTGTAAAGCAGCAACCTGGTGAACAGTACACACATTTGTGAAGCATTACAGCTTGGATATGCAGGCAAGGGCTGATGCCAGGTTTGGTACAGCTGTACTGCAGAACCTGTTTCCAAAATAGGTTCTTCCCGCCTCCAAAGGTACTGCTTTTTAGTCTGCAAAGAGTTAGGAATATTGGAGTATTCCTGGGGTGAGAAGAAAAAGTTACTTGCCATAGTAACCGTGTTTCTCTCGCGGGATACTCCAATATTCATAACTCTCCTTCCCTCCTCCCCATTTTAAGAACCGTGGCATCTGTATTCCATGCTGTACCATAGTGTTTGCATGCCACACTTCTACTTTTATTAAAACTTGTTTGCCTTTTTCAGGTTATTCTGACATAAGGAGTGTGTGGGGAATTTTTTCTTAATGATAGGTATTTACTTTTCATGTCTTCCTTCAGTTGGAGGTTTTTTAGGTAGGGAATTTTAACATTAAAATTTGCTATAGTTAAATTTTGGGCCCTGTCTTGCAGGCATCCACGAAATGTGAAGGTTAGAATGTAGGCAGTTGATAGATGGCAGAATTTGAAAAGTGGCTCATGCCAATGATTCCATCATTTGCATAGCATTCCATCTCCTGGCATTCTGACTTTAAAAGTACACTGCAAGGAGTTATGAATATTGGAGTATCCCTTGGGGGAAACAAGGTTACTATGATAAGTAACTTTTTCTTCTAACATAGTGTTCTTGGAAATTTCAACAAGTGCTTCTAAAAGAACATTGTGACCCAGAACTGACCTCTTGCTTACAGCTTTTCAGAGAGTTTGCAAACAGGTTAACCCCTTGAGTTCCAAACAGCATTTTGCAATAATTTCAACAGTATAACTATATACATTTCAACAGTAAAACTATATACATTTCTAAACAAAGGGATCCCAGTATCGGTTACATTTCCACATAATGATTCACATATATTTTTATACCAGCAGATATGCAAGAGGGAAGAAAATACAGAACAGCAAGTGAGAGTAAAGAGATAGCGAGAGGCAAGACCATAGGGGTGATCGAGTCCTAGGTGTCGAGAGAAAATTTGGTTGCGCAACCAGACAGGCAAGAGACAGAAAAGGAGAGACTAGAACAGATCCTTGCATTTTAAACTTTCTCCAGAACAACTGGGACAGGCCCCCCGTTTTTTTTACAAAAACAGTTTTCAAAAACTTTCTTTAAATTTTCGTTTTAACATGACAGTAGCTTATAGTCTTTATAGTTCAGTGCATATGCAGCATATCAAACAGAGACGTTTCAACTGTCACTTTTTTTTCAACCTTCGCAATTCTCTATTCCTGATCCATATCTAGACAGAAAAGCAGCATTGACATTCTCTTTCCCAGATTTGTGCATCACTTTAAATTTAAATGGATGTACTGCCAGGTACCACCGTGTGATTCTAGAATTTTTATCCTTCATTTGGTTAAGCCAACAGAGAGGATTGTGATCTGTTACAAGTACAAAGTCGGCTCCTACTAAGTAAAACTTAAGGAACTCCATAGCTCACTTTGTTGCAAGACATTCCTTTTCAGTGGTGGAGTACCTTTTCTCTTTGTCATGCAGTTTCCTTCTTACGTAGAGAATAGGATGTTCTTTCCCATCTATATGCTGACTCAAGACTGCACCTAGGCCTACCTCTGATGCATCTGTTTGTAACAAAAATGGTTTCTGAAAGTCTGGGTTTCTTAAAATAGGGATTGAACATAATGCAGTCTTAATGGCCCGTAAAGCTTCATCACACTCTGGGGACCATTTCACATTAGTCGGGTACTGTTATTTTATAAGTTCAGTGGGGGGTAGAGCTAACTCTGCAAAGTTGAGAACAAATCTCCGATAATAACCAGCCAGCCCTAAAAATGACCGGTCATGTTTCTTGGTTTTGGGAACAGGGCTGTTAGCTACAGCTTCTGTCTTGGAAACCTCTGGCTTAACATCTCCATTTCCCAAAACATAGCCCAAATATCTGGTTTCCTGCATGCCCAGTGCACACTTGGTAGGATTAATTGTCAGACCTGCCTTTTTGATCGATTGGATAAATGCTCGTAGGTGTTCCAGGTGGCTTTTCCAGTCTGGACTGTACACCACATCATCATCCAGGTATGTTGCACAATAATCAGTGTGAGGGGATAAAGTTACATCCATGTAACGCTGGAATGTAGCGGGCGGGAGCGCCGTGTAAACCAAAGGGTATGGTGGTGAACTGATAGAATCCTATAGGAGTGGCAAAAGCAGTTTTGCCTCTGGATTCTTTAGCTAGGGGGATTTTCCAGTAACCCTTGGTGAGATTAAGGGTATTGATATATTTGGCATTCCCCAGTCTGTCCACCAAATCATCAGTTCCGGACATAGAATAACTGTCAAATTCTGACACTTAATTAAGTTTCCTAAAATCAAGGCATATTCTTACACCCCCTTCTTTTTTGTTTACAGTCACCATTGGTGATGACCAAGTACTTCTCGACTCTTCTGTGATAGCC
Organism: Neoceratodus forsteri; assembly: GCA_016271365.2. Lineage (NCBI taxonomy): Eukaryota > Metazoa > Chordata > Ceratodontiformes > Ceratodontidae > Neoceratodus > Neoceratodus forsteri. The sequence continues at coordinate 392,940,111 of CM028138.1, read as the reverse complement.
AATTCTTTCATTTTTTGTGTTTCCTTAACCACGTCTGCTCTTAACCGCTTTGGTAATCTGTATGTCTTTTGCCCAATAGGGTGAGCATTCTTTGCCACTATTATGTGGTCGACACCTTTAGCTTGGCCTGGCACTGTGGTAAAAGTACTGTTAAAAGTCTTCAGCAACTTACGAATTTCTGTGGTTTGTTCAGAGGTTAAGGAAACATTCACCTTTACAGCATCAGCAGTAACAGTTTGCTCCAATCTATCATAAGCTACATCAATATCTTCTTTATCAGTTTCTGGTAAAACTAGCAAAACAGCTTTTGGTGTTTTTTTTTTTTTTTTTCCAACCCATTTCTTGAGGAGGTTAGCATGGTATATCTTAGTAGGATTTTTCCTGTTAGGGGTCTCAGTCTCATAGTTAACTGTGTCAGTACGTCTAAGAACTTTATAAGGCCCTTGCCACTTCATTAGAAGTTTATTTTCTGTAGTGGGTAACAGTAGCAAGACCCTTTCACCTGGCTCAAAACTTTTCCTTTTTTCCCATGGTCGTAATACACCTTCTGCTGGTTTGGGCCTCTTCCTGATTACTATGGGTGATTTCAATATGTTTTGCCAGCTTCTTTCTCAGGGCATACATATAAGAGGTAATAGATGGTTTTGATGGGGGTTATCTTCTCATGTTTCTTTTATTACATCTAGTGGCCCTCTAGGTTGTCTACCATATATCATTTCAAATGGTGAAAAATCTGTTGAAGCCTGTGGCACTTCTCTGTAAGCAAAAAGCAGGTAAGGGAATTATTGGTCCCAGTCTTTCCCTTCCCCTTTTACAAACCTTTTTAACATGCATTTTAGGGTATAATTAAAACGCTCAACAAGACCGTCTGTCTGAGGGTGATAAGGGGAGGTTCTTATGTCAGTGATACCTAGCAGTCTGTACAGCTCCTTAAGTAATGAACCAAAATTACTGCCCTGATCAGTAATGATCTCTTTTGGTGTGCCCACCCAGCTGAACATTTTGGCAAGCTCTGCTGCCACTTTTGGGGCTGTGAGAGTCCGCATTGGAACTGCCTCTGGGTATCGAGTAGCATAGTCATATACTACCAAAATGAATCGACTACCGTTTTTACTTTTGTCTGAGGGGCCAACCACATCCATTGCAATTCTCTCAAAAGGCACACCTGTCAAGGGTAGGGGCACCTTGCCTTTTTTAGTCACTGGAACTACTTTCTGACACTCAGCAAAAAACTGCAGTAGGTAGCAACATCTTCAAGAATTTCAGGCCAGTAAAATCTGTACAGCAATCTGGCAAGGGTGCGATCCCTCCCTGAGTGACCAGCCATAGGACTATCATGTGCTATCTGTAATAATTCTGATCTATACTTTTGTGGCATAACGAATTGTTCTGTCTGATGCTGTGTCTGAGGTTTAACCCAAACTCTGTACAGTAGCCCATTACGTTTTTTAAACGTAGGTTCACCCTGTTTTGATTTCACTCCCAGCTGCTTAAAACAACCCTGGAGAGAAACATCATTAGCTTGCTCTGAAAGAAAATCACAATCGGTGATCAGTTTAGTTTCAGCATTTTCATATGTTAATCATTTATGTCCATCAGTCTTTTGCTGCCGCTGTTTCTTCAGGTGATGTCTTTCTTTCCTGGACTTCCAGATCTTGGAGCTCTGCTCAAACAAGTCCGAATCAAAATCAGCAAAAGGAAAGGAGTCCCCACCATCTGAGATTTTCTTTTCTTGAGCTGTTGTCACCACAGCTGCTGAAACATCAGGATTTTGATTTGATTAACTCAGTAAATCCTGGAAAGTCATTTCCAATAATTACAGGTACAGGTAACTTGGGTACTATCCCCACTTTCATTTGGTGCGACACCCCATTAATGGTCAGAGTCACTTGGCTGGTGGGATAGTATCGAGTGTCCCTGTGAATGCAGATGATAACAGTACCTGGTCCTTTTGGACACTGTTTTCCTAGCACTTCAGTATGTGCTAGGGTCTGTCTGCTTCCCAAATCTGCAAGTCCCTTCACAGTCTTATCTCCCACCTTCACATCTGTTAAGTACCTGCCCCAGTTTGCTAAGGATAGATCTGCCCCAGTGTCACTCTTCTTACGGCAATTTCTTGCACTATGACCTGGCTTATTACAGTTACAACAAATAATGTCTTTGGGCACAGATTTGTTACCCCCTCTAGAGCTCTTATCAGACTTAGAGTTTAAATGGGATAAAGAGTGTCTTATCGGTGCTTGGCTGTTACCTTGCTGCTGTGGTGTTTGTCTGGCCATTTGGTAGTCTTCGGCCAAAGAAACAGCCTTTTCCCCACTTTCCGGTCGGTGTTCCTTTACCCAAAGCTTCATATCTGTAGGCAGGATGTTGATGAATTGCTTCATTGCAGATGTGTTGTTGATCTGTGGAACTGTTTTGTCCTCTGGTTGGAGCCATTTTATCAGGAGTTCACTGAGTCTGGTGAAGGCGTCCTGAGGATTGTCGACTGAGTTGTGCTTCAGAGACTGAAATCACTGCCTGTAGGTCTCTCCTGAGATGTCGGATCTTTTCAGGATTTCGCCTTTCACAGGTCATAGTATTGTGACTGTGCAGTGTCCATATTGCTTTAGGCAAGTTGGGCTTTCCCTGTCAGGTGAGGTACCAGTCTGATGACCCACTGCTTCTTTGGCCACTGGTAGGTTGCGGCAACCCTTTCAAAAGTTGTCAGGTATGCTTCAATATCATCCAAGGGACACAACTTTGTAAGTTTAAGGTATTTTAAGTTGTTTGTGTCTTGTTGCTCTGCTGAACCAGTGCCAGATCTTCCAGCTTTGAGAACTTGCAAGGCATCCAGCCATTGCTGCTCCTGTCACTGCATCTCTTCTCTACTCTGCTGCTCCTGTCGCTGCATCTCTTCATTCCTCTGTGTTTGAGTTGTTGCATTTCTTCTTTCCTCTGTGTTTCTAAACATTGAATTTCTTGTTCTCTCTTCTCTGTCTCTTTGTTGTATAGCTCACCATTTGAAAAATGCAGTCAGGCTTTCAGGTTCTGTCACTGCCTGTTCTTCTTCTATAACTAGTGCTTGCTGTACAGTGTCAGCTTGGACGTCTGTCTTTGCAACTTTGGCTGCCATTCTCTTGGTAACCACTCATGGACTTGCTGCTGCAGAATCCATATCTTTCTTCTGTGCTTCCCTGGTACCAAGTCTAGTACCCACGCACAAAACTCCTGGCTTAGAGTATGCACTTCGTAAACACATTTCTCACACCATCTGTCATCGAGGCACAGGTCAGGAAGCATAGGAAAACCAGGAGCAGTTGTAAAATTCTCTAAGGGTTTTATTATCAGTAAAATAAAAAAATAAAATTATTCAGTATAACTATTTACAAAGGCACTATAAAAAGAGAAAGTCCATCTGGTTTTCTTCTCAATTTCCAATCTCAGTCTCTGTGTGTCTCTTGCAAGAAACTGCAGCTCTGTTTTTATAAGTCTTTGCAACCCCCCCCACCGCTCATTAAGAAAACAGAATGCTTCTTACACAGTGCTCTTGTAAGTTTCAACAGCTGCAGCTAAAAGAACATTGTGACCCAGAACTGACCTCTTACTTACAGCTTCTCAGAGAGTTTGCAAACAGGTTAACCCCTTGAGTTTCAAACAGCTTTTTGCAATCATTTCAACAGTAAAACTATGTACATTTCAACAGAAGGACTATATATATTTCTAAACAAAGGGATCCCAGTATCAGTTACATTTCCACATAATGATTCACATATATTTTTATACTACCAGATATGCAAGGGGAAGAAAATACAGAACAGCAAGCGAGAGTAGAGAGATAGCGAGAGGCACAGAAGCAAGACCATAGGGGTGATCAAGTCCTAGGTGTCACGAGAAAATTTGTTTGCACAACCAGACAGACAAGAGACAGACAAGGAGAGAATAGAGCAGATCCTTGCATTTAAACTCTTTCTGCAGACCAACTGGGACAGGGCCCTATTCAACCTTGTCACACACAGGTACCAAGAATGAAGGAAGAAGAGAAGCCCACTTGGAGTAGATGGTTAACAGGTACTGAGAAAAGGGATCACAACTGGGGCAGGTACTTATAAGTGAGAAGACAACCAGGCTCACAAGAACCACAAATGAAGAAAGCAGCTTGGGAATGACTGATATGGAGAAGGCAGCTTAGGGATGATAGATATGGAGAAGGCAGCTTAGGGATGATGGATATGGAGAAGGCAGCTTTGGGATGAATGTTATGGAGAAGGCCACTTGGGGATGACTGGTATGGAGAAGGCAGCTTTGGGATGAATGATATTGAGAAGGCCACTTGGGGATGATGAATATGGAGAAACTTGGGGATCACTGGTATGGAGAAAGGCAGCTTGAGAGTGACAACCACTAAAAACAGAGAAGGTGGTTTGGGGGGAGACAAGCACAGAAAATGAAGCTTGTGCTATGCCACCAGTGCAGCGATAACACTGCTGCTCGCGATGCCGGTGACCCGGGTTTGGGAACTTACCAAGGGAGTCTGTGGACTGGCCAGGGGAGAGGCTTGAGCATCTGTGGACTGCTTGCCTTCTCTGTGGAGGGAGGGGGATGAGGCTCAGCGCTTGACTGACCTCCGGCAGAGGCTGGAGGTACAGCAAGCACCAGCCACTCACAGGGAGGGGGTGTGACAGACATCAGCGATCACGCCGCTACATCCTGGTGTGTCACACCCACAGAACACTGGAAAAACAGCTCCCTGCACTCCGAGAAGATGGAGTGCCAGAACAGATTCCCAATCCTCTACCTTCCTGGTGTCCCGACAAAAATAGCAAAGACTCGGTGGTGTATGGGCCCCACCTTGTCCCTGCCTGGGTGGGGGAACAACCAAGGCTCCATGGGGAAACATCAAGGATCAGGTAAGAGGTGAACAGATGCCCAGGTGACTCCCGATGATGTGGTGTGCAGGGGGCCGGTGGAGTATAAACAGAAAGTAAAAGAAAATGGAGCTTTAGGGTGAGTTATGTTGAGAAGGAAAATAGTAGATTGGACAGTGACAAGTACCCACGTCTCGGGGAGCATGCCGCATTGTCCACTGCAGTACTGTCAAGGACCTGTTAGTGCATTGTGCATTACAGCTTTGCTTTCCATAGTCTCTTGGGTTTTTGGAACTATTTTCAAGAAAAACTCTTCCCTTTTTTCCAGATCTTTACAGACTTCAATGAAATCCGGCAGGAGATTGAAAATGAGACTGAACGAACAACAGGAAACAATAAGGTATAAGGGGCTTTGATTGGGGTTTCTCAGTTACCCTTCTTGTGGTGTAGCTTAAGCACCATGGGCTTAGGTGCATATAGTCCACTAGTGTATAGGAACATGAACCCTAAATACAGGGTGTCACCCATTTACTTTCCCATTCCTTCCTCGTTCACGAGGAGGAGAATGAGTTTGTTTCCCTCCTGTCATGTTTGGAAAGTAAAAAATTACTTGTATTGCTCCCAGTGTCTGATGTGCATTAAAATCCCCCATGTGATGGAGTAGGGTTTATGCACCTTCTCCCCACCCATGTGAGGAAGTGGTGTCTGCCCCCCCATGTGAAGGAGAGGGATTGCTCTGCCCCCCCACATTATCCCTCACTCCCTCCGCCACCTCCCTATGTAAGGAGCAGGATTTGCTCCCCATTCTGTATGTGATAGAGTACAGTTTGCCCCTTCCCCCAACTTGAGAGAGCTTGGCTTGTTGCCCTCCCCTTCCGCATGACAGAGTGGTTTTTGCTGTTCCCTCTCCCCCCCGGTGTGATGAAGTGATATTCACTGACCATACCCTGGTGTAACAGGGGGGATCTGATTTGATCCCTCCCCATGCGTGATGGAGTAGAGTTCCCTCCCCATCCCCATGTAAAGAGCATTTGCTCCCCTCATGGTATAGAGTGGGGATTGCTCCCCTCCTTCTGTGTGAAGGTGCTTGATTTGCTCCTCTCCCCCTGTGTGACACTGCAAAGTTTACTCCTCTTCCCCTGCCTAATAGCACACAGAATTCCATTCCCTATGTGAAGGAGCACGTTTTGCTGCCCTTACCCTTGTGTGATGGAGTGTAGTTTGATTTGATCCCCTCCCTCTACATGGTGGAACAGGGTTTCTCCCCATTGTCCTGTGACTTAGTGGGGTTTGCTTCCCTCGGTCTGTGTGACTGCTTGATTTGATCCCTTCCCCTTGCATGACGGAGCAGGGTTTCTCCCCATTATTCTCTGAAGCAATGGGGTTTGCGTCCCTAAGTCTGTGTGACAGTGCATAATTTGCTCCCCTCCCCCTGAGTAACAGCAAAACATTTGTTTGCTCCTCTCCCATTGCGTAACAACACATGATTTGCTCCACTCCCTTCTCCAAGTAATGTTGCGAGGTTTGCGTCCCTTCTCATGGTATGAAGGGTGGTTTGCTTCCTTCCCCTTGTGTGATGGAGTGGTTTTGCGCTGCTTCTCTGTGTGATGCAGCAATCTTAAAGGATCACTGTAGAAAGAGAGAAGTTAAAGGAAACAAACACCCTATTTACAATTTTTAATATATAATTTTAAATGTGAGCATATTGTAAAGTCTGTTTACTTCAGCTCAGCTGAGGTCACTGGGTTCTGTTTCATTGCAAGTCTTCATCTCCACTGATGTCACTGGTTCCAGAACTTCTAAATAATTAAAAAATTAATATATTAATATTGGGGGGTGTTAATGTGGAGCTCTAAATAAGGAAATAGGACTATTTCAAAACACCCACACAAAAAATACACTGGTAATTAAAGAAGGAATACGGCAAGATTTTGGGGATTGTGCATATTAATTACTGAGTTTTGGGTTGGAGTCGGGCTTGGGATTTCAAGCAAACATGAGGTACCTTGGCATAGCATAATCCCCCCGATGGAATTGCCTTATTGAACTTATAAAATGTTTAATAGTGTTAGTTTTTGACAATGTAGTAGTGAGCTGGCCTGGTGGCGCCAAGGGTTGAGGTGCTGGACACCACACCTCGTGCCATGTTGGCGACTCGGGTTCAGGAGTGAGCTCAGGCCAGCTGGGGAGAGCAGGATTGAATGACTGGAGGATGGCTCTCCTGTCCTGGAAGGGAGGGTGGGTTGGATCCTGGGCTGTGGTGGCTCCTGGTGGTGACTGGGGGCACAGCAGCTCGTGAGTCTGTCAGCCAGGGGATTGGCTATGGCGGCAATCCTGTGGGCGTGCTTGGGAGCAAGCATGCCTGCACTGGATGCATTGCACGTCCAAGCCATCGGAGGACAAGAACAACAAGGAAAAGACCCTGGGGCCTCGGCAGGCGAAGTTGGGTCACGTGACAGACCACCACGCCCAATGCCGGATCCTCCAGCCTACCTCCGGATGCTCGCTGTGCAGATCCGTGCCTACCCACTAGATTTCAGAAAGTTCGCCAGGAGGGGGCTTTGATCCAGGGGTAAATGGGCCTGGACGTGTTGAGTGGCGTCCTCTCCCTATCCGGCAGGTAAGGTTAGGGATTTCAGACGGGCGGGATAAGGTCTGTCGGGTTTCCCACTGGAGAGGGTCCGAGGCTCCAGGGAAAGGAGCATGAAGAGAGTCAACAAAAAAAAACAGTGTAGCAGTGTTGTAATTTGGTGCTGTATCTTTAAATAGTTGCTTTTAGGGCATTAGCATAATTAGATATGCGGCAGGAGTTAGGGTGCAGCTGGTAAACTGCACTAGTTGGGTGCAGCTGCAGTGCAGGGGAGTGGGTTATTTTGGTGCTTTAAATCGGTATTCATGATTTATAACTTACTGTACTACCCATGTGATTTGTGAGGCTAAATTGGAAGCATGGGCTGTACTTCTTGTCCTTTCCATGTGATCGAGTCAGACCGGGTAGCCGTCCAAAAGCCAAAGAAGAGCTGCACTCTGGAATGGGTGCTCACAGCAAGAACAAAGCACCATTTCAGTCACAAAACTGGGCACTCACCAAAGGAACAGTCAGAATTGAACTCTGATGCTGACTTCAAACTTTATTCATAGTAATCCAAAAAGTGCATTCATTTCCAGTGTTATGTATTTATAGTTTTATCATGCACTTGTCACTTTATTTTTTTTTCTGAGGGTCAAAAGGTCATGACTCATATCACTGTATGTACTATCACTTTAAGAGATTGTATAAATTTCAGCGTCATTACCACGAGTCAGCCTTTGATACAGCGTCAGTTATGATGTGAAACGCATCAGGCGAAGCATGCTCCAGCACCCTCCATGCTGTGGGGTCTGCACTCGTTTCGAAACTGAATGCACTTTTTGGATTACTAAGAATAAAGTTTGAAGTCCACATTAGAGTTCTGTTCTGACTGTTCCTTTGGTGGTGAGTGCTCAGGTTTTGTGAATGAATCAGACCTAGTAGCCTAGACTATTGATTAGATGTCATGTGCCCTCATTCAGGTGCACTGCTGGGCAGTTTAAATTTAAGCAGAGGATTTGCGCTGTTCTTTGTTTCTAGGTAAGTGGACATTTTGTTAGCTTTTAGAGCAATGTTTGTAGAAGTTTTGCTGATTGTTTAGCGATGTATGTTTGCATGTTTTTGTTGTGTGGAGCCATAGTTTTGAAATATATTGTGTTTTTATTAAATGTTTAAAATGTTTTTCTTGTGTGAACAGCACTGAGGCTTTTTGGGTGTGGATTTGTGAGTAGGAAGTACTGTATTTTTTCGAAGTTGTTGGATGAATTCCCTTTACAGTGTGTGATTCTTGAGCAGTGTTGCTGTGGGGTGTCTTTTGTTTTATTTGCATGATTTATTTTTGATGTTACTGTGTTTGATTTGCATTGTAACCTTTTTGACTCAGAGGACATTTAATTAGCATGTTGACCCTGACTGGTTGTGCTCTCAACCAGTGCGCCCCTATCATGTCTTTGGAGCAGGAATATATGCTAGGTTAGCGCAGTGCCATGTGACGGGGTCCTGACCAATGAGGAGTCCGAAATGATCAGACACCATTTTATAAGCAGACTTTACACATGCCTACATTTACTGTTATATATTAAAAGGAGTAAACAAGGTTTATGTTCTCTTTGACATAAATGAAGTATGGGAAGTTTTTGTGTTTGGTGCCGTCACTGGGTATTTAATTCCTGGTTGCTGACATATTACTGTTACAAAAATGATCCTGACAAATAATATTCTGTCACTTGAAACTATGTCTGTGGGTTTCTATTCTGCAGGGTATCAGTCCAGAACCGATTTACTTGAAGATCTACTCTCCCCATGTGTTGAACCTCACGCTGGTGGACTTGCCTGGGATTACAAAGGTAACCCATAGAGTGCTGTCCTCAGGCACTCTTTCTCTCAGATAATCAGTAGCGGAGAAGACACTGGCAGGAAATGGTCTCTGTAGTAAGGGAGTAGTTGATGCAGTATTTTTTTTTTTTTAACTTTTTAAAATCTGATTATAAATCAAAAACATCACATATAGTACATTTAACAAGACACTGTACATATTCCTTGGAAGTCGATGTGCATTCACTCAGTACATTTGGCTACAAGAAAAATAAATTAAACCAGGATCAAATGCTTCCCTTACTGTTAAGTTTATTATATTGGGGGTGTAAAGAGCATATATAAATTCCCAAAACATTTCCACATCCATGGCCTACCTGCACCTACTAGCAGGGACTTATCTGAACTAAAAAAATGAACGAAAAAGGCATATCCATATGATATAACTACAGCTTATTTGGACTGGTATGGTCCCAGGAAAAAAAAAAAAAGACTAATATTTTTAACTTTTTAAAGTACTAGCTGGAGATTAATAAACAAAGAGCAAAACGGACAGCAGTTGAGCATAAAACAAATAAACCCCGCCAACTCCCTCCTGTGCTATTACTTACCCAAGTGCTTACAAAAATCTTATACAGTAATGCATAAGATTCCTCTCTAAATTTAAAAATAAGAATCTCCAAAGTCCCATAGCAATCCAGATCTGGGCCAGCATCACAGACTCCTGCTGCTCTCGGTGGTTTCCCTGCCCCCTCCTGCCCACCTAGCCAGTCTTAACACGGCCAAAAGAGGCATGCAGACTTTGAAATTTCTCAGCTGCAGCTCCAGCGCAAGGCGAGTGGCTCACTAACATCCTGCACTCATCTCCAGTTTTGGGGTCCCAACAGAAGCCTTCTGTAAGGAGGCTACCCCCCTTGAAGATCGCTGTCTAGATCCCAGCCAGCACCATGGACCCCTGCTGCTCTCGATGGTTACACCGCCCCTGTCCTGTCTGCCCAGCCAGTCATAGCGTGGTCAGAAGAGGCACGTGGACTTTGAAATTTCATGGCTGCCACTCCAACATAAGGTGAGTGGCTCACCAACATCCTGCACTTGTCTCCAGTTTGGGGTCCAGGCAAGAGCCTTCAGTCCTGCTAAGGAGGCTCCCCTCCCTCCGCTGATTTAACCATCCAGCTCCGGGCAAGCACCTTGTACTCCTTCTGCTCTTGATGGTTACCCATCCATCCCCGCCCACCCAGCCAGTTACAGCGTGGTGAGAAGAGGACACAGACTTTGAAATTTCTTGACTGCGGCTCCAACATAAGGCAAGCAGCTCAACAACATCTCGCACTCATCTCCAGTTTGGAGGTTCCTGCAGGAGCCTTCTGTTCTGTTTAGGAGGGGCCCCTGACCAACACCACGGACTTCTGATGCTCTCAGCGGTTACCCCGCTTCCTCCAGCCCACCCAGCCAATCACAGTGTGGCCGACTCCGTTGTCAGAACTCTCCAGACGGCCCTTCTGCACTGCAGCCTTTATGCAAAGGACCGAGTGCAAAGGACATAGGGAGTTTGCCAGGGAGTCAGTCAGGAGAGGCTGCTTATAGCTGGTCATGCTATGCTAGTTCGTCTGCTTCACAACAAACCTGCAAGACATTCTGTGCTTAGTTAAGCTTGCAGTCTGTATGGTGCTTTCATTATTTAGTCATTGACTCGTATCCTACAGTAAGACTGCAGTTACTGACCAAACTCATACTATACAGTTCAGTTTTTATTTAATCAGGCAAAAACATCATTGAGCAGAGCTCATTTGCAAGATGGCCCTGGGACAGACACCATTTTTTTTTTTTTTTAACAAAGGCATGTACAATTTAAAACAATTTAAGAACACAAAAATAATACATCTACTGGGTTTGTTTTCACAGTTGCATAAATTAACCTGATTTCTGTAACATCCAGCCAACACACTATTCAAAGTATGCCTACTTTCAGGTTTTTCTCAAGTAATTTTGCTGAAACTTGCTTATAGCTGCTGTGTTCTGGTTCGGTATTGTATTGAGATAATTTCTGCTTTTTGCCCAGATACATTGCTGTGTGCAGCCAACACTCTTTTTAGGGTCTGCCCACTTTCAGGTTCTCGCAATTAATGTTTACTGGTAATTGCTTATAGTTGCTGGGTTCTGGTTAGGTTTTTGTACTTGAGATAATATCTGCTTTTTGACCCAATTTTGTAGTGTCCGGCCGACACCCTATTTAATGTTTGCCCACTTTCAGATTCTCCACTTTATGTTTACTGTTAACTGCTTATCGCTGCTGTGTTCTTGTGAGATATTATATTGGATATATTTCTGGGTTGCCAGTTTCAGCAGTCTCTGGACAGACCACTGCTATCCTGTTACTGGAAGTGTTACTACTGCTGGGACTTGTAGCTGGTCCCTAACTGTGTGTCCCATGTGTCTCAATTTGTGATATCAAGGTCTTTGTGTAGTGCAGTATTGCATCCCATTTCACAATGTTTCTGTTTTTTTGGTACTGCAACCTCTCTACTTGTATGGCAGGCCCTCTGGTCCCCCGGTTCTGCTACACTCTTCGCAGCCCATACCCATGGCAATCAATTCGTCTTTCCCAACATGCATTGCAACAGTGTAGACAGGTTGCCCACAACTGGGCTACTTCACTGTCACCTCGTTTTGCCATTGGTTCAGTACCTTAAGTACAGGCTACACCTTCCCTGTAGTGCCATACATTTGTGTCTCACATGTTTCTCCTGTGGCTGGCATTCCTTCACCTTGCACATACTGGTGGCATATCCCTGAAACCAAGACCTATTGCTGTGCCCATCGCAAACTCGACACACAGGACCTCTTTCAAAGGTTTAAAGGTAGCTCACTTAAATATCCACAGCCTACTTGTTGACAAGGTGAAATTAGTGGTCTAGGCAAACAACTACCAACCTGACATTCTCGGCCTGAGACGTGGTTCAAACCCACTACAGACAATGTGGCTTGCTCCCTCCCAGGTTACAATAATAATAGGCTGGATAGCTGTGGGACAAAATGTGGTGGTGACTGACTTGTTTATTATAAATCTCACCTGAAATGTCTCTACGGTTCTGGCTACCCAGCCAGTTGAGTCACCTGTTGAGTGCTCACACACTATGCTACTTTTGGGGAACACCAAGAAAATCTACCTCATATGGTTGTATAACCCTCCGACCTGTGGCCTTTATGGTCTGTCTCAACTCCATGCTCATGTCAGAAGCTCAGTGGTGTCAAATGAGGTTCTCATCATGAGAATTAACCTTTTTAAAAAAATTATATTTCTAGGGACATGGATATGTTGTTCATCCACACTTATTGGCAGGTTCCTTGCCACTTTAAATCTTGCTGGAAGGTCTTCAAGCTGGCTCCTCCCACCCACCCGGGTGGTAAAACTCTTGGCTCCGCCCCATGACGCCAGATCTTCCTTACCGCTTGGAAGCTCAGGTTCCCTCCTTAGCGCTCTGCGTTTTCGACTGGTTCCTGAAAATTTCGGTCTTCGAATTTATTGAAGTGTCCTTGAATCTTCTATCTTTTCTTCTTTGCTACGGCGATGGCTTTTTCCGGCCCTGAAGGCCGCGGTTAGTTCCTCAGGAGGGACTCGCACTCCACGTCGTTTTGCCTGGACTTGGATCATTATCCTCAGGCTTGCAATTTTCTGCCCTTTCGGTCAGCTCTCTGGAGGACAGCGGCGTTCGGGGCTTTCCGGACATCTGGTAGTTTTCCGCTCCGGAGATTCATCGGACAGTGGTGTCGCTTCGACTGTTTCTCTGCAGTCTGATCCTGCTGGGAAAGGCTGCCCCCTGTTGCGTGAGCTTTATCCGCTTCCTTGGATTCATCTCATGCAGCTTCGCTCAGGGAGATTCGTCATTCCTCTCCTCCAAGGAGGGAAACAGTGTGACAAGGCAGCAGGTAAAGCAAATAGGATGCTGGGATGTATAGGCAGGGGCATCACCAGCAGGAAAGGGAGGTTATAATTCCGCTATACAAGACACTAGTGAGGCCCCACCTGGAGTACAGTGTACGGTTCTGGAGACCATACCTCACGTAAGGACATAGACAGGGTAGAGAAGGTTCAGAGGAGGGCAACAAAGATGGTGCATGGATTGCATCACAAGTCCTATGAAGACAGGTTGAAGGAACTGAACATGTACTCCCTGGAGGAGAGAAGGAGAGAGGATATGATAGAGACATACAAGTATCTTACAGGGAGGAACAGGGTGCAGGAAAATACTATTTTAAGCGAAAAAGATGTTGCAGGACTAGAGGGCATGGGATGAAGTTGGAGGAGGACGATTCAGAGGAAACATAAGAAAGAATTCTTCACAGAGCGGGTGGTGGACAAGTGGAACACCCTGCCAGAGGAAGTGGTGGGGCTGAAACACTCCACGGGATTTAGAATGCATGGGATAGACATAAAGGAATTCTGGAGGTCAGGAGTAAGGGGCAACAGACTTCTAGGAAAACAAACTGAACTTACAAGCTCAAATGGGCAGACTGGGTGGGCCATAGGCCCTTATCTGCCGACACTGTCTATGTATCTATGTAACCTGGAACCCTGTAGCTTGGCCTATGGTTAAAGGGCTGCAGGCGGGGTCTCTTCGTCGGTGGGAGCGGGATATCTCCCCTCTCTCATACGGCCGGCCTTCGACTTCGGTGAGGTTGGCTCGACCACTGGCCTCACGGTATTCCCGTCAGGTCAGCCGGCCAGGCTCCCCGTCGATGTTGTTGAGTCTCTCGACCTGTCTTTTGGGTGGTCTGCTGGTGCCGTCTTCCCTCCGCCTTCAGCGGAGGCTGAGGCTCTGTCCTCCCCTTTGGGTTGACAGCCCTCGGTCCTTTCTTCCGAGCCGAAGGAGGAGCGGGTGCGCCCCGCTTCTTCCCAGGCCTGCCCTCGGTCCCCCCGAGGATTTGGGTCTCGGTCTCGGTCAACCTCTCGGTCTAGCCGCTCACGCCGATCTCAGCATTCTCGGTCGAGGCACCGAGTTAAGTGGCTTTGTCGTTCTTCCTCGTCCCCCTCCTCGGATGAGGAGCGGTTTCTATGCCGTTGGCGTCGGTTATTCTGAGAACTTATGTGGCGACAGCAGTTGTCTAGGTTTCAGTCGACCCGATTCATTCTCCGGATAGCAAGCAGCCGCCGCTCGGTCGGCAGCCGTTCGAATCGGTCGAGGAGCCTTCTCCAGGGCCGGTTGCTCGTCCGACCCTCGCTGCCCCTCCGCCTTCAGCGGAGTTCAGGCCAGGCCATGACCTGTACTTCAGGTCACTCGGTCCCCTCACTCCTGCCGGCCCCCGGTGGACGAAGAGTGCCTCGGGCCTGCGGCAGCTTTTTGCAGATCCTTCGGAGCCTGAAGCAGGCTCTGCCATGTTTCCTAACAGGGAGGACCCGGGGTCTTCCCAGGAACATCCAGTAGGACGACAGCCGATCGTCTTGAAGGTCTACTTCAGCTCATTTCAGAATTCACTGGGATGCAGCTCGAGCCCGTCTCAATCGGGCACCTTACCCCCTGCGGAGATTCTGGATCGAGGGTTCTTCCTCGGAGGCCATCCCAGTGGCTGAGGCTATCGTGGAGCCCAGCCTTGGGCTATGGTGGCGGCCTCACTTCCTGCCCCTGCGCTCGCCAGGGTGGCTCGGAGTACTCTGTTCCGTCGGTTCTCTGCCCGGTTCTCGGAGCACCCTCAGCTGAAGGGTAGTCACCGGCGACGTTTCCAATGTCTTGGAAACGCTGGGGATGTGGACAGACCCCCCCGACAAGGAGTCCAGAAGGATGGACTATGTCGGGCGTAAGGTTTACGCTACGTCCTCCCTAGGCTTCTGTCAGGCCAGCTCGGTTGCACTGATGGCACATTTTTCCCACACCCTTTTGGGCTCCCTGGATGAGGTTCTCCCTCATCTCCCAGATGACCTGCGGACCACGGTTCGGCAGGTGTGGGACCAAGGTAGGGCGGTGGTGAAGCAGCAGCTCCAGACTGCTCTGGATCTAGGCGACTCCTGTGCCAGATCGGTGGCGGCCGCAGTGGCCACGCATCACAGGGCGTGGCTGAGGTTATCCTCCTTCTCTTTGGAAACCCAGCACGAGTTGGCGGACATCCCCTTCTTGGGGACTGACCTTTTCGGCCCTGGAGTGGAGGGATACATCCATGGGCCCTAGAAGTCCGATGCCACTCCGGACTCTGTCACTCTCGCCCGAAGGGTCAAGGGCAGCCAGCCGCCAGCCTTTGCGTAAGCCCCATTTCCCCCTGAGCCCTGGGGCCCCACCGGCCCAGCATAAGGGCCAGCAGGCATGCTCTGGGCGGCCTGTTGCCAGTCCAGCGTCTTCCTCCAAAAGGAAGCAGGGAGGCAGGAAACCGAGGGGCTCCTCGGCTCCTTTCCCCTCTAAGCCTGCTCAGTGATGGGCCAAGGGGCATTGCCCCGGCCCCGTCCGAGCCCGGGTTTCCCCATGGGGGGACGGCTCCGCATCTCGTTCTGGAGGTATTTAAGGGTGGATCCTGTCGCAGGTTGCGAGCGGTTCCCCTTTTTGAGCCATTGCCCCATGGGGATCTTGAGTTCACTGCCCCTGTGTCAGTTGTTCCGACATGCCTGACTCTCCAGTTAGAGGTGATCAGGAAGGCTGTGGATCCCCCCCTCCCATTCAACCCTGGGTTCGTGTCCAGGTATTCCTGGTCTCAAATGGAAGGGGGCTTGCGCCCATTCTCCCGCACGCCTGGATGGTCTCTCTACTTCAGATATCTCATCCTCAGAACGTGGCGTGTAGCTGTTTCCTGGGTCTCCAGGATGTACCTACCCCTCGTTCCGTCCGTTTCTTGGGAGGCTCCACCCCTTCTTGCGGGGAGCTCCTTACGAGTTCCTAGCACTTCTTTGCTCAGCAGTCTGTGCGGCACTGAAGGGTCCGGATGTCACCCCACCCGGAAGGCAGACTGGTCTTCCGTTTTCAGGAGCCAAGTGAGAACTCGTACCTTAGTGGTGAAGCTTCTTCGGGACTAAGCTCGACTTTTGAGTCCGAGCTCGGCTCCGGGCGAACAGGGCTGAGGTTCTTCTTCCTTTGTCGGTCGGGTTGGCCGGGAAATTACGTCCTGCCAGGACCTCCTGCTCCTCCTGGGCCTCAGGGTGGCCTTCCCTTAGTGGGAGGGGGCCAGCCAGAGGTCACAGCGCTGCGTCCCTTGGACCAGTTCGTGACTTACAGCCCAGGAGTTAAGAGAACACTCTCGTGGACCGTTCCAACTTTGGCAGGAGAACATCCTGCTCGTTCGCCGTGAGTCGGCGGTCTTCTCCGACCGATGCGTCTCAGATGGGTGGGGTGCCCATCTTGGGGAATACAGAGTGCTTCGCCTCTGGTCCTCTCGCGAGTCCCGATGTCCTTCCTGCTCGCTGGAGACAGACAGTCCGCTTAGCCTGCACCGCTCGCTCCGCTTGTATGGGGTCTACAGGTCTAAGTTCAAGTAGGACAACACCAAGACCATGTGCTACCTACTCCGCCAGGTTCGGTCGATCCCCTTGTCTCGGTGCAAGGAGGTTCTCCGCATTGGGTTGTTGCGCAGTTGAGGGTTCCCAGCCATTTGATGGCAGGGGCCCCGATTCCCTGGCTGCTGCCCTGAGCCGGGCATAGGCTGCGCCTCATGAGTGGTATCCTCTGCCGGAGGTAGCACAGGATCTTCTCCCTCTTCCCTCTGGGGAGAATACGAGGCTGAGACTGTTTTTGCCCGCCCCTCAGCAAGGTCTGCTGCAGGGGATGCCATGGGGCCTCGGGCCTCGGGCCCCTCCGTGCCTCTCCCCATTTCCCTTGACCTACGGGCAAGGCGAGGAGGGACTTGGCGCAGGTGATGCTGGTAGCCCCAGACTGGATTGCCAGTTCTGGTATCCAGCTCTCCTCAGTCTCAGCCTCAGGCTCCCGAGGCGGCCTCTAGTCCGCCTGGTCCTGTCTTTCCTTTTCAGGGGAAGGTTATCCATGTGGACCTTCAATCCCTGCACCTGTGGGCCGACCCCTGTGCGGCTAGGGGCCGGGCCTAGGGTTTTTCGGCAAGGTCCTCGACCTTCGAGGCGTCCTGCCTAGAAATCGGCCAAGATGCTCGTTCTTTGGGAGAAGTTCTCCCTTTTTTGTTGATGGGATAGGGCCGTGCCCTCCCCATCCCTGGGCAAGCATTCCGGACCATCTGCGGTCCATCCTTAAACCAGGGCTTGACCGACGCCTCTAGGGTGCTTCTGGGTCACCCCTGTCTTCCAGGCGCGGGCGGGAGGCAGCTGGTGGTCTCGGAGAAGGTGGTCTGGCACTTCTGAGGCCTCGATCACACCTCCCTTTTGGGAGAGTATCCCCGTCTGTGGGATCCTTGCTGGTATGGGCTTAGCTCATGAGCAAGCCATCCGAACCTTTTGCACAGGTGAGTTTTCCCCCACCTGTTGTGGAAGAACACCTTCTTGGGCCACCCGTCATCCAGAAGGCAGGGAGATTCAAGGCTCCTTTAACCTCCTATCCGGTCTTCCACAGGGACTAGGTTGTCTCGCCCCACCGAAGTCCTTCGAAGGCGGTGGCGGAGTCTTCCCTTCGGGTGTTGCCTCTGCGAGGTTTATCCCCATTCACACCTCGGAGGCCGTATTCAGGTTCCATAGGAACCGGTTTAACGCTCACCTCTTGGGAGCGTAAAGCTAAAGTTCGGGAGAGGTTCGCCAGCTGTTCATCATCTTTGCTGTAGCCGCATCTGGCAGATTTGCAGCCCAGTGGACGACAAGCGGGTGGGTCACCCCTGCAAAGGTCTCCACTATAGGTGGTCGGGCATGGAGCCTTCCAGAGGTATAAGCGCTCATTTTACTTGTCCTTCCGCTGCATCGGTGGCTGCTTCCATGGACACTTCGGTCCAGGATATCTGCAAGGCTTCTGCCCGGAAGCAGGCTTTACCATTCCCCTTCCACATCGACCTTGGGTAGCGCTGGGGTGCTGGTTGGGGCCTCGGTTCTCCAGTCTTTCTACCTAAGTAGGGGTGTGCGCCTTGCCTCCCTCCTCCCGGAGAACTGCTAGGAGTCTGCCAATAAGTGTGGATGAACAACATATCCATGTCCCTAGAAATACAGGTTACTCACCTGTAACAGGAGTTCTAGGAATGGTACATGTTGTTCATCCACCATTCCTAACCTCCCGGCTGACGCACAATCTGGCTTCCAGTGGGCTAGATCTGGCGTCATGGGGCGGAGCAGAGAGTTTTACCACCCGGGTGGGTGGGAGGAGCCAGCTTGAAGACCTTCCGGCAAGATTTAAAGTGGCAAGGAACCTGCCAATAAGTGTGGATGAACAACATATACCATTCCTAGAACTCCTGTTACAGGTGAGTAACCTGTATTTCTTCCCCTCCCAATTGGGCCCTCCCCAGCCCTGGCATCCATTGGACTGACTCACCTCTGGCTCTTCACGAGGTGCCAGCTAGCTAGATGCGCACCTGCTAGGGACCAGCATCATCTCGCCGGTTGGGATATTTCTTCACTTTTCTTTCCATCCCCCAAGTGCGGTGCAGCGACGTACAATGATGCCAGTGGCAGAACCACGCATGTTTCCACACGCAATGTGCCAGGCATCTACCCCACATCTGCCCCCTTTCATCTGGGTCAGTCGCGCCATCTCCCAGCCATCGCTAGGAGACAGGCAAGCAGCAGACTCCATCCCAACCCCACCCTAGGAGAGGAGAGCTGTCCTCCGGATGCTCGATCCTCTCCCTCCCAGGCCAACACCCGGTGGCCTGCTCGCGCTGTGAACATGGGTCGCCAGCATGGCAGGAGGTAAGGCATGGATGCCTCAGACCTCCACGCCACTGGGCCGTCCGTGAGAGACGTTCACCTAAATTGCCTGGGGTCGAGCTGCAGCCTCTTTGAGAACATGCTGTCTGAACTTGGCCTCAGTCAGATCACATCTAACCCAACCAGGCTATCTTTGTGGGGGATCCCACATGCTGATTGACTGGACCATGACAAGCAGGCCCAAAAGAATCCTGCAAGCTGGTATGTTTCCTGATGCCATTTCAGACCACTCCCCAATCTACTGCATCTGGAAAATTAATCTTTCTAAAGTGTCACCCAAAATCATAAGCCTCCATGACTACTCTGTTTGACCCAGGGCTTTTCCTCTCAGACCTTGTGAACACCGATTTGGTCCTGTAGATACACCTCCAGCACTGTTACCACTGCCATGGCTATTTTCACCCAGGCCTTTGTCTCTCTACAAGAGGCTTATTCCTCCTTTATCAGAAGGAGGGTAAAAGATGCAGCAACGAAATGGCTCCATAGTGACCTCCTTAAACTTTTCCGGGAGAGAGACAAGAAATGGTACTGTTGTAAGGCGTCCCAATCCCTGTCTGACCTATATGAGTACAGAAGGATGCGGAACATTCACAAGCAAGAAGTCCCTGCGGCCAAAAGTGTTTTTTTTTTTTTTTTTGGGTATTATTTTCTCTCCTCCAGAGCTCTGGCTCGACCCGCCCTCCGTTGTTCCCCAAGCGCCATCCCGGACATCAGACCCCCTTGTGCACCCAGACTTACCCTTGGGGCAGGGTGGAGAGGCGTCAACCCACTAGCGGATCCAAGCCAGGGCGCCCTTCCAGGAATGGCGCGGCGAGGAACAACCGTGCTGCGGGCTCACTTTTTTCGCTGTTTTCCTCCCGCGGTCATGGCGCACAATGACGCGCTAGCGATTGCGACGCCCCTGCATGCCCCAATCAAGCGCCTGCCATGACCCGCCCCCCAAGCTTGCAGCTATGTGCTGTCGACCCCAGCCTCCGCTAGGGGTCAGGCAAGCCCGCCGCCCAAATCCCTGGAGATGGAGAGCAGTCCGCGAGGCTCAATCCATCTCCTCCCGCCGACCCACGGCAGCCCATGCCCGCTCCTCGAACACGGATCACCGGCGTGGCGCGAGGTGTGGCGACCAGCGCCTCAACCCTCAGCGCCACCGGGCCGGCTCAAAAGTGTTTTTTTGCTGTGAAACCCTGCTTGCTTTTGCAAAAGATTCTGGGTCCTTCTGGAGTAATATCAGGGGCCTGGTAGAAAGCGCCTCTAAACAGCATCCCAGTGATATACTGGTAGGACGAGGAGTATACTGCAGCAATGCATAGACGATTGCTGATGCTTTCAACCAGTAATTTATAGATCTTAAAGCTTTCACCTCCCAGTTCCCATCCTCCAATGCCAAGGACTCCACTGGCAGCTTATTCCCTACTGATCCCTCCTCACGCCATCCTCCTTTTTACCTCACAGTGGTGATGACCAATGCCATCTTCAAGCTCTTAATTAGCTTCTCTTCATGTATGAGTGCTGGTTGTGATGGCCTTGAACCTAAACTACTGAGAATCTTTCCCCCATCATAGCCTCTGTGGTCAAGCACATCTTTAACCTCTCGCTCGTGTCTGACACTGTTGTTGATGGTTGGAAGCTTGCCAGAGTTATCTCTGTCCCTAAGGCTTGGGACACGATATGTTCTGAAAACTATTACCCCATTGCATTGCTCCCTGCCATTAGTAAACTACTTGAGCATGCTGTGCTGATCAACTCACCAAACACCTCTACATCCATGATCTCTTAACGTCTGAACAACATGGTTTCCGTAAGGACCATAGCACTTGCACTGCTTTCACCATTGTGCTCACTGACATTAAATCAGCCATGGATCAGGGTCAGCTCGCTGGGGGCAATTTTGTTGCTCTGTCTAAAGCTTTTGATTATGGTGACCACAGTCTCGTGTTCCAAACTGCAGGGCATGGGCCTGTCCACTCATGCTGTCACCTGGTTCGGGCACTACCTGTCAAACTGATGACAACTGGTCAAGTTTAATGGCTCCATCTCTCTGAGTCAGCGCCTGTTAAACTTGGGATCCCCCAAGCCTTGATTCTTGGGCCTGTTCTCTTCTCACTGTTTATAAACAGCCTCCCTACTGTTACCACTACGTGTAGTGCCACATTGTATGCTAATGACCTGGTGATCCTCCACAGTCCTAAGAATATAAATCTTATCAGCTCCCATCTTGGAGAGGGCGTCCACAAACTAATAGTCTGGTTCATCAAAAACAAGTTATTTATGAACACTAAAAGGACTCAAACTATGCTTCTTGGGTCCCCTACCAACCTAAAATACTACCCCGCTCGCTGTCGATCAGGTGCATTGATGGAACTCCCCTGAAGGTGGCTCCATCCTTTAAATACCTTGGGGTTACACTTGATCCGCACCTTGATTTCTCCCTCCACATCCACGGTGTTTGTAGTACTGTAAATGCCAAGCTTGGTCTGGCATATCGGGTTGAGAACTTTCTTACACCCAGTGGCTGCCAAACCCTTGCCAGGGGTGTCCTAGTCCCCTCCCTTAGTTATGGCTCCTATCCTTGTCTAATGCCTCAAAGTTGCTGCTTGCTAAATGGGAGACCACCTACAATATTATTTGCAGATATGCACGTTCACTAAACTGAGCAGCATATCACTGTGACCGCTACAGCTGCCTAGGCTGGTTATCTCCCCCCCCCTTCCTGTAAGTAGTCTCCATTTTGTTGTAGCCTGTTTCACAGACAGAATAATTAGGACTGCCACACCCACTTCCCTTGCGGCCCTGCTAAAGTCCTTCTGCTTGTCATACTCCCAGAGATCCAATGAAAATCCCTTCTCATTGTCCCCAAAACATCCACCCCCATGGGGAACTGGGCCTTTCGTGCTACTGCACCCAAACTTTGGAACTCTATGCTGCTTGCAATCCATAGCTTCTCCTCCCACCCTCAACTTAAAAGGCCTCTGTGGGCTCACCTAAAGGACAGCTTGAGTTGTACCTGCATGTGATCTTCCAGGGCATCCACCGCCCTCAGGCTGTTTTAGCCTTGCTATCAGCTGGTTTAAACTAAACCAGTCTATACGCAGCTGCCATCACTAGCTAAAATGTGCTAGAAGACTGTACATTTAATTTGCTTTCTCAGTTTTTGTCGTCTGTACATTCGAGTTAGCCTGTAGCTCACTAGCTCTTCTGGCCAGCTCATAAATTTTTCATGAATTTTTTTAACTTATATTTGTGTTTTTATCCTTCTGCGCTCGAACATGCTTTGTTGTATTTAATTTGCTGCATTGGTCCTTATTATATTGTAATCATTGTATTGTATCTTGCGTGTCACTATTGTATTGACTGTCTTGTAACCTCCCGGGTTGCAACTGTGTCTAATGTACTCACCTGGTCAGTAAACTCTAATAAATAAATAATGGCATTTGAGCAATTGAATCTTAAGAAAAGAATGGGTAGACAACCAAGCAACTTAGTAGTATGATGTCATATTCCCCCACAGTTCAGCAAGTAAAAAAAATCTAAGTCCGTGTTCCATCGGTAGACTGAGCACAGAGGCTTTTCCGCTTCAGGACATACTGATGGCAGCTGAGACTTCAGTGGAGGAAATCACACCAAGGAGGCTGTCTGAAACTGCACCCAAGACACCAGGAACCCTTCCCACAGACATTTTAAGTATAAACCAGAAAACACTAACAAATACATTTTGTATTGTAAAATTTAATTATTGGCTGGAGAATCAAACAAGAGTTACAGTCCTGCTACAGCCTCTGGTGCTATCCATAAATCCAGTGCCAAGCTCCCAGTACAACAGAAGAAATGTTACCCACGAACTGTGCTCCATCCTCCTCAGACAGGCCCTCTGTTGGTTGTGGTATGGGGGCACTTTCTTCAGCTTCTGTGGCCAGTGCCCCACATCCTTAGGGTCCATGTAAATAAAAACTTACTCCAGTTGAACTATCCAGAGTCAAGTAGGTTACAGTAAAGTAGGGATGATGGCCTACTTCCTTAATGCCATCCAGACGGCATCAAACTATTTAGGCCTCTGGCGTGTTGCATAACTCGGGTCAGGGAAGAAACCTCTATGACCCGCTTTCTTCTTGCTTAAGTGCAGGTCCTGGTCTCTGGTGCGAACACCCAGCATTACTGTCGGTGCCACTACAGTCCTTGGGGCAGAAGTCTCCACCACATTTCTTCTTGGTGTAATCCTGTAGGCCTTCTCAGTGCCAGTCTACTCCCCCTCTGGGTTGGAACGTAAAGCCTTTGGCAGCCAGTTCAAAACAAACAAATAGAGGGAATCCCTTCCTGTACCATCTGGGAAGCCCACTAATCAAATTTTGCAGGAATGGGTCCAATTCTCCAGTATTACAAGCCTGGTGCACCTTTGGCCATTTTCCTGTGTCAGTTGAACTGCACTTTGTTTTGCCTTGCCCACAGCCATCTTCACATTTGCCACTTCAGATTGTACTCCCTCCACCTTATGCTCAGCAGTCAGCAGGTGGTCAGTAAAATTGGTCTTTTTTTTTTTTTTTTTACTCGATTTCTGCAACATGTTTACATAATTGCTCTGTTTTAAAGTTCACTTTGGCCAAACTAGGTTCTGCTTCTGTTCCTAGGCCTTCCTTCATGCTTGTGGACTGGAAGCCTTTTTTCTGAGGGACTTCACTCTGTCCTGTCCAGAAGTCTTAGGTTTGACCATACTTTCAACAGCAGCTTTCTCTTACATTCAAGCTTTAACTGGATTTAGTTGGAAAAAATCTTTTAAATTTGTGCAAATAGCTAAATTAAACTGCAGTGAAGTGGAGCTCCAGCAGCATGTGTCTGACTGCACCGTGATGCAGCCCATGCGCGATTCCACATTCTTGTACAGTGATATCTCTGTGGTGGTAGTTTCCCTGGTATGATGATGTCTGTGCAGTGACAGCTCTCCTATACTGAGTAGTAATCTGGTGACAGTTTCCCCTGTATGGGTAAGCTGGGTGATTTAGTTTCCACTGAAGGGTGTCCAGTCTTGGCCTTGGCAGTTCCCCGTGTGGGGGTGACCAGTCTCTGTGTTGACTGTTCCCCATAGTGTGTTCAGTCTCATTGGTGACAGTTCCCCTGTAGGGTGTACAGACTCAGTGCTGACCGTTCCCCTGTGGTTGTCCCATCTTGGTGGTGACAGTTCTCCTGTAGGGTGACAGTTCCCCTGAGGGGTGTCAAGTTTCAGTGGTGACAATTCCCCAGGTGGTCTAGTCTCGGAGATGGCAGTTTTCCTGTGGGATGTCTAGTCCCGGCAGTAAAAATTTCCATGTAGGTTGTCCCAACTTGGTTGTGGAAGTTCCTTTGTAAGGTGTCCATTCTAGGTAGTGCCAGTCCACTTTACGGGTATCCAGTCTTGGCAGTGACAGTTCCCCTGTAGAGTGTCCAGTCTGTGTGGTAACAGTTCCTCTGTGGAATGTCTAGTATCAGTGGTGACCTTTCCTCTTCAGGGTGCCCAGTCTCGGTGGCAACAGTTCCTCTGTTGGGTGTCCAATCTCAGCTGTGACAATTCCCATGCATGATGTCAATTCTTAGCAGTGACAGTTCCCCTGTGGGGTGTTCAGTGTCAGCATTGACAATTCCCCTTAGTTTGTCCAGTCTCGGTGGTGACAGTTCCCTAATGAGGTATCCAGTTTCCGTGGTGAAAATTCCCCTGTAGGATGTCTAATCTTAGCGGGAACAGTTTCCCAGTGTAGGCTGTATCTGTCATGATTGTTCAACATTACAGTCTCAGTGAAACAATGTTACTTTATTGGTTTGTTTTCTTAGATTGACTGAGTAGCAGTCAAAACTGAACCAACTCGAAAAATTTTCAGTGAAATCTTTTTTCCACTTTTAGTTTTTTTAACGTTTGAAGAGATGACATAATATTTCTAAAAAATACCATTAACAATTAATAATTTACCATATTAAATCTATTACAAATATTAAGAACTAATTCAGCGGAAAATCCAGTATACAATAATGTAATTCACAAAAAAAGGGAGAAAGAACTAACCTCATTTAAGTATGTACAAAAGACAAAGGATCATTAGGTTTTTGGTCAGAATACTAAGATGTGCTTAAAAATACCTACCCGATCAATAAGCTACTAATAAAATTAATTGGGGGGAACTTCATCAGTTAGGCTTGCCCCCTTAATGCTACAGAATGAGGAAATGCAATGTTCAACACTTTTTCTGGGCACAGAAAAACACACCAGTGCTTTAAGAGAGGGCGTCAAAGTTAGGGCAGTGTCAATGCCATGTTGCTACGTTGTTCAAAGCCTGAGAAATACCATGCCACAGATTCACCAAGGATTTTTTTTTTAAACTCTTTTTCTCACCTGCTGTCCTGGAACTCTCTCTAGTGTCCCTCACTGGCCATCACCGCGCTACCGCCCGCCTGAAGCTCTCCACAGTGGGATATCTGGGACAGACACTCCCCCACTTACTTGATTCGTCGACCAGGTCCCGCAGTTGCTGGAAAAAGGCAGGACAGGGGGATCGGGTGAACCAGTGGGTTGAGCCAGGCATTGGGCGTGTGGTGGTGGGGCATGGGAGAGCAGTGGTATTTCTGTTTTTTTTTTTTTTTCTTCCCCTGGAGCACTGACGTGCAATGGCATCTGCGCATAGGACGTGCTGACGCCCGCCGATGCTCAAACCCTTGTGTTCGGCACCATGAGCTGCAGTGCTCCCCAATCTCCACTGGGGGCCACTGGTGTACGGTGCAAGCTCTCTACCCACCCCGGGAGAGGAAAGCGGTCCTCCGGACACTTGATCCTCTCCCGACCCCCGACGACCCGAGTCCGTTCCTGAACCTGGGTTGCCGGTGTGGCGCGAGGTGTGGTGTCTGGCACCTCAGAAGCACCACTAGGCCGATGATTAACCGAGGACTAGGGCATTATTTTACCCTGACATCACATTTCCTTATTTTCTTGGCATTAAGAAGCAATTTATAGTGTAATTTCTCATGCCATGAGTCAGCTTCTCCAGATGCAAAGTTTCCAACAGGTCGGCTATCCATTCAGCATGAGTGGAAGCCTTCTATCAAGCTAAACACTTCTGAATCAGTTTCTTTGCTGTCAACAGTATAAGATACACTGTGGAGGCTGCCAGGATGCAACGCAGTGTCACTTGAGTCCTGCATGTCAAGATGAATTGCCAGTGATTGAAATTGCCTTGTAACTTCTTCGAGGATATCTCGTTCATAAAGCCACACCTTTGGAACTATGCTCACATCGGCGCTAGGACCACGCAGAAACTTTTTAGCAGTCAGCCAGGGGCCACCCACAGTGACATCATGTGTCAGCATCTACATAAACGTGGGTGTTTCCTCTCCTCCATTCTTTTTCTGCCATCGATCACACTCATTGAGCCCGCCATCGGAAACGCAGGTGTAACCAAGCCTCTGTTTTTCTTCCTAAACTTGCTGTTTTACGCAGTGATTGTCAGTAACCTGTATACTATTGTACTATTGAAGGAATCACCTACGCTTTTTCAGTTTTGCAACTGCAGAGAAAAAATCTATAAGGATGACATGCACAGAGTGTGTATCTGCTGTCTTGGCCTCTCTCACGACGTGAAACCCTGTGAGATCTGCCGGGTATTGGAAAAATTTCTCCTGAAAAGGACCTTTGCAGCAATGGAACAGCAGCTACAGAGGTACGTCTGCATCGCCTACCCTGTCAACCGAGTTGTGGTCAATGAAGACCCAGGACAAATCGTAAGGGAGCTTCAAACATCTGGACAAGGCTTCCACGGTGAGGTCCAGGTCACTGCTGAGCACTGCGACTATGTCCTGGCTTACAATGCCGTAGCCCCCCCCCAAAACGTTGATTATACACCAAGGTCAGAGCTTGGCATAGGTGCTACTGGGCCTATTAGAGCTGGTATGTTGCCGGAGATCTACTTTCTGCCGTTGACCATTGTGGTCATGACCACTACTTAAAGTGGCGTTGACGCACAGGCAGTACTCCTTTCATTCTCAGATATGATACAGTGCCTACTGCGAGGCCTGCCTTTAACCACAGCAGGCTCATCGATGGGGACTTCTACAGTCGGCACCGCTTATAACGGGCAGACCTGTGCAACAGCCATTTGCCCGTTATATTGAATGATCGGTATATTGTTGTACTGAAAAAAACAAAACAAACAAACAAAAAAAAGCCGAAACAGATTTTTGATGCAGAAGTGCACTATATATTATATGGAATTGATATAGTATCCCATCTCTGTGTGAAAACTGTATTTGTGCAGACAGTCATTTCAGGTAGTCCGTGATCTTTGCCTGGATGACTTGATTCCGCCCGTACTGCTCCCAGACCTTCTCAGTTGCCCTCAGCGCATCCCAGTTTGGAGCGATAGTCGGGCGCTGTTCCATGGCGTGTCTGAGAGTTAGCAAGGCAGCCCTTACATCATTCGGTGTAACTCTCTCTTCCTCCACGTCGGCTCCTTCTCCATCATCATCTTCTTCCTCCACCTGTACTTCCGCATTACGGACTTGCTCGACCACCTGCTCCACGTCATCCAGTTGTGGCTTCACTTCATCCTCGTCGCCAAGGTGACACAGTTCCCGGAATTCTTCCTCTGTCAAGCCTGGAGGAACATCAGTAGCCTCTTCAAAAACATCGGGGAATAAAATCCTCATCGTACAATGGTGGAGAAATTGCACTAGAAGTTCCCTCGCCTGGATCAGTGGGATCACTGGGCAGCACAAACCCGGCTTTGGTGAAACACCTCGAGATGGTGTTTGTGGTCACAGAGTCCCATGCATGTTTTAACATCCGCACAACATCTAGCAAGTTAATCTTTTTTGGAACAGAGTGTCGCGGTAAGGTCTACTTGTGAGTCCATCTCGTCGATTATATGCTGCCTCATTGATCGCATGTAGTGCTGCTTCATAGCATAGATTATGCCTTGATCCAGGGGTTGAATGATGCAGGTCGTGTTTGGTGGTAGGAAAACAAGCTTAATGTTTCTCAACCCCTGAATCTGTGGATGGCCAGAAAAATTGTCAAGCAGCAAAACTATCTTTTGACCCTACAGAATCTGATCCCATGACCTTGCCCACTCTGTGAAAATCTCGCCCGTCATCCAGGCAGATCTGTTTGCCCTGTATGTGACGGGTATATTAACACCATGAAAACACCTCGGTGTGACAGATTTGCCAACAACAAGCAGGTTGTTTTTGTCGGATCCTTCCATATTGCAGCACGCTAGGATGGAGATCCGTTTTTTTGCCTTTTTGTGTCCCAGAATAGCTTTGTTCTTGAAGGCTAAAGTCCCATATCCTACACACCTGAAGAACACACCAGTCTCATCACAATTAAAAATATTTTGTGGAGAGTAACCTGCCAGCAGACCTGGCAGAACCTCTGTTAGCCACTGGTCAGCACTTGCAATGTCGGCATTGCCTTTCTCACCATGCAGTCGCCTGAAGCCTATGTTGTGTCTTTTTTTTCCATTGCTGTAACTACCTCTCAGAAGGGTTGAAATCAGGGCATCCTAGGGCATCAGCGATTTTCTTGGCTTTCTCAGCCAACAGAGGACGACTAATTAGGGCATCTCGACCTCTGGCATTGTGGAACCACCGCAATAAAGCTTCCTCTACCTCCACATCTTTTTCTTTGCGCTTACGCTTTCGCTGAGGGTTGGCATTTTTGTGCCACTGAGCCAGAAGTTTGTCCCACTGCTTCTGCAGATCAGCAGTCATTGATTTTGGCATGTTTAGCTGTGCAGCAAGCTCTCTCTGACTGAGGTTTGGTAAGTCATCAATTCTCTTTAGTAAGTCAACTTTCTCGCTAAGACTGAGCGCTTTGCATTTAGCCATGACTGCGGTTTGTGGCAGTACTGAGTGGGTGTGTGTTTCAGGGTGTGAACGGGACTGTAGTTATTCAAAATGCAATTATCTGATGCAAACTAGAATACTGAATGAGGTGTCAAGTTGAGCTTGTAAAGTGCTAATTGCTGCCTGATTTTCCTGAAATACATGGCGGGCAATGAACGGTATATGCGGTGGTACATTGCATTGCAGAAGCTGTGAATGGCAAATGGTTCTGGCGTTTTGCCCGTAGCAACCGACTGCTTGCGTTATGTGTGGGCAGTGTAAGTGGCACCGACTGTAACACACTTTTTCTGTTGAAGCAGCACTCTGATATAGTGCAGAATAGATCTCCTCAGTCGCCGCTGTTGTTACCAGTGCGTTCCTTCATTCCCATCAATAAATGGTACGATTACCAATATGAATACAGTCCTGACCTAATAATGGAGGAGGAAGAGGAGGAGAGGAAGACTATGCTGAAGACTCCACAGTCTCCTGCTGTAGTGAGGACTCCATGTTTACTGCACCCAGATTAGCTCCAGAGGATCCCTTCTTTTCTGCCATGCTGCAGCAAATGCAAGCTGCCATGGGCTTCACAACGGAGGAGCAGGATTGCACTAAAAAGAACCTACTGGAGTTTCTAAAAATGCCGGACTCTCCTCCGCTTATTATTCCTGTCTTGTATCCAGCACTGGACGATGCTACCTATGCAGCTTGATACAAGCCAAATACTGTACCAGCTGTGCCCAGAAGAGTTGATAAGATGTACTCTGCCCCTCTGGGTAATCCTTTTTATGCCAATCCACCTCAGACAGATTCACTGGTGATCATGGCTGCCCATGATGGGTCCATGGTGTCTTGACACCTCGGTTCCCTCTCTCCTGATAAGAAGTGCAGGAGGTTGGACATCTTGGGTAAACATACCTATGCCTGTGCCTCTCTGGGCCTGCATATAACCAACTACCAGGCGGTATGATCAAATATCAGAATGCCCTCTGGAGAGAGGCGAAGGCTAGTGCACAGGCCTTGCCTAAGGGTAATATAACACAGGAATTATTTAAAATCCTTACTGCTGGTGCTGATGTAGGTAAACATTTGATCTGCCTCCGGTGCTACTCTTGGCTTAGGATAAGAGGTTTTGCCTCGGATGTCCAGCAGACCATCCTTAAAGAGCTAGTGTACTGCCTAAAACTAATATTAGATTTTAAAAGCCGCCAACCATTACCTTTTCATTCTGAGGTACTTTTTATTTTCTCTTTGTTTAATTAGAAAAGTGTTTACCTGATGTTAGTAGGTGTGATGTGTGGAACAGCTCTTGGCCTGGCAGCTGACATATCTTGCTCTACTGCCCCACTACTACATCAGCATTGTGATCTCACTGACTGTGACATCCATCACTGCTACTTAGGAACAGCAAGTGAGTGATTGCCAGGTCATTCACCTGTGATGTCACTGTCAGTGAGAGCATAATGCTGCTGATGTAGTGTGGGGCAGTAGAGTTAGATATGTCTACTGCCAGGCTAAGAGCTGTTCCAGACATCCGGCACAATATTATCACATAGAATACTTTCTGATGAGCAAAAGGAAAAAGAAATATACTTCAGAAATAAAAAGTTGCAACTGACTACTACTTAAAATTTGTATTATTCTCCAGCCTGCCTGTTTTAGTACCACTAGCTCTTTAATGTGCCATTTAGGGGGCAGAAGCTGCTTGGACATGATGTTGGAAGAAACTTTGTTAAAACTTCAATCATCTGGCAAGAAGCTGAAGTCAGACAAATTTCTGTACCATACCCCAGGCAGAGGTAAGAGCAGGGGTGATTTTCGCCTATCTGCTGTTAGAGGCAGCCATCAGACTTAATGACAGCAGGATAGGGGTAGAGGTATGGAGGCCTTGCCAGTTCCTCCTCAACCATCGGTTATGACAACATACCCACCAGGACACCCAGCCCTGTTGCAGGAGGAAGAGCAAGCTCTGCTTCAAAAACTAGCCATAGAACTTGTGCCTCCCAAACAGCGGCATACAAGGTTTTACTCCAGATACTTCCTAGTCCCCAAATGGACAGAGATCTCCATCCTATTCTAGACCTCTGGGATCTCAACTTCTTCATAGAATACAAGAAGTTCCGGATGGTCACCATAGAGGGTCTCCTTCCCCTGCTACAAACAGTTGATTGGATATGCTCTCTGGATATGAAGGATGCCTACATCATATCAAAAATCAGGAAACCTCACAGGAAATATCTGCAGTTCCTATTCCGGGCCGGGGGAGCATTACCAGTTCAGAGTGTTGCCCTTTGGCTTATCTTCGGCACCACAAGTCTTTACCAAATGCTTGGCAATGGTGGTAGTGGCCATTTGCAGGGAAGACTCTGGGGGTGACAGTCAACATACCGAAGTCTGTACTGATAACCCTGCCAACGCCTGCGGTACATAGGGGTAGTTCTGGATATGGCCCAGGGTTCTGCGTTTCTGCCACTGGACAGGACAGGACATCTCATTGCACAAGCACAGTTGGTACACGCTAGCCATTATGTCTCAGCAAGGACTTTCTACGCCTTCTGGGTCTTATGGTGGCAGCCATTGTCATAGTGTCAATGGCCAGGCTGCACATGCAGATCCCAGAGTGGACTCTTAGAGTCCAATGGGACCAGCTGACAGATCTAGAACAAATGGTTCTAGTAATGTCTCCCTTAAACAGAGCACTCGGGTATTGGATGGAACACAACAGCCTGCTCGGTGGCATCCCATTCTCGTGTCTTACCCCATATCGTGCCCTCACTACGGATGCCTCGGGATCTGGCTGGGGAGCCCACCTGGTACCTCTTCAGACACGAGGGATGCGGAACCAGGTGGCGCGCGCTTTGCATAAGTGTCCTGGAAATGAGAACAGTCCTATACGGACTCCAAGCTTTCAAACAACATGAAGTGTTGCTGTATTCTGACAGTTGCAGTTAGCTCCAGCACTTTAACTGCCCCGGAGAGTGAAGGGTTAAAATTCTATGCCAGGCATAGAACGTTGGTCTCGAGCTCGTTTGAAAACTCTGTCTGTAATACTTTTAAATCAAACCGTCAGATTCTTTACTCAGCCTCAC
Organism: Neoceratodus forsteri; assembly: GCA_016271365.2. Classification (NCBI taxonomy): domain Eukaryota; kingdom Metazoa; phylum Chordata; order Ceratodontiformes; family Ceratodontidae; genus Neoceratodus; species Neoceratodus forsteri. The sequence continues at coordinate 392,908,173 of CM028138.1, read as the reverse complement.
TGAACAGTCGCTCCGGAGATTTCTCCTTCTGCTCGGTTCAAAGTCTGTTAAAGTTGTCGGTTTTAGTCCGCAAATAGTTCCGTTTGTCAGTTTGGGACTCTGTCTGTGGTACTGTAAGTACTTAGGATAGTTATTGTGTGGAAATTGTAAAGCTGTATTTTTTCGGTTGGTTTGGCTGAACTGATCCTTTTGAAAAATCTTTTGTGAAAAAGTTTAGTGTGTGGTTACCGGTCTGTATCGGTTTTAAAAAGAACATGAATTGAACGGTTTTTTCCAACACCCGTAACACGGTGAGAAACCGATAGGGGAGTCTTGCCTGGCGGTTGCCGTATAAAGGGTAAGTTTTGTTAGGTTGGCCATGTCTGAGAAACCCAAGAAAAAAACCTAGCCCACTGGGTTTCAACACTGCAGTGTGTGTGGGGAGGTCTTTGCTAAGGCCGATCCCCACACCACTTGTGTTTACTGTTTGGGGTTTGACCACCTCGATTCAGACTGCCAAATTTGCAAGAATTTCCCTAAGTCTACTTTGGATAAAAGGTTAGGTAGACTTAGGGAGAAGGAGGCCGAGAAATTTGCTGACCCAGAAGGCCAGTCCGGTTCAGTTCCTAACGAACCAGAAGGAGTGCCCTCTGACCAGGACGATACTTCTTCGGGCAAGAGGAGAGCCGATCCTGAGGGATTGGTTCCTACTAAAAGAAAGTGCAAGGATAAATCGTTCGGTTCAGATCCAGACCTTCGTGTTCTGACCGCTGAAGAGATAGCCAGAGTAGCCAGAGCGATTCGGATTGTTGAATTGCTTCGTCCGGTTCCAACTGATCTGGCGCCTTCTGGCAGGGGTTCGGTTTGGTTGGTTCCCCCAGTTCAGGATTATTCCCCTGAAGATTTTTACAAACCGGAGTTTGATGAGGGGGATTTTGAAGAGGATGATTATGACGGTGAAAGTCTGGATGTGCCTGTGGAACCGGACATCTCCCCAGACAGACCTTCTGGTGTTTCCCCTCCTAGGCTTTCTGAGTCCCTTCCCCACTTTCTGTTTTACAGAAAAGTGGCTCAAATCCTCCAGCTTCATATAGAGGAGGCCGTGGAGGATCAGGATTAGCCTGATTTTGTTGAGATGATGGACATCCCAGAGTCTGAGACTGTCAGCTCCCCTCCATAAGTCCTTTGGGAAACGGACACAAAAAATTCTAAGGTCTCCTAACTCTGTACCTCCTGTTGACAACAGAATGGACAAGAGGTACACCTTGTCAGGCTCAGATACAGAGTTTTTCTATCAGCAATGTAGCCATGTTGGGGTAGTGCAGGCTGCAGCCTGTAACAAGGCAAACATTCCCTTGGCTTCACACCCCCCAGACAAAGACTCCAGGAAGATAGATGCCATGGCAAAGAAGCAGTACATGGCATCAACTTTGGGGCTCAGGCAGGCTAACTATGTGGCCTATACAGCCAGGTACCAGAAGTCCAGGTGGGACACTGTACTGGCACTGGCTAAACAGGCTTCCCCCCAGCTAGCCAAGGAGCTGGAGGGGGTGGCTGCTGATGGGATTGAGGCATCAAAGGTGCAATTTCATGCTGCTGTGGACTCCAGTGATGTCATCAAGAGTCATGGCTACATCTGTGGCTCTTCTGAGAATGGCTTGGCTCAGATGTACTAGCCTTTCGCAGGACACCCAGGCTAAGGCCATGGATTTTCCTGTGGTGGGTAATTCTCTGTTTGGGGAGCAGACAGAGAATTACATGAAGAAAATGGATGAGTACAGGACCACTTATAGGAGTGCCCAGGCCAAGGAGAGGCAGGCAACTCCTCAAAGGCAGCAAGCAAGGGCAGGGCAGGCCTTTCTACCAAGCGCAGGCCTCTTCTTCCTTTTCTCAGAGGGGGTTCTTCAGAGGGAGAGGCAGAAGGGGGATGAGCAGGGCTGCATCCACTCCTCAGCCTAAGGCTCCTACCAAGTAGACACCCTGATGTGTCAGCCCGGGTGACTCCCCATTCCGATAGGCGGCAGGCTGGCTTACTTTGTCCAGGACTGGATGTCTGTTACCTCAGACAAGTGGGTCCTGGAGGTTGTAAGCCAGGGGCTAGTTCTCAGTTTCAAAAATGTTCCGAAACTGAGACCCAGATCCTTTCCACCTGCAAATACATCCGAAACCCTTGCTCTGGAGGCAGAGGTTGCCTCTCTACTGGCCTTAAGAGCCATAGAGAGAGTTCCTACCCCATATAGGGACAAAGGTATGTACTCCAGGTACTTTCTTACCCCAAAAAGACAGGGAAGTGGCGACCCATCCTAGATCTAAGATATCTAAACAAGCACCCACTAAAGTCAAAATTCAAAATGGTGACTCTGGGAACAATTCTTCCCTCTCTGAGGCCAGGAGACTGGCTATCCTCCCTGGACCTCAAGGATGCCTATTTTCACATTCCCATCAGGTGCTCCCACAGAAAGTACCTCAGGTTCGAATTGCCCTCAGGCCATTACCAGTTCAGAGCAATGCCCTTTGGCCTAACTTCAGCTCCAAGGGTGTTTTACAAAGTGCCTAGCCGTAGTGGTGGCCTTTTTAAGAAGGAAAAGGATTTCTATCTTTCCATACCTGGACGATTGGCTCCTTGTGGGCCAGTCCCCAGACCAAGTCAAGTCAGATCTGCAGGTTACCCAGCAAGTTCTCACTTCCTTGGGGTTCCTTCTCAATCTTTCCAAGTCAGTTCTCAAGCCAGTACAGCTCCTCACTTTTATAGGAGCAGAGCTGGACATGCTCAAGGCAAGACCTTTCCTTCCTCTGGAAAGGGCAAAAGCCATCTCTCAGCTGACCTCTTCCTTTCTCCCTCTGGTTTCTCGACAAGCAAGACATTTTCTTCAGCTTTTGGGCCACATAGCAGCTTCCATGGCAGTGGTCCAAGGGGCCAGGTTTCAGATGAGGGTCATTCAGTTCCATCTGAGGACCTTTTGGTCCCAAAGGAAAGATCCTTTTACCAAACTAGTTCCTGTTACTCAGACCTTAATTCAGGCCCTTCAATGGTGGCAGGACCGGGACAATCTGAGGCAAAGTGTTCCATTTGTCACTCGGATTCACTCTGTGGTTCTTACCACAGATGCTTCCCTTTTGGGGTGGGGAGCCCATCTGGGGCTCTCACAGCCCATGGACTGTGGTCCCCTCAGGAATCGCTTCTTCATATCAACCTCCTGGAGCTCAGGGCAGTACTTCTTGCCCTACAAACTTTCTCTCAGTCAGTACAGAACAAGGTGGTTCAGGTCAGGATGGACAACACTACCACCATGTGGTACATCAACAAGCAGGGAGGCCTGCCGGCCCGGTGATGCTGAGGTTGAGGCACTGGACACCACACCTCGCGCCACGCCAGCGACCGGGTTTGGGAGCAGGCTGGGAGTCACGGGGGTTGGTGGGGAAAATTGGCGTCCAGAGAACTGCTCTCTTCCCACTCTAGGGGATGGGATACGCTCGCTCATGGAGCGACCTCTGGCGGTGCCTGGGGTTCGCCGACTGAGCAGCGCGGCACATGCTGGGGAAGGGAAGAGATACGGCGCTGCGTTGTCATGCTAGCTGAGCTCCGAGGGGGTGGGAACAAAAACAAGTGAAATGCCTCCTATGCGCCGGTGAGATGACAGTGGCCCCTCCCACATCCCAGATACCGGCCCAGATGCGCCCATGAACTCTCTCCGAAGGACTCGACGACGTACAGGTAGGCCCCTCACACTTAGTTGTAGCCGCCGAAGGAGGAGAGGAATCAGCCCCGGAGATGGTACCGTGGGTCGGGTCTGCCTGTAGTCGATTGGGGGAGTGAGTCAGGGAGATGCGGAGGGTTCAGGTTGGGAGTACGGTGAAGATCTGTGTGGGTACTCCTGAAGGATGCCCGGGGTATAGGAAGAATAAATAAAGTTAAAAAAAAAAAAAAAGTCAGGGAGGCACTCAGTCCACAGTCTTGTGCACGGAGGCCGTGAAAATGTGGTCCCTGGCTTATTCCCTACAGACCTCTCTGGTAGCAGTCCACCTCCCAGCAAAGGACAGTGTGCTAGCAGATGCATTGAACAGGATTTTCCAGGGCCATCACAAATGGTCTCTGGATCCTTTGGTGTTTGAAAGTGATTTTCTCAAGGTGGGCCACTCCAGAGATAGATCTCTTTGCAGCCCCAGACAATCACCAACTTCCTCTGTTTTGTTGCAGACCCCCAGTCTTGGTCTCAGTCCCTCTGAATGCTCTGATTTTGAACTGGGAAGGGAGATTTCTTTATGCCTTCCCTCCCTTCTCTCTACTGTTCAAGGTTCTAGTCAAGATAAGGTCACAACCTTGCAAAGTGATTCTGATTGCTCCAGACCGGGCCAGGCAGCCTTGGTACCACCTGTTGCTGTCCCTAACAGTCCATCTTCCCCTGTCTCTTCCCAGGAATCGCAATCCGTTAACCTCCTCTCAGGGGAGGATTTGGTACCCCAATCTTCGGTCACTCAATCTCAAGGCATGGCTCTTGAAGAGTTGGACTTTCATCTGTCCCAAGGGGTTCTTGATATTCTCAAAGCTTCTCGAAAGCCTGCCATCAGAAAAACTTACAACTCCAAATGGAAAAGGTTCAGCATTTGGTATTCCAAGAAGCATATATCCCCAGACACTGCTGAGTTGTCTACAGTTCTGTATTATATTTTATTTATTTATTTATTTCACTTTTGTTGACCGGGTAAGTGCACTAGACAAATCCTGCCTATTTTCAGGCACGACCCGGGGAAGGATCCATACAGATGAATGCCAACTGAAATTGAACCAGATTAAGCTGTTGGTGGTATTTATAGTGAATTATGGTTCACCTTATGGCCTAGGCCTCAAACCAGCTACTCTCAAAGTTCATTTGTCAGCTGTTTCTGCTTTCCTGTCAGTGGGGAAGTCTTCCTCTCTGTCATCTCACCCTGTATTCTGTAAATTTTTCAAAGGATTGCTTCATACCAATCCCCCTTTTAGGGATCCTGCTCCTGCCTGGGATTTGAATATTTGCATTGCTCAGCTTATGCAACCCCTCTTTGAGCCTATGTCCTCAGCAGAGCTCAAGTACTTAACTTGGAAAACTGTGTTTTTGGTTGCTGTTACCTTTGCCAGACGAATCAGTGAATTGTAAGCCCTGTCAGTTGAGCCTGACTTCATTTCATTCCATCGAGATAAGGTGGTCCTTAGAACCAATAGAAGGTTCTTACCCAAAGTGGTTTCGTATTTCCACTTAAACCAATCTGTGTCTTTTCCTGTGTTCTTCACTGATCATACCTCCTCAGGAGAGCGGAGGCTACACAGTTTAGATGTTAAAAGGGCCCTGAAGTTACTACATAGAGCTTACAAAGGGTCACAGGTTTGACTCCCTCCAGTTGTTCCTTACTTATGGGGAAGTAGGTAAGGGCAAACCTGCCACCAAGAGAACCATTGCCAGGTGGATTGTGTCCTGTATCCAGTTCTGCTATGTGAAACTGGGAAAAATTTCACCCTCAGGTCTGAGGGCTCATTCCACTTGAGGTACAGCTGCATCTCTTGCTGCGGCCAGGGATATTCCTTTGTTAGAAATTTGCCAAGCAGCCACCTGGAAAACAGTTCGTACCTTCACCAAGCATTACTCTCTGGATATCCAGGCTAGGAGTGATGTTAGGTTTGGCACAGCAGTACTTCAGAGCCTATTCCCAAAGTAGGTTATGTCCCTCCTCCTTGGATGTGCTGCTTGGTAGTCTGCAATTGTCAGAATACAGCAAGATTTCATGTTGTTTGAAGAAAAAATTACTCACCTTAGTAATTATGTTTCTTCTAATGGAGTCTTGCTGTATTCTGACCTCCTTCCCTGCCTCCCCTCTCAGAACCTGTTTTGGAAAGTGGTTGGGCAGGTGCAGTGTTGCACCTCAGGGATGTCTTCAGCCCACTTTCTGTTGTGTTGGGTGCTTTGTGTTTGATTAGTTAAGTGTTTTTATGCTTTACTGCTTGGTTTTTGGTCTTTGGGTTTCCTGACTTGAGTCTTTTAGGAATCTAAAGCCTTTGTTGCCGGTTGGCTAGTAGGAATTTTACAGTTTCCACATTATCTTGTCAGTGAGTTTTAGCTTGTAAGAATCTGATGGTTTGGTTTCAAAGTATTACAGACAGAGTTTTCAACCGAGCTCGAGGCCAACGTTCTATGCCTGGCATAGAATTTTAACCCTTCACTCTCCAGGGCAGTTCAAGTGCTGGAGCTAACTGCAATTGTCAGAATACAGCAAGACTCCATTAGAAGAAACATAATTACTAAGGTGAGTAATTTTTTCTTCCAGGACTACTTGTCCCTAGATCCTCTGTTAATGCTAACTGACAACGTTAGTGTGGTGCATTATATCAACAAACCGGTGGGGGGTGGCTCATTCTTACCTGCTGTGCAGGGAAGCAATACTAGTTTGGTATTGGGCTCTGGAACACAGTCTGGAACCATCAGCAGTACATGTTACAGGCGTCCAAAATGTCTTGGCAGGCAAGCTAAGCAGGTCACAGTCTGGGATGCACGAGTGGGAAGTGCTGACCTCGATGGTAGATGACTTGCTCGAAAGATGAGGTCATCCAGAGTTGGACCTTTTTGTGTCCCCACACATTGCAAAACTGCCATGTTTTTGCTCGCTTGGTCCAGGGCCTGGAGTTTTCTGTCAAGATCCTCTTCTGGAAAGGGAGGTTTCTGTATGCCTTCCCTCCCTTTCCACTAATTCAGAGAGTACTACTCAAGCTGGAGATGGAGGGGGCAACTCTAATATTCATTGCTCCCTTCAGGCCTTGTCAGATATTGGTATCCCCTGCTGCAACAGCTGTCAGTGGACCCCCAGTACCTCTGCCATTGTGCAAAGGTCTACTGTCGCAGGAACAGGGAACCCTAGTCCATCCCTACATCTGCATGTGTGGCTTCAGAAGACATAGCCATAGCTCACTTTGGGGTATCACAGAAAGTGGCTGATGCTCTGTTGGCTGCCAGAAAACTGTCTACCAGACACCTGTTCTGTGCAGTGGAAGCGGTTCGCTTTGGGGGCTGCTTCACATGACCTGGATCCATTTACCTGACCAGTCAGTCAGGTTCTAGAATACTTGCTGTCTTTATCGGATTCAGGCCTGCTGTATTCATCAATCAAGTGGCACTTGGGTGCTGTATCAGCCTCCCATGTGTCTGTGGGTGGCCGTTGTTACGAGCCTAACTTTGGGGGGGGGTGCGGCAGGACCTCCTATTTGCAGAGAGGATCCCCCTTTACAGCGGTTGTAGGGTTCAGGAAAATCACCAACCTTCCTTTTCCAGTGGGAGGGTAGAAACTGCAGTTTCGAGTTCCCTTGACTCTGCACTACGTTCAATGTTTGAATCCCACCACTGTCACTGGCTATCTCTTGCCTAAGTAGTTTTGTAGGATAGCTGAGCGGTCACGATCTTTATCAAGGCACACAGTCTTTGCAAAACCCTTCTGTTAAAATATTCGATCACACAATCAGACCTCAGGCAGAGTTGATAAGAAAATCATAAAAGTTAACTTAAATAAAAGCAATACAGAAAATTCTACAATTTGGAAGAGCTTTGAACTGCAGACAATGCCAAAAATAACACTGGATGGTTTATAGAAAACACTAGAAACTATTGTTCTAAACTATACCTTATTTTGATGTTAGAGTCCAGAAAGATTAAATGTTCTGGTGGAGATAACAGTTCATTAGGCCACAGAGTTGTAGCAAGTTTGTGTTCCAGTTCTCTGGATGTCCTTTTAAAAAAAAAGTCTCCAGGTGCTTCATTGGCGAAAAGTCTTGTTTTCCAAAATTCTGACTTAAAATCAGAATTTTCTGTTCAATATGTGAACAGTCTAATTTCCACAAAACCACAGGTTTTGTTCTAAAAGTAGAACCAAAACCCCATATGCTTCAAACTAATGTATATATTGTAACAGCTTAAAATGTCAGCCCTAAGACCCTCCAAGTCTTCCAGCTTTTGATTCCAAGCTAAAACTTCTGAACTGCCCTGAGTTCAAAATGTACCTCTGATAAATACAGTCTGAATGGTCATTTTACAAGCCCCACCCACAGTGTAATGGGGTGTAACAGTTTACCTTTCCTGCAGGTGTCACTGTGGTTCCATGTCAACCCTAGTAACATCTGGTCCATGCGTTTGATTTGACCCCTAATCCCAAGGTCATTACGTTACTTTTTTCCCGTCACTGGAACTTACATGCTCAGTTTTGTATGATAGGTTACGTCTTCCTGAATCCTAAACCTGTCTCCCTCATCTGGAGACGTACTAGATCCACCCTAGCCATTATAGCAATTCTGGCTATTTTGTATGTTATTCCTAAAAGCCTTTTAAAGAGACACTGTCTTACTCCAAAGTCCATTACAGCACATACAATAGGAACCCAAATAAAGGATATAGGCCTATCACGCGACATCCATGTGGTTGCTCAATTGGAGGTAGCCCATACGATTTTGAGTGGCATTTTACACATAAAGCCTCGCATTCAAAATCCAGTCCCAGCTTGGGATCTGAATTTTATTTTGGAAAAGCTGTCTTTGGATCCTTTTGAGCCAGCCACCAGTTGTGGCTTATGCTTTCTGTCTAGGAAAGCGTTATTTTTAATTGCAATTACTTCTGTTTGAAGGATTTCGGAGCTACAGGTTCTAGTGTGTGAGCCGCCTTTATTTGATTTCCCACAAAGACAGGGTGTCTTTGTGTGCTTATCCTGAGACCTTACTTTGAGTTGGAGCTCTTGCAGCATGCAGTAACCATAAGGACTAAGCCGCCAGGCGCCAGGACCCCACGGAAAACGTCTTGGTAGCAGTCTTCAGCAGGGACCGCCCCTGACGTCGGCCAGTGGTATAAAAGGGGAGGTGCCCAGTCCCACCTTAGTTCTTTTTTCTGCCGTTGACCCGTTCGCATCGGTTCCAGACTCCTCCTGCTACAGTCTACCACCATTGCACATTTACCTGTGTTTATTTTACTTTTTCTAAAAATTGTGATTATTTTCCTTTTTTCTCTGCATGTCTTTGTCACCAGCCTCCTCAGTCGAGCGGCACAAATCTAAGTGTGTGTGTGTGTGTGTGTGTGTGCATGCGACATGTAGCTCCCATCAAAAGATGGCCACACGGCCTGTCTTTTCTGCCTGGGCCCAAACCATGACACAGAGGACTGCCAGAGCTTTAACCAAAGAACTAGACTACGCCATCAGAAGGCCCTTAAAGCCCACCTTCTAGAGAATCAACTTGCCGCCATGCAGAAGCAATCTTTGGGGAAAAGTCCTTCTTCCTCTTCCTCCATTTCAGGGGGGCCTCAACGTCGTTCACGACTCACCAGGAGAAGAAGGTTTCAGGGAAGCACAAATCTTGGGTCAAGGACAAGGAGAAGACCCGGACATGTTCCCGCCTACGGTCTCCCAATAAGAAGAAGACCGTCTCCAGTTCCTCCGCCCATGGGGAATTGGACCATCCTAGCTGGCCTGCCTTCACCTCTTTCAGGCAGGCAGCGGACAAACCTTCCTCCTTAGTACTGACGTCACTCAGGGTCCAGAACTCCAGTCTTGGCCATGCAGCCCCAGAAGGGAAAGGCTGTCCCTAAGTCCACGGGCTCTTCCTCAGGTTGCGGGGCTGGTAGAAGGGTCAGCGGTTTGGTGCCCGACATCCGCCCAGCCATGGCTTCTGTGTCTTTGGACAAGGGTTCCCAACGCCAAGAACATGTGTCTGCCTCAGTGGCCTCTGTGGCACCTCTGCTCCACTCTACAGTGATGTCTCCATGGGCTACAGCTAAGCCGGTGTCAGCCGTGTCCCTGGACCAGCGCCAGCAAATGCCTGCTGTCCAGCGTTCAACCTGGCAACCCCCCCCCCCGGTTGTTGCCGGCTTCTGCAGCATCACCGTTGGATATGCATGCCTTCCCCACACCGACAACGGAAGACCTGATGCCCGTGGTCCCTAATCCTAAGGACCAGACACCCGGACGTCTGATGCCAGCTGCACTGATGCCTGCTGATCCACAGCCCCAGGCTCCCACTGGCCCTTCAGGTCCTCAGATCCCTCTTAGCAAGGTGAAGAACCTCTTCTGCTTGTTTTGGAATGAAATCAAGGTGGACCTTTTCTCACCTAAATCTTCTGAGCCAGTCGTAGTTGAACCTGAGCCGGAGCCTACCCCTCAGCCTAAAATCCCTACCCCATGCCTTGATGGTAGGTGCAAGGGCCAGTCCGAGCACAGGGGCTGTAGGCACAGATATTCATCTTCTCGGTTGTCAGGCTACCGTTGGCATTGCTCCACAAGTGGGCGTCGGCATGGGTTCTCCTCCTCTAGTTTGGAGGAGTCGAGCCTCAGCTCTTCTTCCTTCTGCAGGCCCTCTGAGCCCAGGGGTCATCGACCCACACCAGATAACCGGGACACCCCTAGATCCCCTCCTGACAATCCATCATTCATGGACGTCATGAGGCACATCCAGAGCATCAGTGGCTGGGAGACTGAGGACCTGGATCCCGAAAGGCACAGACTGGCCAAGTACCTGCGCCAGAAGGAACCAAAGCCTACTGATACCCCCGCTGGTGGATACCTTCCAAGACCTTACTAGGTTAACTTGGAAGCATCCCTCATCTTCATCCGCAGTATCAGTGAAGTCAGACAGGCTCTATAGGACACCCAGAGATGAGCCTTTTCTTGTGGAGCATCCAGTGGCCAAATCCATGGTCATAACTATGGCCCACGACAGGTCAAAGAGGCCCAAACACCTCAGTAATCAGCCTCCTGACCAAGAATCCAAGCATCTGGATCAGCTGGGCAAGAAGGTATACATTTCAGCTACTTGCTTTATCAGAGCCCTAAATTTTCTCACCTACGTGGTGCAATATCAAAACGACCCTGTGGGAAAAGAGCATGGAGTTAGTCCAGGCTGTGCCGGACGCACCTCAGAAGACAGAACTCCTGGACTTACTAAAATCTGGCTCTGACATGGGCATGCATATTTTGTGGCCCTTCTACGATACTGCTGATATGGCTGTCAGAGTGGCCACCACTGGCATCTGTATCGAGTGGCATCGGATCTCGGAATTCACCCAAGACCTTCAGGCCAGAATCATGGACCTCCCTTTCAAGGGCTCTGTCCTCTTTGGGGATGAGGCTGAAAAGCTCATCGCTCTCCTCCAAGACTCCGGCAAGGCTATCTGGTCTGTCCAGAAAATGTACAAGGCCAACCAGACGCTATTTAAGAGGGAGGGTTTTAAGAGGGGTTTGAAGAATGCATTTTCAGAATACTGATTGACTCATTGTCTTGCTTCTGTTGAATATTTAATGTTTTTAACTGTTTTAATTGTTTATGTAGGGCACCTTGATAACTGAAAGGTGCCTTAGAAATAAAATTATTATTATTAAGATACAGTCCTTTCTGAGATCCTCTGGACAGCAATCTCGGAACTAGCAGCAGCAGTGAAGTGGTTATAAATGCAAGGCCACCTCCCAGACCCCTGGAGGTTCCTCTTCCAGAGCCACCAAGTCCTCCCAGGCTGCTCTCCCTACCCTGGAAGCCTCGGCCTGATTCCTTGCTTGACCCCTTCCCCAAGCAGAGACTCTGGGAGAGGTGTGGGGGGGGGGTCACTTCTCCCTTTATCTGGAGGAATGGAGCAAAATAACTACCGACCAATGGGCCCTTCAAATCATAGAGAGGGCATACATTGGAGTTCCTGGAGAGACCACTGGAAAACCCGCCAGTGACCTGCCACTACCCCCAGTCACACGTCGCCTTGATCAAAGAGGAAATTCAGGCACTTCTTCAAAAGCGGGCCATAGAGCCAGTTCCCCCAAGTTAAAGGGGAAGGGATTTTATTCCCATTTCTTCCTTGTACCCAAAAAGACAGGGGATTTTCCCCCTATTCTGAACCTCAGCCATCTGAAGAAATATGTTGAGTACAAGAGGCTTACTTTCCCTTTTTCACCAGGAGGAATAGCTCTGCTTCCTGGACATGCAGGATACGTACCTTCACATCCTGGTGTTCCAGTCACACAGAAAATACCTGCGCTTCCTCTTCCAGGGACACCATTACCAGTTCCGAGCCTTGTCATTCGGCTTGTCCTCGACTCCTGAGAGTTTTCACCAAGTGCCTAGTGGTGTTGGCTGCGGCCCTCGAGAAGAAAGGCCATTACGTCTTTCCCTACCTAGACGATTGGCTTCTGACAGCACCTATGAGGGCTCAGCTGCTAGGAACTCTCGCAGACACCTTTTCTCTCTTATGAGAACTGGGGATCACTCTGAACCTGCTGAAGTCATCCCCATGGCCCAGCCAAAGACTTCAATACATTGGAGTGATTCTGGACACAGCACAGGGCAAGCCTTTTCTACCATCAGACAGAGTAGACTGCCTTCTGTCTCAGGCTCGGAAGGTGTCAACATCCAAGCAAATCTTAGCCAGGGCATTCTTACAAATGCTAGGTCACATGGCGGCTGCCATACCGACCATTCCCCTGGCTCGCCTGCACAGAAGGGTCCCCCAGAGAACACTCAGGGTGCAGTGGGACCTGTGCTCAGATGACCTGGAACAACTGGTCTCTGTCTCCGACCCAGTTTGCTGGGTCCAGAATTGGTAGATTGGCCCTATCAGCCTCTCCATAGGGGTCCCCTTCAGACAGGAGTCCCCACGGCAGACCCTAACCGCGGATGCATCGGGGCAAGACTGGGGCGCCCAATTAGCAGATCAGCAAACTTGAGTGACCTGGTCCTCTGTAGAGCAGACCCTACATATCAACATTCTAGAGATGCGAGCGGTCCTTTATGCCCTTCAAGCATCCCAGATGGACCTTCATCCAGGCCCTCTTCCAGTTCAGACCGACAGTATGTCAGTGGTCTTTACATCAACAAGCAGGGGAGATCTCATTCATATCTCCTCTGCAGGGAGGCCATGAGGGTCTGGCACTAGGCCCGGAAACATCACCTAGAGCTTACCGTCGTGCATGTTTCAGGCACCCAAAACGTCTTGGCCGACAGCCTAAGCAGGTCTTGGTCCAAAGCCCACATATGGGAATTACTCCAGTCAGTCGCAGAGCAGGTGTTCGACAGATAGGGATGACCAGAGTTGGACCTTTTTACGTCCCCACTTGACATCAAACTGCCCAATTTCTGCTCTCTAGATCCAGGACCTGGTGTTTTCTGGCCAGATGCGTTGTCCTTCTGTTGGACAGGGAGGTTTCTCTATGCCGTCCCTCCCTTTGCTGGACTCTAGAGGGTTTTCCTCAAGCTGCAGGCAGAGGGAGCAGAGATGATTCTCATTGCTCCTTACTGGCTTCATCGGATTTGGTTCCCGCAACTACAGCAGTTGGCAGCGGAATCTCCGGTTCCTGTGCCTCTGAGATCACACCTGCTCTCCTAGGTCCAGGTCTCTTTAGTCTACCTGGATCTCAAGTCCCTGCACCTGCATGCATGGCTCCTGCAGTCCTAGCAGTTGCCAGATTTGGGGTCTCTTCTAGAGTAGCTGATGTCCTAGTGGCTGCTAGAAAGCCTTCCACTAGGTCCACTTACACCTTGAAGTGGAAGCAGTTCTACCTGTGGGCCTCTGCTCACCCCCTTGATCCTTTCACTTGTCCAGTGAACTCCATTTTAAGTATCCCCTCTCTCTCTCTGTCAGACTCTGGTCTGAGCTGTTCCTCTGTCAAGGTGCACCTTTCTACCATCTCTGCGTACCATGCACTGATAGAGGGCAAGACCCTTGCCCAGTTGGATTTGTCCCGCACCTTTTTGCGTGGCATCCTTCACCTGAAACCTTCCATTTGGGACCTGTCCCTCCCTGGGATCTTTTGTTTATGTTAGAAAAACTTACCTTGCCTCCCTTTGAACCGGCTGTGGAATGCAAACTACGCTTTCTGTCGTGGAAAGCTTTTTTTAGTTGCAATTACTTTCACTCAAAGGATTTCCAAGCTTCAGGCCCTTATGTGTAAGGAGCCTTATTTGGTTTTTCACAAGGACAAGGTGTCCTTGTGAACTAATCCTAAGTTTCTGCCGAAGGTGGTATCTGAGTTCACTCTGAATCAGGACATCCATCTTCCAGTTTATTATCCAGAGTATTCAAACAAAGGGATGCCTTACTTCATACTCTGGGTGTCTACAGGACGCTTCATTACTACCTTCAACGCACCGGTCCTATCAGAAAGACCAATCAGTTGTTTGTTTCTTTGACCCCCAAATTGGTAGGGGCACCTGTTACTAAACAGACGCTAAGTGGTTAGTTAACTACATCGTTTTCTGTTACCGTAGGTACAATAAGCCTTTACCGGGTCCGGTAAAAGGTCACTCTACCAGGGGTATGGCTACTGCCTTTGCCTCTTTAAAGAATGTTTCTGCAACAGACATATGCACTGCTGCCACCTGGACTTCTATTCACACCTTTGTTAAGCACTACAGTTTGGACATTGCTTTCAGAGGCAAGACTGGTTTTTACCTGGCTGTTCTCCAAGTCCTGCTGTCCTGAAGGCCCATGGCTAATTTTAGCCTCTCCCTGTGCCTGTCAGTCTCTTCTCCTTGACTGCTTGGGACTTGGTCTTTATGGATATTGCCTGCTGCAAGAGCTCCAACTCGAAGTAAGATAGTACAGTTACGTAAGAACTTACCGTAATAGTAGATCTTCGAAAGGCGCCCTTGCAGCAGGTGCTGCTTTCCTTCCCCCCTTCCCCCTGGTATTCCTTCTGCTCTCCTTTATTACAACTCAATCCTCATTGGTTCTCCTTTCATCCTAAGCTCTGGATCTCCGGCGGCAGAACTGAGGTGGGGCTGAGGACTGCCCCTTTTATACCATTGGCCAACGTCGGGGGCAGTCCCCTCTGAAGATTGCTAGCTAGAAGTTTTCCGTGGGGTTCTGGTGCCTGGTGGCTTAGTCCTTATGGTTATTGCCTGCTACAAGAGCTCCTCTTGCAGATCTACTGTTATGGTAAGTTTTTACATAACTGTACTTTTCTGCTGAAGGTGGTGTCTGAGTTTAATTTCAATCAAACCATCCACCTACCAGTGTATTATCCAGACCATGCCAATCCATGGGAAGCATTGATACATACCCTAGATGTGTATTGAATATTCAGATACTATACACAAAGGACTATAGAAAGTCATTGCAGCTTTTGTTTCATTTGCCCCAGGAAAGATGGCACCTCAGTTTCTAAACCATGCTTATCCAAATGGCTAGTACACTATAGTACCTTCTGTTACAAGAAATATGGTAAAGAACTTCCTGGTGTGGTTCATTGCCATTCTGCTAGAGGCATGGCCACTTTTGTAACTTGTTCTCGGAATGTTTCCATGCAGTACTGTCCACACCTCCAATAAACATTACAGTCTGGACATTGTCTCTCATAGACAAGCTGGGTTTGGCCTAGCTGTGCTACTAGGTCCATAATCATATGCCTGCAGGCTGTAATTGCCCAGACTGTTAGCTTTTGGTACTGCTTGGAATGCATTCCAGAGGTGTGGCCTGATGAAAGAGATATCCTCGAAGAAGGTAGAACAGTTATGCAAGAACTTACTGTAACAGTAAATCTTAGAGAGAATCTCTTTCATCAGGTCATGCCGTCCCACCCTCCTTCCCCTTCAGGGTTGTGACAAAGGATCTTTGTACTGCTGTCCCCATAGCTGTATTTCCCAGCACTGTCTCTCTCCTGGTATGCGGAGTGCTGGGTTCTTTCCTGGATCCCTAGAGGGAGGCCCTCTGAGCATGATCTCCAGTGAGGAACTCAAGAGAGGAGGTGCCGCCCACATTTATATAGATGCTGACACGTGACGTTGTCATGGGTGGCCCCTGCCTGACTGCTTGCAAAAGTACCCATGTGTTCCTAGCTCTGACACAGGTATAGTTCCAAAGGTGTGGCCTGATGAGAGATTTTCTCGAAGATCTATTGTTGCTCTAAGTTCTTATGTAACTGTTCTTTCCTGCAGTAAATCTGCTGCATAATTGGATTGCATCCTGGCAGGCTGCACTGTATGGTGTGTCTTTTACTGGCCATCACTTGCGGTGTAAATACATTCCCTGTGATGGAAACCCCTTTGCTCAAAAGGTGTTGGAGACTGAGCAGAGGGTCCCAAGTGTTTTTTATAACTTGCCAGAATGTAACTTTTGGTGGACACATTGGTCATTGTACCTTGAGGATGTCCACATTTGTAGTATTGGTCTGTGGGAATGGAGCCCATCTTTTGGTGTTTTGTAAGCATGTAGTACAGCACTTGCTGCATGAGTATCTCGTCAACCAAGGATGTAGCCTGTTTGTTGAACTGCCACATTTTATCCCACTTCCAATCACTAGTGTCGGTTTGCAGCTGTCTGTTCCGCCATTGTGATACTTCCATGGCTTTTCCACAGTACTCACCAAGGATCTATGCCTGGTTGATACAAAGCATAGTAACCTAAGATTCTGAGGGATTTCCAGTCTGATGAGTCAATTTATTTATTTGTAATTTTTGAACTGGAAAGGCTAGGCACACTAAGCTGTGACCAGTTGGTCCCAGGTGCGTCGGGTGGTGGCGGTTGCATTAACCTGTTTGTATTGAATCAGTACTTAGTTTTCCTCTGAGACAAAATAGCATGCTGAATCTGGAGGTAACAGAAATGCCTCCTTGGCTTGAATGTGAAAGGTGTTCTGTAACTATGGGAACGATGTGAATCCTGCTGAACCCAGTTTGCTGGAGAGTCACAAACTTCTTTCTGTCTCCATTCCAAGTTGTTGATTAGCTTGCCAGCAGTTCTGATGTTGTGATTACCCTGAAGCGGTTGTTCTTTCCTCAACCTAAGGCATGCTTTAGCGTTCTTGAGTAGAGACTCGCATGAAATCTATTTGTTTAGTGCGTACCTTACAACCAATATATTTTGCTTGTTGCGCACGTGTGAAGTGTTTTGAGATACTTTTGTGGGAAATGCATTGTATGAAAATGTATTACATTTTACTAAAGAGGCGAACACCTCTCTCTGCAAGTTGTGATAGTGTGTGACCATCCCCAGTCCTAGTGTTTCAGCTGTGGCATGTATGTTCCCCAACAGTGCCAGCAGCATGAGGGCTGTTGTGGACAACTGGTGACAAAATGTAGGAGGACTCTTTGGAACCTGGGCTGGAGTGGATAAGTGGGAGCACTGCCAAAATATGTTACAAAAGAAAAAAAAAAAAAGAAGAAAACTTGCTCCATCTATATGTTAAGGAGCTGACGAGGGAAGCAGTCTCTAATGGAGTGATTGTCTCCTTGTTTTTCCCAGGTGCCCGTTGGAGACCAACCCCCTGACATTGAACAGCAGATAAAGGAGACGATCCTCACATATATTAGTAATCCCAACTCCCTGATTCTGGCCGTCACTGCTGCCAACACAGATATGGCTACCTCTGAAGCCCTGAAGCTAGCCCGGGATGTGGACCCTGATGGTAAAGTACGAAATAAGCCTGTAGCTTAGTAGAGATCTTCAGAAAACTACACTTAAAGTAACAGAGGAAAGTGGGAGGACTAATTCCATATCACTGCACATTTAGTTTTTTTTTTTTTTTTTTTTTTTTTTTACTGCTGAGGCTATGTTGAGAGTGCAGTGACACACTCCATGGAGTGTGGCAGTGTTGCACATTACCACACTTCCTGGGTGGCTACAAGCATGAGGTAGACTACCTGAGGTGTACTGTCAATAAACAAAATGAAGAGGCAGAGTGTATTTAGATTTTCTGGAGTCTTATATTGAGGCATGCACCTTATTGAGAGGCTGCATCATATATCTATGTAGAAAAGTGTTGCCATGCCTAAATAATGAACAGCTGTGTGATTCATACAAGTTGATTTGTGTCTGTATACACAAAAAACATTCCGTGGTTTGGGGTGTGACCTGGCATTGATTGCATTAGTGAGCAAAACCAGAAAACTGGCATATGGGAGAGCCGCACTGAGTTCTGGAAGGTTTTTGCTCACAAGTGTAGTAAGTACTGTATATAACTTCAAAGCCTTTGCTATTCTGTGTATACAAGGATTTTTTTTTTAGTATTCTGCTTTTGCCTTAGTGAGATTAGCACTATGGTGTCATGTGCCATGATGAGACGACACAAAGAAGAGTGGGATAACAGGCTTATAGTGTACGGCTGGTCGCTTTTCTAGTAGGGAAGCTGAGACATTCCAGCCTTATTGTACCATAGTTCTGATGTCAGGTTGTTAGTGTATAGGTGGTCCCTTTTCTCCCATAGGGAAACAGACATCTCAGCCTTGTTGTGCCAGCAGTTTAACAACAGGATGCTGTTGTACCATTGTTCTGATGTCAAGTTGATGGTACAACAGCATCCAGAAATTGCTCAAACGTACAAAGTAACTGTCAGTTTTAGTGCTTGAATTTATTTATTTTTTTTAACTTTCTATTTTTCCCCCCTACCTCCCACCATCTCTGACCCTTTGGAGGCACCTGGGAGTCATTCCTCTGCCAGCCACCCTACCTATGACCTATCTTGCATCCCATGGAGCTGCAGCCATCCCCCTAGGCGGGTAACGAGGTGAGGCCCGTACACACTGTGCACATCTAGTTGCTTCGGGCAAGGCAGCCTAGGTGGGTGGTGGCACATCGTGGGCATGCTCCTGGTACTCTGTCTTCCCAGAGATGGAAGGCTTTTTCCGGTGTTTCTCCCTCGCGTGGTGTGCGCCCTTGACGTCAAGGTGCTGTGCGCCGAAGTCCACCATGTGTCTCAACCATTCCCTCCTGCAAGTAGACTTGCTGTACCCCGAACCTCCGCTCTGGGTCAGGCAAACAGTGGGCCTAGGCCCCCCTCCCTCCTCCTGGAGAAGGCGAGCAGTCGTGGGGCGCCAAGCCTTCTCTCTCCCGCCCCAGCGACCCGCGAGTCCGCCCCGACGCGGGTCGCCGTTGCAAGCGGAAATCCAACCGCTGTGAGTTTCTTTTTTAACTGTTTTACACTATAAAATGATCCAAAGGTGCACAACACGACAACATTCCCATCTCGGGGAACCTTGAGACATCATAGACCTTTTACGATGTCACAGCGTTCCACTCAATGGAAAAAAACAGCTTGTACCATTGGCCAACTATTCTGTTAGTTGCTTGGGAGCCAGTGAGTTGTGCAAGTACTGTAATTCCACAGCATGTTAGCCAGAGAGGGTATCAGCTTGTATATAAGGCCTCCTTATTTTGAGCGGAGTAATCCTGGTGCTGCTTTGTGTCTTGTAGGGCGGAGAACACTTGCTGTCATAACCAAGTTGGACTTGATGGATGCAGGGACCGATGCAATGGATGTACTGATGGGCAGGGTTATTCCAGTGAAGCTGGGCATCATCGGGGTTGTCAACAGGTGAGAAGTAGCTGGCCAACAGCCAGTACCAATGCAGTGGATCGGCAGCTACTCACTGTTGTTCACATGCTAGATTTTCTCACAGTTGGCCAGTATGAACAAGATGTGATCAGTTCTCAAGTAGACTTGTGTCTGTCTTCCTTGATGTATGTGTTCAGTATGTTGTGCCCCTGCCTAGTTGAGGATCTGTATTTTTGTTCACTTCTTGGTCACTCACAAAATAACTTGGCACTCAGGTTTCCTACAGTGGAAGTCATAGCACTCAAAAATAATGTGCAAATGTCTTTATTCAGGTGAATCTTGGTGTACATTACAACAGTCATTAGCAACACGAACCTTAGTGGTAGACTCCACACTGCACTGCCTTCTAGGAGCCACGTCCTGGCCTACCATTCCTGGTCTTCCTTCCAGGTGTTGCATCCTGGCCTTCCCTATGGAGCCCACATTGCTGGCCTGTTTTTTTTTCCAGGGGTGGCATCCTGGCCTGCCTTCTGAGGGTCCTGTCCTGGCTTGACTTCTGAGGGTCCTGTCCTGGCTTGACTTCTGAGGGTCCTGTCCTGGCCTGCCTTTCGAGGGTGCCGTCCTGACCTGCCTTGTGAGGGTCCTGTCCTGACCTCCCTTGTGAGGGTCCTATTCTGACCTGCCCTCCAAGGGTCCCATCCTGGCCTGCTCTCTGGGGGCTGTGTTCTGACATGTTCCCATCTGCTGGTCAGTGTATGTGCATCGAGAATGTAATTCCTGAGCACACGGGGGTTAAAATACATGGATTGTGTATTTTGAATTGGTTTCAGATGAGAACTAGTTAGTGGGGCTGTCCGGGGCCGAAGTCTGGGTTTGTAGGAAGCGTGGTGGAAAGCATACTGTCATATTCTGTTTGATGTTTATCCTGTAGGAGTCAGCATGACATCAACATCAGAAAGAACATCAGTGAGTCCCTTCAAGATGAGCAAGCATTCTTCCAGAAGAAATATCCCTCACTTGCTACCCGCAACGGCACTAAGTACCTCGCCAAAACCCTCAACAGGTAAGAGACCAGAGTCAGGGTGACCCAGTTCCCAAAGAAAGCCTGGTTTCTTGTCTTTAGTGAGAGGATCCTTGGCAATCTCTGGGCTTAAGTTTTTTCCTATTAATGATCAGAATGTAATTAAAGAGCACCAGTCGTTCTCAGAAACAAACGAAACAAAGCCCTTCAGACCTCTGGAGATAGTTTACCTGTACAAGAATACTGTAGTACTCTTTACATAATTATTTTAGATCAGTCATTAAGAAAGGGAACTAACTGTATTTTGACTCTTAGGAGTCGGGTGACCAATCCCTTCCCCTTTCTGGTGTGAGCTGTCCACCCCCAGGCTTCTGCTTTGCTGTTATTCTGAAGAAATTTATAACATAAAGTTAAATGTGTTTCTGTTAGTAATGTTTAAAATATGCTAGGTGAAAGAAGTTAGCTATGAATATCGTCACATTCGATTGTCTGCTCATTTGCATTCATAGTCACCATTATCACGCAGTGCTGAGTGAGGGTAACTGTATTAGTCCACCAGACTCAACTACACCAAAATGATGGGGCTGATAAGTTAATGGCATGACTGATCACAAGACTTTTGGCAGTATAGCCTAGAGGTTAGAGTAACAAGCGGTGAATGAGCTTGGTACATCCAGCAAACTTGGGTTTGATTCCTACAACCTACCACTTGCATATTGTGCAACTCTGAACAAGTCACTTAATCTTCCCAGTGCTCCCGGATTGCCCCTGAAAACAGGCACGTGTGCCTAGTGGGTCTAACCCGGTTATCAAAGAATAAAATAAATATCGAGCAATCCTGCCTTTGGGGCTGGTGTTGCATCCAGTATTGGTAGGAGGGGGGGACCTGCCTTGGGGAAGCTTGGGGGCTCTTTTTCATTACCACTCTGGTTTAGGAGACACAGGTATATCTTCTATTGCTTATGTCCTCGGCCAGTGACAGGCATTCAACCCTTCATAGAAGGAATGACACTAATAAGTGAATATATAATAATGTTAATTTTTCTAAGTAGTATATGACTTGTATTAGGCTCATTGGGGCTTAAAGGAAATGTGAGTCAGCTCTTGCTGTTATTATTGAATACTAAATAGGGCCTATGTAGAGGTCGATTGCAGTTCCTGTAGCATCATTTAATAAATACTCGACATGAAAGCATTGACTACGCTATGCTTCATGGTGTATTAACTCTTTTATTACATAAAGATGCTTGTACCCCCCCAACAAGTCGTACCATCAGAAGGAATGTTCTTCACTCCGTATATAATGTATACGTGTACTGCCAATTTTTCTGTCTGTACTGTCTCTTTGTCAGCCTGTCATGTAATGTGATAGGCGTATAAATAAAAAGTTAGAAGTTGAAGCTTATGATCTTTTTTTAGCTAAGAATGTTTTCCCGTCAAATGGGCTTGAAGAAGAAACTGCATGTATGTAGCACTTTTCATACAATATTGTACCGTACATAGTAAGAGAGATGGCACACAGTGGGTAAACTGGGCACACACCAAGCACATGGAAATAGAAGTTCTGTTTAATAACTAGCCTGATGTATGTGTCATGCTAACACCCATATGTATCGACTTGGAACAGTGAATCTCCCTTAGAGGGGGGAGTTAACATGTAAACTGTCACCATTAAATGCCCCAGCCAGTCAAGTAATGCAATTATATCAATCATCTCATCATAACAAAATAATGGTGCAAAATGCAAAAAAACTGAGTGCAAACACCTTCATGCAACTAATGATGAAAATTGTGGCCTAAACTGCAGACCTGTGCTTAATTCCTTAAATGAGTGACAGTTCATACTAAATCTAATGTATCTTTTTAAAAACAGCAGTATCAAAGGACACAGTATTAAGTAGAGATCATTGCAACTAAAATTCTCCACAGGCTTAGGGAAAAAGGGGAGGAAGAGAGAAAAAAAGGTGGGGGGGGGCTGAAAAGTGACCGATACAACCAATATGGTATTAATTCATTAATTTTTTTTTTTTAATTAAACAGATCCAAAGGACTAGATGGGTATCTGGTCATAAATTAGTAACCTAGACTAATTATTACTAAAAATTATTTTCGTCGGAGGTGGTCAGTAATTTCACTGTGTGCAAATGTTGACATCACTTAAACAGAATTCATATTTATATAGCACTTATCAAAATAGAACTTGGATGTAATAATGTAGGGGACCACAAAATACCATTGATCCTTGTATTTATGTTATTAAAAAAACACTGAAATGGGAAACTTGGAACAAGCGCAAAATAGATGCCTAATACTAAACTCATATGTCATTGCTGTTAAAAGTCAAGCATTTAGCTGGCCCACCAGTGCAGTGACAAGGCATCCGGTTGTGCTGACATCCCGGGTTCGGCGACGGACTCGGGAGTCAGAGGGCAAGCTACGGGGGAGAAAGAGCGAGTGTCCGGGGACGCTGTTGTCCTCCATGGGGAGGGGCAGAGTATCAAGCGCTGGAGCCCTAGCAGAGGCTGGGGGACACTGCGTCCGGCACCGTAACTTTGGGGGAGAGGGGGGCGGGGTGGATGGTGGATGTCATTACAAAATATGTCAGCCGAGGAATGACATCAGCTCTGGTTCTGTGTCGTGGATCGGATCCTCTCTCTGTGTCCAGGCTGCTGTAGCACCATGGGGAAGCCAGCAAGGGGACAGTCCGGGGTATGGGAAACCCTCCTCCCCCAGTACTGCTAAAGATTCACCGGGAAGTTGGCAGCTTCACCTCAGGGGGGTAATCCGGGGGTGCTTGGGGGTAAAAGGCTGGGGGTGGTGCTCTTGAGGCAGTGCAGGACTTGCGACCAGCCGATGGGGGTCAGGTTGGACAAAAAAAAAGTCAAGCATTGTGAAGCAGTGTGGCATTGCTGTCAAAAATTGTACACATAGCTGGGGCGGTGGCACAGAGGGCTGAGGCACTGGACGCCTTACCTCGCGCCACGCCAGCGAGCCAGCCTGAGTCCAGTTTATTATTTAGGCCCCCTGGAGCCTATGTCCCCTGAATTGAAATCCATCTTGTCTCACATTATAGGCGCATCCCAAGATTTATCACCCTCAAAGGAGGGGCACATATATTTAAGGGCATGAAAACAGAGACTTCTAGGGACATGGATATGTTGTTCATCCACACTTATTGGCAGGTTCCTTGCCGCTTTAAATCTTGCCGGAAGGTCTTCAAGCTAGCTCCTCCCACCCACCCGGGTGGTAAAACTCTCGGCTCCGCCCCATGACGCCAGATCTTCCTTACCGCTTGGAAGCTCAGGTTCCCTCCTTAACGCTCTGCGATTAAGTTTTGGGCCTAAAATCTTTTATAACTTTCTGTCTTCTTCTCGCTGCGATGGACAAATCGACTCCGGATTTCTCGGAGATGTCCCTGTGGGCAGAAGATGTCTCGACGGACCCAAGACTCCACGGCGCTTATTGCCTTGGCCAGAGCACGACCCGCAGGCTTGCGACCTGTGTTCCTCCTTCTGGGTTCACGCCCCGAGGACCCCGCTGCCCGCTTACTTGGGGCGTCCGAAAGAAGATTTCCTCCGTCAAATCCAAGAGGCCCGACATGGCGGTCTCATGGGTTAGGATCCGCCAACAACTAGAGAGGTTGGTCGTCAAGAGCAGGCGGCTCAGGTCATGCTTCCTCTCGGGCCTTTGTCCCTCTATCGCCGGGTCCTCATATTCAGCTTCCTTTAAGGAGCTTGCTTGACCCTCTCAACTAAAGGCGTAGGGTCCTACTTTTCGAGTCCGTTTCATCGTGTCGAAGAAGTTCAAGAGCAAGTCTCATCGGCCGACGCCTTGGGAGCGGGAATCTCTCCTCGCCGACAATCGACTCTGCCCACTCTCGCTCGCCACTGGCTTCACGGTGCCCCGCCAGGCCAGGTGACTGAGACTCACCGACGAGGTCGAGATTTTTCTCGACCCGCTAGACGGGTTGTCGGCTGGAGAAGCCAAGATTCCCCTCCCTCGTTCCCCGGTGAGGTTGAGGATATCGTCGCTCTCCCGTGCACGGTGAATCAGGAGCCGTCGGTTTTGCCGACCGAACCGAGGGATCCGCCGATCCTCGGCTCCCGCCTCACCCGACCTTGGCCTAGCCGGGTTCTCGGTCTCGGTCTCGACATCTCTGTCCAGCTGCTCCCGCCGACACCGACGGTCTCGGGTTCCTGCATCACGGCAAGTGGCGGCCGCTTCCTTCTTCTCCTCGGCCGAGGAGGGAAGGCTTCGGCGTAAGCTACGCCGAAAATATGAGGACCTCATGTGGCAACAAATTTTTCTGGCCAATAAGCAGGCTCAGGCCTCTTCTCCAGCCATTAAGTGGTTGCCACCGGACCAGGTAGTGGTCGAGGAGCCTGTTTCCAGGCCAGTTGTCCGACCTATTCCGGCTGCCCCACCAATTGTGGTGGAACCGCCTCCACCTCAGCCGACAGCTGGGGCTCCAACGAAAGATTTGCGGTTGGCCCAAGGCCTTCCCCGTAGGCTGTCGGTCACTCTCACGCCTGACAAGCCTCGGCAAGTGGAGGGTGGCTCAGGCTCAAGCAGCTATTCGACAACTCGTCGGAGTCGGATGACTCCTCCCTGTTCTCCAAGCGCCTTGACTTGGAGTCCTCTGGGGGGCAGTCAGTGGACGATAGCCCTTCGTCCTTCCTAGGACTTCTTAGGCTCATCTCAGAATCCACTGGGATGAAGCTTGAACCTGTATCCAAACGGGCCAGATATCCCCTCACCGAGATTCTGGACCGAGGGGATTCTCCCACGGAGGCCTTTCCAGTGGCCGAAGCCATTGTCGGGCCGGCCCTGGAACTTTGGCAGCGTCCGGCTTCCTGTCCTGCACCTTCGGCCAGGATGGCCAGGAAGTATGTGGTCCCTACTGGCTCTCTGTCCGGGTTTTCTGAACACCCCCGCTGAAGGGCTGGTCACGGACAGTGTTTTCCGCGTGCGGTAATGCCAGGGCGATGGACAAACCGCCCGACAAAGAGTCCAAGAAATTGGACTACTCTGAGCGGAAAGTGTATGCTGCCTCTTCTCGGCCTTGCCAGGCCAGTTCGGCCGTCCTCATGGCACATTTCTCCATGCCCTGTTGGGTTCCCTGGATGAGGCGGTCCCTCATCTTCCGCTGACCTGCAGACTACGGTCAAGCAGGTGCGGGATCAGGGCAGGGCAGTAGCCAAACAACAGCTCCAGACTGCTCTGGATATAGGAGACTCATGTGCCCGGTCAGTGGCGGCCGCTGTGGCCATGCGTCGTGAGTGGCTGCGAATATCCACCTTTACCGCGGATACCCAGCACAAGCTTGAGGACGTTCCTTTCCTGGAACAGACCTGTTCGGCCCTGGAGTGGAAGGCCACCTCCAGAGGATCGAAAAATCCAATGCCACCTTGGATTCGTCTGTCCTGCAGAGGGACAAGGGTCATAAGCCCCAGCCTAAGCCCTTTCGCCCCTCTACTCCCGCCAAGACGCCCGCCCAACAACAGCTTTAGGGCCAGCAGGCTAGACCTTGGTATTCCAAGCCCAAGCCATCGGCTTCCTCTAATAGGAAGCAAGGAGGAAAAGGCCCTGGTGGTCCCCAGGCGGTCCTTCCTCAAGCCTGCTAAGTGACGGGCTGAGGGTGTCACCCATCCCCGCCACCGCTCTGGTTCCCCGTGGGGACGGCCTCGACACTTCCTTTCCGCCTGGTCCGCTGTTACCACGGGACAGGTGGGTTTTGGAGGTGGTGGAAGAGGCCTGCCTCTGGAATTCGAGCAGGCTCCACCCTTCAGAGCCGCCCCTGCTGGGGGCTTTGGGGTCCCCAGAATCTCCAGGCTCGTCGAGCCGACATCGCCCTCCTTCTTCAGAAAAGGTGATAAAGAGATAGAGGACCCTTCACCAGAACCAGGGTTCGTGTCCAGGTACTTCCTGGTCCCGAAACGGACGGGGGGCTGGCGCCCCATCTTAAACCTACACGACCTGAACAAGTTCCTAAGGTCTCGAACCTTCAGAATGGTCACTCTGGCTCAGATAATACCATCTCTGGAACACGGGCGGTGGTTCTGTTCTCTGGACTTCCAGGACGCTTCTTTCATGTCCCTATCCGTCCGCTCTCATCAGAGATTCCTCTGCTTCAGAGCGGAGGGATCCCTCTTCGAGTTCCAGGCCATGCCCTTCGGCCTTTCTTCAGCTCCCAGGGTCTTCACCAAATGCATTGCAGCGGTGACAGCTTTCCTGCGGCGCCGAGGGGTCCGGGTGTACCCTTACCTGGACGATTGTCTGATAGCAGCCCCCTCCAGGTTGGAGGTGGAGCGGTCCAGAAATCTGGCCCTCCGGGTTTGCTCTCAACTGGGCCTCCTGGTCAACGAGGCCAAGTCGGAACTCGAGCCGAAGCAGGTGATATCCTTCATCGGGGCAGAGCTCGACTCTCTTCGAGCCAGAGCACGGCTCCCGGCGGACAGGGCCGAGGTTCTTACCTCCTTTGCCCAATCATTTCTGGTTGGGCAATCGCGCCCTGCCCGGGACTTCCTGTGACTCCTGGGTCTTATGGCAGCCTGTACCAGCGTAGTCCGTTGGGCACGCTGGCACATGCGCCCCCTCCAGTGGGGTCTGGCCGGCCAGTGGTCACAGCGTTGCGATCCTCTGGACCAGCGCGTGTGGACGACCCAGGAGATGTGGAACGCTCTCCAGTGGTGGACCGTTCAGTCCCATCTGCAGGAGGGTATCCCGTTTGTCCGCCCCGAGCCGACGGTCTCTCTATCGACCGACGCCTCTTTGATGGGTTGGGGTGCCCATCTGGGGGAACACCGAGCACACGGCCTCTGGTCCCCGCGGGAGTCCCGATGCCATATCAACCTGCTGGAGCTCCGTGCGGTCCGCCTAGCTCTCACCGCCTTTGCTCCGTTTCTCCGGGGTCAAGTGGTCCGAGTCCAGACGGACAATACCACGACCATGTACTATCTAAACCGCCAGGGCGGGACGCGCTCCTTGCCTCTATGCAAGGAAGCTCTCCGCATCTGGTCACTAGTGCGCAGCCTGGAGGCGGATCTCCTGGCCATTCATGTGGCAGGAGCCTCCAACACCCTGGCCGATGCCCTGAGCCGGATAGGGGCTGCATCGCACGAGTGGTCTCTCCTGCCGGAGATAGTACAAGACCTGTTCTCCCGCTGGGGCACACCTCTGGTGGATCTGTTTGCCTCCAGGGAGAACGCGAAGCTGAGGCTGTTTCATGCCCGCCCCCCTCAGCAGGGCTCGCTGCAGGGGGATGCCTTTTCGAGGCCGTGGACCCCGGGCCTCTTTTACGCCTTTCCCTCCGTTCCCCTGATTCACAGGGTCCTGCTGAAAGCGAGGAGGGACAAGGCGCAGGTGATTCTGATAGCCCCAGACTGGCCTCGCCAATTCTGGTACCCAGATCTCCTCAGTCTCAGCTCCAGGACTCCGCGGCAGCTTCCAGCTCGCCCGGACCTGCTCTGTCAATCAGGGGAAGGTGTTCCATCCGGACCTTCAATCCCTGCACCTGACGGCCTGGTTCCTGAGCGGCTAGAGTTCCAGGCCTTGGGTCTTTCCGATGAGGTCCTCAATGTCGTTGAGGCGTCCCGTAAGGAGTCGACCAGAAAATGCTATGCCTTCAAATGGAAGAGGTTCTCCATTTGGTGTCAGGAAAAGGTTGGACCCTTTCTCGTGTCCTGTGGCGAGCATTTTGGACTATCTATGGTCCCTATCTAGTCAAGGGCTTAGGTCGATGACCCTTAAGGTGCACCTGGCAGCCATTTCTGCTTACGGCGCGGGCGGTCAGCAGTCAGTGGCGCAGGAAAAGTGGTCGGCGCTTTTCAAGGCCTTGATCACATTTCCTCCAGTGCGGGAACCCCACCTCCGTGGATTTACTGCTGGTATTGGCAAAGCTCATGGGCAAGCCTATTCGAATCCAATGCACAGGTGTGGTCTCCCCACCTGTCGGGAAAACCGCCTTCTTGGTGGCTATCACGTCAGCCAGAAGGATGGGAGAACTCCAGGCGCTGAGCATCGAGTCTCCTTACCTGGTCTTCCACAGGGACAAGGTTGTCCTACGCCCCCACCCGAAATTCCTTCCGAAGGTGGTGTCGGAGTTTCACCTTAATCAGGTATTGACTCTGCCGGTGTTCTACCCCAATCACACCTCGGAGGCCGAATATAGGCTCCATACTCTGGACCCTAGAAGGGCGCTCGCTTATTATAAGGAGCGCACGGCTGAAATTCGGGGAGAGGTTCGCCAGCTGTTTGTCACCCACGCTGAAGTCAGACCTGGCAGACCTGCAGCCAAGCGGACTATAGGCAGATGGGTCACCTCCTGCATAAATCTCTTTTATGAGTTAGCCGGCATGGAGCCTCCCAGAGGGATAAGAGCTCATTCTACCCGCCATACTGCTGCATCGGTGGCTGCTTCCAGGATGTCCCTATCCAGGAGATCTGCAGGGCTGCTACCTGGAAGTCAGCACACACCTTTATTTCCACCACATCGACCTTGAGTCACGCGGATGCTGGTTTTGGGGCCTCGTTCTCCAATCTTTGTTCCCCAAGTAAGTATTAGGGGGTGTGCTCCTTGCCTCCCTCCTCCCGGAGAACTGCTAGGAGTCTGCCAATAAGTGTGGATGAACAACATATCCATGTCCCTAGAAATACAGGTTACTCACCTGTAACAGGAGTTCTAGGAATGGTATATGTTGTTCATCCACACGAACCCACCCGACCTCCCCGGCTTCGACGCACAACCTGAGCTTCCAGCGGGCCAGATCTGGCGTCATGGGGCGGAGCCGAGAGTTTTACCACCCGGGTGGGTGGGAGGAGCTAGCTTGAAGACCTTCCGGCAAGATTTAAAGCGGCAAGGAACCTGCCAATAAGTGTGGATGAACAACATATACCATTCCTAGAACTCCTGTTACAGGTGAGTAACCTGTATTTATTGGCCTGGAGCCATGTACCTCCCTCAAGTGTGCACCCAGGTCATTATCCAGTCTGCCACGGCTCTCACATGCTTCTGGATGCAACACTTCAGCTGGCGTGTAGTATGCCCAACATAAAGAAAACCACATGGGCACCATGCACTGTAGACAATAAATTTGGAGAGACATTCCAAATATTCAGAAAGAGTATGTTCCTGTCTGGTAGTGGGATGAATGAACTTCTCCCCTGTTTCAGCGTAACAACACACACATTGCATCTCCTGCAACGAAAAAGAAAAACATTCTTTGCATATTTTTTAGTCTGACTTTTTCCTTGATAGTGACTTCTAGTTAGCCACAAAAATTTGTACCTCTCCTCGAGGAAACCAGGGATGCTTCATCCACAACCGGTCCTAAAGTGTAATCTGCCTGTAAAATAGCTCATCTATTGTTCTGTGTTTTTTTTTTTTTATTTCCATTGACCTAGCATCGTAATCTGTTAGAAAAATGATGTTTGGTCCATGTGCTGTAGTTGTATTTTTCTTTTTTCGGTTGCAATAATGTTTTCCTGTAAGTCTCACATACTATTAAAAGCAGATTCCACCACTCCAGCAGTGTACTCTCATTCTCTACATCTTCCACTCAGTACAGCAGCTTCAAGCAAGAAGCTGTGATTTTCTGTACAGTTCCGCTTTGAGTGGAGAAATTGTCCAAATGGAATAAATACTGTCTGTTCGAGAGCATGGATGACAGCTATCAGCCCTTAACAGGCTGTTTCTTAAACTTGGCTGTCTGTATGGCACACTGATAACTGTACCTTCCTCACTGACCTTTAGGGTGATAGCTAAGGAATCTGTGCTCACCTTATCAGTTTTATAGGTGATTTTCAAATTTAGATTATTCTCATTTAACCATCCCACAAAGCCAGCAACAGTTTCACTGCTCCCACCTCAGACACATGTGATATCATCAGTAAAAATGATACCGTGAAATTATGTATCTGAGGTGGGGCCTGTCAACATAAATACAACATGTCATTCCCACCAGGCTAGAAAAAGGTTGGCATATGAAGGTGCAAGAGACACCCCCATAGCTGTACCCCGAAGTTTGTGGTAGTATCTGTTGTCAAAAGTGAAGAAATTATGCTCCAGTATAAATGTGAGTATGGGAGTAACGAGTTCCCTTGGTGCAAAATTAAATTCAGGATCAGAAATGTACGTAAATGAGTGATGACGTAAATGGTTTTATTTACACAGTAGTTACAATACACATTTATGGCTGCATTTATTGTTCACACTTGTTGCATAAATATATATATATATATATATATATATATATAAAAATATATATAAAATATATTTTTTTATTTATTTAAAATTGATAACCGGGAAAGGCACACTGAGCCGAAGCTTGTTTCCAGGTGCAACCAGAGTACAGAGCGTACACAGAAGTGAAATTACAAAACACAAACAGTATACACAATCAATTTTCATACAGTACACAATAATTATAAATACACAATAAAATAGACAAGTACACGGTAGAATGCAGGGACAGGATGTCTGTCGCCACCCAGCAGTATTGTCCTTGCCATTTGAATCCCTGTTTTACTCAATAAATCCATAGTGTTGCGACTTTAGCTGGGGATTATTTTAATTACCAGCTGTTTCAAAAAGTGATCTACAAACTTTGATGGACCCTCACTGAGAAGACACAGTACCAGAAACAGTGCGTCTCCCAGGAGGGTCTGTGACACTTCCATGGATTTTTGGGATGGTATAAAATGTCAGACACAGAGGGAAATTATTTTTTTAAAAACATTCTCATATCCTCATCGGTCCATTCCACAGAAAATGCCTCATCAGTAAGATCATATGTTTTTGAAAGGCACTATGGGGTTAAATGTAAGCAGTCTGTAACAGCTTTCATCTGCTAAATGCCTTTGGATTTCAGCAACATATTTAAATGTGTCCTGAACCACAACAGATCTGCCCTTGTCAGCAGGTTTGATGGTAATATTTTTGTTAGCTTTCAGTTGATTAACTGCTTTCCATTCATCTGTTCACAAGTTCTGGTATCTCTGTGGCTCAGGACTATTAATTACAGTGGCAGGGATGTTTCTAACCAAGTTGTTTTTGTTAGTTTGTATTAACGTTTTTTAAGAAACGGAAAGAAAAAATACGTAGAGGTGTTAACCGGTGTATGTTGCATGCTATTTACTAGATAAACTGAGCTTATATTTCTGTGTGCCTGGTGTGTGCCCAGTTTACCTACCATGTGCATATGGTTCTGTTAGGGGAGAGGTGTGCACTCCTTCACCTGTGTTAGTAAGAGAGACTGGTCGTGAACGGACTATAAATGTGTAGTGGCGGCCATTTGCTCAGAAACATCCACACACAGTCATGGACGGCTGCCAGAACCGGTTTTATGTGAAGGTGAATCTTGACCAGGTCACACTGGGGAAAATCCTCCTCTTCTGAGGGGGCACTGTGTGGCTGTCTTGCCGACCCTGGAGGTGGTGGAGGAGGAGGTGCATCTACAGCTTTACCTCCTACTGTAGAAGTTGGTGAAACGATTTGAGGAGAAATGATAACCATGGGGCTGGCTGACCTTGCTTTTTAACAAATCATGGCAGGATGGGGTGGTACCTGAGGACTGGAGGAGGGCAGATGCGATTCCCCTTCACAAAAGTGGGAGCAAGGCAGAAGCAGAAAACTACAGACCTGTAAGTTTGACCTCAGTGGTAGGGAAAATGATGGAATCACTTCTGAAAGAAAGAATTGTTAAGTATCTAGAGGCCAGCGGGGCAGAGGACCCAAAGCAGCATGGATTTACAGCAGGAAGGTCATGTCAGACGAATCTAATTGATTTCTTTGACTGGGTGACCAAAGTAATAGACCAGGGAGGGGCTGTGGATATGGCCTACCTAGACTTTAGCAAGGCATTTGACACAGTCCCGCACAAAAGATTAATAATCAAGTTAGCCAGCCTGGGAGTGGGTTCCAGGGTAGTAGCCTGGGTAGCAAACTGGCTGCACAACAGGACACAGAAGGTAATAGTGAATGGAACACATTCCGAAGAAAGGGGGGTTACTAGTGGAGTACCTCAGGGCTCAGTACTGGGTCCAGTCCTCTTTAACATCTTTATAGGTGACATTGCAGAGGGTCTGGATGGAAAGGTATGCCTCTTTGCAGATGACACAAAGATCTGTAACAGAGTTGATACACAAGAGGGGGTAGAAAAGATGAGAATTGACTTGGCAAGGTTGGAGGAATGGTCAGACATATGGCAACTTAGATTCAGTGCAAAGAAGTGCAAAGTAATGCACCTGGGAAACAAAAACCCAGGAGAAGCGTACACAATAGTAGGGGAGGTACTAACAACAACAGAAATGGAAAGGGACCTGGGGGTAGTCATATCAGATGACCTAAAGGTGGGTAAGCAATGTGAAAAGTCGGTAAGGAGAGCCAGGGGGATACTGGGATGCGTAGGAAGGGGCATCACAAGTAGAAAAAGTGAAGTGGTTATCCCTCTGTACAGACAGTTGGTGAGACCCCATCTGGAGTACTGTGTGCAGTTTTGGAGACCTCATCTACGCAAGGACATAGACAGGATGGAAGCAGTCCAGAGGAGGGCAACTAAAATGGTGCAGGGCCTGCAGCAGAAACCATATGAAGAGAGACTAAGAGAGCTTAATATGTATACTCTTGATGAAAGGAGGGACGGGGGGACATGATAGAAACGTTCAAGTACCTCAAGGGAATCAACAAAGTCCAGGAGGGTAGCATCTTTCAGAAAAAGAGACGTGTAAGAACAAGGGAGCAGAATTTAAAGATAGAGGGGGATGGCTCAGGGTTAATGTGAGGACATTTTTTTTCACGGAGAGAGTGGTGGATACATGGAACCGCCTTCCTGAGGAGGTCGTTGGGTCTAAAACAGTGGGGGAATTCAAACATGCATGGGACAGACATAAGGCAATTATAGTGGGGGGTTGCAAGAAGTAGGCTGTTGGTTAACTAGAATCTGCAGCTCATCCAGTAGGTAGGGAAATGGGCAGACTGGGTGGGCCAAGAGGTCCTTATCTGCCGTCAAAGTCTATGTGTCTATGTGCCGGGTGTTCACAGCATTCTGGCGGACAGTCTCAGCCGATCAGTCTCCAGGGCTCATGAGTGGGAACTAAAGCAGGCAGTAGTAGAAGATTTGTTTCTTCAATGGGGGCGACCAGACTTGGATCTCTTCGCCTCCCCATCCAAAGCAAAACTACCCAGCTTTTGCTCGCTTGTTCCCGGGCGTGGTGCTTTCTGGCGAGACTCACTGTCTCTTTCCTGGACAGGGAGATTTCTAAATGCTTTCCCTCCCTTTCCTGTTCTTCAGAGGGTTCCGTTGAAGCTTCAGGCAGAGGGGGCACACATAATTCTAATAGCTCCCTTCTGGCCTTGGCAGATTTGGTTTCCATTGCTACAGCAGTTGGCACTGGAACCCCCAGTACCTCGTCCTCTCTCCCATGACCTTCTGTCCCAGGAACTGGGCACCCTGGTACGTCCGAGCCTCAAGTCCCTTCATCTTCATGCATAACACCTGTGGATTTAGCGATTTCTCGCTATGGTGTCTCTTCTGGAGTCACTTGGGTCTTAGTGGGGGCCAGAAAACCCTCTACCAGATCCACATATGCTATGAAGTGGAAGAGATTTTCCATCTGGGCATCAGCTAAAGGCCTAGACCTCTTTTCCTGCTCGGCTTCCCAGGACTTAGAGTACCTCTTGCATCTGTCAGAGTTGGGCCTCAGTTATTCCTCCCTGTAGGTCCATCTCTTTGCAGTTTCGGCCTACCACCTCCCGGTGGAGGGTAAAACCCTAGCGCATCTAGAGGTTTTTAGGACTTTCTTTTTTTCTTTTCTTTTTTTTTTTTTTCTCTATTGTATTTATGCTGCTCCTAACTGCCCCCTTCTCCACTCTTTCAGACTACCTCAACCTGTGTGCGATCCCTCTTCTTGTCAGAGTCTGCCCCTAGAGTACTAAGTTCACTAACCTAGGTGCCCAGATAACCCCCGGGTAGGGTGAGGAGGCACTCTCCCACTTTTGCCCCCTCCGAACCATACATGCTGCAACATGAACTGGTACAGCGGAGTCTGCCTGACGAGCCTGAGGACCCACACACAGCGAGGAGTCATCACCTAGGAGAGACGAGGGTGTTTTTCCTTGCTCATTCCCCGACGTTGGCATGCAGTGAGGGCTAAGGAGCACGAAGGCACGCTGAGACATGCCTCCTGCTCTGCCCCTCTGCTGACGTCTGCCCTATCCCGATGCTGCTACTCCCTCCTACCGCACCTTCAACCCGGGCTCCCCTAGGTGGCGGTATTGCGGCGGGAGCATGCAGGTAACCCCGGAGAAGGAGGCGGCTGTTGGGTGCTCGATCCTTCTTCTCTCCGCCGACCCCCAGCGGCCCGGTCTCGTTCCCAAACATGGGTCGCCGGCATGGTGCGAGGTAAGGCGTCCAGCGCCACAGCCCTCGGCGCCACCGGACTGGCGTTTCCAGGACTTTCTTGAAAGGGATCCTTCACATCAAACCTCCGATCTGGAACCCTACTCCCCCTTGGTATCTTAACTTTATGTTAGAAAAACTTACTTTGCCCCCTTTTGAACCAGCAGCAAGCTGTGATATGTGTTTTTATAGTGTGGAAAACTCTCTTTTTAGTTGCCATCACTTCAGCTCGAAGAGTTTCAGAGCTTCAGGCTCTAGTTTGTAGAGAGCCTTATTTAATTTTCCACAGAGACCGGGTGGTTCTGTGGAATAATCCTTCCTTTCTTCCGAAAGTGGTTTCGGAATTGACTCTGAACCAGAGCAATGAACTGCCCAGAGCATTCCAACAGGGGGAAATATCTTCTGCACACCCTGGATGTGCACAGGATTTTGAAGTATTATACCTCAAGGATTAAGGAGGTTCGAAAGTCGAACCAGCTCTTTGTAGCCTTTGCCCCTAAGTGCCAGGGCAAGGCTGTCACGAAACAGACTTTGTCTAGGTGTCTGACAAATTGCATCGACTACATTTACCAGATGTATGAGGAGCCCCTTCCAGGTATGGTTAAGAGCCACTTCACTAGGAGTGTGGCCACTTCTACTGCCTTCGTCGGAAATGTGTCCACTGCTGACATTTGTGCAGCGGCCACTTGGTCCTCTGTCCACACCTTCACTAAGCATTATAGTCTGGACATTGCCTCTAGGCGTAGAGCTGGTTTCGGTCTTGCAGTCCTGCAAGTCCTCTTGTCTTGATTAGCCAATCAGTTGGAAGAGCTTTTTCTCCTCCCGGAACCTCATATCCGGCACCTTTTTTTCATTAGGCTGCTTGGTTTTCAGCCCTATACGTGAAGACCTACTGCAGGAACCCTCTCGAAGTAAGATATAGCAATTGCGTAAGAACTTACAACAGTAGATCTTCAAGAGAGGTTCTTGCAGTAGGTCTAGATTTCCTACCCACCTTTCCCCCAGCTCCTGCATTTTTTTCTTTATTCCCTGTCCAGGACTTTGTCTCATCCAGGGCACAGGGTCTCAGGAGTATTTTGTTCACTTCTTTCTCTGCTTCCTCTTTGAGGTCTCTGGCGGAAGAACTGGAGGAAGGGCGGGACCACCCCTTTTATAGTCACGCTGACGTCTGCCACCTGACGGTGGGGGGGCGATCCCTGCCAGTGATTGCTATCTACAAGTTTGCCATGCAGTCCTGATGCCAGAGGGCGCAGTCCTATATGTGAAGATCTACTG
Source organism: Neoceratodus forsteri (assembly GCA_016271365.2). Classification (NCBI taxonomy): domain Eukaryota; kingdom Metazoa; phylum Chordata; order Ceratodontiformes; family Ceratodontidae; genus Neoceratodus; species Neoceratodus forsteri. The sequence goes on along the minus strand of CM028138.1, from coordinate 392,872,257 downwards.
CAGGATCCTCTCTCGAAGATCTACTGTTACGATAAGTTCTTATGTAACTGCTATTTCTTGTGCATCTTTTATTCTGAAAAATACTTCCTTCCTGTACCTTCTTTATCCCCAAGAGGTATTTAAACGTTTCTTTCATATCCCCTCTCCCTTGTCTCTTCCGGGGTGTACATGCTAAGTTGCTTCTGTCTCTTCTCGTAGGGCTTGTGATGCAGACCACACCATTTTAGTTGCCTTCCTCTGGATCGCCTCCACTCTGTCTGTATCCTTCCGGAGATGTGGCCTCCAGAACTAAACACAGTATTCTAAGTGAGGTCTTACCAGTGATCTATACAGAGGCAGCACCACCTTTCTCCTTCTGCTGGTGATACCACTCCAGCATCTCACTAGCCCTCCCAGCTGGTTTGTTGCATTGCCTGGCCATCTTTAGGTCATCAGAGATTATTAACCCCAGGTCTTTGTCCTGCTTGATGGTCATCAGTAACACTCCACCCATTTTGTACTCTTCCCCCATGGTTTCTGTGCCCCAAGTGCATTGTTTTGCACTTTTTTGCATTAATCCCAGCTGCCATACTCGTGACCACTCCTCAGATTTCCTCAGGTCTCTGCCCACCCCACCCCACCCAAAGTATCCACCCTATTATAAATGTTGTTGTCCTCTGCAAATAGGCAAACTTACTCTCCAGATCCTCTGCAATGTCACTTATAAGGGCATTAAAGAGGACTGTATGTTTTTTGACTATAGACTGTTTGCTCGTTTGTTGTATTGTATGGTATGCAGGATGGGTTCGATCAATAATTTAAATTGTTAGGGTGTGGACTCCCATTTAAAGGTTTGTAGTACTCTATTGCTGTTCATTCTCTGCATCTCTCCTGCCGGCTGGGTCGTTCACTGGAGAGCACTGAACAATAATAAAAAGACCACCTGTGAATGTATTGAATCTCAGTCACGGTCTCTTTCTGTAATGGGTTTTACTGTGCAGGCTGTTGATGCACCACATCAGAGATTGTCTCCCAGAGCCGAAGACCCGTGTGAACGCGCTGACAGCGCAGTACCAGTCCGTCCTGAACAGCTACGGGCAGCCTGTGGAAGATAAGAATGCCACCCTGCTGCAGATCATCACAAAATTTGCCACAGAGTACTGCAACACCATAGAGGGGACAGCTAAACACATCGAAACATCTGAACTGTAAGTCACGCCCAGTTCAGGGGCTTATCTCATACTTGTGTTCAGTTTTATCTTCAATTTCTTTTTTTGCTCCTCACTTTGTGTCTGTTCTTCTATTATTTTTAACTCTTCATGGGGATTCTTTGTTCTATAGATTGCTGGGGTTGAAGTTATTTATGTTTCATTTATGTATTTATGTTTTTGTGTGTGAATTTAGTGCTCATGAAAGGTACCAGATTGACAGCACTGGAAACTGAAGCCCTCTGTTTATCCACATGAAAGGTGCAGCACGTGAGATCACAATGCAGGCTTCCCCACACTGCCTCGCTGGTATGCCTCAACCCTGTCAGAGGGACCACCACATACTGTAGGTGGGAGATTAGTTCAGACTTCATCCTCATTCAGTCCTTTGGTTCCCGTGTGAGACTGCCAACAAGGGTGCCAGCTAGTGCAAGTTGTGTTGGTGGCTTTGTGGTGTAGACACCTGCCCACTGGGAGCTGGACTGAGATGGCCACAATTCATTTCACATCGCTCATTAGCTAGCCCTCTGGTGATTACTTTTTGCCACTCCCAGCATAGACTGGATTTGAACCAGTGACCTAGAGGTGAAAGGAGGAGTAGAGGTTTAATTCCGTTTTCAATTTACAGTTGAGCATTAATGCATAACCAGGGGTTGGATTACCATCAATTAATCTAACCCTTCGGGAAGTCATGTGGTGAAACTGAGTGCCTTATGCCCTAAGGAGCCCAGGGTTGTGAGTGTTTGGGTGAACAACCAGGGAGACTCAGAAGTGAAGCAGTGCACAGGGAAAAGAGTTCCACATCTGCGGGGAAGAGAGCATATACCCGAGGAACTGGAAGCTGTAGCCTGCTCCCCAAATACCGGTAGGCCTGATCTGGCGTGGTGGGAATAGGGACAGGAAAACCATTTGAGAAGACCAGTCTGCAGAAAGCAACCTCAGAGTGACTTCCTGAAACAGGTCACTGGAAGACCAGTTGTAGAAAACACAAATTGTGGGGGTAGATTTGAGGTAGTTTGACCTGTCTGGATGGGTGTATGAACAGAGTTCTGGAACAGACAGTGATATTTCAGTGAACAGCTCGAAAACAAATAAGGACAGATGTGCTATTATTTGATGAAACTATTGTGCATAATAGCCTCACAAAGTGGATGTGAAAAACCCTGCAGGCTTTTTTTTCTCCATATACTAAAACTTTTATTTTGTTTTCAGGACTTTTTTTTTTTTTTTTGTTTAGAATATTTGGCAAAAGGTTTTTTTTTTTTTTATTTTTTTTACGAAGGTGACAAAGAAAGCTATCACATGCCTTTGGCACCAGGTGGATTACTGTACTGTAGAGATGTGGCACAATATTGTTAATACGATATATAATGGAACAGATCACAGTGAAATTAGAAAATAGGGAAACGCAATTTGAAATTAGATTTCGACGTTGGGTCCTGTATGTGTCTCAAGAAGATGCTGGTTTTGTCCTTTAAGAAGATGTGGCAGCTACAAGGGTTGAGTTTGTCATCTGGGGACTTGTTCTTAGGGAAAGTTTCATAATGCTGGGGTGAGGAGGGCCATTATTATAACTAACGGTACCATCATTAAGAATTTACTTGTTAATGTAGACTCGGATTTTGTAATGTATATAGGATGTTGATAATTCATAATTACTGACAACATATATTTGAAGCTGAAAATTTCACTGTCAGGAACTGTGATGTGAAAGCTGTATTTCTGAAGCACAAAGTGACACTCAACTTTTGTAAGATGAAAATAAAGATTATTAAAAAGAGTTTTTTTTTTTTTTACAAAATGTTTGGTAAATGGCAGGCCTCTTGGCACAGTGGTAGCATTATCAATCGTGCTGCTGCCGCCCCAAGTTTGAGAGCAAGCCCAGTTTACTGGAGGGCCAGCAGTGGAAGGGCTTGAGTGTTCCAACAGATGCTTGCTCTCACTGGGGAAGGGGGGGCAGTTCTGGTTTGTGGGCGCCTCCAGTGGTAGCACAGCTGGTGCTGCATGCATGGACGGCAGTGGAAGGGTGAGACTGTTGGCTCTGTACCTGTGCACACCTGTTGCGTTCATACTGTCATGCATTCATATTGCCAACTCGGGGTTGGGGGGGGAAGACACGAGAAAATGCCAGCCAGGATGACACTTGCACCTCGCAGGCCCCACTCCCACCGACTAGACAGCAGCTCCAGTCGCAGATTTTGTGCCCGTAGGGGAGGTGGGGGAACTTTTAGAACTTTGTGATGTCACTGAAGGTTATCTACAGTGTGGCTAGGCATAGCTTCCCACTGTGACATCACAAGGTTCTAAAAATGGTGACTGTGTAGTATCAGTATAGAGCAGACATAATCATCGATCGCTCTGAACTGCTGCCAGCTACAGGTTAGTCCAATTCCTTTTTTAAAAGAGCTTTTTATGGGCTTTCAAACTACGATAGACACTTTTCATAAACATTATTCCTTTTTTTTATGTTTTTATAGCTTGAATTTTAGTTGCTATATTTTGTACATGAGTTTCCAGCTGTTAATCATTGCGAATGTAAATCAACCAATCAGAATGCTCAATTTTCAGATATTGTTTTATAATAGCTTAGTCAGCCAATCTGTACATATAAATAAGTGTAAGGCAATGCATGTGTTAGGTAATGGACATAATTGCCAGGAGCGGAATACAGAGTAGGAAAAGTAGAGATTGAGAGAACAACAGAGGAAAGGGACCTGATGGTAATCATTATGCACAACTTGAAAACATCAGCCGTATGCAACGGCAGTATGGCAAGTAAGTACCAGGGGTTTATTATGGGTTTGCGAGGCAGACAGAGACCATTAGGCCCATCTAGACTGCCTCCCCACTTCAAATTGTGACCTGACAGCATAAGTTTATGTGAAATGCATAGAATGCTGGAATACATAGGAAGGAGAATTGGCAGTAGGAGGTGGTCCTGTCTCTGTACAGTTCCTAGGTTCAACCTCACTTTGAGTACTTCATGCAGTTCTGGAGCCCACACTTGACAGGAAAGACGGTGGAGGCAATACAATGGAGGGTAAAATATATATGATTCAGGGACAGCAAGGGAAGTCTTTCTTGGAGAGGTTGGAGTACCTCAACGCATACACCCCGGAGGCAAGAAGAGAGAGGGGGAGTATGATAGACGTGTACTAGTACTTTGCAAGGGACAGTGGGAGAAAAATCAAGTGGAAAATGGTGGCCGGGCAAGCATTCATGACACTGTGCCTGCCAATCCGCCACCAGGACACCAGAGGTCGAGACTGCATATGTGTACATCGGGGGTGGAGGATATCCCTCCTGACCCCTTCATTGGGGTGTTTAGGCTAGCTTGGTAGGTTCTGGGTTGGTGGGGATCATTGGAGCAGGATCAAAGGGAGCCCAGCCTGTCCTGGCCAGAGAGCATAAATTACAAAAAATAAAAAAAAAAGAAAGAAATGTTTGAGATCAGCGTAAGTGGCAAGTAGTACAGTCAAGTGTCACATAGGAGAGAGCATTTGTGGCAGTATTGAGGGGCCCTGCGATACTCCTTGCACCAGGCCATGGCAGACCAAAAGCTTGGGGAAGTAGACAGTATAATGGATAGACCATTCATCAAGTGAGGGAGTCTGTAATGAATGGAGGCTTGGTCTACATTGCATTTGCAGAGAGGAGTTTAGAACCGGTTTCCTGGTTCTGATTTCAGGTAATGGCAGGCATTAGAGGCAGGGGTCATAGAAACATAGAACTTGGCTGCAGATGAGGACCACTTGGCCCATCCAATCTGCCCATTTCTTCCTCCCTACCTACATTATTACATCAGATTGTGCCCGATCTACTGCTCTTTCTCGTCCCCCTTTCCTTTCCACAGTGATTCCTTTGTGCTTATCCCATGCATTCAAACAACATGAAGTCTTGCTATATTATAGACATTAGCAGTTTGTTCCAGCTCTAGAACTGCCCCGGAGTGAAATGGTTAAAACCATTCCAAAATAGAATTTTGGCACGAGAGCAGCTCTATCTGTGTCATTTCAAACTTGAACTGTCAGATTCTTTACTCCGCCTCAGTGAACAGTCGCTCGAGATTTCTCCTTCTGCTCGGTTCATTTCTCGGTTTAAAAGTGTTTTCTCGGTTGGATTTAACCGAGAATAGTTTATTTTATTTAACTCAAAACCGTTCGTTCAAGCTGTATCTGTGGTAACCGTAAGTAAAGAAGTTTTGTCTGTGTGGAACTTGTAAGTTATCGGTTCAGTTTTGAACCGATCAGTGGGTTTAAACTCATTTAAAACTAAAAGTTACTATTTTAGAGTCGCGGTTCGGTTCTTATCGGTTCTAAAAAGCAGTTTATTCACGGTTTTCCAATACCCGTGTTGCGGTTAGGAACTGGATATGGTGTCTTGCCTGGCACTGCCGTTAAAAGGGCAAGTTTTTGGTTAGGCTGGCATTATGTCTGAGAAACCAAAAGAAAACCAAGCTCCATGGGTTTCAACACTGTGATGTTTGTGGGAAGTCTTTGCCAAGGCTGACCTACACACCACATGTGTTTATTGTCTGGGGTTTGACCACCCAGTCAGACTGCCAGGTATGTAAGAATTTCCCTGCAGCCACCCTGGAAAAAGATTGGGCAGGCTCAGGGAATGAGAGACAAAAGTCCGCTGACCCGATGGCCAGCCCGGTTCGGTGCCAACCGAACAGAGGGAGTGCCCTCTGACCAGGGCCAGACTTCCTCGGCAAAGAAAAGCTGGTTCTGAGGAACCAATTCCAGTAAAGAAAATAAGAAAATCAGCAGGTCTGGAGTCCAAAATTCTTTCCAACTGCTGCAGAGATAGTAAAAGCTATACAAATTGTCCGTCACTGTCTCAGGGGTCCGTTCCAACCACCACTATCTGGTAAAGGTCGGTTTGTCCGTCCCAGTGGTTCAGGATTATGATATTGAGGAATGTTATGAACCAGAGGAGGGGAGGAGGATTATGAACAGTATGAATGTGGCTGGGAAGGTCTGGTGTGCCCATTGAACCGGACATCTCCCCAGACAGACCTTTAGAATCTCCCTATGCTGTCTGAGTCCCCATCTCATTTTATGTTTTATAAAAAGTTGTTGAAACCCTCCAGCTTCCTTTAGAAGAGGCTGTGGATGAGCAAGAGGAGCCTGATTTTGTAGAAATGATGGATATTCCAGAGTCTAGAGATTGTCTATTCCTTTACATAAGTCTTTTAGGAAACAAACAATTAAAATTTTAAAAGCTCCTAATTCTGTGCCTCCTGTAGATAAAAGATGGACAGAAGGTATACATTGTCAGGCCCTGATACAGAATTCCTTCTCAGCAATGCAGTCATGTTAGTAGTTCAGGCTGCTGCCTGTGATAAAGCTAATATTCCTTGGCTTCACATCCTCCTGACAAGGATTCCAGGAAGATTGATGCCATGGCAAAAACAGTATATGGCAGCCTCTCTGGGACTCAGGCAAGCAAATTATATGGCTTATGTAGCTAGGTATCAGAAATCTAGATGGGATACTGTTATGCAATTGGCCAAGCAGGCCCATGGCCAGCTGGCTAGTGAACTAGAACAGGTGGCTGCTGATGGCATTGAAGCCTCTAAGGTTCAGTTTCATGCTGCTGTGGATGTTAATGATGTTTCCTCTAGGGTCATGGCCACATCTGTAGCTTTTCGTAGGTTGGCCTGGCTCAGGTGTACTAGTTTGTCACAGGATACCCAGACTAAGGCTATGGATTTTCCTTGTTAGGGAAATTCTCTGTTGAGAGCAGACAGAGAATTACATGAAGAAGATGGATGAATATAGGACTACTTACAAGAGTGCCCAGGCTAAGGAGCGCAAGCCACTCCTCAAAGGCATGCCCCAGGGGTAGGGGTAGGCCTTTTCAGAGGCCTTTCTACCAGACTCGGGCCTCCTCTGCCTATGCTCAGAGGGGCTTCTTCAGAGGCAGGGGCAGGCGAGGGTGGGCAGACTTGCCCACCCCCAGCCTAAGCTCCTGCAGACAGGCACCCTGTGGGGTGCCCAGGCCGAATTCTCTGTACCCAGTGGGGGCAGGCTGGCTTACCTTCAGGTAGAATTGGGCTTTAACTCAGACAAGTGGGTTCTGAGTAGTAGCCAGGGTCTGGTTCTGAGCTCAAAAAGTTTCCCAAGTTGAGAAGCAGACTTTTTCTACCTGCAAGTGCTTCAGAGACCCTCGCTCTGGAAACAGAGGTCTCATCCCTGTTAGCTCTCAGAGCAGTAGAAAGGGTTCTCCCCTGCATCAGGGCAGGGGTCTGTATTCAGATACTTCCTTACCCCAAAAAGACAGGAGAATGGCGGCCCATTTTAGATCTCAGATATCTGAACAAGCATCTTTGAAACCAAAGTTCAAATGGTAACTCTGGCAATGATTTTACTTTTCCTAAGGCCAGGGGACTGGCTAGCCTCCCTGGACCTCAAGGATGCCTATTTCATGTCCTAATCAGAAGATCCCATTGAAAGTACCTCAGATTCGAACTGCCCTCAGGTCATTACCAGTTCAGAGCAATGCCCTTCGGCTTTACCTCTGCTCCAAGGGTATTCCTAAAGTGTCTAGCAGTGGCAGTGGCCCACTTAAGGAGGCAGAGGATTGCTGTTTTTCCCTATCTAGACGACTGGCTCATTGTAGGTCAGTCCCCAGAACAGGTAAAATCTCACCTGCAGGTCACCCAGCAGCTTCTCACCTCCCTGGGTTTTCTGCTAAGCCTACCAAAGTCGGTTCTGGAACCAGTCCAGGTACTTAGCCTTTATAGGGCAGAATTGGACACAAAGCTAGCCAGAGCCTTTCTTCCCCCAGAAAGGGTAAGGAATTTAGTGGCTCTGGCCTCTTCCTTCACTCTGCAGGTCTCGACCAGCAAGACACTTTCTGCAGCTCCTGGGGCACATGGCTGCATCACAGCTGTTGTGCAGGGAGCCAGATTCAGATGAGAGACATTCAGTTTCACTTGAGAACCTTTTGGTCTCAGAGAAGAGACCCCTTTCCAAGTTGGTCCCAGTGACTCGAACCTTGATCCTAGCTCTCCAGTGGTGGCAGGATCAGAGCAATTAAGAGCGGGGTCCCTCTCATTTCCCCTTCTCACGACTTGACTCTCACTACAGATGCTTCCTTCTGGGTTGGGAGCCCACATGGGCGACCTTTCCACTCAGGAGTTTGGTCCCCAGGAATCTCTGCTCCACATCACTTTGCTGGAACTCAGAGCTGTCTTTTAGCTCTTCAAGCTTTTCTGCATCTGTCCACGACAAGGTGATACAAGTCAGAACAGACAACACCACAACAATGTGGTACATCAACAAACAGGGGGCACTCGGTCTTGCCTTGTGCACGAGGCAATGAAGTTGTGGTCTCTGGCCCATTCCCGAACACTTCCCTCATAGCAGTTCATCTTCCAGGGAAGGACAATGTCCTAGCGGATGCCCTCAGCAGGATTTCCCAGGGCCATCCACGAAGGGTCCCTGGATCCTCAAGTGCTGGGGTTAGTTTTTTGCCAGGTGGGGCATCCCTCAGATAGATCTTTTGCAGCCCCAGACAATCACAGACTTCCTCTGTTCTGTTGCAGGCCTCCAGTGCTGGGCTCAGTTCCCCTGGATGCCCTTCTTCTGGATTGGGAGGGGAAGTTCCTCTATGCTTCCCCCCCCTTTCCTCTCCTATTCAAAGTACTAGTCAAAATCAGATCTCAGCCTTGCAGGGTGATTCTGATTGCCCTGGATTGGGCCAGGCAGCCCTGGTACCCACTTCTTCTGTCTCTGACAGTCCATCTTTCCCTGTGCCTCCCCAGGAATCACAATCTATTGACTTGTGCCCAGGGAAGGGTTTGGTATCCGGACCTCAATCCTCAACCTCAAAGCCTGGCTCTTGAGGAGTTAGAGTTTGCTGATTTACACCTCTCTCAGGGTGTTCTTGAGATCCTAAAGGCTTCCAGAAAGCCTTCCACTAGGGCTACTTATAGTTCTAAATGGAAAAGGTTTTCCATTTGGTGTGCTGGGAAAAATATTTCCCCAGAATCTGCTGAATTGCCCATTTTGTTAGATTACATGGTACATCTTAATTCCTTGGGTCTCAGACCAGCTACCCTGAGAGTTCATTTTGCAGCTGTGTCTGCTTTTGTGTCAGCAGGAAAGTCATCCCCTCTTTCCTCTCATCCTGTGTTTTCCAAGTTTTTAAGGATTACTCCATACTAATCCTCCTTTTGGAACCGCCCCTGCTTGGGACCTTAATGTTTGCATTGCCCAGTTAATGCAACCCCCTTTTGAACCTCTGTCTTCTGCAGAGCTTAAATTCCTAACTTGGAAAACTGTTTTTCTAGTGGCTATCACTTCTGCCAGACACATAAGTGAATTGCAAGCCTTGTCAGTGGAGACTGACTTTATTTCTTTCCACAGGGATAAGGTAGTCCTTAGGACTAATAGGAAGTTTTTGCCTGAGGTGGTTTCAGATTTCAATCTTAATCAATCTATCTCCCTTCCAGTATTTTTCACTGATCACTCCTCTTCGGGTGAGAGGAGGTTGCACAGCCTGGATGTTAAGAGAGCTCTTAGTTATTATATAAAGCGTACCAAAGGTCACAGGTTCGAATCCCTCCAACTTTTCCTTACCTATGGTGAAGTTGGGAAAGGCAAACCTGCCACTAAGAGATCAATAGCCAGGTGGATTGTCTCTTGTATCCAATTTTGTTATCAGAAGTGGGCAGAGCCGCCCGGGTTTGAGGGGCTCATTCTACCAGGGGTACAGCTGCCTCTAGCTGCTGCCAGAGATATCCCTTTATTAGAGATTTGCCAGGCTGCTACTTGGAAAGCGGTTCACACTTTTGCCAAGCATTACTCCCTGGATGTCCAGGCCAGGAGAGATGCTCGGTTGGCACAGCTGTTCTTCAGAGCCTATTCCCTAAGTAGGTTCTGCCCTTCCTCCATGGAGGTACTGCTGTGTATTCTGTTAATGTCTATAATATAGCAAGACTTCATGTTGTTTGAAGAAAAATTACTCACCTTAGTAATGTTGTTTCTTCTAATGGAGTCTTGCTATATTATGAACCTCCCAACCTGCCCCTCTCAGAACCTCTACTTGGTGGTGCGGGCAACTTAGTATGGGCACTACTTATGTCCTGTTAGCATTTTGTCCCCTTTGGGACTTTGGGGTGTATGTGTAATGCTGCGGTGTGTGTTTTATTATACTTGTGTTCCATTTTCATATTATATTAGAATGATGTTAGTATTTCTGGTCCCCTGACTTGAGTCTTGGGTGTTGGGACCATCAATGGTTGTTATTATTTAGGTAGCCATTTGGCTAGTGTAGGTTACAGCTTCACACAGACCTTAGTGAGTTTGGCTCGTAAAGATCTGACAGTTCAAGTTTGAAATGGCACAGATAGAGCTGCTCTCGTGCAAAATTCTATTTTGGAATGGTTTTAACCATTTCACTCAGGGGCAGTTCTAGAGCTGGAACAAACTGCTAATGTCTATAATATAGCAAGACTCCATTAGAAGAAACAACATTACTAGGGTGAGTAATTTTTCTTTTTGCCCCCACACCTCTGCTGGAAGGATGTTCCATGAATCTACCACTCTCTTTCTGTGAGTACTTCCTCACATCTCTCCTGAATCCGCCCCCTCCACCTTCATAGCATGTCCCCGTGTTCTTGAGCACATCTTTTTCTGAAAAATACTCCCCTCCTGTACTTTATTTACCCCGTGAGGTATTTAAATGTCTGTATCATATCTCCCCTCTCCCTGATGTGTTTCAACGTGTAGATGTTGAGATACTTTAGTCTCTCCTCAGAGGGCTTTTGATACAAACCATGCACCATTTCCTTGTCATCCTCTGGACTGCCTCCACTCTGTCCTTCTAGAGATGTGGTCTCCAGAACTGGATACAGTACTCTAGGTGGGGTCTTACCAGTGATCTATACAGAGGCAGCACCACCTCCCTCTTTCTGCTGGTGATACCCCTCCAAATGCACCCTAGCATCCCACTTGCCCTCCCTATTGTCTTGTCACACAGACTGGCCATCTTTAGGTTATCCGATATGATTACCCTCAGGTCTCCGTCCTACTTGGTGGTCATCAGTACCACTTCACCATTTTGTACTCCGCCCTTGGGTTTCTATGCTCTAAGTGCATTAAGTGCATTATTCTGCACGTTTTCACATTGAAACCCAGCTGCCATGTCCTTGATCACTCCTCTTGTGTTCTCAGTTCTCTGCTCATCCACTTCACACCCCTTCCCCTGGAGTGTCCACCCTGTTGCAGATTTTGGAGTCATCCTCAGAGAGGCAGACCTTCCCTTCCAGCTCAGCTCTTCTGTGATGTCACTTATAAAGACATTAAAGAGGACCAGTCCCGAGGGGGCGGAGCCAGCAGCAGCAGCAGTTGTCTAGAGCTCCTTATTCTTCTATAAAAATAGTACTTGACTACTGGAATTACTCTCAGTTTAACAGAGACTGATAATAGGAACGATACTGCACTAGAGAAGTTATTTTAAAGTTGTAAAATGGGCCGTACAAAGTCAACAAAGCAGGACTTCTTTCTCCCGCACTCCGCCACAGCTAAACAGCCAGAAGAAGCATCAGGCCAAACTCCATCCACCAGCCCGATTTCCACGGAAGCAACCCTTTCTACTCTGCACATCGCAGTAGTAAATGCCCTAACGAAAACAGTTCAACAAATGGATAAAATGATGGACGGGTTCTTGGAGAAATTTCTCTCTATGGAAAGCAGGCTTGACACAATGGGGGAAATTACAAAGTCCACCGAGGCCATAGCAGGAAAGGTCTTGGCCGCTACAGCCACATCATTGGTGACAGGCTGCTCTGAGAAGCGCGGCTGAACAGTAAGAAACTCTGTTCGAGCTGCTAACGACAGATCCTTGGTCTTCCGAGGAAACAAAGTGTGCGTCGCTAGTAACTTACTTATAGACCTGGCTGGAAGGATTATCTGATTGCCTGGACTGTAAAATAGTGAAGGCCTACAGGATTACGCCGAGAAGACCATTAGGGGATTTACTAATCCAAGAACAGTTCTCCTAACGTTGAGATCACCTGGAGAAAGGGACATGTTACTTGGAGCGTTAAGAAACAGAGGCCCGATTCACCTGGAGGAAAATCGCATTTTATTCTTTCCAGACATTCATATGCCACCTGTATGCGAAGAAAGGTGTTTGATGGAGTAAAAAATCGCCTCCGTGAGCGGGACATTTCTTTTTCTTTGTCTTTCCCAGCATATCTTTGCTTCTTTGTGGGTCAACGCCGATATCGCTTTATCGACCCGAAAGAAGCAGGATCCTGCATCGAACGCATAGCGGCTAAACGGCAGCGAGAGGAGTGCTCCTCGGAAGAGGAAGAATCAGAGGGAGAGTGACTTTGGCCAGGACTAACATCTCTCCGGTAAAATGTTTGGCTTGCCTTTTGCAGTCGTGTGAGTTTCTGCCTTCTACAGTTGTACTGTGTTTCTCTCTCTTCACGGTTCTACAAGAGGGACAGTTTTTGAATTACCTAAATAGAAGGAACATTTTAGAGACTGAATAATACTTATAAAAAAAAAAATATATATATATGTGTTTCCAGCTATATCTGTTCCATCAGGAAACACGTGTTACTTTGTTGGGTATAAATTAGACGATAATTTTATTATCAGTATGCTGCCTTGGTGTAAGAAATATGAAAGGGGGGAGGTGCACTATGCCTTAGTATTCTATCCAGATACTCAGGAGAGCCCTAACAGATTGGATTCACACCAATCTGGTGCTTTCTCTACAGCATATAATGGCACAAGCTGGTTTTGATGTAAGGGATTCATCTCTCTTATAAGCACCAGTTGTATTTCTTGTTTTCAATAAATGGCTTATCTAGAGGGCAAATATCACCTGAAGACTGTAGGTAGCACCATCTATCCCAAACACGATTAAAATGGGAGCTCTGGATTGGAGATCTCTTTACTGCACCATAGTGGATATTGTAAACAATAGGTCTTACAGGTTGGTCTATAAATGTTGTCTTTCTAAGATTTCTGAAGAATACATTTAAGGCATTGGCTGTATTATGGCTCCTGAATTGAATGGAAAATAAGTCTACTGATTAGAATTTGTTGAATTGACCCTCAATGCTATACCACCAGAATGAATAGTAGTAATCCTTAGTAATGTACTGCTGAAAATAAGTGAAATATACCTGTTCAGAAAATATGTACTTGGTCTGTATATGTACTAAATGCTATAAATAAAAAGTTCAAAAAAAAAAAAAAAAGAGGACCAGTCCCAGCACTGATCCCTGAGGCACCCCACTGGTCACCCTTCCTTCCTTGGAGTGAACTCTGTTTGGCACCACCCTCTGTTGCCTATCCCCTAACCAATTTCTTACCCAGCTTACCACCTTTGGACCCACTCCTAAGCAACCCAGCTTGCTTACTAGTCTCCTGTGTGGAATGATGTTGAATGCCTTACTGAAATCTAGGTAGACTACGCCCACTGCTTCACCCTGATCTAGTTCCTTGGTCACCCAGTCAAAGAAGTCTATCAGATTCGTTTGACATGACATCTCCCTTATGAAACCATGCTGCCTTGGGTCTTGTAACCCACTGAATGCAAGATATTCTACAATCCTTTTCATCAGCAGTGATTCCATTAACTTTCCCACTACTGATGTCAGGCTGACTGGCCTATAATTGCCATCCTCCTCCCTACTACCACTTTTGTGTAGTGGGACTACATCCGCCTTCCTCCGGTCCTCTGGAACCACTCCTGTTCCTAGTGAACTGTAAATATAACTGTCAGAGGTGCAGCCAGTATTTCCCTGAGTTCTCCCACAATACCCTTGAATGCACCCCATCCGGCCACATTGTTTTGTCCACCTTTAGATTAGCAGGTCCCTTCAGGACCCTTTCCTCCAAAAAAGGACTAATGTTCACCTCCCTCCCTTCAAAGCTTTCGTTACTTTTTTTATGGCCCCTCCCCATCTCCTTCCTCTGTGAACACCGAACAAAAGTGTTTGTTCAGGATGTCTGCCTTTCCTGGTCCCCCTGCACAGTCTCCCCCCAATCCCTTTTCAACCTTACAATCCCTCGGTCTTCCACTTTTCACTTATCTTGTCCCTTTTCGTTACCTCCTGGGCTATTCTCTCTCTCTTCAGTTTGCGCCTTTGCCTCCTTACTGCTTTCCCTGCTTCCCCCAGTACCTCCCGTCCTCCTTCCTGTGAGTCTCTACCTTCTGAATGCTACCCTTTTAGCTTTTACCTTTTCAGCCACCTCTTTCGAGAACCATAGCGGTCTCTTTTTCCTCTTGCTTTTGCTCACTTGTTTGACACAGAGGTTTGTTGCCTTTACTGCACTCCCTTTTATCTTCACCCACTGTTTCTCCACCCCATCCAGGTCACCCAGCCCTGCTAGGTCATCCCTGAGGCATTCGCCCATCTTTTTAAAATCTGCTTTCCTGAAGTCCAGGACCCTCTCCATTGTGTGGTTCCATTCTGCAGCTGTTCTTATATTGAACCACACCATGCGGTGATCATTGGTCCCCAAGTGGCCTCCCACCTTGGCGTCTGCAACAGTGTCCCTGTTAGTGAGTACCAGGTCCAGTCAGTATTGCCCCATCACTAGTAGGTTCGCTGACTAGTTGCCTGAGGAATACCCCCTGCAGAGAGTTCAGGATGTCCCTACTTTTAGCTGAAGTTCCTGCTGGGAGGCTCCAATCCACATATATATTATAATTCGGTATGCTATACGATAGAGTTAAGTAGTTAGCTAAATGTCTGTTAGCAAATGCTAGGTATGCAGTCATCGGGTGCCTACTAGAAAATTGGGAGAATGTATCGGACTGTGATCAGTTCTGCAGAATTTTGCTCCACAGTTTAATACAGTAATATGCAGCTCATACATTTATTCCACCATTCTAGGTCAGAATTTCTGAAAAAGTTATGAAAATTATTTCTGAACTTTTGCAGAAGCGAAAGTCCGAGTTTTGCACAAATTCTCTTGGTGGAAGTTTTTTACGCACAGCTCTAGTTTTAGTCATTATTGTAGTCCCAGTTGTAGATTCTATTCAGTAATTGAGATGGAGGGTCCTGATGAATAGATGATGGTGCCATCCGTGTCATGTGGACGCTGCATGAGGTGAGGGCTCTGCAGAGGTCATTTATGAAAACTATGAATTACAGGGGTCCCAGTACAGAACCCTTTCAGACACCCAGGGTAACTGGGAGAGTGGAGGAGAAGGAAGGATCCCGTTGAACTGCCTGAGCTCTTCCAGACAAGTAGGATTTAAACCAGTAGAGATGGGTATCTGAGAGACCTGAGAAGGCTAGTTATGAAAGTAACAGGGAGTGATTCATTGTTTCGAAGGTCTTGGCCGGGTCAGTGAAAACTGCCCCAGTACCAAGGCCAGAGTCTGTTTAGGTATGGTCACGATCAGTGATCTGAAGAAGTGGAATGGTTTGAGCAGAATCTGGATTTGAGGGAGGTGAGAAAGCCAGTCCTAGTGTAGACATTGGCCAAATTTTGGACAAAACTGGCAGCAGGGAGATGGAGCAGACGTTGTCAGGGACGTCAGCTGACCTCCATTGTGAAGAGGTACAACTGTAACATGTTTCCAAGAGGAGGGGAAAGTGGCCCAAGGCCAGGGAACAGTTGAAAATGTGGGTAAGTGATTGAGCTAGTGCAGGGACTCCCAGTGCAAAACAGTGCACTAAATGCTGCCTTTTTCCTAGCGCCTGTGCTGTAACGTATTATCTTTTGGTTCCCCCAATGTATACAGCATGGTCTCTGTTACTCTACTCTGTATTGTTTTAGATTTCTGTATGTGCTTTTGCTTTGTATGTATTCCATGCAACTCCCCCCACCCTCAAGACACATCTAAACATGAACTGATTTATCAGCGGAGCATGCCTTCCTGGTGAAATGTTCTTTAATAAACAAAATACAGTATCAAAGTGGCAACTGATAATCTCCAAATGCATAAGAAAAATCCTGCTCTACCATTGGTGCAAACATATCACATGACCGTGCATTATTGTGTGTTTTTAAGCTGTATATTAATTTTGCACACATTTTAGGAAAATTATGCACTTTTGGGTGTGTGGTTGCACTCTATATGCGTTTCTGGGGTGGTTGACGGCACTTGGCTTTGCCTCATGCCTTACAACAGTGCTGTGGTATGCATATATCAGAGTGCAACCGCACACCCTATTTTATTTCAGGTTTATGGTTTACTTGCAGTTTGTGTTGGTGTTGTGGCATTTTCCAATGGTGTTTATAATAGAACACTAATTGAAATAAGAACAGTCAACACTAAGAACTCCACACCCAAGTGTGGGGCAGGTCCAGATTTGCACTTTGTGTTCAAAAACATTTTTTACAACATTGGATTTGTGTCCACGCATATTATATAAAATCTACTGTACTACAGTAAACAGTAAGTAAGCAGGGCAACACTAGCATGGGAGGAGATAGGATAATGGATGGGGAGATCCCTGTGTACAGAGTGCTTGAGGGCTTTAAGTCACTGAACATGGACAAGGATCCAGGGCTGGATGGACTGCACCCTAGAGTTCTGAGGGAGTTGGCTGAGGTCCTGGCAGCACCACTGGCAGACTTGTTCAGTACCTCCCTGCAGACGGGGTGTGTGCCTTAGGACTGGAGGATGGCATATGTGGTACCCCTGCACGAGTGGTCCCAAGGACGAGCCTGGTAACTATAGACCGGTCAGTCTGACATCCATTGTGGGTAAGCTCATGGAAACGATCCTAAAGGAAAGGTTGGTGACCTTCTTGTAGGTGAACGGTCTTATGGATGACAAACAGCATGGGTTCGTCTCCAGGAGATCATATCAAACAAACATGGTTCACTTTTTTGACTGGGTGACAGAAGGACTAGACATTGGTCAAGACGTAGATGTCCTGTATCTGGATTTCAGCAAGGCCTTTGACTCGGTACCACATGGCAGATTAACTAGTAAATTGAGGAACCTGGGAGCAGGGAAGAAACTGGTTAAGTGGGTTGGTAACTGGTTGGGGGGACAGACATCAGAGGGTGGTTTGGGGGGGGGACTCTCAAGTCATAGGGCAGTCACCAGTGGGGTCCCACAGGGTTCAGTGCTGGGGCCAGTGCTGTTTAACATCTTCATAGCCGATATAGCAGTTGGAGTTAAGAGCAGAATCAGTCTATTCGCGGATGACACCAAGATAGGGGAAGTTGTGGATGGGGTAGAGGGAGGAAAAGCCCTCCAAGAAGATTTGGGAAGGCTTGAGCAGTGGTCAGACACTTGGCAGCTGGGTTTCAATGCTAAGAAGTGCAAGGTCATGCACTTTGGAGCAAGGAATCCTGGGTACAGTTACCATCTGGGAGGGGTTTAGCTGTCCGGATTTGGGGATAATGGTTACAAAGAATAAGAACCACTCATCTCAATGTAGGAAAGCAGTGGCAAAAGCCAATAGAATGCTGGTGTGCATTGCTAGAGGAATCGCCTCTAAGAGGGAGGCAGTCATTCTGCCACTGTACAGGTCAGTGGTGAGGCCGCACTTGGAGTACTGTGTACAGTTCTGGAACCCATACTTAAAGAAGGACATCAAGTTACTGGAGGGGGCACAGTGGAGGGCGACTAAAATGATCAGAGGTATGGAGGGGAAGCCTTACGAGGATAGGTTGAGGGACCTCAACATGTACTCATTGGAGGAGAGAAGGGAAAGGGGTAATATGATTGAAACCTTAAAGTACTTAAAGAGCATTAACAGGGTTAGTATGGAGGGCATGTTTAAATTAAAGGGAGAAGGGATTAGTAGAGGGCACAGCCTGAAGTTGGTGGGGGGTAGAATAAGGAGGGAGGTGAGGAAGCATTACTTCACAGAGAGGGTGGTAGGGGGATGGAATACTCTCCCTGAAGAAGTGGTATCTCTTAAAACAGTGGAGAGCTTTAAACGGGGGTGGGATAGGGTTAAGGGCAAGATACTAGTCAGTGGGAAGATGAGGGGGGAAGAGGGGGCAAGGGGTGGGGAGGAGCAGCAGGAGTCTAACCTCTGTGTTGCACAATCAAGCAGATACGATAGACCATTTGACCTGTATCTGCTGGCAGTTTCGTATGTTTGTAAGTAAAAAAAAAAAAATTATATGTTCTAGGAGCGTGGATATGTTGTTCATCCACACTTCTTGGCATGTCCCTTTCCCCTTTAAATCTTGTTGGAAGTCTTCAAGCTGGCTCTCCCACCCACCCACCCGGGTGGTATAAACCTTGGCTCTGCCCTATGACACCAGATCTTCCTTTCTGCTGGAAGATACGGGTTCCCTTGTGCATCACAGCAATTCGTAGGCCCTGAATTCAAAGCATCGTTTTTAACCGCAACTTACCTTAAAACTCGTTCGAGTTATCGACTCCGATAGTAGCGCATCGGACATGGAGGATAAATCTGCTCCCGGATTTCGCCGTTGCACCTGCGGCCAGAAGATGTCGCGCTCCGATCCTCACCTAACTTGCGTCTACTGCCTAGATGTTGAACATAACACCTTCACCTGCACGTTCTGCCTGGCCTTCCATCCCAGTGTTCTGGATGACTGCCTGGTGTGCCTAAAACTGGGGAGACCGGAGAAAAGGAACCCACTGGTGAAATCGAAGGAGGCGGCGAGGTGGGCGGTTTCCGCAGCTGCGGGATCCGCCGAGCAGTTGGAGCAAATGAAAGCTTTCGAGGAGGAAACGGCTCAAGCTTCGGCCAGTCGGAGCTTTTTTGTTCCTCTGAACCTCGGTTCCACCTTTTTGGGCTCCTTCAAGGAGTTGTGCCAGTCTCTCCCCACCAGGGGTGAGGCGCCCTCAGGCTTGCACTCCTCCCACCCTTGGAAGAGGGATAAGGACCCAAAGTCTTTGTCCAAATGAAGACATTCTTGGGACTGAGAAAGGTCCGAGTCCCAGGATCACGCGGTCTCGACCTCAGTCGAGATCGCATCCTTGGCAGCCGGCTTTACGGATCTTCCATCTGGCCAAGAGATCGAGGAAGTGGCTGACCAAGTTGAGATTTCTCTCGACTTAATCGACCATATTTCGCAGACTCTGGTCGACGATTCTTTGGAAAGGACCCCGGTCCTTGTCTTTTCCGATGAGGAGACCCAGCCTGCTAGTGTCACCATCGAGGACACGGTTCCGTACCTTCAGTTTTCACCTAACCCAGTGTCTCCCGATCAACAGAGTCTGCCAGCCCAATCTTGATCGAGGTCCAGAATCCCTTTGGTTGGACGACCGAAGAAGAGTCATAAGGACTCTAAAAAGAGGCATCGCTGCAGATCCTCATCCTCCTCGGACGAGGAGAGGCTTCGACGGAAACTCCGTCGACACTATGAGGATCTTATGTGGTAACAGCTGATTTTGACCGGGCAGAAGCTGGCTCCACCGTCTACCCCGGCCATCACTTGGCTACCGCCTTCTGGGCTGACGCCGACCCCTCCAGAACTGAAGCCTTCGGTTCCTCCGCCCTTGGGGCCGGCCCGTATTCTGGTTAGGTCCATCTCAGTCTCTCCACCGATTCTGGTGGAACCACCGCCTATGCAGCCTCAGGAAGGGGGCTCCCTCGAAAGAGGACTGTATAGACACCGGGCTTCCCCGATGTCTGTCTATTATGGTTACCCCTGACTGCCCCTGGTGGATCAGTGGGGACCTAGGTGGGAGACCGTTGTACCATGACTCCTTGAACTCGGATGTCACAGGACTGCACTCCCATCCTGGGGATGATGAGTCCTCCTTGGCAGGTTTAGAAGAGTGTCCTTCCTCCTTTCAGAGCATTATCCGCCTGATATCTGAACCTGTTGGAATGCCCCTGGAGTCTATCCAGAAAAAGGCGGCGTACCCCCTTACGGACATCCTAAAAAGGTGGATTCCCCGATGGAGGCCTTTTCAGTGGCCGAAGCCATCACTGGCCCGGCCCTTGAGCTCTGGCAGCGCCCAGCTTCCTGCCCAAACCATCTGCCCGCGTGGCCCGCAAGTATGCGGTGACCATGGGTTCCCTGCCGGGATTCACAGAACACCCTTCGGCCGAGAGCCTGGTGACCATTTCTGTGTTTAGACGTACTGGTAGCTCGGCCGACACGGACCGACCTCCGGACAAGGAGTCCAAAAATATGGACCACTCTGCCCGCAAGGTCTATGCGGTCTCTTCGTTAGGCCTTCATCGGGCCAGTTCAGCTGTCATTATGGCACACTTCTCTCATGCCCTCCTCGGGACATTAGATGAAGTCTTCCCTCATCTCCTGGTCGGACATGCAGACCACGGTCAAGCAAGTCCGTGATCAGGGCCGTGCTGTTGCAAAACAGCAGTTCCAGATGGCGCTAGACATTGGGGATTCCTGTGCCCGCTCTTTAGCAGCCGCAGTGGCCACCCGCCGCAGGGCCTGGCTGAGGCTATCCTCCTTCCCGGCGGATACCCAGCATAAGTTAGCTGATGTTCTCTTCCTTGGCACTGACCTGTTCGGTCCAGGAGTGGCCGGTCACCTTCAGCGCATCGAGCAGTCCAGTGCCACCTTGGATGCTACCTCTGCAAAAGGTTCTTCGGGCAAGAACCAGCAGAAAAGAAAGAAGCCATTGCTGCATTCTTCCCCTGCGGTCAGGCAGCCCTCCTATCAAGGAGACCAGCAGCAACAGCAGGCTCAAGCTTGGCACCCTCGGCCCAAACAAGGTCCTTAACAGCCCCGTAAAGGAGGCCGAGGTGCAGGTCCAGGAGCCTCCTCCTCCTCTAAGCCTGCTCAGTGATGGGTCGGGGTTGCCACCCCTACACCAGTCACGCCAGCTCTGGGTGCTCCCGTGGGGTGCCGGCTCTGCCACTTTCATTCCGCCTGGTCTGATATCACTTCGGACAGATGGGTTCTCGAAGTGGTCAGTCAGGGACTGCCTCTAGAGTTCGAGCAGTACCCTTCCAGCCGAGCCCACGCCCCTCGGTAGGAAAGGATCTCAGCTTGCACTCAGTCGGCTCTTCGAGATGACATAGCTCAGCTCCTCTGCAAGGAGGTGGTAGCTCCAGTGCCAGATCCTCCTACAGACCCAGGTTTCGTGTCCAGGTACTTCATGGTGCCCAAGCGGATGGGGGGGTTGGTGCCCCATCCTAGATCTCCACGACCTGAATCAATATCTCAGGTCCTGCACCTTCCAGATGGTAACTCTGAACCAGATCATACCATCCCTGGAGCGAAACGTGGTTCTGTTCACTGGATCTACAGGATGCGTTTTTTCACATCCCAATCCGTCCGTCCATCCATCAGCGGTTCCTCCGCTTCAGGGTCGAAGGAACCCTGTACGAGTTCCGAGTCATACTGTTCGGCCTGTCATTGGCCCCGCTGGTCTTCACCAAGTGCATTGCAGTGGTGGCAGCCCATCCTTGGCGTCGAGGAGTATGAATCCACCCTTATCTCAATGACTGGCTCTTGGCAGGATCCTCCCTTCAGGAGGTGGAGAGGTCCAGGGATCTGGCTCTCCAAACCTGCTCTCAGCTCGGCCTCCTGATCAACGAGGCCAAGTCTGAACTCGTGCCTGCTCAGGTGATGGGCTTCATCAGGGCAGAGCTCGACTCTTGTCAAGCCAAAGCTCTGCTCCCAGTGGACAGGTCGGAGGTTCTCTTCTCCTTTGCCTGATCATTTCCGGTTGGGCACTTGCTCCCTGCCCGGGACTTTCTGCGCCTTCTGGGTTACATGGTGGCATGCACCTCAGTGGTCCATTGGGCCAGGTGGCACATGCGCACCCTCCAATGGGAGCTGGCCACCCAGTGGACTCAGCACCACGGTCATTTCGACCGGCTGATCACGGTAACCCAGATGATGTGGGACGCTCTCCAATGGTGGACCGCCCCAGAACGGTTGCAGGAAGGGATCCCATTTGTCCGCCCGAGCCGACAGTCGTCCTTACAACCGATGCCTCCCTCATGGGCTGGGGAGCCCACATGGGGGACAACAGGGCCCATGGATTCTGGACCCCCGAGGAGTCCTGATGCCACATCAACCTGTTGGAGCTCAGAGCAGTCAGACTGGCACTGTCAGCTTTCGCTTCTCAGCTCCGGGGTCCAGTGGTTCAAGTCCAGACGGACAATACCACGATCATGTACTACTTCAACAAACAGGGCGGTACCCAGTCCCGTCTGCTGTGCAAGGAGACGCTCTGTATCTGGACCCTCGTAAGTCGGCTGGAGGTGGATCTCCTAGCCGTTCATGTGGCAGGAGTCTCGAACCAGCTGGCGGATGCTCTCAGCCGCATAGGCCAGACATCCCACGAGTGGTCTCTCCATCCAGTGGTAGCTTAGTCTGTTCTCCTGCTGGGGCAAACTGTTGGTGGACCTGTTTGCCTCCAGGGAAAACAACAAGCTGAGGCTGTTCCATGCCGGCCCCCCTCAGCAGGGCTCGCTGCAGGGGGATGCCTTCTTGAGGCCGTGGACCCCAGGCCTCCTCTACGCCTTCCCTCCATTTTCCTTGACCCACAAGGTGTTACTCAAGGTGAGGAGGGACAAGGCGAAGGTCATCCTGGTAGCCCCAGATTGGCAGTGCCAGTTCTGGTATCCAGATCTCCTCAGCCTCAGCTGCAGGCCCCCGGAGCGGCTTTGTACACGCCCGGACCTGATATCTCTGAACCAGGTGGAAGGTATTCCATCTGGACCTTCAATCCCTGCACCTCACAGCCTGGTACCTGAGCGGCTAGAGTTCCAGGCTCTGGGTCTTTCCGAGGATGTCTACACCGTGGTGGAGGCATCTCGTAAGGAATCGACCAGGAAATGTTATGCCTTCAAATAGAAGAGATTTTCCATTTGGTGTCAGGGTAAGAGTCTGGACCCTTATCCTGCTCTGTGCTAACATTCTCGACTACCTTTGGTCTCTCTCTCTCTCTCTCTCTCTCTCCAGAGGGTCTGCGGTCATTGACCCTTAGGGTGCACCTGGCAGCCATTTCTGCTTACTGGGTGTGGGCTGGTCAGCCGACATTGGCGCAGGAGACAGTGGTCGGGTGCTTCTTCAAAGGCCTGGAGCACATATCCCCTCCGGTGCGTGAACCTCCACCTCCGTGGGATCTGCTGCTGGTTTTGGCAAAGCTCTTGGGCAAGCCATTCGAACTTATGCACAAGTGTGCACTCTCACACTTGTGGAAGACTGCTTTCCTGGTGGCTATCATGTCAGCCAGAAGGATAGGGGAGCTCCAGGCACTGTCAGTGTACTCCCCTTATCTGGTCTTTCACAGGGACAAAGTTGTCCTGCGCCCCCACCCGAAATTTCTTCCAAAGGTGGTATCAGAGTTTCACCTTAACCAGGTATTGACTCTGCCGGTATACTACCCTAACTACCCTAACTACACCTCGGACGCCAAGTACAGGCTCCATGCTTTGGACCTGAGACATGCGCTGTCCTATTATAAGGAGAGAATGGCAGAGATTCGTGGAGAGGTTCGCCAGCTGTTTGTCACCTACGCTGAAGTCACTTCTGGCAGACCTGCAGCCAAACGGACCATTGCAAGGTGGATTACATCATGCATAGGTCTGTGCTATGAGTTGGCAGGCAAGGAGCCTCCCAGAGGGATAAGAGCTCATTCTACTCGCCATAGTGCTGCATCGGTGGCTGCTTCCAGGGACATCCCTATCCAGGAAATATGTCGGGCTGCTACCTGGAAGTCAGAAAACACCTTCATTACCCACTACCACATCGACCTTGAGTCACGCCGGGATGCTGTTTTTTTTTTGAGCCTCGGTTCTCCAATATTTATTTCCCAAGTTGAGGGTGTGTGCCTTGCCTCCCTCCTCCCGGGGAACTGCTTGGAGTCTGCCAAGAAGTGTGGATGAACAACATATCCACGCTCCTAGGAGAACAGGTTACTCACCTGCGGCAGTAGTTCTAGGAGTGGTATATGTTGTTCATCCACACACACACACCCGACCTCCCCGGCTTTAGGCGCACAACCTGGCTTCCAGCAGGCTAAGATCTGGCGTTATGGGGTGGAGCCGAGGTTTATACCACCCGGGTGGGTGGGAGGAGGCAGCTTGAAGACTTCCAGCAAGATTTAAAGGGGAAATGGACATGCCAAGAAGTGTGGATGAACAACATATACCACTCATAGAACTACTGTTACAGGTGAGTAACCTGTTCTTTCTGCACACAAAGTGCAAACTGGGACCAGCCCCAACTTGGGTGTGGGGCCCTTAGTGCTGTTTCCCTTTGAGCACAGCTGATTTGAATTGTTGATGTCATCAGCTGGCTTTATCTTGGATTGTGAGTGGAGATGCAACTTCTATCAATTCGCTCATTGGCCCGGTTATTCAAAGGGGTTGCGCCTGGCGCAACAGAGATGCAGTGGCGCAACCATACATTGCTCCCCGGTGGGATATTGAGAAAGCTGCCTGGCGTAGATTCAGTGGGTGTGCCCATGCATATGCAGCACATCCCGATATTCAGCCGAGGATGTGCGGCGCATATGCTGGCACAACCCTGCATTGCGCCGTGTAGGGCGACTCAAAGTTGAGCCCCAGAAAAGATGGAACAACTCCTGGCCACCCACAGGGGGGCTGCAGTATAGCAGGGCACCACACAGCAGCCCTGCCATGGGTGGGCATTTGCCCACCCAGAACACTGTTGGCAAGGACACACATAACCCTGGTGGTCAAGTGGACCCCCCTGTAGCCTCGATTGCGGTAATCCTCTGTAAAGAAACTCCCTGGTGATCCAGTGGCACCTCCCACTCACACCAAACCCTTTGCCCCCCGCCCGGTCATCGGTGGGTGGCTGCAACCCGCTCGGCCGTCTGCCCCATTGGTCCCGAGTGTGGACCAATGGGCTTGCAGGGCATACTGTACTAGACAGTCCCAAATATGTGATTGGGGACCAATGGGCTTACAGCCCATACTGTACCTGTCATTCAGCTGGCAGCGGGCGGTGTATGCAGGTGGGTTGCAGACACCACGCCCGATGATGGCAGTGGGGGAGTGGGAGTGGGCAAGGGGTCGGTGTGGTGGGGGTGCCACTGGAACACCAGGCGTTCTTTATGGAGGATTACGCTGTCGCAGCTACGGGTGGGGGGTTCCACTAGACCAACAGGGACGGTCAGTTTGCATTTCTCGGTGGGAGGGGGGACCACTTGACCACCAGGGATGGTCTTTCATTACAGTTATCGGGGGGGGGGCACTAGAGTACCAGGGATTGAGTGGTACACATTTAAGTGACCGCGGCTACAGGCGGGGGATGCCTAAGCATCCTCACTGCACACATCATGCTGTGCAGGATGCGAGGCGCAAGTCGCCAGGCTGCCCTGCGCACGGCATGCAAATGGGGCCATAATGACATGCAAATGGCCCCATTTGCACCTTGCATATTTTATGGCCTCATACGCATGCTTCCTGATGAATATCGCGGGTGGTGTGCCTAGTGCAACTGCACTTGCGCTGGCTCATCCCCGTGCTCCTTATCTGTGGTTTGTGCTGGCGCAGTGCCACTGTGCCATGCGCAGTACGTGCGCTGACCTTGCCATATTCAACAGTGCTGCGCCATGGCGTATCACCGTTGACTATCACCTGGCCCTGGCACATCCCAGTTGCGCTGCGCCCAGGCTTGCGCCACTGCCTGGCGCAGTCTGACTATCCAGCCCTTTGTATATATACATAGTGTAGTTGTACGTATATTAGATAAATTCCAGAACACCTCTCTACAAAGCTGATTTTGAGACCCAAGCTTTTTCTTTAGACCGTAGAAGAGATTTTAATGGGCTTTATTGGTAGAGGTCAAAGTTCATGAGCCTTGTATTAGAGAGAGCCTTATAACGGAGAGTATTAAAGTGAGCACAGACTATTTAACTGTAGGTGAAAAATAAAAACAGAGAAAGTGCCTATTTAGTTACCCAGGAACTATTGTTGATCCTGGGTCCTACCCCCCTTCTGCTATTTGACCTTCTCTGTTCAATACTTTTTTATTTGAGTCCAAGCTTCAGTATATTGATTGTCTGGATTCGGGCACTATCACCATCTTACAGGGCATTCCTTTTAGCTTACAGCACTCCCTTGAATGTGACTCCAGTCCTTGTGCAGTTTGCCAGTGCAACTCAAGGTCCCAAGGCTGGAGTGTACAACTGATTAATCCTCATCTCTGTTTTCTTTGACAGCTGTGGGGGCGCACGGATATGTTACATCTTCCATGAAACCTTTGGACGAACACTGGAGTGTATAGACCCCTTGGCAGGCCTCACAACATTGGACATTCTCACTGCAATTAGGAATGCTACGGTAAAATGGCTCTGTACTCTCTGTTAATATGACAAACAAAATGTTTAATGCCATATTGGTCCTAGTAAGAACAAATCCAGAACGAATGGTTTGATACCTTTTATTGGACCAAAAAGGATGTCACAAAAAGAACAAAGACCAAGAAGTCCTTCTTTAGAAGCCTAATGAGAGTTATTTAGAAAATCCCATATTATTAACACTTAAAACATGCAGAAAAAAACAAATAATTTTCATTGGTTTAAAACAGGCCTTCAGAAATAATTAAAATGACGTTTGAGAGCTTGAATATCTAAAGAGTGATTTCAGCTGAACCAGACTTAAAGGTCAAAGGTTGTTTAAAGATAACAGCAGGCAAAGAGTTACCATGTATCAGTCTAATGGATAAGAAAGAAAACCTTAAGATTCTTTGCTTGCTAAATTACATGTCAAGTAAAGATCCAGAAGCGAATGATTTGATACCTTTTAATGGACCAACATAGTTGTAACAACAAGAACAAAGTGTTCTAGCTTTCGGGCCAACCAGTCCTTCAGAAGCTCATGGCAGTTGTCAAGTAAAGGAAACCTCTCAGACGCATTTCACAAGTGAGGCCACAGTACATCACCCTGCACGGAATAGAACCTTTGATAATGAGATGACCCTTGAGAAAACAACTGCATGCTAACATGCAACATATAACCAAGTAAATAAAATGAGTTCCAAAATTACATCATCGGAAATTATCTTTACATGGCATATAGAATGAAATGATGTTTACCCAAAGTGAGTAAGTGCATCACACTGATGAAAGTACAGCTGGCTGGAGATATATTCCCAACATACTCTCAACAAACTGTTATGTTAAGACTTTGTTGTAACAAGATTTTATACATGATTAATATCAATTGTCAGTGTAAGTGCCAGATTTAAAAAAATGCTAGTTGGGGACCCCCAAGAAATTGAGACTATGCAGCCTGATATGTACAGATTCCAAGAAGTTGTCAGTGTATAATCGAAATAATACATGTATAGAAACAGTCCAAGGAATCTAAACAAAAATTCTTAGGAATTACCCCCCCCCCGGGGGGGGGGGAGTAACTACTTAAGATGAAATATATGTACATGAATCCTAATAACCATCAATTGCACCCATCACTATAATAGTTGCCCAAAAAAGAATGACAGCTGTCATGAACCCCCGAGTAAATGAGACAAGTGTCCTAATCTAAACAAAATTCTTAGGAATTACTCCCCTTGTCTTGTCTCATTTGCTTGGGGTTCATAACCAGAGTATCATTCTTTGGAATTAACTATTCAGTGATGGGTGCAATCGATGATTATTGGGATTCATTTACATGTATTTCACTTTAAGTAGTTACTTCCCGAAGTTAATTCCTAAGAATTTTGTTTAGATTCTCGGACTGTTTCTATATATATGTATGTGTGTATATATGTATATATATATATATATATACACACACACATACATATATATATATCACACACACACACATATATATATATCACACACACACACACACACACACATATATATATATATATATATATATATATATTATTCGATTATACACTGTCAACATCTTGAAATCTGTATATATCAGGCTGCATAGTCTCAGTTTCTTGGGGGTCCCTGACTAGCATTTTTTTTTTAATCTGGCACTTACACTGACAATTGATATGATGTATAAAATATTGTTACAACAAAGTCTTAACATAATAGTTTATTGAGAGTATGTTGAGAATATATCTCCAGCCAGTTGTACTTTCATCAGTGTGATACACTTACTCACTTTGGGTATACATCACTTTCATCATTCTGTATGCCTTGTAAAGATAATTTCCGATGTTGTAATTTTGGAACTCATTTTATTTTCTTGGTTATATGTTACATGTTAGCATGCAGTTGTTTTCTCGAGGGTCATCTCATTATCAAAGGTTCTATTCCGTGCAGGGTGATGTACTGTGGCCTCACTTATGAAATGTGTGTCTTCGAGAGGTTTCCTTCACTTGACACGTAATTTAGGGAACAGAGAATCTTAAAGGTTTTTTATCCATTAGACTGATACATGGTAACTCTTTGCCTGCTTTTATCTTTAAACAACCTTTGACCTTTAAGTTTGGTTCAGTTGAAATCACTCTTTGGATAGTCAAGATCTCCAATATCACTTTAATTATTTCTGAAGGCTTGTTTTAAACCAATGAAAATGATTTGTTTTTTTTCTGCATGTTCTAAGTGTTAATAATATGGGATTTTCTAAATAACTCTCATTAGGCTTCTGAAGAAGGACTTGTTGGTTTGAAAGCTAAAGCTCTTTGTTCTTTTTGTAACATCCTTGTTGGTCCAATAAAAGGTATCAAACCATTTGTTCTTGGTCTGTTAATATGAGACATTCTGATGTTTTAGCATTTCAGCATTAGACTCTGGCTTGTTTTCAATACAGAAAAAAGGCATAAAGCAGCCAACAGCGAGAACAGAAACAGAAGTAACGGTCGCAGATAAGTCTAGTGCTTACTGTTTATTTTCAGAATCTGTGTGCAGATGTCAACAATTCTCCCACATGGTGTCAGCACATCAGATACACCAGCAGCGACTGTGTGACATCATAGTGATGTGGCCCATAGGTGACTACCATCTTTCTTGGAAACTACCATGCTACATCAGATTTCCTGCTCACTGTTGTAAGGTGCCCTTATATATTGTTCCACAACTGTATTTAATTCATCATGTGACACATATTTAAAAATAGCCTTTTTTAGTGTTCATGTAAGCAGTACAAACTTGATCACTCGGTTGTAGTCGGGTACAGTAGTTGGTTAGGAATTAGTCTTGACCACTGGTATTGAGGGTCAGGCACAGAACTTAGAAAGCAAGTAAATTAGTGATGGTACCTGTGGTGAGTCAGATGCCAAAATCAACATCGATTACACTGATAGCTATTTGAGCCATTTTAAGAGGTTCCCAAAAATTAGAATAGAGACCACATTATCACTAGATCATTACTGAAAGTCAGTATCGCAAACACACACAGTTCATAGTTCAGAAGGTCTGTGTTTGCCATATTAAATGGTATATAGATTCCTAAATATTTATGTATAATTGCTGCCACTAAGGGTTTGATGTATAATGCAAAATGAAGGGGAGAGAGGGGGCGCCTCTGCCTAGTGCCTTTCTGCAGATGTGTTGGTGTGCTGCAAGAACCATTTACTTTTTATGTAGGCTTGCTGATCAGCATATAGGTTCTGGAGCTAGGTGAGCACCTAAAAGGGAAAACCAAAAGTCATGAGGGTCTCCCATAAAAAGGAAAACTGGATGGTTTTCGAGCAAAACGTTAGTCACCTATGGGGCACATCACTGCTGCGTCATACAGTCGGTGCTGGCATGTCTGATGTGCTGACACCATGTGGGAGAGTTGTTGAGATTTGCACACTGAGTCCTAAAGTAAATGACTAGCTCCAGATTTACTTGCAGTCATTAACCTGTCTTTTTCTTTTCCCTTGCTGTTGAGTGCTTCATGCTGTTTTCCCCTTGCTTACTCTTCACATTTACAGCACCACAACCTTGTTCTGGTGTTAACTCGCTGTGTTGTAGTGATCTTGGTGCTTTACAGTAGAAAGCATAAAAAGCAAATGTTAGTGAAAAGTTTAGCTATAAGAATCACTTGTCCATGCAGAGAATCTATACTGAAAACGTGTCTGAAAGACCCTATTTGTGATCCACGTAAAACATATAGACAATTATTAGGGGGATAGAACTGGGGGGAGCAGGGAAAACTGAAGTAAGGTGCCTGCCTGGTGCCATAGCTCGAACGGACAGGAAGCGCATCCTCAGGATCATGAGAACAGATGCACGGGAGTCTGAGCTGGACGTCATTGTCCACCTAGGGACAAATGACTTGGCTCATCATGAGAGTAGAGCAGTGCAGAAGGACTTTGTAGAATTGGGAGGGGCCTAAGACAAGTAGCACATACAGTATCCTTCTCGAGGTGCTACCTGTCAATGGCATGAGTGAGGCGAGGGTACTTTGCACCATGCAGTTTAATGAATGGTTGAAAAATGGTGTGGAGCACAGGGTTTGGCTTCACTGGGGACTGGGGTTCCACCTGGAGGACACCAGCCTATATTGGCAGGATGGTCTGCATCTGTCCAGGAAGGAACAAGTCTTTTGAGCAATCAGTTTAAATACTTCATTGGCAGCTTTTAAACTAGTCAGGGGAGGCACTGATAAGCTGCAGAAAATCCCAGCCTCTCCTACAAAACAGGGTACTAAATGAGAAAAGACTGAGGTAGAAAGGTCAGTGGGGGATGCTGCAAAAGAAGGTAAAGCCATAAAAAAATGGAGAGCAATGAGTACCAATGCCCATAGTCTGAGTAACAAGCTTCCTGAATTAGTGGCCTTGATGGAGGAGGAACATGTGGATATCGTGGCAGTCACAGAAACATAGTACACACAAAACCATGACTGGGACGTAAACATACCAGGATACACTATCTACAGGAGGGACAGGGAGGGTAGAAGAGGAGGAGGAGGAGGAGTACCTCTTTACATAAGGGAAGGAATCAAAGCAACAGAAGAAAAGGGAAAACAGGGAGGAGAAGAAGCACTGTGGGTAAATTTGGAGACCGGCAATGGCACCACAGTCCGCACAGGGGTTGTATACAGACCCCCTTCTCAGGGAGAGGAAATGGACAAGGAAATGATAGAAAGTATACTTAGAATGGCAGAAAAAGGGGAGATATTGCTGATGGGTGATCTGAATATGCCAGATGTTAACTGGAGTGCAGTTGCAGCAGCCACTTGAAGAGTAGGGTTATTCTAGATGCCCTACAGGGGCATGCCTTGAGACAACTAGTATTGGAGCCCACTAGGAGAGACAAGCTTGAGACCTGGTTCTCTCAAATGGAGATGAAGAGGATCACAGATGTAGAAGTGGGTAGCCATCTGGGAACTAGCAACCATCGAACAGTATGGTTCACAATAAACACAGCAGTAGAGTCAAGCCATACAAAGGCAAAAGTACTGGACTTTAGGATGGCTGACTTTGCCAAAATGGGTGAGTGCCTAAGGAATGCACTAGCAAATGGGCAGGAAGGAGGGGTGGAAGAACAATGGGGAATAATAAAAACTGCCATCACAGAGGTAACAAGCCTTTGTGTGAAGCAAATAAACAAAATGAAACGATGTAAGAAACCACTGTGGTTCTCAAAGGAAGTGACAGTGAAGGTTCAAGAGAAAAAGCATTCAGGAAGTACAAGGAATCACAGAAGGAACAGGACAGAGAACTGTATCAGTTAAAGCAAAGGAAGCTGGGAAGGCAGTCAGAACAGCAAAGGCCCAAACCGAGGAAAAGATAGCCAACTCAGTTAAGAAGGATAAAACCTTTTATAGGTACATGAGGAGCGAAGGAAGACCAAGGGAGGGATAGTGAGGCTTAATAAAGGGAGGGAGGAGGGTGGGCAGAGGGTGACTGTGAAAAGGCAGAGATACTAAACAAATATTTTTGCTCAGTATTTACAAAGGAAGAGGAGATACCTAAAACAAACAGTAGAAACACTCTGGATACAGAAGTTGATACCAGCCCATTTACAGAAGAAAGGGTTCTGAAAGAACTCTTAAAACTGAAGGTGGACAAAGCAATGGGGCCTGATGGGATTCATCCCAGAATTCTAAAAGAACTAAGGGTAGAACTAGTGACACCACTGACTACCCTCTTTAACAAATCATGGGAGGATGGGGTGGTACCGAGGACTGGAGGAGGGCAGATGTGATTCCTCTTCACAAAGTGGGAGGCGAGGCAGAAGCAGGAAACTATAGACCTGTTAGTTTAACCTCAGTGGTAGGAAATGATGGAATCACTTGTGAAGGAAAGAATTGTCAGTATCTAGAGGCCAGAGGGGCACAGGACCCAAGGCAGCATGGATTCACAGCGGGAAGGTCATGCCAGACAAATCTGATAGATTTCTTTGACTGGGTGACCAAAGTAGTAGATCAGGGAGGGGCTGTGGACATGGCCTACCTAGACTTTAGCAAGGCATTTGACACAGTCCACATAAAGATTAATATCAAGTTAGCCAGCCTGGAAGTGGGTCCCAAGATGACAGCCTGGGTAAAAGTGGCTGGAGAATAGGACACAGAGAGTAATAGTAAATGGAGTCCACTCTGAAGAAGGGGGTTATTAGTGGGGTACGCATGAGTTCAGTATTAGGACGGTCCTTTTCAATGTCTTTATAAGTGACATTGCAGAGGGACTGGAAGGAAAAGTATGTCTCTTTGCAGATGACACAAAGATCTGCAACAGAGTTGATGCACAAGGTGGGGTGGAAAGAATGAGAAGGGACTTGGCAAGGTTAGAGGAATGGTCAAATGTATGGCAGCTTAGATTCAATGCTAGAAGTGCAAGGTAATGCACCTGGGAAACAAAAACCCAGGGGAAGAGTACACAATGGGGGGTGAGATACTAACAACAAAAATGGAAAGGGACCTGGGGGTAGTCATATCAGATGACCTAAAGGTGGGCAAGCAATGTGAGAGGCAGCAAGGAGGGCTGGGGGATACTGGGATGCATAGGGAGGCATCACCAGTAGAAAACAGGAAGTTATTATCCTCTGTACAGACAGCTGGTGAGACCCCATCTGGAGTACTGCATGCAGTTCTGGAGACCCAATCTCCTAAAGACATAGACAGGATGGAAGCTGTCCAGGGAGGACAACTAAAATGGTACAGGGTCTGCACTGGAAGACATATGAAGAGACTTAAGGAGCTTAATATGTAGCCTCGAGGAGAGGGACATGATAGAAAGTTTCAAGTACCTCAAGGGAATCAACAAAGTCCAAGAGGTAGCATCTTTCAAAAAGGGGTGTGCAAGAACAAGGGGCCTGATTTGAAGATGGGAGGGCTCAAGGTAATTTAAGGAAGTATTTTTTCACAGAGAGGGTTGTGGATGCATGGAATGGCCTTCCAGGGAGGCTGTGGAGTCAAAAACTGGTGGAATTCAAGCATGCATGGGACAGTCATAAGGCAATTCTAGGGGGTGGGGGTAGGAAGAAGTAGGCTGCTGGTTAACTAGGATCTGCAGCTTATCCACTAGGTAAGGAAATGGGCAGACTGGGTGGGCCAAGCGGTCCTTATCTGCCGTCAAATTCTATGTTTCTATGTTTCTACAGTCTGTTCAGAGATTGTGTCTTAGTGTGTCCATATAGAAAATCTGTATAGAGCCTGTGTCTTAGAGCTGGCTAGACATTTTGCAGAGATCATGTCTTAGGGCCATGTGTCCCAGAAAGACATTCTGTACAGAGACCATACCTGAGGCACCACATGTCCCATACAGATCATCTGTACAGCTACTGTGTCTGAGAGCTGTGTGTCCCATGTAGAGAATCTGCACCATGACCATGTAAGAGAGCTATGTGTCCTATATAGGGAATAGTTATCGAGATCATGTGAGAGCTGGATGTGTCCCAACATCTGTACAAAGACCATGTCTGAGAACTGGGTGTGTCCCAACATCTGTACAGAGATGATGTCTGAGAGCTGGGTGTGTCCCAGCATCTTTGCAGAGTCCATGTCTGAGAGCTGGATGTGTCAACATCTGTAGCAAAAATACGTTGTGTACACAAATCTAAGAGACGAAAAAAGTTGCAGTTTACTCAACTATTTATTATGCAGAGCTTTAAGTGAATCAAAAGGCTATATCTGAGATGCTTATTGAAACCACATGAAGTCTTGCTGTATTCTGACTATTGTAGTTAGCCCCAGCACTCAGACTGCCCTGGAGAGAAGAGGGTTAATTTTCTTTGCAGAGCATAGAACGTTGAGCTCAAACTCGGTTCAGACCTCTGTCTGACAGTTGTGCTTCTAGGTGCAGCAGATTCTTTACTCTGCCTAACTGAACAGTCGCTCCGGAGATTTCTTCTTTGCTCGAAGTTCGAAAGTCGGTTAAAGTCTTTGGTTTTACCAATTATTTTTTCGCAAGTTTCGATTCAGGTCTCTGTCTGTGGTACAGTAAGTACTAGGTAGTGAACTAGACATAGTAAACTTGTGGAAATTGTAAAAATTGATTTTCGACCGGTTCGGCTGAACCGGCCGTTTAGTGAATTACATATTCTGTCTTTGTTTCTAAACTTAAGAGTGGGGTTACCGGTCCTTATCAGTTTAAAAAAAAAAAAAATGCATTTTTTTGTGCTTTTTTCCAATACCCGTGACACAGTTAGAAACCGATAAGGGTGTCTTGCCTGGTTGTTTGCCATAAAAAGGGTAAGTTTGTGGTTAGGATGGCTATGTCTGAGAAACCCAAAAGAAAAGCTGGGCCCACTGGGTTTCAACACTGCAGTGTGTGTGGGGAGGTCTTTTCTAAGGCTGATCCCCACACCACCTGTGTTTGTCTGGGGTTTGACCACCTCAATTCAGACTGCAAAATCTGTAAAAATTTCCCTAAGTCTACCCTGGAAAAAAGATTAGGTAGGCTTAGGGATAAGGAGGCCGTGAAGTCTGCTGACCCGGATGGCCAGCCCGGTTCGGTTCCGACCGAACCTGAGGGAGTGCCCTCTGACCAGGGCGATACTTCTTCGGGCAAGAGGAAAGCTGATCCTGAGGGATCGGTTCCTACAAAAAGACAAAGAAAAGAAAAATTGGCTGGTTTGGATCCAGAGACCCATTTTCCGACCGCTGGATTGCCAAAGTGATAAGGATTGTAGAATTGCTTCATCTGGTTCTGTCTGATCTGGCGACTACTGGCAGGCGGTCGGTTCCTCCGGTTCAAGGGTATGCTTCTGAAGATTTTTATGAACCGGATTTGGAGGGGGATGATGATGATGATGATGATGATGACGATGACGCCGACGATAGTGGGGACGGTCTGGATGAGCACATTGAACTGGACATCTCCCCAGACAGGCCTTCTGGTGTTTCCCCTCCTAGGCTTTCTGAGTCCCCTTCCCACTACATGTTTTACAGGAAAGTGGCAGAAACTCTCCAGCTCCCTGTGGAGGAAGCCGTGGAGGAACAAGAGGAACCTCATTATGTGGAGATGATGGACATCCCAGAGTCCAAGAGGCTGACTGTTCCCTTTCATAAGTCTTTTGGGAAACAGACACAAAAGATTTTAAAAACTCCAAATTCTGTACCTCCTGTCGACAGAAGGATGGACAAAAGGTATACCTTATCAGGTTCAGGTACAGAGTACTTGTATCAACAGTGCAGCCATGTTGGGGTTATGCAGGCTGCAGCCTGTGATAGGCTAATATACCCTTGGCTACACACACCCCAGATAAAGACTCTAGGAAGCTGGATGCCATGGCAAAGAAACAGTACATGGCATCTGTCTTGGGACTCAGGCAGGCTAATTATATGGCCTATGCAGCCAGGTACCAGAAGTCCAGGTGGGACACTGTACTGGCACTGGGTAAGCAGGCCTCCCCTCAGCTAGCCTCTGAGCTGGAGGGGGTGGCTACTGATAGGATTGAGGTATCTAAGATACAGTTCTATGCTGCAGTGGACTCCAATGATGTGTCATCTAGAGCCATGGCTACATCTGTGGCTCTTTGGAGAATGGCTTGGCTGAGATGTACTAGTCTCTCACAGGACACCCAGGCTAAGGCCCTGGATTTCCCTGTGGTGGGTCATTCTCTGTTTGGGGAGCGGACAGAGAATTACATGAAAAAGATGGATGAGTATAGGACCACCTGTAGGAGTGCACAGGCCAAGGAAAGGCAGGCAACTCCTCAAAGGCAGCAAGCTAGGGGCAGGGGCAGGCCTTTTCATAGGGCTTTCTACCAAGCACAGACCTCTTCTCCTTTTCCTCAGAGGGGGTTCTTCAGAGGGAGAGGCAGAAGGGGGATGAGCAGGGCTGCATCCACCCCTCATCCTAGGGCTCCTGCCAAGCAGACACTCTGATGTGTTAGCCTGGGTCGACTCCCCCATTCCTGTAGGAGGCAGGCTGGCTTACTTCGTCCAGGACTGGATGTCTGTTACCTCAGACAAGTGGGTCCTGGAGGTGGTAAGCCTGGGGCTGGTTCTCAGCTTCAAGAAATTTCCAAAGCTGAGGGCCAGATCTTTTCCGCCTGCAAGCATCTCTGGAACCATTGCCTTAGAGGCAGAGGTTTCATCTCTACTGCCTCTAAAGGTTGTAGAGAGAGTTTCTACATTGCAGAGGGCAAAGGTCTGAACTCCAGGTACTTCTACACCCCAAAAAAGACAGGGGAGTAGCAACCCATCCTAGACTTAAGATACCTGAAAAAACATCTTTTAAAACCAAAATTCAAAATGGTGACTCTGGGAATAATCCTTCCCTCTCTCAGGCCAGGGGACTGGCTAGCCTCCCTGGACTTAAAAGATGTCTACTTTCACATTCCCATCAGGTGCTCCCACAGAAAGTACCTCACGTTCAAATTTGCCTTCAGGCCATTATCAGTTCAAAGCTATGCCCTTCGGCCTGACATCGGCTCCAAGGGTATTCACAAAATGCCTAGCAGTAGCAGTGGCCTTTTTAAGAAGGGAAAATATTTCCATATTTCCATTCCTGGATGACTGGCTCATTGTGGGTCAGTCCCCAGACCAAGTCAAGTCAGACCTGCTAGTGACTCAGCAAGTGCTCACTTCCCTAGGATTCCTTCTCAATCTTCCCAAGTCGGTTCTCGAGCCTGTACAGCTCCTCAACTTCATAGCTGCAGAGTTGGATACAGTCAAAGCAAGAGCTTTTCTTCCCCTGGAAAAGGCAAGAGCTATTGTAGAGCTGGCTTCCTCATTCCACCTTCTGGTCTCTCGGCCAGCAAGGCACTTCCTTCAGCTTCTGGGCCACATGGCAGCTTCTGCAGCAGTGGTCCAAGGGGCCAGATTTTAGATGAGGGACATTCAGTTTCACCTGAGGGCCTTTTAGTCTCAGAAGAAAGATTCTCTAACCAAACTAGTTCCAGTGACTCAGACTCTGATCCAGGCTCTCCAATGGTGGCAGGATCAGGGCAACCTCAGACAAGGAGTCCCCATTTGTCACTCAGTCTCACTCTGTGGTCTTAACCGTGGATGCTTCTCTATTGGGGTGGGGAGCCCATCTGGGGGCTCTCACAGCCCAGGGACTGTGGTCCCCTCAGGAATCCCTTCTTCATATCAGTGTCTTGGAACTCAGGGTGGTCGTTCTTGCCTTGCAAGCTTTCTCTCAGTCAGTGCAGAACAAGGTGGTTCAGGTCAGGACAGACAGCACCACCACCATGTGGTACATCAACAAGCAGGGAGGCACTCGGTCCACGGCCCTGTGCACAGAAGCCATGAAATTATGGTCCCTAGCTTATTCTCTGCAGACCTCTCTGATAGCAGTCCACTTTCCAGGGCATGACAGTGTGCTAGCAGATGCATTGAGCAGGACCTCCCAGGACCATCACGAATGGTCTCTGGATCCTCCGGTGTTGAAAGTGATTTTTTTCAAGGTGGGGCACTCCAGAGATGGATCTCTTTGCAGCCCCAGACAGTCACCAACTTCCTCTGTTTTGTTGCAGACCCCCAGTCTTGGGCTCAGTCGCTCTGGATGCTCTGATCTTGAACTGGGAGGGGAAATTTCTATATGACTTCCCTCCTTTTCCTCTACTGTTCAAGGTTCTGGTCAAGATAAGGTCACAACCCTGCATAGTGATTCTGATTGCTCCAGACTGGGCCAGGTAGCCTTGGTACCCACTGTTGCTGTCCCTAGCAGTCCATCTTCCCCTGTCTCTTCCCAGGAATTACAGCCTGTTAACCTCTTCTCAGAGGAGGATTTGGTACCCCAATCTTTGGTCTCTCAATCTCAAAGCATGGCTCTTGAAGAGTTAGAGTATGCAGAGTTGCATCTGTCCCAAGGGCTTCTGGATATTCTCAAAGCCTCTCGAAAGCCTGCCACCAGAAAAACTTACAACTCCAAATGGAAAAGATTCAGCATTTGGTGTTCAAAACATATCCCCAGACACTGCTGAATTGTCTACAGTTCTGGATTATATGGTTCATCTTAATGGCCTAGGCCTCAGACCAGCTACTCTCAAAGTACATTTGTCAGCTGTTTCTGCTTTTCTGTCCGTGGGAAAGCCTTCCTCACTGTCATCTCACCCTGTATTCTGTAAATTTTTCAAGGGATTGCTTCATACCAATCCCCCCTTTAGGGATCCTACCCCTACTTGGGATCTTAATGTTTGCATTGCTCAGCTTATGCAACCCCCTTATGAGCCTTTGTCTTCAGCAGAGCTTAAGCACTTGACTTGGAAAACTGTGTTCCTGGTAGCTATTACCTCTGCCAGGTCTATCAGTGAATTGCAAGCTCTGTCAGTGGAGCCTGATTTTATCTCATTCCATAGAGATAAGGTGATCCTTAGAACTAACAGAAGGTTTTAACCCAAAGTGATTTCAGATTTTCATCTGAACCAATCTATGTCTCCCCCTGTATTCTTCACTGATCATTCTTCTTCAGGAGAAAGAATTTTACACAGTTTGGATGTTAAAAGAGCCCTTAGTTACTACATTGAGCATACTAAGACTCACAGGTTTGACTCCCTCCAGTTGTTTCTCACTTATGGGGAAGTGGGGAAGGGCAAACCTACCACTAAGAGAACTATTGCCAGGTAGATTCTCTCTTGTATTCAATTCTGCTATGAGAAGCCAGGCAAAAGACGTCCCTCAGGTCTGAGGGCTCATTCGACTAGAGGTACAGCTGCTTCCCTGGCTGTGGCCAGGGATATTCCTTTGCTAGAGATATGTAAAGCAGCCACCTGGAAAACAGTCCATACATTTACCAAACATTGCTCCCTGGACATCCAGGCTAGGAGTGATGCTCAGTTTGGTACAGCAGTACTGCAGAGCCTATTCCCAAGGTAGCTTCTATTCCCTTCTCCATGGAGGTACTGCTTGGTAGTCTGCAATAGTCAGATTACAGCAAGACTTGATGTGGTTTGAAGAAAAAATTACTCACCTTAGTAATTATGATCTTACTTTGGGAAACAGTTCTTGCAGTAGGTTACACCATTAGGACTGAAGCCGGCAGGCGCCAGGACCCGACGGAAAAATTCTAGCCAGCAGTATCCAGCGAGGACTGCCCCAGCGTCACCCCGTCAGGCATCACATAAATGGGGCGGTCCCCAGCATCCCCAGTTCTTTTCCGCTGTCGACTTGCCAGCATCGGCCTCGTGGACGCCTGCATCAACGATACGACGCACGAAATCTTTACAAAATAATCATAAATCCATGTCTGCTTCTCCAGCTCCTTCTCTCGAAGGGCACCCCTCAAAGTGTGCCTGCAGCAAGCAGATCCCCTTCGCCGACCATCATTCGGCTTGTGTGAGGTGCCTGGGCCCGGAACACGACACCCAGGCCTGCTCCATCTGCCAACAATTTAATAGCTAGAACCAGGATCCGCCGCAAAAAGGCCCTTCGGGGTTCCTTCTTGAAGAGAAACTTTGCAAAATGGAAAAAAGACCTTCCTCCAAAGGGAATTCTTCCCATAAGACCAGGAAGCACCGGGACAAGCACTGGGACTCGGGTAGGTCGGGATCCCCCAGTAGGACCTCTGAATCCAGGGCCAGCTCTAGCTCTACGCGGTCCGACCGTTCTCCTTCCCGGGCCCGCTCCCAACCTTCCCCAGCTAAGGTAAGGTCTTCAGGGGGTTCTTCAGCCTCCTTGCACCCGCTT
The DNA here is from genome assembly GCA_016271365.2 of Neoceratodus forsteri. Taxonomy (NCBI): domain Eukaryota; kingdom Metazoa; phylum Chordata; order Ceratodontiformes; family Ceratodontidae; genus Neoceratodus; species Neoceratodus forsteri. The sequence goes on along the minus strand of CM028138.1, from coordinate 392,832,252 downwards.
AAGACCCACCAGGCACCCGACTCTTCTTCCAGGCCTGACTCTTCAGAAAAACATAGGAAGTCTTCCCCAGAATCTAGCGGGGCGTCAAGCCGACGCTGGGACACCGACCTCAGGTCCATCTCCCAGCCTCCCAAGGCCCTGGAAAGGAAGACCAAGGATCTGACGCCTCTTAAGCGGACGTCACAGAATAAATAGGTGCCTGACCTGATGCCCGAAAAACGGACTCCCGACCTGACAGCAGTTGTACCGACGCGGGGTGACACCGGACGTCAGGGGTCCTCAGGAGAGAAGGCTGCCATGCTGCTGGATGACCAGACAGGCGGCATGGAGGACGCCGGCTTACCCGGGGAGCCATCGACTGATCCTGTGGTTCCCCAGGACCCGATGCCCGACCCCGGCGACAGACCCACACCGACACCGGGCCCGTCTTCGGGCATGAACATTCAGGCATTCAGGAGGTGAAGGAATTGTTCACCTTCTGGTGGGAGACCATCAGAAAGGACGTGGTCCCCAGTAAGCCTCTTCCACTTCCACCACGTCCTCAGGAGGGTGAAGGCTCAAGACCCCCGACCCCTAAGAAGCCAACTCCACCTCCTAGGGGCAGATCTAGAGAGAGAGAGAAAGACGCCCATCACGGTCTCCCTCTGGGTCTCCGAGCCCTAAACGACCCAGGGATAGATGACACCCACCGGGGGATGACTCCCGACTGGATACGTCCGATACCTCCAGGTCTCCATCCCCCTATAGTCCCCTATCACCAGACCCACGAGACCAGCCAAGGTCACCACCGGATCCCTCTTTCTCCGAAATCATGAGGCACATCCAGGAGAATATGGGATGGGAGACTGAAGACTTGGACGCCGAGAGACAACGCCTTATCTGTTACCTTCGGCAAAAGGACCCAAAGCCTGTGGTGGTCCCACCTCTAGTGGACACCTTCACGGACATCACCAAGGCGGCTTGGAGGCATCCGCACTCGACACTGGCTGTTCCTAAGAAGGCTGACCGCCTCTACAGAGCTCCTATGGAGGACCTGTATCTGGCGCAGCAACCCCTGGCAGATTTACTGGTCATTACGGCGTCTCATGATCGGACTCAACGACCGCAACACTTGAGTACCCAGCCTCCGGACCAAGAATCTACAGTAAGCAATTAGATTCTATGGGAAGACGCATGTATGCGGCTGCTACATGCTTGATAAGGTCTTTGAATTACCTCACGCACATTGTGCAGTTTCAAAACGCCCTCTGGGAGCAGGGCCAAGACCTTTTAAAGGACTTTCCGGATGGTGAAAAGGAGGAGCTGCTCAACCTTCTTCATACTGGGTCGCACGTGGGGACCCAGGTTCTCCAAGCCGCTTACGATTCAGCGGACTCGGCCGCCAGGGGAGCAGCTACTGGCGTTTTGTCTTCGGAGACACTCTTGGTTGAGATTCTCCGGTTTCACCCCGGACATTCAGAAGAATATCCTGGATGTCCCTTATAACGGAGCTGTCCTGTTCGGTGAGGAATCCGAGAAGGTAGTCACCAAGCTGCTGGACGCCGGGAAGGCAGTTCGGACTGTACAGGCTATGTACAGGCCCAAATCTGGTTCCTTCCGGAGGAACCAGAACCATTTTCGCGGCAGGCAACAACGGCAACAGCCATGTTCCGGCCAGCAACCCCAGGGCAATTTTGGTTGCAAAGGTCAAGCCAGATTCCCCACGGGCCAGGGCTCAAAGCATCCCAAGGCAGCCCAGCCCATGGGACCCAATGCCACCACAGCATGACTCCTTCCCGGCCCTCGCCCCTCCTCTGGATCAAGGGATAAAAGTCGGGGTTCGCATCTCTCATTACCTTCCGGGATGGCAGAGGATCACCTCCGACCAGTGGGTGTTAAAGTTGGTACAGTGAGGACACTCTATAGAGTTCCTTGGCCACCCACTGTCCAGACCTCCCCTGCTCTCCCGTTACTTGGGTCAGCATGCTCTGCTTATCCAGCAGAAGATCTTTGCCCTCCTGGACAAGGAGGCCATAGAGTATGTTCCACCGGACCAGAAAGGAAAAGGTTATTATTCCCACTTCTTCCTGGTCCCAAAGAAAACAGGGGGACTTGCGCCCGATCTTAGATCTCAGCGATCTCAACATGTTTGTGTTATATAAACGCTTCCGCATGGTGACCCTACCGGGTCTCATCCCCATGCTCAAAGAAGGTGCATGGTTAGCGTCGCTGGTCATGCAGGATGCTTACCTACATCTCCCGATCGCTCGAACGCATCAAAGGTTTCTGCGCTTAGTTTCTGGGACGCCGTTACCAGTTCCGAGCCCTCCCGTTCTGACTGTCTTCCACACCTCGGGTGTTTACGAAGTGCATGGCAGTCGTGGCAGCAACTCTCAGGAGGCAGAGCCACTATGTTTTTTCATACCTAGATGACTGGCTCCTCATGGCACCCTCTCGGGAGGCCCTGATGTCCGCGATTCAGGATACCCGTTCTCTTTTCCAATCATTGGGCATCATCATCAACCAGGAGAAGTCGCACCTTGTCCCGTCTCAGACTCTGCAATTTATTGGAGCAGTTTTGGACACCACTCAAGGGAGAGCATTTCTTCCTTTGGACAGGGCGGAACACATCAGATCCCTCATACGGGACACAATGACGAAGACAACGGTGCCCGCCAGGACCATTCTTTGCCTGCTTGGACATATGGTGGCTGCCATTGCAACGGTTCCCCTAGCCCGACTCCATATGCGGGTTACCCTATGGATGTTGTGGGCTCAATGGGACCAGAAGCAAGTTCATATGCAGTATCCAGTCCGGATCACGAATGCTGTATTCTGAGACTGGCAGTGGTGGCTCATCCCGGACCATCTCTCGAAAGGAGTCCCCTTCATGGTGCCACCTCCTTTAGTGACACACTCCACAGACGCCTTGGGATCCGGATGGGAAGCGCACCTCAACGGGGTCAGGACTCAAGGCTGATGGTCATCTGTAGAGTCCCATCTGCACATAAATATTCTGGAGATGAGAGCCGTCCTCTATGCCCTACAAGCATTCCAGACGGACATTCCACCGGGTACTCTTCTGATTCAAACAGACAATACTGTGTTGATGTCCTATCTCAGCAAACAAGGAGGCACTCATTCCTACCCCCTTTGCAGGGAGGCTCAAAGGGTTTGGAATTGGGTACTGCAGCACGGCGCAGATATTATTGCAATGCACGTTCCCGGAGTGGACAACACAATCGCGGACAGTCTCAGCCGATCACAGGCCAGAGTCCACAAATGAGAACTGCTTCAGGAAGTCGCAGAAGATCTGTTTTGCAGATGGGGGGGAGGCACCAGAAGTAGACCTTTTCGCGTCCTCATCTAACGCAAAACTGCCCAATTTTTGCTCGCTAGATCCAGGGCCTGGTGTTTTCTGGCGAGACGTGTTGTCCCTCTCTTGGACGGGCAGATTCCTCTACGCTTTCCTGCCCTTCCCTTTGATCCAGAGGGTTTTATTGAAGCTCCGACAAGAGTGGGCATCACTGATTCTGGTCATGCCCTTTTGGCCCAGGTAAATTTGGTTCCCTCTATTACATAAGCTGACCCAGGAACCTCCGGTGCCTCTGCCATTCAGCTCTCAACTTCTGTCCCAGGAGGCAGGCTCCTTAGTCCATCCGGATCTTCGTCGCTGAACCTGCATGCCTGGCTCCTAAAGATATAGCAGTCCTGAGATACAGGGTCTCTCTGGAAGTTGCGGACGTTCTGGCGGCAGCCGGAAAACCCTCCACTTACGCCATGAAGTGGCGCAGATTTTGCATCTGGGCTCAAGCTCACGGATTGACCCCATCGGATTGTTCAGAGAGATCAGTGTTAGACTACCTTCTAACCCTGTATGAGGCAGGCCTTGCCTACTCTTCCATTAAGGTTCACCTGTGCGCCATTTCGGCGTATCATTCACCGATAGGTCATAGCTCTCTAACTCAATTAGAGGCTTCACGTGCTTTTTTGCGTGGCATCCTGCACCTTAGACCTCCTGTCAGAGACCCGGTTCCACCTTGGGATCTCCATTTTGTTTTAGAGCAGCTTACTTTACCTCCTTTTGAACCAGCCGCGTATTGCGAGCTGCGTCTCCTCGCTTGGAAGACGCTCCTTTTAGTTGCTGTTACTTCGGCCAGAAGAGTTTCTGAGCTTCATGCACTCATGTGCCAGGATCCTTATTTGGTTTTCACAAGGACAGGGTGTCCTTAAGAACAAATCCTAAGTTCCTTCCCAAAGTGGTCTTGGCGGTCACACTCACCAGGATATAGACCTGCCGTGATTACATCTAATTACGGTAACAGGGGAGGCCCTGTTGCACACTCTAGATGTGCATAGATGTCTCAGATATTATCTGACCAAAACCAAAGCCCATCATAAGTCGGACCAGCTCTTTGTTTCCTACACACAGCGGATGCTCAGTGCTCCTGTTTCAAAACAGTCGCTTTCCAGATGGTTGGTCAAGTGCATGTTATCAGAAGCGCAATAAACCCTTACCGGGACCGGTGAATGGTCATTCTACGAGGGGGTGGCAACCTCTTTCGCTGCGCTCAAAAATGTCTCCACTTCAGCCATCTGTGCGGCAGCGACTTGGAGCACTGTGCACGCTTTCATCAGACACTAAAGTCTGGACATTCCCTCTAGGCGTAGAGCTGGATTCAGCTTGGCAGTCCTTCAAGGACTTTTGTCCTGAAGTCTGAGTCATCTCTTCTACCCTCCTCCCAGTAGCAAATTGTTGCTTTACTGCTTGGGAATCAGTCCTAATGGTGTAACCTGCTGCAAGAGCTGTTTCTCAAAGTAAGATCGTACAGTTACGGAAGAACTTACTGTAACAGTAGATCTTCGAGAACAGCTCTTGCAGCAGGTAGTTTCCCTCCCACCTTCCCCTCTGGAGGTTGAGTCTTCTGACCTAGTTTTTAGGCTACAGCGTCCTTTGATGCCTTTTTCTAACCTTCCCTTGGAAGCGGATCCTCGGTCTCCCCTTCAGATGTCACACTTGAGCCAGGAGTCTCCGGCGGGAGAACTGCGGATGCTGGGGGACCGCCTCCTTTTATGTGACGCCTGACGTCGGGCGGCGGTTCCCCGCTGGATACTGCTAGCTAGAATTTTTCTGTGGGGTCCTGGCGCCTGCCAGCTTCAGTCCTAATGGTGTAACCTGCTGCAAGAGCGGTTCTCGAAGACCTACTGTTACAGTAAGTTCTTATGTAACTGTACTTTTCTTCTAATGGAGTCTTGCTGTATTCCGACCTCCCTCCCTGCCTCCCCTCTCAGAACCTGTTTTTGGGAAGTGGGCTGGCAGGTACAGTGTTGCACCCCAGGGGTGCATTTGAGCACTCCCTTCTTTTAGAGAGGGGGAGTGGGTTATATTATTAATTTAGCAGTCTTAAGTTGTTCACTACCTGGTTTTTGATTTTGGATTTCTTGACTTGAGTCTTTTGGGGATCCAAAATATTTGGTTGCCATTTGGCTAGTAAAAATTTTACAATTTCCACATATTAGTTAGTATTAGCTCGTAAGAATCTGACGGTTGTGCTTCTGAGTGCAGCAGACAGAGGTTTGAACCGAGCTCGAGCTCAACATTCTATGCTCTGCATAGAAAATTAACTCTCTTCTCTCCGGAGCAGTTTGAGTGCTGGGGCTAACTGCAATAGTCAGAATATAGCAAGACTCCATTAGAAGAAACATAATTACCAAGGTGAGTAATTTTTTCTTCTTTCTCATGAACCCCCCCCATTCTTGGGGAGTGATATTAACCTTTTAGGTGAGTGTCTTATGGATTCATAGTGAGCTTGATGCTTTAATTGTTTTGTGTGGCAGGGACCACGGCCAGCTCTTTTTGTTCCTGAGGTCTCCTTTGAGTTGCTGGTAAAGCGGCAGATGAAACGCCTGGAGGAACCAAGTTTGCGCTGTGTGGAATTGGTACATGAGGAGCTACAAAGGATCATACAGCACTGCTCGACTTACAGCACACAGGCAAGTATGGGGAGTTTAGCATGCAGATACGACACTACCGTGTGGTGCTTAGCATGTGGGTACTGCATGAATACTACTACGGTTCATACTACTACGGTGAGAAGTGAACAAGGAAGCTGAATAGCTCATAAAAGCTCACATACTAACCAAGTTAATAATGGGTTAAATGTTTAGCAGACAAATAATTATCCAATCTGGTTTTAAAAATGTCTTTGTTTTTACTTATGATGACATTTAATGGCAGATTATTCCAGGGTTTGATCACTCTTATTGTGAAAAAATGTTTCCTTTTGACAGCCAGTTGTTTGGCACCTTTCTGTAGAGCACCTTGTATAATTCGCCAGCACTTGTAATAAAACGAAGAGGGCTGCATAGCATGGTGCTGTGTAGTGTCTGCTGTGTTGGTTGGTGGAATACAGTTCCATACTATCGTTAATCGAGCACATTTGTACAATATGTGTAGTACTTAGCAGTTGGATGCATATTTTACGTGCGTAATATGGTGTCTTGCATATGGGTATGTATAGTGCAGTGCACTGAACTGATGTCAGTGGCTCAGTAGGTAGCATGCTCTCCTCTGGGGCTGGAAGATCAGAAGGTTGTGGGTTCTAGCCCCACACCAGGCACTTGGGGTAATACCCATAACTGACACTGTAGTGTAGTATGAGAGGGTGCTGTGCTGTTGAGGTGCCATCTTTCAGGTGAGACATTAAACCAAGGTCCCTTCTGCCCATCTCTCATCACTGTCCTGGTGGAAATGAAAGATCCCGTGGCACTTATCGATGAATAGTAGGGGAATTCTTTAATAAAACGTATCAAAGGAACATTTCAATACAAAACAGACCCATTCAAGGAATGCATAAAATATTGCAGAAGGAAAATTAAGTAGATATACTAATAGCCAATGATAGGTAATAAGCAACTAAAGGAAATAACATATCGATTTTTTTTTTTAAATGGCGTAAACAACCTCATTAGCCTTGCTCCCTGTTGCTTTTGAAGCCATGTGATTCCTGACCATAATGCCTGAAATTGCCCCCTTGGCAGTGTCTTGTATTCAAACAACATGAAGTCTTGCTGTAGTCTGACAATTTCAGTGATTCCCAACCTTTGAACTGCACCGGAGAACAGAGTGTTAACTTTCTATGCACTGGCATAGAATACTGAGCTCGAGCTGAGCTCGGTTGAAGTCTCTGTCTGGAGTGATTCAAACCTAAACCGTCAGATTCTTTACTCTGCCTCACTGAACGGTCGCTCCGGAGATTTCTCCTTTAGCTCGGTTCAAAAGTCGATTAAAGTTTTCAGTTTTCATCGGTTTTTAAACCGAAAAAAGTATCCGCATAGTCGGTTCAGTCTCTGTCTGTGGTGCCGTGAGTACTAGATAGGAATTGTTCTGTTTTTCTGTGTGGAACTTGTAAAAGTGCATCTCGGTTCGGCTGAACCAGCCATTTGATAGTGAAATTTGTATTGTTTACTTAGTGTGTGGTTACCTGTTCTTTTCGGTTCTAAAAAAACTGTGTTTTTAATCGTTTTTTTCCAATACCCGTGACACGGTTGGGAACCGATAAGAGAGTCTTGCCTGGCGGTTGCCGAAAAAAGGGTAAGTTTGGTTAGGTTGGCCATGTGTGAGAAACCCAAGAAAAAAAACGGTCCCACTGGATTTCAACACTGCAGTGAGTGTGGGGAGGTCTTTGCTAAGGCCGATCCCCACACCACCTGTGTTTATTGTCGGGGTTTGACCACCTCGATTCAGACTGCCAAATATGTAAAAGCTTTCCCAAATCTACCCTTGAGAAGAGATTAGGTAGACTGAGGGAAAAGGAGGCTGAGAAGTCCACTGACCCGGATGGCCAGCCTGGTTCGGTTTCGACTGAACCAGAAGGAGTGCCCTCTAACCAGGGCGATACTTCTTTGGGCAAAAGGAGAGCCGATTCCGAGGTGTCGTTTCCGACAAAAAGAAAGTGCAAAGATAAATCGACCGGTTCGGATCCAGAGGTTCATGTTCCGACCGCCGAAGAGATAGCCAGGGCGATTCAGATTGTGGAATCGCTCCGTCCGGTTCCAACTGATCCGGCTCCTTCTGGCAGGGGTTCGGTTCGGTTGGTTCCCCCGGTTCAAGAGTATACCCTTGAAGATTTTAATATACTGAAATTTGAAGAGGAAGGGGAATTTGAGGATGATGGTGTAAGTGAAGGTCTGGATGTGCCTGTGGAACCAGACCTAGGCTTTCTGAGTCCCCTTCTCACTTTATGTTTTACAGAGAGGTGGCTGAAACCTTCCAGCTTCCTATGGAGGAGGCTGTGGAAGATCAAGAGGAGCCTGATTATGTAGAGATGATGGACATCCCAGAGTCCAGGAAACTGTCTATTCCCCTCCATAAATCTTTTGGGAAACAGACACAAAAAATCTTAGTCTCCTAACACTATACCTCCTGTGGATAGAAGAATGGACAAGAGGTATACACTTTCAGGCTCAGACACGGAGTTCTTATATCAACAATGCAGCCATCTTGGGGTAGTGCAGGCAGCTGCCTGTGACGAGGCAAATATTCCCTTGGCTTCACCCCCCCCGACAAAGACTCCAGGAAGATTGATGCCATGGCAAAGAAGCAGTACATGGCATCTTCTTTGGGACTCAGGCAGGTGAATTACATGGCCTATACAGCCAGGTATCAGAAGTCCAGGTGGGACACTGTACTGGCAGTGGCTAAACAGGCCTCCCTCCAGCTAGCCAGGGAGCTGGAGGTGGTGGCTGCAGATGGGATTGAGGCATCTAAGATTCAGTTTAATGCTGCTGTGGACTCTAATGATGTCATCAAGAATCATGACTACATCTGTGGCTCTTCGGAGAATGGCTTGTCTCAGATGTACTAGCCTCTCGCAGGACACCCAGGCTAAGGCCATGGATTTTCCTGTAGTGGGTAGTTCTCTGTTTGGGGAGCAGACAGAGAATTACATGAAGAAAATGGATGAGTACAGGACCACTTACAGGAGTGCTCAGGCCAAGGAAAGGCAGGCAACTCCTCAAAGGTAGCAGTCTAGGGGCAGGGGCAGGCCTTTTCAAAGGCCTTTTTACCAAGCACAGGCCTCTTCTTCCTTTTCTTGAGGGGGTTCTTCAGAGGGAGAGGCAGAAGGAGGATGAGCAGGGCTGCATCCACTCCTCAGCCTAAAGCCCCTGCCAAGCAGACACCCTGATGGGCCTGCCTGGGTCGACTCTCCTATTCCAGTAGGGGACAGGCTGGCTTACTTTGTCCAGGACTGGATGTCTATTACCTCAGACAAGTGGGTCCTGGAAGTAGTAAGCCAGGGACTGGTTCTCGGCTTCAAAAAATTTCCAAAGATGAGAGCCAGATCTTTTCCACTTGCAAGTCTCTCGGAAACCCTTTCCTTAGAGGCAGAGGTTTCTTCTCTCCTAGCTTTAAGAGCTATATAGAGAGTACCTCCCCTACACTGGGGCAAAGGACTGTACTCCAGGTACTTCCTGACCCCCCAAAAAACAGGGGAGTGGCGACCCATCCTAGACCTAAGATATCTAAACAAACATCTTTTAAAACCAAAGTTCAAGATGATAACTCTGGGAATAATCCTTCCCTCTCTAAGGCCAGGGGACTGGCTAGCCTTCCTGGACTTCAAAGATGCCTACTTTCACATTCCCATCAGGTACTCCCACAGAAAGTACCTCAGGTCCGAGTTGCCCTCAGGCCATTATCAGTTCAGAGCAATGCCCTTTGGCCTAACCTCAGCCCCAAGGGTTTTCACAAAGTGCCTGGCAGTAGTAGTTGCCTTTCTAAGAAGGCAAAAGATTTTGATTTTTCCATATTTGGACCAGTGGCTAATAGTGGGTCAGTCTCCAGACCAAGTCAAGTCTCACCTGCAAGTGACCCAGCAAGTGCTCACTTCTCTAGCATTTCTTCTCAACCTTCCCAAGTCAATTCTTGAACCAGTCCAGCTTCTTACCTTTATAGGGGCAGAACTGGACACACTCAGAGCAAGAGCCTTTCTTCCTCTAGAAAGGGCAAGGGTTCTTATGGAACTAGCTTCTTCCTTCAGCCTTCAGGTATCTCGACCAGCAAGGCATTTCCTTCAACCCTTGGGTCACATGGCAGCTTCAACAGCAGTGGTCCAAGGGGCAAGATTCCAGATGAGGGATATTCAGTTCCACCTGAGAGCTTTCTGGTCTCAGAGAAAGGACTTCTTTACCAAACTGATCCTAGTGACTCTGACCTTGATCCAAGCCCTCCAGTGGTGGCAGGATCAGGACAATTTAAGACAAGGTGTTCCTTTTGTTGCTCAGCCTTGTTCAGTGGTCCTTACCACGGATGCTTCTGTCCTGGGCTGGGGAGCCCACCTGGGGTCCCCTACTGCCCAGGGGTTGTGGTTCCCCCAAGAATCCCTTCTCCACATCAATCTTCTAGAGCTCAGGGCAGTTTTTCTGGCTGTAAAAGCGTTCTCACAGTCCGTACAGAACAAGGTGGTTCAAGTCAGAACAGACACCACCACCATGTGGTAGATCAACAAGCAGGGAGGCACTCAGTCCATGGCCTTGTGCACAGAAGCCATAAAGTTGTGGTCCCTGGTTTAGTCCCTGCAAACCTCTCTTGTAGCAGTTCACCTTCCAGGCAAGGACAGTGTGCTAGCAGATGCACTGAGCAGGATTTCTCGGGGCCCTGACGAATAGTCCCTGGACCCTCAGGTGTTGAAAGTGATTTTTTCAAGGTGATGCACTCCAGAGATAGATCTCTTTGCAGCCCCAGACAATAACCAACTCCCTCTCTTTTGTTGCAGACCTCCAGTCCAGGGCTCAGTCCCTCTGGATGCCCTGATCCTGAATTGGGAGGGGAAGTTTCTGTATGCCTTTCCCCCTTCCCACTCCTGTTCAAAGTTTTGGTTAAAATAAGGTCTCAACCATGCAAGATGATTCTGATTGCTCCAGATTGGGCCAGACAGCCCTGGTACCCCCTGTTGCTGTCCCTAGCAGTCCATCTTCCCCTGTCTCTTCCCAGGAATTACAACTTGTTAACATCCTCTCAGGGAAGGATTTGGTACCCCAATCTTCAGTCTCTCAATCTCAAAGCATGGCTCTTGAAGAGTTAGAGTTTGCAGATCTGCATCTTTCCCATGGGGTTCTGAATATTCTTAAGGCTTCTCGAAAGCCCTCCACCAGAAAGACTTACAACTCCAAATGGAAAAGTTTCAGCATTTGGTGTTCTAAGAAGCATATTTCTCCAGACACTGCTGAATTGCCTACGGTTCTGGATTATATGGTCCATCTTAATGGCCTAGGCCTCAGACCAGCTACTCTCAAGGTACACTTGTCAGTTGTTTCTGCTTGTCTGTGGGAAGCCTTCCTCACTATCTTCCCATCCTGTGTTCTGTAATTTTTAAAGGATTGCTTCACACCAATCCTCCTTTTAGAGACTCTGCCCTGCCTGGGATTTGAATGTTTGCATTACTCAACTTATGCAACCCCCTTTGAGCCTATGTCTTCAGCAGAGCTTAAGTACTTGACTTGGAAAACTGTGTTCTTGGTAGCCATTACTTCTGCCAGGCGTATCAGTGAATTGCAAGCACTGTCAGTGGAACCTGATTTTATCTCCTTTCACAGGGATAAAGTGGTCCTTAGAACCAATAGAAGGTTCTTGCCCAAAGTGGTTTCAGACTTCCATTTAAATCGGTCTGTGTCTCTCCCTGTTTTTTTCACTGATCATTCTTCCTCAGGAGAGAGGAGGCTACACAGTTTAGATGTCAAAAGAGCCCTTAGTTACTACATAGAGCGTACCAAGGGTCACAAGTTTGACTCCCTCCAGTTATTCCCCACTTATGGAGAAGTGGGAAAGGGCAAACCTGCCACCAAAAGATCTGTTGCCAGGTGGACTGTGTCTTATATACAATTCTGCTATGAAAAACTGGGAAAAAATCCACCCTCAGGCCTGAGGGATCATTCCACAAGAGGTACAGCTGCTTCCCTGGCTGCTGTAAGGGATATCCCTCTCTTAGAAATTTGTCAAGCAGCCACCTGGAAAACGGTCCATACCTTTTCCAAGCATTACCCTCTGGATATCCAGGCTAGGAGTGATGCTCGGTTTGGCATAGCAGTACTTCAGAGCCTATTCCAAAAGTAGGTTCTGTCCCTCCTCCTTGGAAGTACTGCTTGGTAGTCTGCAATTGTCAGAATACAGCAAGACTTCATGTTGTTTGAAGAAAAAATTACTCACTTTAGTAATTATGTTTCTTCTAATGGAGTCTTGCTGTATTCTGACCTCCTTCCCTGCCTCCCCTCTCAGAACCTGTCTTTGGGAAGTGGGTGGGCAGGTGCAGTGTTGCACCCCAGCGGTGTTTTCTGCTTGCACCCTCCTCATTTTTTTTGGGTGCTGATTTATTATTGTTATTTTTAGTACATTGGGTTTTGTTTTTGGGCTTCCTGACTTGAGTCTTCCTTGGGAATCCAAAACTTTCTTCAGCCAGTTGGCTAGTAAGAATTTTTACAATTTTCACATAGAATTTTTAGTTTAGTTGGGCTCGTAAGAATCTGACAGTTTAGGTTTGAATTACTCCAGACAGAGACTTCAACCGAGCTCGAGCTCAGCATTCTATGCCCTGCATAGAAAGTTAACTCTTTGTTCTCCGGGGCAGTTCAAAGGTTGGGAATCACTGCAATTGTCAGAATACAGCAAGACTCCATTAGAAGAAACATAATTACTAAGGTGAGTAATTTTTTCTTCAAACAACATGAAGTCTTGCTATATTATGACATATGCAGTATAACCCCAGGTTAGAACTGCTCGAGGTGAAAGATTAACTTCATGCAGGGCATGGAATCTTGAGCGAGCTCGTTGAACACTCTGTCTGTTGAAGCTCAAACTTAAACTGTCAGATTCTTTACTCTGCCTCACTGAACAGTTGCCCGGAGATTCCTCCTGCTGCTCGGTTTGTTTGTCGGTTTTAAAGTTTAATTTCTGTTTATTTTATCGAAATTTAACCGCAATCGTCGGTTCAAGCTTTGTCTGTGGTATTGTAAGTAATAGATAGGCTTATTTATTATTTTTTCTTCTGTGTGGAACTTGTAAACGTCTTTTTCGGTTCAGTTTGAACCGATCAGATGGGTTTTAAAATTACCTTCTAGTCCTTTAGAGTGCGGTTCCCGGTTCTAAAAAAAACGGATTTTATTATGGTTTTTTCCACGACCCGTGACACCGTTGGGAACCGATAAGAGAGCCTTGCTTGGTGGATTGCCATTAACGGGCAAGTTTTGGTTAGGCTGGCACTATGTCTGAGAAACCCAAAAGAAAAACCGGACCCACTGGGTTTCAGCACTGTGGCCTCTGTGGGGAAGCCTTTGCTAAGGCTGACCCACACACCATTTGTGTATATTGTCTGGGGTTTGACCACCTCAATGCAGACTGCCAGATTTGTAAGAATTTTCCTGCATCCACCGTGGAAAAAAGAGTGGGTAGGCTCAGGGAAAGGGAGGCCAAAAAGTCCGCTGACCCGGATGGCCAGCCCGGTTCGGTTCCCACCGAACCTGAGGGAGTGCCCTCTGACCAGGGCGATACTTCCTCGGGCAAACGAAGAGCCAACTCTGAGGAGCCAGTTCCAACTAGAAGGTCAGCTAGTTTGGGGCCAAAAGTTCTTTCTCCAACCGCTGAGGAAATAGCCAAAGCTATTCAAATTGTCCAGTCTCTTTCCCCAGTTCTGTCCGAACCGGCACCATTAGGGAAGCGCCCAGTTCGGGTGGTTCCCCTGGTTCAAGATTATGATTTTGAGGATTTTTATGAACCGGGGGAAGGGGAGGAGGGGTACGAGGAGAGTGAGTGTGATTTTGAAAGTCTGGATGTGCCCATTGAACCAGACATCTCTCCAGACAGACCCTCAGGATTGTCCCCTCCCAGGCTATCTGAGTCCCCTTCTCATTTTTTGTTTTACAACGAAGTTGCTGAGACTCTGCAACTCCCTGTTGAGGAAGCTATTGATGATCAAGAAGAGCCTGATTTTGTGGAAATGATGGATATTCCAGAGTCTATGAGACTGTCTATTCCCTTGCATAAATCTTTTAGGAAACGGACAGTAAAAATTCTGAAAACTCCTCATTCTATCCTCCCTGTGGATAAAAGGATGGACAAGAGGTATGCTTTATCAGGCTCTGATACGGAGTTCCTATCCCAGCAGTGCAGCCATGTGGGAGTAGTGCAGGCTGCAGCCTGTGACAAGGCTAATATTCCTCTAGCCTCTCACCCTCCTGAAAAGGAGTCCAGGAGGATGGATGCCATGGCAAAAAAGCAGTACATGGCAGCATCTTTGGGACTCAGGCAAATTATATGGCTTACGCAGCTAGGTACCGGAAATCCAGGTGGGATACTGTCCTGGCCCTAGCAAAACAGGCCCCTGACCAGCTTGCCAGGGAGCTGGAGCAGGTGGCTGCGGATGGTATTGAGGCATCCATGGTGCAATTTCATGCTGCAGTAGACTGTAATGATGTTTCATCAAGAGTCATGGCTACATCTGTGTCTCTTCGCAGAATGGCCTGGCTCAGATGTACTGCCCTGTCACAGGATACCCAGTCTAAGGCTATGGATTTTCCTTTTGGGAAATTCTCTGTTTGGGAGCAGACAGAGAATTATATGAAGAAAATGGATGAGTATGGACCACCTATAGGAGTGCACAGGCCAAAGAAAGGCAAGTCACCCTCAAAGGCAGCATGTCAGGGCAAGGGCAGGCCTTTTCATAGGCCATTTTACCAAGCCCAGGCCTCCTCTTCTGCTTATGCCCAGAGGGGGTTCTTTAGAGGAAGGGCAGAAGGGTTCTAGTAAGCCTGCTTCTACCCCTCAACTCAAAGCCCCTGCAAAACAGGCTCCTGATGGGGTAGCCAGGCCGATTCTCCACTACCGGTAGCAGGCTGGCTTACTTTGTCCAGGACTGGAAGTCTTTAACATCAGACAAGTGGGTCCTGGAAGTAGTAAGCCAGGGACTGGTTCTCAGCTTCAAAATATTCCAAGATGAGAGCCAGGTCTTTCCACCTGCAAACCTTCAGAGGCACTTGCCCTGGAAGCAGAAGTTTCTTCCTCCTGGCTCTCAGAGCTGTGGAAAGGTTCCATACACCAGGGCAAAGGGTTGTACTCCAGGTACTTCTTTACCCCAAAAGACAGGAGAATGGCGGCCCATCCTGGATCTCAGGTATTAAACAAGCACCTTTAAACCAAAGTTCAAAATGGTGACCCTGGGATTATTTTACCCTCTCTAAGGCCAGGGGACTGGCTAGCCTCCCTGGACCTCAAGGATGCCTACTTCCATGTTCTCATCAGAAGCTCCCATCGAAAGTACCTCAGATTGAACTGCCCTCAGGCCATTACCAGTTCAGAGCAATGCTCTTGGCCTCACCTCGGCCCCAAGGGTGTTCACAAAATGCCTGGCAGTAGCAGTTGCTCATTTAAGAAGGCAAAAGATTGCCATCTTTCCTTATCTGGACGACTGGCTCATTGTAGGCCAGTCTCCAGAGCAGGTCAGATTACATTTACAAGTAACCCAGCAACTGCTTACATCTCTAGGTTTCCTTCTCAGCCTTCCAAAGTCAGTTCGGGAGCCTGTCCAGCTTCTCACCTTCATAGGCTCAGAACTGAACACAAAAGAAGCCAGAGCCTTCCTTCCTCTGGAAAGAGCAAGGACCCTGGTGTCTCTGGCCTCCTCTTTCACCCTGCAGGTCTCTCGACCAGCAAGGCATTTTCTACAGCTCCTGGGGCACATGGCTGCTTCTATAGCAGTTGTGCAGGGAGTGAGATTTCAGATGAGGGACATTCAGTTCCATTTGAGAGCTTTTTGTCTCAAAGAGATCCTCAAACCAAATTGATTCCAGTGACTCGAACCCTGATCCAGGCCCTTCAGTGGTGGCAGGATCAGAACAATCTGAGACAGGGGTTCCTTCACTCCCAGTCTCATTCCTTGACCCCTTACTACAGATGCATCCTCTTGGGGTGGGGAGCTCACATGGGCGACCTTTCCACCCAAGGGCTGTGGTCCCCTCAGGAATCCCTGCTCCACATCAATTTGCTGGAACTCAGAGCAGTTTTTCTAGCACTCCAGGTTTTTTCCACATCTGTCCAGAACAAGGTGGTTCAGGTCAGAACAGACAATACCACTACAATGTGGTACATCAGCAAGCAAGGGGGCACTCGGTCTACGGCCTTGTGCACCGAAGCAATGAAGTTGTGGCCTCTGGCTTATTCTCTGAACGCCTCCCTTACGGCAGTTCACCTCCCAGGCAAGGACAATGTCCTAGCGGATGCTCAGCAGGATTTCCAAGGGCCATCACGAATGGTCACTGGATCCCCTAGTACTGGAGGTAGTATTTGCTAGATGGGGCACCCCTCAAATAGATCTCTTTGCAGCCCCAGACAATCTCCAACTTCCCCCTTTTTGCTGCAGGCCCCCAGTGTTGGGCTCAGTCCCTCTGGATGCCTTCCTCCTCAGTTGGGAAGGGAAGTTTCTCTATGCTTTTCCCCGCTTCTTTTCAAAGTGCTAGTCAGAATCAAATCTCAACCCTGCAAGATGATCCTGATTGCTCCAGATTGGGCCAGGCAGCCCTGGTACCCACTCCTCATGTCCTTAGCAGTCCACTGTCCCCTATGTCTTCCCAGGAATCACAACCTGTTAACCTGTGCCCAGGGGAGAGTTTGGTATCCGAACCTCAAATCTCTCAATCTCAAAGTTTGGCTCTTGAAGAGTTAGAGTTTGCTGACCTACACCTGTCTCAAGGTGTATTGGATATTTTGAAGGCCTCTAGGAAGCCTTCCACCAGGGCTACCTATAATTCAAAATGGAAGAGATTTTCCATATGGTGTGCTGGAAAGCATATTTCCCCAGAATCTGCTGGCGTGCCCACGATCCTGGATTATTTGGTGCATTTGAATTCTTGGGGCTGAGACCAGCTACCTAAAAGTGCACTTGGCAGCTGTGTCTGTCGCCTTATCAGTAGGTAAGCCCTCTTCTTTATCAGCTCACCCTGTGTTCTCCAAGTTTTTTAAAGGGTTGCTTCACACCAACCCTCCGTTCAGGGACCCTGCCCCTGCTTGGGATCTTAATATTTGCATCGCTCAGCTTATGCAACCCCCTTTTGAGCCATTGTCTTCAGCAGAGCTTAAGTACTTGACTTGGAAAACTGTGTTTCTGGTAGCCATCACCTCTGCCAGGCGCATAAGTGAGCTACAAGCCTTGTCAGTGGAGCCTGATTTTATCTCCTTTCATAGAGATAAGGTGGTCCTCAGGACTAACAGGAAGTTTTTGCCTAAGGTGGTTTCGGACTTTCACCTTAATCAATCCATGTCTCTTCCTGTGTACTTCACTGACCATTCCTCCTCTGGTGAGAGGAGATTACACAGTTTAGATGTCAAAAGAGCCCTTAGCTACTATATAGAACGTACCAAGGGTCACAGGTTCGAATCCCTCCAGTTGTTCCTCGCTTATGGTGAGGTTGGTAAAGGGAAACCTGCCACTAAAAGATCCATTGCCAGTTGGATTGTCTCTTGTATCCAATTCTGTTATGAAAAACTGGGTAAGGTTCCTCCCTCAGGCCTGAGGGCTCACTCTACCAGAGGTACAGCTGCGTCTCTGGCTGCTGCCAGGGACATTCCTATCCTAGAGATATGTCAAGCAGCTACCTGGAAAACAGTTCACTCTTTTACTAAGCATTACTCCTTGGATATCCAGGCTTGGAGTGATGCTCGATTTGTCCCGCCTCCATGGAGGTACTGCTGTGTAGTCTGCATATGTCATAATATAGCAAGACTTCATGTTGTTTGAAGAAAAAATTACTCACCTTAATAATGTTGTTTCTTCTAATGGAGTCTTGCTATATTATGACCTCCCCCCCTGCCTGCGCCTCTCAGAACCTCTGTTTTTGGGATGTGGGTGGGCAGTGCAATGTTGGCACTTCACTGATGCCCACTTTATTTTCACCCTTCTGGGTGCTTAGGTGTTATACTTAATTTTCTTTCTTGAATCCCCCGACTTGAGTCTTTGCTTTGGGATCAAGAACAAAAAGCTGTTTTTGTAGTTAGTAGCCAGTGGCTAGTGTAGGTGTACGGCTTCCACACAGAACCTTAGTGAGTTTTTTGCTCGTAAAGATCTGACAGTTTAAGTTTGAGCTTCAACAGACAGAGTGTTCAACCGAGCTCGTGCTCAAGATTCCATGCCCTGCATGGAAAGTTAACTCTTTCACCTCCGGAGCAGTTCTAACCTGGGGTGATACTGCATACGTCATAATATAGCAAGACTCCATTAGAAGAAACAACATTACTAAGGTGAGTAATTTTTTCTTCTCTGTCACGTGAAGCAACTAATTCAGCAGAAACTTTTATCGCACAAAACCCTCAGTGACACCTCTTTTTTTTTTACTCTAGGTCTTGTTGGCAGCAAACCTGCCAAATAGACCTTCTAAGGCTGGCTAATAATACAAATAATGTACCTTCGTGGCACCTGTGACCTATGTTTGGAAGCTTTTGTTGGATTAAGACTTCATAAGACATGGAGCTGTTAAAGGTTTCACCCCGTTTCCTCCCCAGTATATCGCAAATGTTAGAAATATGTGTGCAGCCGTAAAAGAGGCGTGACATTGATTCTTCCTGCCTTATATGCTGTGGTTAACGACACAGTCTATGTGCAGTGCTTTTGTGTTTAAGGTTACCCTTCGTTTATAACCTGCTGTGCATGCACATTTCATACAATGTCCCACATTTGTACAGGTCTTGTCTTACCTAGAAGTTGTCTAGTAACTGTCCAGGTCAGAACCGACTGTGCTGGTGCATATACTGGGTACAAAAAGAAGGCAGGTTGAAGGATACCTGTATACAGTTGTGTTATGGGTCCTGTTGAGAGCTGTTGGAAGGAAACTTTCCAGTGTACCAATTTGTGGAAAATTTCTGTGATATAAGCTGTGATGGGCCTTTTGTTCAGACCCTTTCTGATCTCTTTTAGTGTACCCTCCATCCATGAAGTAATAAGATACTCACAGGGGGAAAACAAAGAAAGGGCCCTACAATTTAGAAGCCTTTGCATATCGAAAATTACAAAAGACAGATACTGAAGAAAAACACAGTAGTATTTCAAGTTCAGGTTTATTGCAGGAAAACTCCATTGAGCAAGCTCATTCACAAGGAGGTCCTGTGACATAAACACTTAAAGTACAAACACAGATAGGTAATAACAGTATATACATGAAATGCACATTACGTGATACAGGCTGGATATACATACAAGGGTACCACATAGGGTGACCGCAGCTGGTAAACATTGATATGAGACAGGGAAGCGACTTACAGGTTGCATACTGATAAATGAAACATGATGACTGGTGTGTGCAATACATATACAGTATTTTGGCAGCTAGAACAAACAACAGTCTACAACTGATATTGGGGGGGAGGAGTGATTTGATAGAGTAGCAGTGGAGCTTAAGCAAAGATAAAGCCAGGAGTAGAAGGGGAAGGGAAAGCAGTTAATGTGATAAATCAATTATACCTTACCAGTGGATAAATATGGCACACATGGGGAAGGAAGAGACTTAATGACAGTTACAGGTGTCTTTTATTTTGGCTGAACTTAGCGATTTGTAGAAGTTATTGAAACTGTGCTAGTTAGTTTCAGTATGGTTTGTAATTGGTTCCAGATGGAGGGAAGGGCATATGCAATAGCACGTTTACCAAAGGAAGTCCGCGTCCTTGGTATGTCAAGCATAATAAAGTCAGATTTTCTTAACGAGTTTGCACTATGTGAGATACTAATAAGGGAAGAGAGATAGCTTGGCAATTTCTGCAGGAGCAGTTTAAGAGTCCATAGCCCAGCATGGAGCAGGCGTCTAGAAGTAAGGGATGTCCAACCAACAGCTGCATATAAGTCACAGTGGTGCGAACGGTAAGGGGAGTTGGTAATGAACCGTAACGCACGGTGATAAAGGATGTCCAGTTTACTTAGATTTGCAAGAGTGGTGGAGGAATAGATTACATCGCCATAGTCGAGTAGGGGGGGAAAAGTGGCCTGTACAAGGTTGTTTTGAGTTTCAAGGGGAAAAAGGGGCCTATTTCTGTAGAAGAAACCTAACCTTGCTTTTAACCTTCTAGAGACATCTTCGACGTGGTCACTGAAAGATAATTTATTGTCGATCCAGATACCTAGATATTTAAATTTGGTTACAACTTCCAGAGGCTCGTTAGAGTGGTGACAATGAAGTCTTGGGCAAGGGTATTGGGGGCCTGAGACAGCACTGCGGGAGAATATCATCGCATTAGTCTTCTTAGCATTGAGCAGAAGCTTTTCCTTTATTAGATTGTGCTCAGTTGTGCGAAAGTCCGCTGAAGCACCCTTGACTTCAGATAATGAGCCAAGTATACAATACAGTATCATCTGCAAAAGTGCAGATTGGACGAGATATGTTAGCATCTAAGTCATTAATGTACAGAGAAAACAAGATAGGGCCTAAGATGGATGCTTGGGGACTCCTCTTGCAACTGGCAAGGCAGCAGAAAAAGCCTTCCGCCTTTACTTTTGGAATCTTCCAGTTAGGTA
This sequence comes from Neoceratodus forsteri, assembly GCA_016271365.2. Taxonomy (NCBI): domain Eukaryota; kingdom Metazoa; phylum Chordata; order Ceratodontiformes; family Ceratodontidae; genus Neoceratodus; species Neoceratodus forsteri. Next base: position 392,811,730 of record CM028138.1, on the reverse strand, counting down.
GCTAGAGAACCATTGGGTGGTATGGTATGTGGCACCCAACTTTGCAAGGCAATTGACTAATAGTTTGTGATCAACAGTATCAAAAGCTTTGCTGAGGTCCAAAAAGACTGCACCAGTTACCTTCTTAGCATCTATAGCAGAGATCCAATCATTAGTTACTTTTGCTAGTGCAGTGATTGTGCTCTGATTAGCCCGGAAGCCAGATTGAGCTGGGTTAATGAGAGAGAAGGTTTCCAAGTGAGATTTTAACTGAATATGGATCAGTTTTTCGAGAACTTTAGAAAGGATAGGCAATATGGAGATAGGCCTATAGTTGTTTACATCGCATGGGTCACCAGATTTAAATAGAGGGAGGATATGTGCTGATTTCCAGCAGGATGGCACAGTAGCAGATGTAATGGAAAGATTGAAGATGTGGAGAATTGGGGCAGTGAGATGGGCGTAGCCTGACCTTAGGAAAAGGGTTCCAAGCCATGGTCCCTGTTTTGGTGTCTCAAGTTAAGAAGAGAATCTTTACTTGTTTATAAGTTATCTCACAAGAGTTGGAAGGGGGCTGGGTGCAGGACTAGATGTGGCGGAGGGGTATGCTGGCTCACCGCAGCACCAGCATAAGGTGACGAGTCAAAAGCTAATCCAGCTGTGGAAAAGTGGGAGTTAAGTTCCTCCAGGATTAGGGACTTGTTTTCCACAATCTTGCCACTTGCAACTATCTTTGTTGGGACAGAGGGGGCCATGGGCTGTCCTTCTATAGCTTTGATAGTCTTCCATATTTTATGAGGGTTACCTTTAGCTTGTTCGAGAGCAGAAATATAATAGTTAGCTTTAGCAGAGCAAGTTTTTTCACAGTTATTCCTGGCTGTTCTAAAGGCCTACCAATCCAAAGATTCTTTGAATGTCTAGCTTTAGCCCAGAGCTTATCTCGAAGTTATAAGGGCTGCCTTGAGATCCGAGGTGAACCAGGGTTGGAATTGTTCCGACTTTACTTTGATGAAAAGGCATGCTTATTTATTATTGTAGTGAGTTTGTCATTAAGGATGCAAGCTGCCTTGTTGACATCTTTGGCTAGGTAAAGATCTTGCCATCTGATCATGCTCAGGTCAGATAGGAAGTTTACTGCACTGAATTTGCGAAAGGATCTTTTGTTATAAAGATGGGTTGGACGGGCCTTAATTTGAGATCTTATGCAAGCAACAATTCCATGATCGCCATGTCGTTGTGAAACACTGCCAAATGAGATATTTTGTGTGGATGGGTGGTTAGTACCACATCTAGAATGGAATTGTTGTCAGTATTTAGAGTGTTGTTCCTAGTAGGTTCACTGACTAATTGCCCAAGACCTAGCTCGTCACAAAGGGATTTGAGACCATGTGATTTAGGTGACAGCCAGTCCATATTTAGATCTCCTAGAAATATTGTTTCAGTTTTTGCATCTACGAACATGGATTTCAAAAGATTAAGGACTTCATCACCACCAGATGGGGGTCTATAGCCACCTAGGATAGTGATACATTCTGAGGAGGGGAGATGAAGGCTCAGCGAAACTAAATCAAATTCCTTGGCTAGAGATTTGCAACTAATATTGGTGACCAAGTACTTAGATTTGGCATAGATAACCACACCCCCGCCTCTAGACTCTCTAACTGCTCTAAATAAATTGTAGCCCTGCAGTGATATTTGTTGATCAGTGTTCGTCTTTTTTAACCACGACTCAGTAATTATGATAAGGTCTGGGTTAACGTGTGCAGCCCAGGCTTGCAGCTGTGCAAGTTTTTTAGGCAGGCTTAAAATGTTGACCATCATCATTTTGAGACCTGTGGCCTTAGCAAAATCGATAGGCGAGGTAAGTTTTGTGTGTGTGTGTGGGGGGCAGGGTTGAGCTCCACATTTCCTGAGCAGAGAAGGAGCAGAAGTATAACTTTCTTTAAGGAGCTTATAAGAATGGAGACTGCTTTTTATTTCTTCGCGGCAACCCATATCGTGCTGCACCACTGTAATGACAGTTGATCGTGATCAATGTAAGTGCTTGGGTGGACATAGGTGAGGACAGTAGCAAGGGGGTGTAGGCTAACTGGGGGGAATAGGCTAAAAGGGGAGAGGAGAATGACATAGTGTCTGCACGGTAGACTGTTACAACATTAGGTACTGATAAGGTACATTGGAGAACTGAATTGCATTGAGGTACTTCGAATTGCACTGTATTGCTGAAAACTCTGCACCTTAGGAGCAATAAAAACACAATAAGGAGAGCCATGGTCCCAGATTGAGTGGTCTCGTGATTTGTATTAGTGCAATATTTTCTAGGCAAGAAATTTGTCCACCTAGGTACTTCACTTCAAACCTAGATGAGAAAATACAGCAGAAAGGGGAACAAGGAGAGCAGGAGCAGCTTAGTTAGTGGCCATCCACCCTTCAGACTCAAGTCCCCTTGTAGCAGAACCGGGAAAGAAGTAGAATGATAATGCTGGCTATATTGCCCATGAATGAATACAGTGATTTATGTAGAAGACCAAGAATCCTTCTAGTGGCAGGTCTGTATAACCTGCTAATGGAAAACTAGCCACTTAAAAAAGGTAGTTAGACTTATCGGCACTAAGACAGAGTGCTTGGATGTGGGGGTGGGGGGGGGAGCGCTGCAGGAAGAGCAGTCAGACAGAAGAGGTGTAAGCACTTTAAAACAGTAGTAGAAATTACAATCCAGCTAATACAGTTGAAAAACTCCTAATAACACAGTTGAAATGTGCATAGTTCTATCAAAAATCTAACAAAGTGCCAGGTGTCTATAGCAGGGGAAAACTCCTGCCAATCAGATTTACCAGTTGAAGTCCAACGTCCTTATAAGCACGGTAGGTGTGTGCTCTTGATTGGATTAAGACGACTGCCCCATAAAAGTTTTAAAAAAATCTCATACAGTATAGCATCTAAGTTAATGGAGGTACATAATTGTCGTATAAAAAAAATAGGTACTAACAATGTTCTGATGATGTAAATTCTTTTTATTTTAGACATTGGCCATCTGCTCGATCCACTGACCAATCTGTCCTCAAAATCCAGTTTTTCTGACCAATATATGGTCGCTATGTCTTTATTTTCAAATTTTGCTCCTAAAATCTGAATTGGCTCAATGGATACTGGGATACCAGAGACCCTGTCTGGGACTGGTACACCTGGATTTCCCAGAAATAGACCACGGCTTTGCAGAACATTCTGGCTGGATCAGATATGGTGGAAAATGATTGGAAACCTGAGATGGCAGCCTCACCAGCAGCTGTATCATTAATGAATAAGTATACATCATCTGTGTATGCCAGGACTGTGGTGGGGACCAGTCCCATCACTGTGAGGATCGGTTGCACTCTTGCATCGGAGTTTAATTTTCAAAGGCCAGGGTCCCTGAAACCTGTTGGAGTTCAGAGCAGTCAGACTGGCACTGTCAGCGTTCGCTCCTCAGCTCCGGTGTCAAGTGGTTCAAGTCCAGACGGACAATACCACGACCATGTACTACCTCAACAAACAGGGCAGTACGCACTCCCATCTGCTGTGCAAGGAGATGCTTTGCATCTGGACCCTCGTAAGCCAGTTGGAGGCGGATCTCCTAGCCATCCATGTGGCAGGAGCCTTGAACCAGCTGGCGGATGCTCTCAGCCACATAGGCCAGACATCCCACGAGTGGTCTCTCCATCCAGAGGTAGCTTATAGCCTGTTCTCCCTTTGGGGAAAACCGATGGTGGACCTGTTTGCCTCAAGGGGAAAACGCCAAGCTGAGGCTGTCAACTTCTATGTTATGTTTCTATGTTTCACGCCGGCCCCCCCTCAACAGGGCTTGCTGCAGGGTGATGCCTTCTCAAGGCCATGGACCCCAGGCCTCCTCTACACCTTCCCTCCATTTCCCCTGATCCACAAGGTGTTATGCAAGGTGAGGAGGGACAAGGCGAAGGTGATTCTGGTAGCCCCAGACTGGCCGCGCCAGATCTCCTCAGCCTCAGCTGCAGGCCCCCGGAGCAGCTTTGCACACGCCCAGACCTGATATCTCTCAACCAAGAGACTGTCTTCCATCCTGACCTTCAGTCCCTGCACCTCACAGCCTGGTACCTGAACGGCTAGCGTTCCAGGCTTTCGGTCTTTCCGAAGATGTCTACACCGTGGTGGAGGCATCTTGAAAGGAATCGACCAGGAAATGTTACAACTTCAATTTGAAAAGATTTTCCATTTGGTGTCAGGTTAAGGGTCTGGACCCCTTATTCTGTTCTGTGGCTAACATTCTCGACTACCTTTGGTCTCTTTCCAAAGGGGGTCTGTGGTCTTCGAGCCTTAGGGTGCACCTGACAGCCATTTCTGCTTACCGGGCGCGGGCCGGTCAGATGACATTGGCACAGGAGACAGTGGTCTGGCGCTTTTTCAAAGGCCTGGATCACATATCCCCTCCAGTGTGTGAACCTCCACCTTCGTGGGATCTGCTGCTGGTTTTGGCAAAGCTCATGGGCAAGCCATTTGAACCCATGCACAAGTGTGAACTGTCATACTTGTGGAAGACAGCCTTCCTGGTGGCTGTCACGTTAGCCAGAAGGACAGGGGAGCTCCAGGTGCTTTTGGTAGAATCCCCTCAACTGGTCTTCCACAGGGACAAAGTTGTCCTGCGCCCCCACCTGAAATTCCTTCTGAAGGTGGTTTCAGAGTTTCACCTTAACCAGGTGTTGACTCTGCCAGTTTACTACCCTAGCTACACCTTGGACGCCGAGTACAGGCTCCATACTTTGGACCTGAGACGTGCTCTCTCCTATTATAAGGAGAGGATGGTGGATATTCGTGGAGAGGTTTGTCAGCTGTTTGTCACTTACGCTGAAGCCGCTTCTGGCAGACCTGCAGCAAAGCGGACTATTGCAAGACGGATTACGTCATGCATAGGTCTGAGCTATGAGTTGGTGGGCAAGGAGCCTCCCAGAGGGATAAGAGCTCATTCTACCCACCATACTGCTGCATCGGTGGCCGCTCCAGGGACATTCTTATCGAGGAAATCTTCCGGGCTGCAACCTGGAAGTCGGCTAACACCTTTATCACCCACTACCACATTGACCTTGAGTCATGCTGGGATGCTGGTTTTGGGGATTCAGTTCTCCAATCTCTATTCCCTAAGTAGGGGATATGTGCCTTGCCTCCCTTCTCCCGGAGAACTGCTTGGAGTCTGCCAAAGAGTGTGGATGAACAACATATCCACACTCCTAGAAGAACAGGTTCTAGGGACATGGATATGTTGTTCATCCACACTATCTGGCAGGTTCCTTGCCGCTTTAAATCTTGCCGGAAGGTCTTCAAGCTAGCTCCTCCCACCCACCCGGGTGGTAAAACTCTTGGCTCCGCTCCATGACGCCAGATCTTCCTTACCACTTGGAAGCTCAGGTTCCCTCCTTAACACTCTGCGCTTAAGCTTTGGGCCCAAAAAAAAAAAGAGCTTCGGTTTGAAACTTTCAAAATTAAATTAAAAGTTTACCTCTTTGGTCTTCTCCCTCGCGGCTGCGATGGACAAATCGATTCCCGGATTTCGGAGATGTCCCTGTGGGCAGAAGATGTCTCGGACGGACCCGCACTCCACGTGCGTTTACTGCCTTGGCCAGGAGCACGACCCGCAGGCTTGCGATCTGTGTTCCCTTTTCGGCCCACGCCCCGAGGACCGCTGCCCGCCTTCAACTAGGGCGCGCCCGAAGGAGATTTCTCCGGTTAAATCCAAGGAGGCTCGACTGGCGGTTGCTCATGGCTGCGGATCCGCTGAACAACTAGAACAGTTGGTTGCCCTCGAGGAAGAGGCGGCTCAGGCCGCGACTTCGCCTTCTGCGCTTGCCCGCTTCTGGGGCCTCCTACTCAGCTTCGCTTAAAGAGCTTTTGCCTGACCCTTCAACTAAGGGCTTAGGTCCAACTTCTTCGGGACCATTTCATCGGTCAAGAAAAGTATGGGTAAGTCCCATCGCCGACGCCTCCTGGGAGCGGGAAAGATCTCCCCTTGTCGACAGTCGACTTCGTCGACTTTTTCGGCTCGCCACTGGTTTCACGGTGCCCTGGCCAGGCCAGGTGACTGAGACACCCACCGCGTGGTCGAGATTTTTCTGACCCGTTAGACGGGTTGTCGGCTGGAGAAGCCGAGATTCCCTCCTCTCCGGTTCCACCGGTGAGGACTATGGATACTGTCGGCTCATCTGTGCCTCTGGCCCCAGAGCCGCCGGTCTTGTCGATCGAGCCGAAGGGATTGCCGATCCTCGGCTCCCCGCCTCACCGACCTCAGCCTGGCCGAGATTTTCGGTCTCGGTCTCGGACATCTTCGCGGTCCAGCCGCTCCTGTCGACAAAGACGGTCTCGGTCTCGGCACCGCGGTAAGCGGCGTCGCCGCTCTTCCTCATCTTCCTCCTCCTCGGATGAGGGGAGGCTTCGGCGTAAGTTGCGCCGAAAATATGAGGACCTCATGTGGCAACAACTTTTACTGGCTGGCAACAAGCCGGCTCAGGCCTCTTCTCCGGCCATTAAATGGTTGCCACCGGACCAGTCGAATCAACCCCTCGTGGTGGTCGAGGAGCCTGTTTCCAGGCCGGTTGTTTGACCTATTCCAGCTGCCCCACCAATTTTGGTGGAACCGCCTCCGCCTCAACCGACAGTAGGGGCACCGTTGAAAGATTCACAGTCGGCCCAGGGCCTTCCCCGCAGGCTGTCGGTCACTCTCACGCCCGATAAGCCTCGGCAAGTGGAGAGTGGCTCCAGCTCCAGGCAGCTCTTCGACGATTCGTCGGATTCGGATGACTCCTCCCTATTCTCCAAGCGTCTGGACTTGGAATCCTCTGGGGGGCAGTCAGTGGACGATAGCCCTTTGTCCTTCCTCGGACTTCTTAGGCTCATCTCAGAATCCACTGGGATGAAGCTTGAACCTGTATCCAAATGGGCTAGATATCCCCTCACTGAGATCCTGGACCGAGGGGATTCTCCTACGGAGGCCTTTCCGGTGGCCGAAGCCATTGTCGGCCCGGCTCTGGAATTATGGCAGTGTCCGGCTTCCTGTCCTGCGCCGTCGGCCAGGATGGCCAGGAAGTATGCGGTCCCTACGGGCTCTCTGTCCGGCTTTTCCGAACACCCTTCGGCTGAAGGGTTGGTCACGGACAGCTGCTCAGCGGTCGTGTAATGCCAGGGACGGGACAAACCGCCGACAAAGAGTCCAAGAAGTTGGACTATGCCGACGGAAGGTGTATGCTGCTCCTCTCTTGGTCTTCGCCAGGCCAGTTCGGCCGCCCTCATGGCGCACTTCTCCCATGCCCTGTTGGGCTCCTGGATGAGGTTGTCCCTCATCTTCCCGCCGACCTGCAGACCATGGTCAAGCAGGTGCGGGACCAGGGCAGGGCAGTAGCCAAGCAGCAGCTCCAGACTGCCTTGGATATAGGGATTCTTGCGCCGGTCAGTGGCGGCCGCTGTGGCCATGCGTCATGGCGTGGCTGAGGGTATCCACTTTCACCTCGGATACCCAGCACAAGCTATGGACGCCCTCTTGGGAACAGACCTCTTCGGCCCTGGAGTGGAAGGCCACCTCCAGAGGATCGAGAAGTCCAATGCCACCTTGGACTCGGTCTCGTCTCCCCAGAGAGACAAGGGTCGTAAGCCTCAGCCTAAACCCTTTCGCCCCTCTGCTCCCGCTGCACGTCCGGCCCCACATCAGCGTCAGGGCCAGCAGGCTAGACCTTGGTATTCCAAGCCCAAGCCACCAGCTCCCTCAAATAGGAAGCAAGGAGGAAAAGGCCTTGGTGGTCCCTCGGCCGGTCCTTCCTCCAAGCCTGCAAAGTGACGGGCTATGGGGTGTCACCCCCATCCCCGTCACCTCGCCCCTGGTTCCCCCCGTGGGGGGACGGCTTCGACACTTCCTTTCTGCCTGGTCCGCTGTTACCACGGACAGGTGGGTTTTGAGGTGGTAGGAAGAGGCCTGCCTTCGACCGAGCGGCTCCGCCTTCAGGGGCCGCCTGCCCGGGGCTTCGGGGTCCCCAGAATTCTATACAGGCTCGCCGAGCCGACATCGCCCTACTCCTTCTAAAGGGGTGATAAGAGAGATAGAGGACCCACCATCAGAACTGGGTTCGTGTCCAGGTACTTCCTGGTCCCAACGGACGGGGCTGGCGCCCATCCTGGACCTACACGACCTGAACAAGTTCCTAAGGTCTTGAACCTTCAGAATGGTCACTTGGCTCAGATAATACCATCTCTGGAACACGGCGTGGTGGTTCTGTTCTCTGACTTCCAGGACGCTGCTCTTCACGCCCCTATCCATCCGTCTCATCAGAGATTCCTCCACTTCAGGGCGGAGGGATCCCTCTTGAGTTCAGGCCGTGCCCTTCGGCCTTTCTTCAGCTCCAGGGTCTTCACCAAATGCATCGCAGCGGTGACAGCTTTCCTGCGGCGCCGAGGGGTCCGGGTGTACCCTTACCTGGACGATTGGCTGATAGCAGCCCCCTCCAGGTTGGAGGTGGAGCGGTCCAGAGATCTGGCCCTCCGGGTTTGCTCTCAACTTGGCCTCCTGGTCAACGAGGCCAGGTCGGAACTCGAGCCGAAGCAGGTGATATCTTTCATCGGGGCAGAGCTCGACTCTCTTCGAGCCAGAGCACGGCTCCCGGCGGACAGGGCCGAGGTTCTTTCCTCCTTTGCCCAATCATTTCTGGTTGGGCACTCGCGCCCTGCCCGGGACTTCCTGCGACTCCTGGGTCTCATGGCGGCCTGTACCAGCGTAGTCCGTTGGGCACACTGGCACATGCGCCCCCTCCAGTGGGGACTGGCCAGTCAGTGGTCACAGCGTTGCGATCCCCTGGACCAGCGCATGTGGACGACCCAGGAGATGTGGAACGCTCTCCAGTGGTGGACCGTTCCGTCTCATCTGCAGGAGGGTATCTCGTTTGTCCGCCCCGAGCCAATGGTCTCCCTAACGACCGATGCCTCTTTGATGGGTTGGGGTGCCCATCTGGGGGAACACCGAGTGCATGGCCTCTGGTCCCCGCGGGAGTCCCGATGCCATATCAACCTGCTGGAGCTCCGCGCGGTCCGTTTAGCTCTCACCGCCTTTGCTCCGTTTCTCCGGGGTCAAGTGGTCCGAGTCCAGACGGACAATACCACGACCATGTACTATCTAAACCGCCAGGGCGGGACGCACTCCTTGCCCCTATGCAAGGAAGCTCTCCGCATCTAGTCACTAGTGCGCAGCCTGGAGGCGGATCTCCTGGCCATTCATGTGGCAGGAGCCTCCAACACCCTGGCCGATGCCCTGAGCCGGATAGGGGCTGCATCGCACGAGTGGTCTCTCCTGCCGGAGATAGTACAAGACCTGTTCTCCCGCTGGGGCACTCCTCTGGTGGACCTGTTTGCCTCCAGGGAGAACGCGAAGCTGAGGCTGTTTCATGCCTGCCCCCCTCAGCAGGGCTCGCTGCAGGGGGATGCCTTCTCGAGGCCGTGGACCCCGGGCCTCTTTACTTTTCCCCGCTCCCCTGATTCACAGGGTCCTGCTGAAAGCGAGGAGGGACAAGGCGCAGGTGATTCTGATAGCCCCAGACTGGCCTCGCCAGTTCTGATACCCAGATCTCCTCAGTCTCAGCTCCAGGACTCCGCGGCAGCTTCCAGCTCGCCCGGACCTGCTCTCAGTCAATCAGGGGAAGGTGTTCCATCCGGACCTTCAATCCCTGCACCCGACGGCCTGGTTCCTGAGCGGCTAGAGTTCCAGGCCTTGGGTCTTTCCGACGAGGTCCTCAACGTCGTTGAGGCGTCCCGTAAGGAGTCGACCAGAAAATGCTATGCCTTCAAATGGAAGAGGTTCTCCATTTGGTGTCGGGAAAAAGGTTGGACCCTTTCTGGTGTCCTGTGGCAAGCATTTTGGACTATCTATGGTCCCTATCTAGTCAAGGGCTTAGGTCGTGACCCTTAAGGTGCACCTGGCAGCCATTTCTGCCACCGGGCGCGGGCGGTCAGCAGTCAGTGGCGCAGAGGAAAAAGTGGTCGGGCGCTTTTCAAAGGCCTTGATCACATTTCCCCTCCAGTGCGGGAACCCCCACCTCCGTGGGATTTACTGCTGGTACTGGCAAAGCTCATGGGCAAGCCATTCGAACCAATGCACAGGTGTGGTCTCCCCACCTGTCGTGGAAGACCGCCTTCTTGGTGGCTATCACGTCAGCCAGAAGGATGGGAGAACTCCAGGCGCTTAGCATCGAGTCTCCTTACCTGGTCTTCCACAGGGACAAGGTTGTCCTACGCCCCCACCCGAAATTCCTTCCGAAGGTGGTGTCGGAGTTTCACCTTAATCAGGTGTTGACTCTGCCGGTGTTCTACCCCAATCACACCTCGGAGGCCGAATATAGGCTCCATACTCTGGACCCTAGAAGGGCGCTCGCTTATTATAAGGAGCGCACGGCTGAAATTCGGGGAGAGGTTCGCCAGCTGTTTGTCACCTACGCTGAAGCCGCACCTGGCAGACCTGCAGCCAAGCGGACGATAGGCAGATGGGTCACCTCCTGCATAAATCTCTGCTATGAGTTGGCGGGCATGGAGCCTCCCAGAGGGATAAGAGCTCATTCTACCCGCCATACTGCTGCATCGGTGGCTGCTTCCAGGGATGTCCCTATCCAGGAAATCTGCAGGCTGCTACCTGGAAGTCAGCACACACCTTTATTTCCCACTACCACATCGACCTTGAGTCACGCCGGGATGCTGGTTTTGGGGCCTCGGTTCTCCAATCTTTGTTCCCAAGTAAGTATTTAGGGGGTGTGCGCCTTGCCTCCTCCTCCCGGAGAACTGCTAGGAGTCTGCCAGATAGTGTGGATGAACAACATATCCATGTCCTAGAAATACAGGTTACTCACCTGTAACAGGAGTTCTAGGAATGGTATATGTTGTTCATCCTACAAATCGACCTCCCGGCTTGACGCACAACCTGAGCTTCCAGCGGGCCAGATCTGGACGCCATGGGGCGGAGCCGAGTTTTACCACCCGGGTGGGTGGGAGGAGCTAGCTTGAAGACCTTCCGGCAAGATTTAAAGCAGCAAGGAACCTGCCAGATAGTGTGGATGAACAACATATACCATTCCTAGAACTCCTGTTACAGGTGAGTAACCTGTATTTACTCACCTGTAACAGTAGTTCTAGGAGTGGTATATGTTGTTCATCCACACGGACCCACCCGACCTTCCCGGCTGCAGACGCGCACAACCTTGCTTCCAGCGGGCTAAGATGTGGTATCATGGGGCAGAGCTGAGATATATACCACTCGGGTGGATGGGAGGAGCCAGCCTGAAGACTTCCGGCTGATTTAAAGTGGAAGGGGACATGCCAAAGAGTGTGGATGAACAACATATACCACTCCTAGAACTACTGTTACAGGTGAGTAACCTGTTCTTTTTGACCTGTGTTGAAGATGTTCTTTTAGTACTTTATCATTTAAACATTAAAAACTATGACAGTCTGGTACTTACCACTGTCTACAAAAAAAGGACACCACTCAGAAATTCAGTAATGCTGCTTTTATTATCCAGTGCTAGACACAGGCACCACATACATGCCTGACATGTTTCGGACCATGACAAACCTTTATCAAAGGCGTATATTTCAAGTGATTTAAGGGTTTAAATATTGGCAGCCTCAAATGTCATGGGATGTCGCGGAAGGTGACCCCAATGCAGTATAGAGTACAGTGAAATAAATAAATACAATAGGGCCACTGGTGGTATATACTAACATACATAATAGTGCAAGACTATTGGTTACAAGCTAAATTAAAAACAAGATGTGAAATCTGTAGAGCATCTGTATTTAGCTGTTAAAGTGCAAAACCATAAACAACTCTTCTCATATTTGACTGTGTATTATACATAAAGTAACTTAAATAGAGAGCTTAGTACAACTTCTTTCGTATTACATATGAGTGCAGCGAGACTGCAGTTGGGTAACCCACTTAGCAACAGGCAAATTGCAGTTTCGCTGCAACCAGATGCAATGTCTGGCATGTTGTATAAAAAGAAAAGCATATTTTGCACTTCTGGATTTCTGAGTGAATACCAGAATACCCTCCTGGTGCTCTAAGCACTGGCTATATGCTCACATATGGTGTCCTTTTTTGCATAAGGTGTCGAATGCCCGCTTTTCGTAGTTTTTATTGCAGGTATCTGTCAAGAGCCCTACCAGTCAGTGTGGTCTTTTGTAGTTGCACATCATTTAAACACTGTACTTTCCCCTAGACATGTCATGAGTGGAGAACAGGTCAGATGGAGAAATGCGATACTGTGCTGCTTATGTGTGCAGATATTTTTCGAATAGTAATAGATTCTGAGTGACTTAGAGTTGTCATACTTCAGTTTCAAATGGCTGAGACTGCTAGATTGGTAACCAACAGCAGCTCCCTCACGCTCCGACTCCTGGATTTCCCGCCTTTGGTTCTGAGGGACAGGGATCTCGAAAACAAGGGTTACGTTTGATTGCACCACTTTAGGGCAGATTATACCACCTATGTATTTTGGTTGGCTTTACTGTTCAGGGCATATAGTCTGTTATGTTTCAGTTAAACGTTTATGGAATACTTTACCCATATTTTTTTTTTTTTTTGTAAATATCATTTTTACTAGAGAAGATTTTTACACCATTTGACAGAGTCCATTATACGCATTAAAAAAACTTTACATCAGCCATACAGAGGTACATGTCTATTAACAAGATTTCATACAGGTATCGTAGTAACCTTCCTATGCCGGTGACAAATGCCTGAGTAACATTATGCCAGCTATCCCAGACTAGTATCTTTTAGCATTTCCTTACAACACATTTCCCCCAAGAACCCCCATCCCTCCAATCCCAGCACCAATTGACTGATTATGGTTGTACCTTACAAAGTCCAAGCTGGGACCAGAGGCCCATATACCATGGTCTGAGCAGTCGAGCAAGGGAGGCACTGTCTTAGGGTACAAAGTGAGGATCCTTGGTCATAATATATATGATCCATCTCCTCCATTTTAAGGAGACAAGCTCTGCCTGGTTATTTAAATTATGGGTTATTTTTTCTGATCTATATATGAGGTGAGCTATCTCTCTGCAGCCCAAAAGAGTAGGTGGTTCAGCTGTGAGCCAGCGTTTAGTAATAGCTTTTTTCGCTGCAAGGAGAAGGATATTTAATAGGTAACGTGTATGGGGATCACGCAGCTCAGGAGGGAAACAATGCAGGATAAAGAAATCGCCATTGTAAGGAAGTCTGGCCCCATGGAGGTCTTCTAACTCCTTAAATAAGGCCAGCAGAAAGGGCTGCAGTTTTGGGCAGGACCAGAGAATATGAGAATGATGGGCTGCAGTCTCACCACATAGGCGCCAACACGCTGCAGAGCGGGTAGCACCATAATGCGAAGTTATTACCGGGGTTCGAAAAAATCTTATTAGCAATAGCTATGAGAATAACCTCCAAGAATGAGAGTAGGTGGTTTTCGATACCATACGCCAGAGAGCTTCCCACTGTTGAGATGTAATTTGGGAACCCAATTCCTCATTCCACTTTTCCCTTAACCCTGATGTGTCTTCCCCCCAGTTGTTTCCAACAAAGACTTATATAGCACGGAAACCACATGTGGTACTCCCCGGGATTTTAATATTTTTTGAAGCTCTCGGATCACCTGGGGGGGTGTGCCTCAGGGGTGCGGACATTAAGGGGTAGGGATTCAAAATAGTGTCGAAGCTGCAGGTATCGAAAAAAATCTGATTGGCGTAGATGAAATTCCCGGCTGATCTCCTCGAATTCTTTAAAGTAGGGGCCCATCTGCAGCTGCGAAAGCTGCAAAAGATGGGTATGCCTCCAATTCCGGAAGGCATGGTCTGAGAGAGCAGGGGGAAAATCCTCCAGTAAATCTGTTGGGCTGAGAATGACCGAAAGGGAGTAATCCCCAGGGTCCTTCGCATCGCACACCAAACCTGTGTTTGGTACGCGATCCATGGATCCCGAGTAGGTCGGCCAAACGAGGGTAGGCTTTTATGTAAGATCACTTTTTGGTATTCCCGATCAGGGAGCGCACTCTCCTCAATTTTCCTCCACCGAGCCGAGGTCACCCCAATCAAGCATTGTAATATAAAGGAAAGATATGGGACGCCCAGTAGTAAAGTTTTAGATTGGGAAGAGCTAGTCCTCCTTTCTCCTTAGGAAGGTGGAGAATCCCCATCTTGATTCTAGGGCGTCTGCCCGCCCATACAAACCTCACCAGGGCCTTATTCCAGACCTTAAAGAGGCTGTTTGGCAAATTAAGGGGTACATTCTGAAACAAATAGAGAGCTCTCGGGAGAGTTACCATTCGGACCACTTCAGTGCGCTGAAGCATATTCTGTGGGAGAATGTTCCATCTTTCAAGGTCTTGTTTCATCCGAGATGTAAAGGGATGGTAGTTATTATTCAGAGCATCCTCTGCCCGGCGTGAAAGATAGATTCCTAAATATTTCAACTTAGTGAGCCCCCAGCGGAAAGGGTACCTTTCCTTAAATGCTTCAGAGGGAGCAAAGTTAAAAGTGAGGGCGTCCATTTTGTTGGTATTCAGCTTATAGCCTGAGTGTGATCCGAATTCTTCCAAGAGGCGGAAAATGGAGGGTATTGACTGTTCGGGTTTAGTGAGGAAGAGCAGGATGTCATCTGCGTAGAGAGCTACCCGGTGTTCTGTCCCATCTATACTCACTCCCGAAATCTCAGGTGACCCTCTAATTGTCTGGGCTAGAGGCTCAATAAAAATGGCAAAAAGGCCTGGTGATAAGGGGCAGCCCTAGCGTGTACCCTGTAAGGGGGAAATATTCAGAGTGGTGACCGGATGTTTTAACACATGCCTTTGGGGGCGCATAAATTTTCCTAAGAATGGCTATGAAGGACCCTGGGAAGCCCATAGCGGTCATTGTGGTGAACAAAAATGACCACGATACCCAGTCAAAGGCCTTCTCAGCATCTAGGCTGAGAAGGACCGATGAATCCACTCGGGATTTCATCTCATGAACCAGATGCAGGGCTCTTCGGGTATTATCTGAGGTTGACCTGGAGCTTACAAATCCCGTTTGGTCAAGACCAACCAGAGCCAGTAAAATGAGGTCCAGCCGCCTGGCCAGAATGGACATAAAATATTTGTAGTCCGAGTTAAGGACCGATATCTGTGTGTACGAACCACATTGTAGAGGGTCCTTACCTGGTTTGGGAATGACGGAGATTGTGGCATACGCCCAGCTGGGTGGGGGGAGTTCTCCAGAGAGGACATCGTTGAACGCTACCAGAATTAGCTTACTGAGTGACTGACTCGAGTTTTTATAAAACTCTGACCCATAACCATCTGGGCCCAGGGCTTTCTGGGTCTTGGACTTAGAAATGACCAACATCAGTTCCTCCAATGAGATTGGCCTCATCAGGAGGTTCTGCTGTTCAAGACCAAGTGTAGGTAACTTTAGGGCCGCTAGAAAGGACTCTGTGCACACCGGGTCTGCCATATGGTCCGGTGTATACAAGGTTTTATAATATTGACAAAAACTTGAGATATATTTTTAAATTTAGTATGACATTCTCCTGTCTCAGGGTCCTTTATCATTGCAATTGTAGATAGTTTACGGTGTTGACGGAGCCGGTACGCCAGCAGCCGGGAGGCTTGAGGGCCAGTCTCGCCATATCTTTGCCGGAGATATGCAAGGGCCACCTCTGTTTGCTGCAGGCACAGGGAGTCCAGATTGCTCTTGGTCTGCTTTATCTGGGGAAGAACTGAGTCGTCACCTTGCTGATGAGCTAGCTGAAGGAACTGAAGTGTTTGTTCCAGCTGTAGCTGTCTTTCCTTCCGTGCCTTCGCTAGCCCGGCTGAATACTTTATTAGGTGGCCTCTCAGAACTGCTTTTAAAGTGTCCCACTGAATGGTTGATGGAGTCTCCTGGGTAGAGTTATCCCGTATAATTTCTGCAATCTTATCACTAAGGAACTCTTTGAACTGTTCATTTTTAAGATGTACAGGAGTAAATCTCCACCCAGTATTATGCCTCTCTAAGCCCAGGTTCCACTGAGTGATGAGTGGCTCATGATCCGAGTGGGCTATAGGGCCAATGTGGCCTCGACCAGAGAGTCGGGCTCCTTCTGAGTGTAACAATGGTCAATTCTTGTATACGTCCCATGGACTGCAGAATAAAACGAATAGCCCCTGTCTCTAGGGTGTAAAGTCTGCCATGTATAGCCACCCCACTCCTCTACAAATCGCTTAAAAATTTATGTGAAGCCTGTTGCACACTGAGTCGGGTCCTGGTAGTGTCCAAAGTCGGATTTGGAGCAATATTAAAATCACCCGCTAAGATCAAGGTCCCTCGCCATCTCCATCACTTTATCCAGCAAGAGATGGATCGTAGGAGAGTTCGAGGTCGGAGGAGGTAGATGTTGGCCAGGGTTAATTCTTGCTCAGATAAAATCCCTTGGACTATTATTAGTCTACTGGCGGATCGATCCATTCTTTAATTTTCCAAATGGAAGAAGTGAGTAACCAGTATAGCAACTCCTCTTTTCCTTCCCCCTGGCATAGCCAAGGCAAAGACCTGTGTATAGCCCCTGCCTCGGAGCTTCCCATGCTCCTCTGAGGTTAAGTGGGTTTCCTGCAAATAAACTATATCAGCATTTGACTTCCTAGCTAACGTTATCATTCTAGATCTCTTGACCGGACTGCTCAGACCATTTACATTCAGAGAGTATACTTTTAAATGCTTACGAGCCGTTTATCTTTCCAGAAAATCTCTACCTCTGTACATAGCCTTAAATTCTCCGGGTGAAATACTATTATCTCTGATGTATTTGCCAATAAGTTGTGACTGTCTATTTCCTTTTGAAACTTATTCTTCTCTGTTACATATAATGACCATAATGTATCATAACAAAAGCCCACAAAATAACCCTGTGGGCTAAACTGTGTTTATTGTATCTACACCAACTTTAAACAAAGATAACTCTATACTAGCTAAACTACCCCGTGGGCTCCTCCAGTCCCTAGAACAATCCTGGGACCCAAGGAACCTCATACTCAGCCTGTACCATATAGGTTCCTTAGTACTACCAGAGTGATGGGGGAGTCCAAGGGGCATGTACCTCTCACCCTGTGCAAATTCAGGTGGAGATACTCGCAGAAGGGGAAAAATTTGTGTTGCATCCTGCAAAACTTCGAATAATGCACTAACTATATACAATGCCCAAAGCAATGCTAGGGCATGCCAAAACAGTAAGGAGAGAGGCATCCGGATTAGAAAGGCCGGGTGCTCGTCTCCCTAAATAAAGGGTCTTAAGTGACTTCCAAGGGCTGCTAACGATGGTTATTCAGCAGTGAGGCAACTGCCAAAACACAGTATGGGAAGGGCTCCCCAACTGTTAAGAAGGGGGGCCCACGAGCTCTAGTGTATAGTCCCTATATCGAGCTTGCCTCTAGTTCAGTGGGGAGATATCCAGGCTGCTCTACCCCGAGGGAGCTCCAGCCAGGCCAGCATAAATGTCATTACAAATGAAATCACCTAATTAGTATAAGTTAACGAAGTATTATGAATTGCCAGCCCAAGGGAATACCATTAGGCATGAGTGACAGGAGATCCGCCTGATGGGGAGGGGCCCCCCCGGACCCAGCTCTGAGCAGGTCCCTCCACCCATCTTTGCCTCGCGAGAAGGTAGGCCGAGCCTGGCCCCCACCGGTGACCGAGTCCGCCTGGGAGTCCCAAACCTGTCCAGATCCAGTAGATTCAGTATGAAAGTAAAGACCAATGTTAGGCAAGCCATCCCCTCCCCGAGGTCACCTGTCTGCCAGGTCTGATGAGGGAGTCCCGGAGGAGGTCCACCAGGACCAAGAAGAATGCCGGAGCGGGCGCCCACCCATCCCCACAGGACCACAAATACGTAGACCCGGGGAGGGAGGAGTGACCCCCCCCCCTCCGAGGAACAGGTGGAAAATACCGAGCAACCCTCTACCAGGGGGAGTGCAGAACGAGCCCACACGGGTCCCTCCGCTGCCCAGTAGCATAGGCAAACACCGGAGGTGCGCCAAGATATAAGTGAGGCTTCATCCTTAGGAGTGGCCCTACCACAGTGGCCCCCGCAGTCCTCCCTCCCATTCCAACAACGGGTTGTAGCCTGTCCCCCATACTATCTGGTGTCGACTAGCACTTTCCCACTGGGAGCCCCGGGCTTGCGTCACCAGTTTTGTAAGTCTCGCGGGGCAAGTGCCCCATCACAGGTAAAAGAGGGAGGGGCATAAGCTCATGACTAGTCAGGCACCCCGCACTCCTGCCTATAAAGAGGGGAGCCGAAAGTGCAAGAGCCAAAGCATCCATGTCCAGAGAATGGTAAAATGATCGCAGGGGCAATCAGGAACAGGGAAGGAGGACGCTGCTTCCAGATCCCCTAAAGGGATATCAATCAGCCCGTTATAAGAGGAAGTAAAAAAACAAAACCCAGGCTACATCTGGATGTAGCCCAACCGCAGTTCCCCAGAACACCAGACGATTGCGAACCCTTACAAAGGCCAGAGCCCCTCCCATGCAGCCCCCGAACAGAGTCCATTACCAATATCTCCTTCCCCCCTGAAGGAGGCCCAGCATCCCTCCCTCCCACGCGTACCCAGAGACACTGCCTGCAGCATGTACTTACAGGAGCTTGAGATAATACAGGTGGAAAGATTCTCCCCTCCGTACTCAGAGGAGGAGTAGTTTAGCTTCTCTGAGTGTCCCGAGGGCACCGGGCAAGGTGGAAGCGATATCCCGCCGGGAGAGAGCAAGGGGGAAGGAGAAGGGGGCCTCTCACAAGAACAATCAACAGTGAGACAAGTAGGTCATCAGTTAAGAACTCATGTGTTCGCTAAAGCTGGTTGCACATCATTTTGAGCAGATCCCCTGAGTGTCTTCCAATAGGTGCGCCGCCTTCTTATCCATCATGGAGGAGTCGCCGTATCTTCTCAGCAGGGCTGTAACATCCGCTCGCAGGTTCGTGCGTGGAGACCTCTGCGATGATCCAGGCCTGGAAGCCCCCTTTTGTGACACGGACCAAGCTGAGGCGAGTAAGTCCTTCTCTAGTCTTTCTTTAGTAAAAGGGGGGGGAGCAATCCCATAGGAGCTCAGGAAAGAAGTGGCAGCCAGTAGATCCGGGTAAACTTTCGGGCCTGCTTCTGTAGAAACCTTCTGCCTCGCTGGAAACGAGATCTGGGCCTTGATGTTTTTAGCCCGAAGCTGTTTTACGACTGGCCAAAGGACTCTCCCTAGATTCCTGGACTGCTGTCGTGTGGTCATTGTCCAGGGAGATTCAGGTGCCGGAGTAACTCAACTGACCCATCTGCCAGGCTCTCTGCAGCAATTCCTCCTTAACCTTGTAGGATGTTAACTTGGCAACAGTCGAGCGAGGCTTTAAATCTGGGCTACTGGGTTTGGGAACAAGGGCTCCATGCGCCCGATCCATCTCTACTGCAAACTCTGTAGGCAATTCCAGAATGTCTCGTAACTTTACCCAGTTTAATGCTTATTATTGTTATGCTGTGTCTCACTAGTGGATGAGGGGTAAAATGGGTGTCATTTTTCAAGGACCTTATAGATATAAATAGGGACTGCATGAAGTCAAACCACCACACAATATACTTCTTCTTTTGGGATAAAACCATCATGTCTGACCGCTGTTGGCGTAACAGGATGAAATGTGGATTGTAATTATTTTAGTAATCCCCATGATGATGTATCACTAAAAAGGAGGCATATCTATACTAAATATATTAAAATGCAGTTAGAATTTGTGATGCAAATTCCATGAGCTGCAATCTTGTATTATTTTAAAATAATGAAATATAAGTAATAATACAGCACTGAACAGTGTCAGTCATACTGTGTCTACCACATTGGGAGTCTAGCAAATATATATGTAATTTTTGTGTGTGTGCATATATATATATGTGTGCGTGTGTGTGTGTGTGAGAGATGTATATGTGTGTGTGTGTGTGTGTGTGTATATATATATATATATATATATATATATTATTTGTATATAAATAATAGATGTTACTTCAAGAGGGTTGTAGGTACTCACATATAGGACTAAGCTGGCAGGTGCTAGGACCACACGGAAAACTTCTAGCTAGCAGTGTCCGGCGGCCGGCCACCCTCCAATGTCACGTGACTGACATCAGAGTGGTGCTACATACGGAGCGGTCCCTATGCCCACCCTCCAGTTCTTTCCTGCCATCGACCTGTACACGTCTGACCTCGCGGAAGAATGCTGCTACTGACGACTCCATCTTTGGATGAGTATATTTGCTTAAAAGTCTGTTTTTCTTACGAATTTCTCGCTTATTGTTAATTATGAAATTGTCTGTGCATGTCGTCTCCAACGCCTTCAGAATCGCATAAGAACAAGTGCGAGTCCTGTGGAACTCATCTCCCTCACAAGGACGGCCATTCCCTCTGCCTTCTTTGCCTGGGCCCAGGCCATAAGGTTGAGGGGTGAGAGAGTTGAGGGGTGCGAGCCCTGCCAGAAGTTTAATTCGGCCACACGCAAACGCCGTCTGCAGTCCCTGGAAGCACATCTTTTAAAACAAAAGATGGCCAATATAGAGAAGGAGCTGAAGAAACTCAGGCAATCGTCGTCCTCTCTGGAGGGCCACCACAAAAAGAAAAAGGACAAGGAGAGACATCAGGACCGGGAAGGGTCCCCAGCAGTCCCGCATCCTCCGGCCGGAGTTGCAACCCTTAAGGTAATTTCCCCTGCGGGGGATCAGCCTTCAATGTCCGTCTTGATGGCTACCAAACTGTCGTCGCCCCCCCCCCCTTCTGGTCTGGGCCCGACGGGAGCCTCCGGGGAACAGGAGGCACCCACCTCCTCTAAGGCCTCAAAGAGTCAGAGGCTTAGTAGTATGAGTGGGACTAGCAAGTCTTGTTTCGGCTCCTCCGGTTCTCGCACGGCTACATCCTCCAGAGAGGACGACGATTGCCTGAGTTTCTTCCGCTCCTTCTCTATATTGGCCATATTTTGACCTCTAAAGCAGTAGGTAAGGCTAGGGGGGGTGTTAGGGTGCATTAGTAGGGGTATCACAAGTCGTAAGAGGGAGGTAATAATCCCTCTTTACAAGACACTGGTTAGGCCCTATCTGGAGTACTGCGTGCAGTATTGGAGGCCACACCTTCACAAGGACATTAACCAAATTGAGGCAGTCCAGAGAAGGGGAACCAAAATGGTGCAGGGACTGCATCAGAAGACATATGAGGACAGATTAACAGAGCTCAATATGTATACCCTTGAGCAAAGGAGGAGAGAGGTGATATGATTGAGGCATTCAAACACCTTAAGGGCATTAACAAGGTGAAAGAGTCTAACATGTTTAAATATAAGAAAAATAGCAGGACAAGAGGACACAGCATGAGATTAGAGGGGGAATGTGAGGAAATTCTTTTTCACAGAAAGTGTGGTGGATGCATGGAATGGCCTACCTCAAGAAGTGGTGGCTATGAATACAGTGCAGGGCTTCAAACAGGCATGGGATAGGCATAATGGAGCAATACAAATGAGTATGAATAGATAGGCCACTGACAGAGCAAACGCCGATGGCACATTTATAAGGTAGAAAAAGAAATGGGCAGACTGGATGGGCCTTGTGATCCTTATCTGCTGTCAACTTCTATGTTTCTATCTGCTAAGTCGGCCGCACAGCCCCAGATCCTCTGTCAGGCCCTAATAACAGGCCTGACGAAGAGGTGACAGATGAGCTGAAGTCTAATATGCAGCTGATGATGGAGATTTCTTGGACTTCTCCCTTACCGCCTATTACGAACAAACGAACATACGAAATTTGCCAGCAGATAAAGGCCTAGAGGTCTATCAAGTCTGCGCGAATGTGCAGCTAGCACCCCTTATTCTGCAGCTGCCCTTCCCTTCCACCCTTCCCCTTCATTAACCCTCCCCCTTGTCCTGTCCCATCCTCGTTTGAAGCAGTCCACTGTTCCACTGCATACCACTTCTGCAGGTAACGCATTCCACCCAGCCACCACCCTCTCTGTAAAAAGTGTCTCCTCATCTCCTCCTGAACCTTCCTCGCCCAGTCTCATATCATGGCCCCTGGTGGCCTCCCTCCCTTACTTTGAACAGCCCTCTGTACCTGTCTTGTTTATTCCTTTCATGTATTTAAAGGTTTCAATCATGTCCCCCTGTCTCTCCTCTCCTCCAGTGAGTACATGTTCAACTCCTTCAACCTCCTCTCATGATAAGTCCCCAGACCCTGATCATCTTTGTCGCCTCTGCTGCACTCCCTCCAGTAACTAATGTCCCTCTTCAGATATGGAGTCAGAACTGCACTGAGTACTCCAGGTGTGGTCTAACTCATGACCTATACAGTGGCAGAATCACCTCCTCCCTCCTCGAGATATACCCCTTGCAATACAACCCAGCATTTTGTTGGCCTTTGCAACTGCCTTCCTACATTGTGCCGAGTTGTTCATTGACCCTGTGATGAGCACACCCAGATCCTTCTCCTCCTCTGTCTGGGCTAGCTGCACTCCCCTAGCTGGTAAGTCCTCCTTGGGTTCTTCATCCCAAAATGCATCACCTTGCACTTTTTGACATTAAAGCCCAGTTGCCAGGTGTCTGACCAGGTTTCAAGCTTTGCCAGATCATCCTGCAACCCTGCCATCCCCTAGGTCATCCACCACCGCGCCAACCTTGGTATCATCAGCAAACAGACTGATCTTGCTCTTGATGTCCCATGATATGTCTGCAATGAATATCCCAAACAACACTGGTCCCAACACACGAGCCCTGTGGGACACCGCCGTCATACTGCCCTTGGGTGTGAGAGCTCCCCACCCACCACCACCCTCTGTTGCCTTCTCTGCAGCCAGTTTCCTACCCATCTCACCAGCATTGCACCTGCCCTGTGCCTACTAACTTCCTTCCCAGCCTTCCATGTGGCACTGAGTCGAATGCCTTACTGAAGTCCAGATACAGGACATCCACTGCATGTCCCTGTCCAGTTCCTAGTTACCCAGTCATAGAACTCGACCAGGTTGGTTTGGCAGGATCGGCCACGTGTGAAGCCATGCTGTCTGCTGTCCTGTAGTCCTTTGGCCTCTAAGAGGGCCACCAGCCTCTCCTTCAGGATAGTCTCCATTAGCTTCCCATGGATGTGAGGCTCACTGGTCTGTAGTTTCCCGGGTCATCCTTGGGGCCACTCTTGTGGAGGGCACCACTGAGCCATCCTCAGTCCTGAGGTACACCCGAATGTAGTGAGGCATTAAATAGGTCTGCAGGTCTGCAAGGGACCTCTGACCTCCTTCAGTACCCTACGGTGGATGCCATCTGGGCCTGGTGCCTTGTCCACCCTCAGTGCCTTCAAACCCTCTCGAACTCTGCCCTCCATGATTTCCCCATCTGTCACCACTTCCCCTAAGTCTGCCATTTCTCCCATCTTGGGTGTCACCCCCTCTTCTCTTTAGTAAATACTGAGCAGAAGTACTCATTTAGTGCTTCCGCCTTATACGTACCCTGCTTCCACCCAACCCCCTCCTTCCTAATCCTTACTATGTGGTCCTTACAGCTCCTTTTCTCCCTGATGTACTTAAAAGTCTTTCTCCCCTTCTTGATGCCTTGTGCCAGCCTGAGTTCCGTAGATGCTTTGGCCCCCTTACTGCCCTTGTCACCTCCTTGATTCTGTCAAGTACTCCTCTCTGTCCTCCCCCTCCCTGTTTTCTTGTATTTCCTAAAGGCAGCTCTTTCCTCCTTACCTTTCCATGACCTCCTTGCTCAACCAGCTCGGTTTCTTAGCCCTAGCCTTCTTGCTCTGGGCTTTGCAGCAGGTTTTGGTTGCCTCACTATCCCCAACTTTGAGCTCCCATCTCTGGTTAGTATCCATACTAGATTGAATTCTGGCCAGGTACCCTTTTACCACTTCCCCATCCTCCCAAAGTCAGCCCTCCTGAGTCCAGCACTATTGTGCCAGATTCCACTCCTTCCTTGCCCATATCCAATGTGAGCCATACTGAGTGGTGGTCACTCCCTGACAGCGGTTCCTCCACTGTAAGTTCTCTCACAAAGTCCCCATTTGCCAGCACAAGGTCAAGGGTATTCCCTAACCTGGTTGGTTCACTGACCATTTGCAGCAGAAAGCTGTCCTGGAAGGCATCCAGCAGTACCTGCTCCCTTCTGTTCCTGGTTGTTGAGGTGCTCCAGTCCACTCCTGGCATGTTGAAGTCCCCCACAATCACCACACTACCCTTCTCATGGTCCTCCTGATCTGTCCCGCTAGTTCCCTGTCTAACTCCTCCATCTGAGATGGTGGCCTGTACACCACTCCCATTCTAAGACTCTATTCTTGGAATCCTGGATTTGCACCCAAAGTGACTCTGTACTACCCTCCTCCCTTCCTCCCTTACACACTTCAGTCCTTCCTTCACATATAGTGCCACCCCCCCTCCTTTCCCAGTCACCCTGTCCCTACGAAATAACCTGTACCCTGGTACAGACAGGTCCCAGTCAATATATTGGGTGGCCCATGTTTCTGTGATGGCTGCAATGTCCACCTCTCCCTCTGCCATGAGAACCTGCAACTCTGCAGTTTTCCTCCCAAGGCTCCTAGCATTAAGGGTAACCACCTTCCACCCTTCCCCCCTCCCATCCTGCCCTCCTTTCCTAGCATCACCAACAGTACTTGCCATTTGTCCTTTGTCACTGTTATGGGGGGGTAAGCTCATATGATTTTCAACCTGTGGTCTCTGCATATCTCTTCCCCAACTGCCACCCCCACTCCTAGTTTAAACTCCCAACTTCCTCTATATATTCTTCCATCCTCTGCTTCAACACTTTCTTTCCTTCCTCACTCAAGTGTAGTCTGTCCTTGGCATAGAGACTACTGTCCTCCCAGGTCCCCCAACAGCCCATACCCTTTAGCACAACACCAGGTTCTTAGCCATCTGTTAAATTCCTCTATTCTCAGCTTTCTTGTTGTGCTTGCCTTTGGCACGGAGAGTATCTCGGGAAAAAGTTACTGATCTTCCTGCCCCTCACATAATTGTGCTAGTTCCTCAAACCTCCTCTGACTATATCCACTGTCTTGTCAGCCAGTCATTTGTCCCAAGATGTATAATTAAATGAGGCTTGTCCCTACCCTTCTAGCATATTTCAGAACAGACTGTCCCACCCTTTCCGCTGTCATTCCTGGCATGGCCTCCACCCAAATGCTCTATGCCTCTCCATGCTACCCACCTAACTCCTCTTAGTATTGAGTCCCCAGCACTAAGATTCCACCCTCTTACTCCCTGCTTGCTTCCTTTCATCTCCTCCCTCATTTCCAGCTCCTCTTCTTCCTCCTGCACATTATTATGCCCTTTTACCCCTGTTGCAGTTCTCCCAGCAGAACTTCCCCCGCTCCAGTTTGGTCCAGGCATTTATCAATTACTCCTCTAATTTCATCACTTCCCTCCTCCACCTTCTTCCTCTCTAGCAGTGCAAAACTATTTTCTGAAGATCCTTCAAATGCCCGCTCCCTCTCTCTGCATAGTAACCTGTTCTCTCCTTTCCACTCCATGACTTTTGCCACTTCTCGCCTCCCTCACAAGTCCCTATTGCCTCCTTCCATTTGACTTTTGTCTCCTGACCTGGTTTCCCGGCAATTGTTCTTCCTGGCCTGGGCCCTTTGTCTCTGCTTCCTTCTTCTGAGCCTCTCCTCACCACTGTTGGCTTAAATTGCCCTCCCTCATCTCCCTTCTTCCTCCTCCAGTATTGGGCTAAACCCACCCCAATCTGCCTTGCCTGTCTTAGTTCCTCCTGCAGACCCTCAGTCTCCTTTCTAAGTTTTTCTATGTGGTTGCTAAACATCCTCCCACTCTCCAGGCAATGTTTAGAAAGATTGGTGCACCGCAGTTGTTGCAGCCTACCACCCTACCCATTGCTGTCGTTGCCCCAGCGACCCCCACCCTTCCAGATGCAGGATACCAAACACTCCCCCAAGTCCCCACCTCCCCTCTATCAGTGCAAAACATTCTTTATTTCCCTTACCTCTCCTTTGTTACACGTTTAGATATGTTGAGCAACTGCTTTTTATATTCCTATCCACACTCAAAAATACTTTAAGTAGCCATTGCACAACCTTCTTCAACTCCTACTCCTCCTTTACCCAATGCAATAACTATGTGAAGTAGTAATAATGAAAGCGCCTAGATTTGCATTTACTTCCCTTCCACTGAGAGAGCAGTCACCTCTTCACTTGCTGCAGTTCCTTTCCTGGATGTCTGCTTCTGTTATGACAGGTGCAGATCCTTTGCCTGTTTGAGGAAGTGATGTCAGAACCCCTAGTACAAAGGGAATAATTGACCAGGGGTGGGTGGGGTGAGGGTTTGGGTGGTGGGACCAGCCCAAGTCTTCCAGAAACAATCAGGTAGCTGAGGCCTCTAGTCAGACAATTAGCACCCTTCCCCCACTCAAAACTTTGCAGCTAGTGAAGCCAGCAACAATGAATCAATTCTACTCAAAGCCCCAACATAGGTTTGCTACCCAAAGAAACAGGACACCAATTCAAACAGCTTCACCAACAATACATCAACATAGGTTTGGAATTATAAGATATAGGTCTCCAATTCAAAGAAACAGACCAGTTAAATTACACCAATTATGTTTAAAAGAGAAGAAATAGGCCTCTACAAATGCAGCCTGCCACACTGTAAACCAAACAAATGAGCCCACTTTTAGCTACCAAAACAGGTTTCAAAATTCCAACAGCCCCAAACAATACCCTGCTAGCCCCTTAGTAGTAAGAAAGAAAATAAACATTCTACCAAGTAGAATCCATGAAAACAATGTAAAACAAGAAGCTACTGTACGGTACCTCCAGCTTCCCTCATGGGGGACATGGATTAAGGAGATCACCCGCCGTCAGGGGTTTCTCCACCCCCTATGCTGGAGCCTCAGACGCCTGAGCCACCGTCGGACCAGACTAAGGTCCTTCCGACTTCCTCAGGCCTCTCGATCTCTCAAGGTCTGCTGTCGGGCCTGACGCCTGGACCATCAGGATCTACATTTCCGGATCCCCCCTCGGGGTCCTATGCACCCTCGACAGGACATTGTCTGAATCGGCCTATCCCACCATCAGGACCGACGCCGGGCCGGCCCTTCCCCTCCCATCAGGTCCTATGCTGGGACTGTCTGGCTGCCCTTTTGGCCAGCCCTCGCCCAGGCTATACCAACGACACCCCACGCCAGGCACCCGACGCCACACTATCCGACGTCGGGTTTTCAAGTGCCAGGTTACCTGTGGTGTTTTAACTACCCTTCTCACGGGTACCCTAGCTATGGATTCAATAATCCCACCACCACAACCAAATGTACTGAGCGATCAAATCGTGGTGGGTGGAAGCCAAGTGACAGCTGACGTCGAAGCTTGAGAAGCACCAGCCGTCAACGGATCCTACGCTGGCGCCAAGGATTTTTTCTCTGGAACCTCCCCAGCCATCCAGCCCTAAGGCCCCAACGTTGGACTAACGACGAAGCCTTTACCTAATCCATGGCCTTGGGAATTTTCCTGGCCATCTGATTTTTCAAGGCCAGTTGACTTAATAATAATAATAAACTTTATTTCTATAGCACTCTTCAACGATGTATCAGAGCGCTGTACAACCAAACAATTATTTCAACAATAAAATATAAAAATGTTATGCAATAATTCAGTAATCCTCAATACCATAAAATCATCAAATTACAAAACAGCACCAAATGCCAGCTGAAATAGGTGAGTCTTAAGGGCAATCTTAAAGCTCTCCACTTTCAGGAACTCCTGTACCAGACGAGGCAGAGAATTCCACAGGTTAGGGGCCTCAAATGAAAACACCCTGGCTCCAGATGTATATAGCCATACCCTGGGAATTTCCAGCAGTCCCTCGTCGGTTGAGCGCAGCGGCCGGAGGGGGCAGTAATGATGTAGGAGATCTTAGACTTAACTCTTTCCATCATCAGTTCCCCTGATGACAACCAGTCATCGGACTCGGACAGTGATTCTGTCTCCTCCGGCTCCGATTTTGAAACCCCTACGTTGGAGGACCCCAAACCTAAAGAGTCTCCCAAGTCCCTCCCCGAGGGCCCTTCCTTCTTGGAGCTCCTCAAGAAGATCCAGGCGGCTTTCGATTGGCATACAGTCACTTAGGATATGCAGAGACAGAGATTGGTGGCTCACTTGGATCTAGCAGATTCTTCTCTGATCCTCATTCTGCCCTGGATAGAGCCACATGAGGACTTGGTCACAACTATCTGGAAACAGCCTTCCTTACTGGCCCCGGGTGGCCAGGAAAGTAGACGGGCTTTACCAAAACCCAAACGACAAGGACTACCTCAGCCTACATCCGAAGGCTGATTCAGTGGTCATTAGTGCGGCCCATGATAGGTGTGTAAAACCTAAACATCTTAGTGCTTCCTCTCCTGATAAGGAGTCTAAGGTTCTCGACCAGTATGGGAAGAAGATTTATTCTTCTTCCACTTTAGGAATCTGAGCCTTAAATTACGTCGCTCATATGGGGGACTACCAGAAATCAGTCTTAGATAGTTAGAGTCCAAGGTGGACTCTCTCCCAGACTCGTCCCTGAAAGAGGAAATGACAGATCTAGTCAGGTCGGCTAGATCTGCATGCAGACATATGTTACAAGCCATCTACGATGCAGTTGATGCTGCAGGTAGAGGCTCAGCTTCAGCCATTAGCCAGTAACGTCACGCATGGCTTAGGATATCAGGCCTGACACCGGAGATCCAGACAACCATATAGGATGCCCCTTTTAGGGGGTCAGTCCTTTTTGGAGGATATGTCAAGGACATATTTAGTGACCTCCAGGATAAGGACAAAGCCTTACGCTCTGTACAATTTATGTACAAACCACCCCAGAAATTTAAGCAGTCATTTTGGAGGCAGCAACATCGCCAACAAAGACAAAATCAGAACTGACATCAGAAGAAACGAGCACCTTCGGCTGGTAGAGCTCCCCCTGCCAGATCCCGCAAGGTCTCTGGCATCACAGCCTCCTCCATGTCCACTGCCTCCTGACTCCTTAATCCTCCCGCCTCCACTGGTCTTCACCGCAGAGGAGCTGATAGAAACATAGATTTTGACGGCAGATAAGGACCGCTTGGCCCACCCAGTCTGCCCATTTCTCTACCTATTGGATAAGCTGCAGATCCTAGTTAACCAGCAGCCTACTTCTTCCTACCCCCACCCCCTAGAATTGCTTTATGACTGTCCCATGCATGCTTGAATTCCACCACTGTTTTTGACTCCACAACCCCTCTCTGGAAGGCCATTCCATGAATCCACAACCCTCTCTGTGAAAAAATACTTCCTTAAATTACCTCTGAGCTGCCCCCCTTCTATCTTCAAATTGTGTCCCCTTGTTCTTGCACACCTCTTTTTTTGAAAGATACTACCCTCTTGGACTTTGTTGATCCTCCTGGTAGGAGGAAGATTCTCCCAACACCTACCAGAGTGGAAGAAAATAACAGCAGACTCATGGGTACTACAAATGGTGGCAAAAGGTCACACAATACAATTCGTAGAGAGACCTCCACAAATCATCCAGGTCACTCATTCTACCCACCTCACCACATACCCTTGGTAAGAGAGGAAATAAACTCCCTGCTGGCAAAAACAGCAATAGAGCCAGTCCCCAAAAAACATCAAGGGAAAGGCTACTACTTGCACTTCTTCCTGGTACCCAAGAAGAAAGGCAACCTCGGACCCATTCTCGATCTGAGCTCACTGAACCTCTTTGTGAAGTACAAGAGGTTCAGAATGTTGTCTCTTCCCAGCCTACTTCCTCTATTATAGAAGGGTCATTGACTCTACGCTCTGGATATGCAGGGTGCCTACCTACATATCTCGATTTGTCCGCCACACTGCAAATTCCTCCGTTTTTGTTTTCAGGGTGAGCATTTTCAATTCGAAGCCCTCTCCTTTGGCCTTTCATCAGCACCCAGGATGTTCACGAAGTGCCTAGTGGTGGTGGTAGCCTTTTTACGCACACAGGGAGTCCAAGTATTCCCATATCTGGACGATTGGCTGATTTAAGCCCTGTTGAGAGTTGCCCTAGCCAGTTCTTTGGCCCTTACCCTGGACATTTTTCAGTGGGTGGGCATCACAGTGAATTATGCCAAATCCCACCTTGTTCCTACCCAACAGCTCCAATTTATCGGAGCAGTGTTGGACACAGTTCAGGGTAAGGCATTCCTACCGCAGGACAGGATGGCAACATTACAGCAACAGACACACCTGGTAGCATCGCAGAGGAGGTCACCAGTCAGGTCAGTCCTTCGACTTCTTAGGCGCATGGCTGTGGCCATCCCTTCAGTCCCCTTAGCCAGACTACACATGAGTCTCTCAGTGGACCCTCAGTGTAGTGGGACCAGAGTTCAGACGAACTAAACCATGAGATCCTAGTCTCCGACCCGATGGCCCAGGACCTTTTGTGGTGACAAAACCAGGACCTCTCCAGGGGTGTCCCATTCTGCTCAGACAGTCCCTCCCAAACCCTGACAACAGATGCCTCAGGCCTAGGATGGGGAGCGCACTTGAGAAACCACAGGACACAGGATCCTTGGTCCCACAACGATCTATTCCTTCATATCAGTGTACTTGAGGTGAGGGCACTGTTGAACGTCCTGAAGGCGTTCCAACACCTCACCCAACCGGGTCATCTCATGGTCCAGACAGACATGTGCGTAGTCTGGTACACAAACAAATGGGGCGCAACCTGCTCTTATCCCCTTTGTCAGGAAGCGATGAGAGTGTGGTACTGGGCAGCCAACAACAACCTTCATTTGATGGCAGTCCACGTGCTAGGTGTCCAAAAAGTCCTGGCAGATGCACTCAGCTGCACACAAGCCAGGGCACATGAGTGGGAGATCAGACAGTCGGTGGTAGATGACGTCTTCAGAAGGTGGGGAAGGCTGCAAATAGACCTGTTCGCCTCCCCACTCAATGCAAAACTACCAACTTTCTGCTTCCTCGCTCCAGGCCGTGGTGTTTTCTGGCAAGATGTGCTGTCTCTATGCTGGAGGGGGAGGTTCGTGTACGCCTTCCCTCCACTTCCTTTAATTCAGAGAGTGCTAGTGAAACTCCAGACAGAAGCAACACGAATTATTCTCATCACTCCCTTCTGGCCAAGACAAATATGGTTCTCTCTACTGCAACAGCTGTCAGTGGAACCTCCATTTCCACTGCCAGTCTCTCAAGATCCCTTGACACAGGAACAGGGGACCCTGGTACATCCAGGTCTCGAGTCCCTTCATCTGCATGCATGGCTCCTACTGACATAGCTGCTGCACGTTCCGGGGGTTCCCCAAGGGTAGCACAAATTCTGGTGGAGGTCAGAAAGCCTTCCTCCAGAACCACTTATGTCATGTAATGGAAAAGGTTTTCCCATATGGGCAGAGTCGAAAGGGATAGAACCTTTCTTCTGTCCAATCACACAGGTCTTGGATTACATGCTACATCTTTTCGAATTAGGTCGCGGTTACTGTACTCTGAAAGTCCACTTATCTGCCATTTCTGCCTACCACTTTCCTGTGGGAAGTAAGACTCTGGCCCAGATGGAAGTATCCAAAACCTTCTTAAAAAGGATTCTCCATTTAAAACCACCGGTACGGAGCCCTGCTCCACCCTGGGACTTAAATTTCATACTGGAGAAACTCACTCTGCCTCCTTTCGAGCCGGCAACAAGTTCTGATGTGCTACCTTTCCTGGAAAATGCTATTTCTAGTGGCCATCACTTCAGCTCAAAGGATTGTTGAGCTTCAGGTCCTTATGTGTAAGGTACCTTACTTGATCTTTCACAGAGACCATGTGGCTCTGCAAACCAGTCCAAAGTTCTTACCCAAGGTGGTGTCAGAATCCACCTTAAATCAGTCACTTGACTTGCCGGTGTACTACCCAGAGCACTTCAACCAGGGTGAAGCACTTCTGCACACACTGGATGTACACAGAATTCTTCAGTACTACACGAACAGGACGAAGCCTGTCTATAAAACTGACCAGTTGTTTGTTTCCTTTGCGCTCAAAAGAGAGGGCGTAGCTGTTTCAAAACAGTGTTTGTCCAAATGGTTGGCAAACTGCATTACCATCTGTTACAAGATGCACAACAAACCCCTTCTGGGACAGGTCAAAGGACATTCAGCCAGAGTCATGGCTGCTTCTGCTGCTTGTTTCAGCTGCAGACATTTGCACAGCTGCAACTTGGAGTTCTAGGATCGTGGATATGTTGTTCATCCTCACTTATTGGCATAGTCCTTTCCCCTTTAAATCAGCTGGAAAGTCTTCATGCTGGCTCCTCCCACCCACACGGGTGGTATAACCCTCGGTTCCGCCCCATGACGCCAGATCTTCCTTTCCGCTGGAAGATTCAGGTTGCCTCCTTCGTGTTCTCGCATTTTGTAGGCCCTGGCTTCAAAACCTTCGATTGTTCCAAAAATTTGCCTTGTTCGTGTTAGCGATTGCGATTGTTTTTCCTCGATTGTGGAAGACAAGTCTTCCCACGGATTTCACCGGTGTTTGTGCGACCAGAAGATGTCGCGCACCGACCTGCATGCTGCATGCGTTTATTGTTTGGGTGTCGGCCGTGACACCATGACGTGTGAGTTTTGCCTCACGTTCCAACCTAACGTCCTCGACGACTGTCTCGCACGCCTTAAGCTGGGGAGGCCCAAAAAACAGATTCCGCCGGTGAAATCCAAGGAGGTCCGGTGGGTGGTTTCCGCAGCTGCGGGATCTGCCGAGCAATTGGAGCGCATGCAAGCCTTCGAGGAGGAAGCAGCTCGTGCTGCGGATTCTTCCTCTCGGAGCTTCTTTGTTCCACTCAACCTGGGCCCCACTTTCTCAGGTTCCTTCCGAGAGTTGTGCCACTCTCTCCCGACTAAGGGCGAGAGTCCTGCGGGCACGCACTCCTCTCGGTCCTGTAAGCAAAAGAAGGACCTGGGACCATCTTCGTCTTGACAGAGACGTGCTCGGGATCGGGAGAGATCTCGGTCCCAGGAACCGGCAATTCCGACCTCGGTTGAAATTGCCTCTTCGGCCTGCTGGCTTCTCTGCCTTGCCGTCTGGTCAGTCGACCAAAGTGTCGATTGACAACGTTGAGATAATGCTCAACCCAATCGACCCCTTGTCTGTGACTCCCTCTCTCGTACTCCGGTCCATGTTTTCCCCGAGGAGGCTGGGAATCACACCAAGGAAGTGGTCCCTGACCCCGAGAAATCACCAGTCCCACCGGTGTCTCCTTAGCGACTGAGTCTGCCCATCCGATCTCAACCGAGGTCTCGGACCCCCTGGACCGAAAGGCTGAGGAAGGGCCATAAGCGCTCTAAAAAGAGGCGACTCCATCAGTCGTCGTCCTCAGATGAGGAGAGGCTCTGACAGAAGCTTCATCGGTGCTACGAGGATCTCATGTGGCAACAGCTGATTTTGTCCGGGCACAAGTCTACCCCGACCATTACTTGGCTTTCTCCTCCCAAGCCAAAGCCGACTCCTCTGGAGCCGATTAAGTTGGTTCCTCCACCCGCGGGGCCGGTAAAACCTCCAGTTCAGCCTAAACTGGTCTCTCCACCGATTTTAATGGAACTGCCACGGAAGCAGCCTGTGAGAGGGGCTTCTTCTAAGGAAGCTAGACCGGACACCAGGCTTCCCCAACATCTCTTGGTCACTGTCATCTGTGACGGCCCCTGGTGAGTCAAGGGTGATGTGGGCGGTCGACCGCTGTATCTGGATACCTTGGATTCAGATGAAACTGGTCTCCATTCTCATCCAGGGAATGATGATTCTGCTGGTGGGATAGAGACGGAGGAAGGTCCTTCGTCCTTTCAGGGCATTCTTCGCCTCATCTGAGTCCTCAGGGATGCCCCTGGAACCTATCCAGAAAAAGGCGTAGTACCCTCTCACTGACATCATCAACAGAGGGGTTACTCCGACAGATGCCTTTCCTGTGTTGGCCCAGCCTTAGAATTTTGGCAGCACCCTGCTTCCTGTCCAGCTCCATCTGCCCGTATGGCCCGCAAGTATGCGTTGCTCATGGGGTCCCTTGCAAGGTTCACAGAGCACCCTTCGGCTGAGAGCCTTGTGATCGCCTCTGTGTTCAGGTGTACTGGTAGTTGTACCAATATCAACAGACCTCCTGAGAAGGAATCCAGATATTTGGATCACTCTGCCTGGAAGGTCTGTGTGGCCTCGTCTTTAGGCCTTGTCAGGCAAGCTCGGCCGTCATCATGGCACACTTCTCCTATGCCCTTTTGGGGTCCTTGGACAAAGTCCTCCCACATCTCCCTGCGGACTTGCAGGCCACGGTCAAGCAGGTCCGGGACCGAGGCCGTGCTGTTGCCAAACAGCTCCAGACGGCTCTGGACATCGGGACTCATGTGCCTGTTCGTTGGCAGCCGCAGTTGCCTGTCACTGCAGGGCTTGGCAGAGGCTCTGCTCTTTCTGGTGGATACTCGGCACAAACTAGCTGATGGGTCTTTCCTGGGCACCGATCCACCGATCCCTTCGGCCCAGGTATGGCTGGTCACCTTCAGCGCATTGAGCAGTCCAATGCTACCGTGGACACCACTTCTACTAAGGGTTCTTCTGGTCCCAAAAAGCAGCAGAAGAAGAAGAAGCCTTTTTGTCACTCTTCCCCTGCGGCCCAGCAGTCCTCCGTTCAAGGGGTTCAGCAGCAGCAACAGCAGGCTCAAGCTTTGTTCCCGCGGCCAAAACCCAGACCCTCCCAGGCCCGTGAGGGAGGCTCGGGTTCAGGCCCTGGGCCCTCTGCCTCCAAGCCAGCCCAGTGACGGGTTGGGGGCTGCCACCCATACTCCAGTCACGCCAGCTCTGGGTC
The DNA here is from genome assembly GCA_016271365.2 of Neoceratodus forsteri. Lineage (NCBI taxonomy): Eukaryota > Metazoa > Chordata > Ceratodontiformes > Ceratodontidae > Neoceratodus > Neoceratodus forsteri. The sequence goes on along the minus strand of CM028138.1, from coordinate 392,776,888 downwards.
CTCCCATGGGGGGCCGGCTCCACCACTTTCTTTCCGCCTGGTCTGCTGTTGCCATGAACAGGTGGGCCTTAGAAGTGGTCGGCCAGGGACTGCCTCTGGAATTCGAGCAGTACTCTCTAAGCCAAGCCTGTGCCTCACGGGAGGAGAGGGTATCCGCCTACACTTAGTCAGCTCTCTGAGATGACATTGCTCAGCTCCTCCTCAAGGAGGCAGTAGCTCCAGTGGCAGACCCAGGCTTCATTTCCAGTTACTTCCTGGTTCCCAAGCTGACGGGGGGCTGGCACCCCATTCTAGATCTGCACGACCTGAATCAATATCTCAGGTCACGCACCTTCTGGATGGTCAGTCTGTCTCAGATAATACCATCCATGGAGTGAAACGTGGTTCTGCTCACTGGATCTCCAGGACGCGTTCTTTCACATCCCAATCTGTCTGTTCCACCAGTGGTTCCTCTGCTTCAGAGCCAAGGGAACCCTATACCAGTTCCGAGTCATGCCATTCGGCCTGCCATCGGCCCCACCGGTCTTCACCAAATGCATTTCAGTGGTGGCAGCCCATCTCAGGCGTCCGGGGGGGGTGTCAGAATTTACCCCTACCTTGACTATTGGCTTTTAGCAGGTTCCACCCAGCAGGAGGTGGAGAGGTCCAGGGTCCTGGCCCTCCAGACCTGCTCCAAACTTGGCCTCCTGATCAATGAGGCTAAGTCAGAGCTCATGGCTTCTCAGGTGATTTGCTTCGTCGGGGCAGAGGTTCTCTCCTCCTTTGCCCAATCATTTCTGGTTGAGCATTTGCGCCCTGCCTGGGACTTGCTGTGCCTTCTGTGTTGCATGGCGGTGTGCACCTCCATGGTCCGTTGGGCCTGGTGGCACATGCACCACCTTCAGTGGGAGCTGGCCGCCCAGTGGAATCAGTGCCATGGTCATTTCGACCTGCTGATCACTGTAACCCAGAAGATGTGGGACACTCTCCAATGGTGGACCATCCCAGGCCTGTTGCAGAAAGGGATCCCGTTTGTCTGCCCCGAGCCGACGGCCGTCCTTATGACTGATGCCTCTCTCGTGGGCTGGGGAGCCCACATGGGGGACAACAGGGCTCACGGGTTCTGGACCCCTGATGAGTCCCGTTATCACATCAACCTGTTGGAGCTCAGAGCAGACAGACTGGCACTGTCAGCTTTCGCTCTTCAGCTCCGGGGTCAAGTGGTTCAAGTCCAGACAGACAATACCATGACCATGTACTACCTTAACAAACAGGGCAGCACGCATTCTCGTCTGCTGTGCAGGGAAGCGCTCCGCATCTAGACACTCGTGAGCCATCTGGAGACTGATCTCCTAGCCATCCACGTGGCAGGAGCCTCAAACCAACTGGCGGATGCTCTCAGCCGCATAGGCGAGACATCCCACAAGTGGTTTCTCCATCCAGAGGTAGCGTACAGTCTGTTCTCCCACTGGGGCAAACCGTTGGTGGACCTGTTTGCCTCCCAGAAAAACACCAAGCTGAGGCTGTTTCATGCCCGCCCCCCTCAGCAGAGCTCGCTGCAGGGGGATGCCTTCTTGAGGCCAAGGACCCCAGGCCTTTTCTATGCCTTCCCTCCATTTCCCTTGATCCACAGGGTGCTCCTCAAGGTGAGGAGGGACAAGGCGCAGCTGATTCTGGTAGCCCCAGACTGGCCACGTGAGTTCTGGTACCCAGATCTCCTCAGCCTCAGCAACAGGCCCCAAGAGCGGCTTCCAGCACGCCCGAAACTGATCTTGCTCAATCAGGGGAAGGTATTCCATCCGGACCTTCAGTCCCTGCACCTGACAGCCTGGTACCTCAGTGGCTAGAGTTCCAGGCTTTGGGTCTCTCCAAGGATGTCCTCACAGTAGTGGAAGCATCCAGGAAGGAGTTGACCAGCAAGTGTTATGCCTTTAAATGGAAAAGGCTTTCCATTTGGTGTCAGGGCAAGGGCCTGGACCCTCTGTCCTGTCCAGTGGCTAACATTCTCGACTACCTTTGGTCTCTGTCCAAATGGGGTCTTCGATCATCGACCCTTAGAGTGCACCTGGCAGCCATCTCTGCTTACCGGGCATGGGGCCAGTCAGCTGACATTGGCGCAGGAGACAGTGGTCAGGCACTTTTTCAAAGGCGTGGATCACATATCCCCTCTGGTGTGTGAACTTCCACCTCCATGGGATCTACTGCTGGTACTGGCAAAGCTCATGGGCAAGCCATTCAAACCAGTGCACAAGTGTGAGTTGTCACGCTTGTCGTGGAAGTCTGCCTTCCATGGTCTCTCTTCTGCAGACATTCCATCCTCAGAACGTGGCGTGTAGCTGTTTCCTGGTCTCCAGGATGTACCTACTCCTCGTTCTGTCCGTTTTTGGGGGAGGCTCCACCCCTTCTTGCGGGGGAGCTGCTTACGAGTTCCTAACACTTCCTTGCTTAGCAGTCTCTGCGGCATGGAAGGGTCCGGATGTCACCCCACCCGGAAGGCAGACTGGTCTCCCGTTTCGGGAGCCGAGTGAGAACTCGTATCTTAGCGGTGAAGCTTCCTCGGGACTAAGCTCGACTTTGAGTCCGGGCGAACAGGGCGAGGTTCTTCCTCCTTTGCCGGTCGGTTGGCCGGGGAATTAAGTCCTGCCAGGACCTCCTGCTCCTCCTGGGCCTCAGGGCGGCCTTCCCTTAGTGGGAGGGGCCAACCAGAGGTTACAACGCTGTGTCCCGTGGACCAGTTCGTGACTTACAGCCCAGGAATTAGGAGAACGCTCCCTTGGACCGTTCTAACTTCAGCAGGAGACTATCCTGCTTGTTCGCCCTGAGTTGCCGGTCTTCTCCGACCGATGCTTCTCGGATGGGTGGGGTGTCCATCTTGGGGAATGCAGAGTGCGTCGCCTCTGGTCCTCTTGTGAGTCCCGATGTCCTTCCCGCTCGCTGGAGACAGACGGTCCGATTAGCCGGCACCGCTCGCTCCGCTTGTATGGGGTCTAGTGGTCTAAGTCCAAGTTGGATTATTCCAAGACCATGTGCTACCTACTCCGCCAGGTTTGGTCTATCCCCTTGTCTCGGTGCAAGGAGGTTCTCCGCATTGGGCGGTTGCGCGGTCGGGCTTCCTAGCCATTTCATGGCGGGCCAGTTCTAGCTGCGGCCCTGAGCGAGCAAACAAGCCTCATGAGTGTCTCCTGCGGGGTAGCACAGGATCTTCTCCCTTTTCCTCCGGGAGAATACTAGGCCAAGACTGTTTTTTTTGTTTTTTGCCCACCCTCAGCAAGGCTTGCTGTAAGGGATGCCATCGGGCCACGGACCCCGGGCCCTCCGTGCCTGTTCCCCATTCCCTTGACCCACGACAAGGCGAGAGGATTTAGCGCGAGGATGCTGGTAGCCCCAGACTGGATTGCCAGTGCTGGTATCCAGCTCTGCTCAGTCTCAGCCACAGGCTCCCGAGGCAGTCTCTACTCCACCGGTCCTGTCTTTCCTTTTAGGGAAGGTTATCCATCTGGACCTTCAATCCCTGCACCTGTTGGCCATCCCTGTGCGGCTGGGGCCAGGTCTGGGTCTTTGGCAAGGTCCTCGACCTTGAGGTGTCCTGAAGAAGTCAGCCAAGATGCTTGTCCTTTGGGAGAAGTTTCCTTCTTCCGACGATGGGATGAGGCGGTGCCCTTCCCGTCCCTGGCATAACATTCTGGACCATTCGCAGTCCATCCTTAGACCAGGGCTTGGTCGGCGACCCTCTGGGTGCTTCTCCGGTCACCACTGTCTTCCGGGCGCTGGCCGAAGGGTAGCTGGTGGTACGGAGAAGGTGGTCTGGCACTTCTAGACCTTGACCATGCCTCCCCCTTTCGGAGAGTATCCCCGTTTCTGTGGGATCCTTGCTGGTATGGGCTTAGCTCATAAGCAAGCCATCCGAACCTTTGCACAGGTGCATTTTCCCCCACCTGTTGTGGAAGAACACCTTCTTGGGGCCAATCCGCCATCCAGAAGGCTGGGAGAGTTCCAGGCGCTCCTTTAACCTCCCTATCCAGTCTTCCACAGGGACTAGGTTGTCCTGCGCCCCACCCGAAGTTCCTCAGGAGGCGTTGGCGGAGTCTTCCCTTCGGGGGTTCTACCTCTGCCAGGGTTTATCCCCATTCACACCTCGGAGGCTGTATTCAGGTTCCGTGGGAACCATTTTAACGCTTACCTCGTGAGAGTGTAGCGCTTAAATTCGGGAGAGGTTCGCCAGCTGTTCATCACCTTCGTTGAAGCCGCATCTGGCAGATTGCAGCCCAGTGGAAGACGAGCGGGCGGGTCACCCCTGCAAGGTCTCCACTTTAAGCAGGCGGGCATGGAGCCCCCCTGAGGGATAAGCGCTCTTTTTTAACCCGTCCTTCCACTGTATCGGTGGCTGCTTCCAAGGACACTCTGGTCCAGGATATCTGCAGGGCTTCTGCTCGGAAGCAGGCTTTACTGTTCCCCCTCCTCATCGACCTTGGGTCGCTCCGGGGTGCTGGTCGGGGCCTCGGTTCTCCAGTCTTTCTACCTAAGTAGGGGTGTGCGCCTTGCCTCCCTCCTCCCGGAGAACTGCTAGGAGTCTGCCAATAAGTGTGGATGAACAACATATCCATGTCCCTAGAAATACAGGTTACTCACTTGTAACAGGAGTTCTAGGAATGGTATATGTTGTTCATCCACCCCCCACCTGGCCTCCCCGGCTTCAACACACAACCTGTCTTCCAGCGGGCTAGATCTGGCGTCATGGGGCGGAGCCGAGAGTTTTACCACCTGGGTGGGTGGGAGGAGCCAGCTTGAAGACCTTCCGGCAAGATTTAAAGCGACAAGGGACCTGCCAATAAGTGTGGATGAACAACATACACCATTCCTAGAACTCCTGTTACAGGTGAGTAACCTGTATTTACTCGCCTGTAACAGTAGTTCTAGGAATGGTATATGTTGTTATCCACACGGACCAACCCGACCTCCCGGGCTGCGGACACACAAACCTTGCTTCCAGCGGGCTATGATCTGGCGTCATGGGGCGGAGCCGTGAGTTATACCACCCGGGTGGATGGGAGGAACCTGCTTGAAGACTTTCCAGCTGATTTAAAGGGAAAAGGACTCTGCCAGTAAGTGTGGATGAACAACATATACCATTCCTAGAACTACTGTTACAGGTGAGTAACCTGTTTTTCTGTCCATACCTTTACAGAACATTACAGTCCGGACGTTGCTTGAAGGTGCTGAGCGGTTTGGCCTTGCTGTTCTACAGGGACTCTTCTCTTGAGTACCCTGTTCATTCCGGCAAACCCGTTCCTACCTCCCATTGTCTCAGATTTTTCTCAGGTCACTGCTTGGGACTCAGTCCTATATGTGAGTACCTACTGCAGGAACCCTCTTGAAGTAAGATAGTACAGTTACGTAAGAACTTACTGTAACAGTAGCTCTTCGAGAGAGGCTCTTGCAGTAGGTACTGATTTCCCTCCCATACACCTTCTGGGTTTCTTCTGTTCTTTCTCCTGTATTTGCTTTTAGCTCCAGGAACCCACTCCTTCTCTCCTGTTGTAACTTTCTTTCTAGGTCTCGGTGGGAGAACTGGAGGGTGGAGTGTAGGATCACTCCTATATAGTGCCGCCGATGTCCTTCACGGGGGCAGTCCACTGGACACTGCTAGCTAGAAATTTTACATGGGTCCTAGTGCCTGGTGGCTTAGTCCTATGTGAGTACCTACTGCAAGAGCGCCTCTCGAAGATCTATTGTTACGGGAACTTCTTACGTAACTGTACTATATATATAATCTATATATATATATTGTGTATATATGTATACACACATACTATACATACAGTATCTGTAGCATGGACCCATACAGTCTGACATCATACTGACAGTATAGCTCAGAGGTTTCAGTGATGAGCTGAGAATGAGTTTGTTTTCATTCCACAACCTCTTCTTGGATACTGTAAGACTTTTTGCAAGTCACTTATCCTCCCCAGTGCTCCCAGGTCACCTCTGTAAATGGGCCTCACCTAGTTACCAAAGAATAATAACAGAAACAAAAAAAAATAGACATATGGAGCCATACAATTTATTTTTTATTTTGTTATTCTTTTGGTAACCAGGTAAGGCCTACTAGGCACAAGTGCCTGTTTTCAGGGGTGACCCGGGAGCATTGAGGTGATTAAGTAACTTGCACAGAGTCACACAGTACGCAAGTGGAGGTTGTGGGAATCAAACTCAGATCTGCTGGATGTACCAAGTTCATTAACAGCTCGTTACTCTAACCTCTAGGCTATACTGCCAGCATGACAATGTTTAGCACAGAGCTGTATGGCAGTTAGCATAAGGAATATACAGCAAGTATAGTACTGTATGGCATGTAAGAGATGGGTGCATATAGTACAGTGCTGATCTTACTTTGAAACACAGCTCTTGCAGCAGGTTACACCATTAGGACTGTAGCCGGCAGGCGTCAGGATCCCACGGAAAAATTCTAGCTAGCTATCTTCAGCGAGGACACCTCCGGCGTCAGGCGTGGTACATAAGAGGCGGTCCTTGAATTCTCCAGTTCTTTCCCGCCGTCGACTTGCATGTCTCAACCCTTCGGTTGCAGTCTAGCGCGCGATGCGTGGTTTAGTGCTTTCCTTCGGGAAATTCGAATTTCTTCAAGTAAGATTGTTGCTGATGTCCTCTCCGACCTCCGGTCACTCCTCCAAGTGTGCTTCCGGGAAACAGATCCCCTTCAAGGACCCCCACACGGCCTGCGTTAGGTGCCTGGGCTCAGACCACGATACCCGGGCCTGTTCGTTCTGCCAGGGGTTCAACAGTCGAACTAGGATCCGACGTCAGAAGGCCCTTCAGGCTTTTTCGTTGGAGGAAAAGCTGAAGACCATGTCCTCAAGGGAGTTCTTCTTCTAAATCCCACAAGCAGCGGAGAAAAGAAGAGAAGGCCCTTCGGGTCCCCTTCCAGGGCTTCGGAGTCCCGCAGCTCCGGTTCTCGGTCTGACCGCTCTCCTTCCAGGGCCAGCTCTCAGCCTTCCCCGGCTGCCGTTAGGAAGCCTTCTTCTCAGGCCAAGTCCGCCAGGCCGTCCTCGTCTTCTTCCTCCAAGGCCTTGGCGAAGTCCGGGGAGCGCCACCACCATCACCACAGGTCGGGTTCCCGCCCTTCGGTACCCGACGTCAGGTCTTCTTCTGTGCCTCCTCGGAAAGACTCTGGAGCTCACACCCTTAAAGAGGCCTGTGGACCCGACGCCAGCGCAACCGTCGTCCGCCGCGCGTCATCCCTCCCTGGAGCCGCCGTCAGCCAGACGACCGTTGCTGGCCAAACCACCTCAGCGGACGCCGGTAGGGGGACCGACATCCGCTCCTCCTGAGAAGAGGGCCCTGACGCCTCCAACCGACGTCGGTCAGGAGACTTTGACTGAGAAGGACTTAACGCAGCCCGAGGACCAGACGGGCGACCCCGGTTTCGTCGAAACTCCCAGGGAACCCTCGCCCTTGCCAGTGGCCCCTGTTGAGCCGACGCCGGGACCCGACGACCGCCCACCGGCGCCCGGGCCGTCGTCGGGCCTTTCCTTAGTGGAAGTGAAGGATCTCCTCACTTACTGGTGGGACACCATCAAGAAGGACATGGCTCCCACTGTTCCTCCTCCGGTCCCTGCACCCCCTTCGCAATCGGGGTCGGCAGGCCGTTTACCTCCTCCCTGGGAACCTAGATCCTCTCCCAGGGGGAGATCAGAAAAGCGGAGACCTCCATCGAAATCCTCTTCTGGGTCGCCCAGCCCCAAGAGATCCAGGAGACACCGACGTTCGCCGTCGACGGAGGACACGGGATCAGACTACTCTTCCTCTAGATCCCCATCTCCTCTCTTCATCCCTTCTCCGGACCCACGTGAGATGCCGAAATCTCCTCCGGATGACCCTTCGTTCCTGGATATTATGAGACATATCCAAGAGAACACGGGATGGGATGCAGAAGAGCTAGACCCTGAAAGGATACGCCTCGCCAAATATCTTTGGCAGAAGGACCCCAAGCCTGTGGTGGTACCACCCTTGGTGGACACTTTTGTGGACGTCACCAAGGCAGCGTGGAAGCGTCCACATTCGCTCCCGGCGATGCCAAAAAAAGCTGATCGCTTGTACAAGGCTCCTAAGGAAGACCAGTACTTGACGCAGCAGCCTCAGGCCGATTCTCTGGTCATCACAGCCTCACATGACCGGTCACAGAGGCCGCAACATTTGAGCACCCTGCCACCGGACCCAGAGTCCAAGCAGTTGGACGCGCTGGGCAGGCGCACGTATGCTTCAGCTACCTACGCCATCAGATCCTTGAACTATTTGACCCACATGGTTCAATTCCAGAACGCTTTGTGGGAACAGGGTCTGGAGACGGCTGAAAAATTGCCTGACGGTGAGCAGAAGAAGGAGATGCTTCAGCTCCTCTGTACGGGTTCAGACGTGGGGACCCAAGTGCTTCGAGCCGCGTACGACTCTGCGGACTCATCGGCCCGAGCAGCAGCTTCTGGCGTATGCCTCCGGAGACACTCCTGGTTACGCATCTCTGGTTTTACCCCGGACGTCCAGAAGAACATTATGGACACTCCTTTCGAGGGAGAAGTCTTGTTTGGTAATCCTTCTGAGAAGATCATTACCAGACTTCAAGAGGCCGGGAAGGCGGTAAGGTCGGTTCAGGCCATGTACCGACCCAAGCTTGGTGCCTTTCGTAGGAACCAAAGCCGTTTTCGTGGGCGGACACAGAGGCAGCAGCCACGCTCCGCTACACATCAGAGGGGCTCTGGCTGTCGTAGAGCCCAGGGGAAACAGCCCGCCAGCCGAGGTCAGCGTTCTCCTAAGCCGGCCCAGCCAGCGGGCCCATCTGCCGCCCCAGCCTGACTCCTTTCCGGCCCCCGCCCCTCAGGATCAACGGGAAATCATGGTCGGGGGTCGCATTGCGAACTTCCTGCCGGGATGGCAGACTATATCCACCGACAGGTGGGTTCTTCAGTTGGTCAGTCTAGGCCACTTTATAGAATTCGCAGAAAAGCCACCCTCGAGGCCTCCTTTGCTCTCCCGCTATTCGGGTCAGCACAAAACTTTGATCTGGCAAGAAGTACTCGCGCTCCTGCGAAAGGGAGCGATAGAGTACGTCCCGGAGAACCAGAGAGGACAAGGATACTATTCCCACTTCTTCCTGGTTCCAAAGAAAACAGGGACATCCGTCCGATTCTGGACCTCAGCGACCTCAACGTGTCGAGTCGCCTACAAGAAAATTCCTCATGGTGACTCTTCGAGGTCTTATTCCCATGCTGAAACAAAGGCGCCTTTTTAGCGTCTCTAGACATACAGGGCGCATACCTGCATATCCCTATAGCTCTGGCGCACAAGAGGTTCCTGCGCTTGAGTTTCTCGACCGCCACTTTCAGTTCGAGCTCTTCCGTTCGGACTGTCATCCCACCAGAGGTCTTTACCAAATTGCATGGCAGTCGTGGCAGCATCTCTGAGGAGACAGGGCCACTATGTGTTCCCGTACCTGGACGACTGGCTTCTCATAGCCGCCTCCAGGGAGGCGTTGCTATCACGGTTCAAGTACCCAGGACCTGTTCTGATCTCTGGGCATGTTCATAAATGTAGAAGTCTCTCCTGGTACCGTCGCAGAAACTGCAGTTTATAGGCGCAGTACTGGACACTGTTCGGGAAGAGCTTTTCTTCCGGACGACAGAGGCGGGAGCATCAGATCCCCTCATAAGGATTTATCGTCGAACAAGATCGTACCTGCCAGGTCGGTCCTTCGCTTGCTCGGACATATGGCTGCGGCCATTCCTACTGTCCCTTCATAGGCTCTACATGCGGGTAACTCAGTGGATGCTCAAAGTGCAATGGGACCAAAGGCAAGACCACTTGCAGCATCCAGTCAGGATCACAATTCTGTGATCGAGACTGGCAGTGGTGGCTAGTCCCAGGGTCGCTCTCCACGGGCGTCCCGTTAAGTAGCGCCATCCCGGGTAACCCTCACCACGGACGCCTCAGGTCTTGGGTGGAGCGCACCTGGACGGGTAAAGTCCCAAGTACGTGGACCCCGATGGAAGCTCATCTCCATATCAACGTCCTAGAGATGAGGGCGGTTCTCTATGCCCTGCAGGCCTTTCAGTCAGTCATCCCACCGTGTACTCTCCTGCTTCAGACAGACAACACGGCGGTGATGTATTACCTCAACAAACAAGGAGGCGCACACTCTTACCCCCTTTGCAGGGAGGCCATGAGGGTGTGGGATTGGGTAATAGGTCACGGCGCAAATCTGATCACAGTGCACGTTCCCAGGGTGGACAACATGATTGCAGACGGCCTGAGTCGATCCCAGGCCAGAGTCCACGAGTGGGAACTTCTTCAAGAGGTAGCAGAGGATCTGTTTCTTCGATGGGGAACTCCAGAGTTGGACTTGTTAGCATCCTCATCCAGCATAAAACTGCCCAATTTTGCTTGCTAGGTCCAGGGCCTGGTGTTTTCTGGCGAGGCAGCGTTGTCCCTCTCCTGGGCGAACAGATTCCTCTACGCTTTCCCTCCCTTCCCGTTGATCCAGAGAGTTCTTCTCAAGACTGCGCAGGGAGCACGCACTCATGATCCTGGTGGCCCCGTTCTGGCCCAGACAGATCTGGTTCCCTTTGTTGGTGCAACTATCTCGGAAACCACCGCTCCCGTTGCCACTCAGCTCCCACCTTCTGTCTCAGGAGAAAGGTTCACTAGTCCATCCGGACTTACGTTCTCTGAACCTGCATGCTTGGCTCCTAGAGACATAGCCATCTTGTGTCACGGGGTCTCGCAAGAGGTTGCAGAGGTCCTTTCTGCAGCCAGAAAGCCGGCAACGCATGCTACGTACGCCATGAAATGGCGCCGTTTTTGTTTATGGTCACGAGCACGTGATTTTTCCCCTTTAGGTTGTCCTGTGGGAGTAGTGTTGGATTACCTGCTCTCCCTCTTTCATTCAGATCTAGCCTACTCCTCTATTGAGGTGCACCTCTGTGCCATTTCTGCCTATCACCTCCCGGTGGGACATCGTACAGTGGCTCAACTGGATGCCTCTCGGGAATTTCTTAGGGGAGTGTTACACCTTAGGCCTCCCATTAGGGACCCTGTGCCTCCGTGGGATCTGCTCTTTGTCCTGGAACAGCTCACGCTTCCCCCCTTTGAACCTGCCGTGAATTGCAAGCTACGTTTTCTGTCGTGGAAAATTTTATTTTTAGTTGCTGTTACTTCAGCGAGAAGAATTTCTGAGCTTCACGCTCTCATGTGCAAAGAGCCTTATTTAGTTTTCCACCGGGACAGAGTATCCCTGAGGACGAACCCTAAGTTTTTACCCAAGGTGGTCTCTTCACTCACTCTAAACCAGGATATTGACCTTCCGGTCTACTTCCCGAGTTATTCAAATAGAGGAGAGGCTCTGCTCCACACCCTGGATGTTCACCGCAGCCTGAGGTATTACCTCAATAGAACTAAACCCTTTCGTAGTTCTGAACAGCTTTTCGTTTCCTTCTCTGAGAGAATGATGGGCCAATCCGTATCCAAACAGTCTCTGTCTCGCTGGCTTGTCCAGTGTATTTCTTACTGTTATGATATAAAGCAAAAGCCCCTCCCGGGCTCAGTCCGGGGTCATTCTACTAGGGGTGTGGCCACCTCCTTTGCTGCACTCAGAAACGTCTCCACCTCTGCTATATGTGCTGCAGCCACTTGGAGCTCTGTGCATACCTTTATCAGGCATTATAGTCTGGACATCGCCTCTCGGCGAAGGGCTGGTTTCGGCCTGGCGGTGCTACAGGGTCTCCTGTCCTAGGTTCAGGACCTGGAATGTACTTCCTTATTTCCTCCTCCCGGAATTTTGGCAGCGTTACTGCTTGGGAATCAGTCCTAATGATGTAACCTGCCGCAAGAGCTGTGTCTCAAAGTAAGATAGTACAGTTACGTAAGAACTTACGTAACAGTAGATCTTCGAGAACAGCTCTTGCAGCAGGTACCTTCCCCCACCTTCCCCTGGAGGAGGCATGGCTTTGCCTTTTCTTGTTGGGATTTTCCTCCTTATTATCTTCTGACGGTGGATCCTCGGTCTCCCATTCTGATGTCATCCTCGGCGGGGAGTCTCGGTAGGAGAACTGGGGAATCTGGGCGGGACCACCCTTATGTACGCCTGGCGCCGGAGGCGGGACCGACGTCGGGGGCGGTCCCCGCTGAAGATAGCTAGCTAGAATTTTTCCGTGGGGTCCTGACGCCTGCTGGCTACAGTCCTAATGGTGTAACCTGCTGCAGGAGCTGTTCTCGAAGATCTACTGTTACGGTAAGTTCTTTACGTAACTGTACTTTCTCTGTTTAGCATGTGGGTACTTACAGGGCAGTGCAGTACAGTACAGTGTCTGCAGTGTATTGTGGGTGGGTGCAGAGGCACCACGTATGATCTAGGCCTGTTGATGTGTCTAGTTTACTGACTGTTTCCTTTTAATCTCTTATTTCAGGAGTTACTGCGATTTCCGAAGCTGCATGATGCGATAGTGGAAGTTGTGACAGGCCTTCTCCGGAAGAGACTTCCTATCACAAATGAAATGGTAAAAGCTTCCAGGACTTCTAGACCTGTGGGGGAGGTGTTGGAACCAGCTACTTGTCCTGCTGGGTGGCTCTGTCTTTTATATGAAATTACACTGAAACTTGGTATATGAGATGGAAGAAAGCTGGTAACCCATCATGACCATCCCCAACTGCCTTGCAGCTTTACCAACTGATCTCTTGTATTTCAAGGTAGCCTGACTTTGAAGGTCTTGATGTACCAAAGAAGTGTCTGCCCATCTCTCAGAGGCACTGAAATGCTTCCTTCAGGAACCACACCCACATATAGACTCCCAAACTAGTCACGTACTTCAGACCTGTCCTCTGGGGATATGACAGCTAAGTATCCTGTGATCACAGAGTAATAATAATACAACCAGACTCGCTCCAAAACCTCTGCTAGACAAGCAGCTTTCAGGTGTCTTTTCCTATTCCTCTGGAATAACCTCCCCTCTTCCTGCTCCCCGGAGGAGGAGGCAGTCCTTGGGACACGTGATCCCCCAACTGACCCTCCAACTCCCAAGGTTGTTCCCCAACCTCAAGTCATCAGCGCCACAGCGATAGTGGGCTGGCAGAATTGTTTTCTTATAGCTTCTTGTGTATATTTATCAATCTGATTATTAGTGCTGTGCGGAATTCCGCTGGCAGAATTACTGCTGGAATTTGCCTGTTTGCCTGCGGAATTACACCTGCTAGTAATTCACGGGAACAGTATTTTTTCCACGGAAAATTATTCCGCAACATGTTCCGTGGAATATATTGACATCCGCGGAATAGAACAGTGATTTTTCCCCAGAAAATCATTTTGTATCTATTTTATGCTGCAGAATTCCTCCATCTGTTTCCGGTGGATTTTTGAATATTCCGCGGAATTTCGTTCCATCGGAATTTGAAAATTCCGCAGAGCACTACTGATTATGTATTTGTCTATTGTGTATTTACACAGCATATTGTATAGGCATTTTTTGAGCTTTGTTCACTGGATGTTTGTGCCTTTTTGGATAGTTCTGTCTTATTGTTCTTGTATTTGGTTTTGAGCTGTTTTCTGTCTCCATCCCTTTTGCGATAGTCCCCGCCCCAAATACTATCTGACTGAGAAATGTTAGGTTGCTGACTAGTTTGGGGTCTAATTTGCATCAACCTGAAGGCTTCTGCTTCCCTCTCCCAACTCAGCATCAAGGTTTCTGGGCCCTCAGCATCCCAGCATCAAAGTTTCCAGACCCCTGATCTCCCAGCATTAAGTTTTAGGCCCCCAGTATCCCAGCTTTATATTTCCTGGGTCACCAGTATCCCAACTTCAGTGTCCCTGGGCACCCAGTATCCCAGCATCAGATTTCCTGGGCACCCAGTATCTGGTTTCCTGGGCACCCAGTATCCCAGCATCAGGTTTCCTGGGCACCTAGTATCCCAGCATCAGGTTTCCTGGGCACCCAGTATCCCAGCATCAGGTGTCCTGAGCGCCGAGTATCCCAACATCAGGTGTCCTCGTCCATCAGTATCCCAGCATCAGGTTTCCTTGGGACGCCTATATCCTTGCTTCTATGTTCTTGGGCCCCTGGTATCCCAACATCGGGTTTTCTGGGCCCCAATATCCCATTTTCAGTGTTCCTGGGCCCCTAGTATCCCAGCTTCTGGGTTCCAGAGCCCTAGTATCCTGGGTTCCAAAGCACCAGTATCCCAGCTTAAGGTTTCCTGGGCCCCTAGCATTCCAGCAACAGGTTTCCTGGGCCCCTGCTATCCCAGCATCAAGTTTCCTAGGGCTCACTGTATCCCAGCTTCAGTGTTCCTGTGCCCCCCAGTATCCTGGTTCAGGGTTACTCACTCCCAGATTACTATTCTTTATTTGATCCCACATAATTCACGCTGTCCTTAACCCCGGATGATGAGGTTCCCGTGACTGCACTCTGTCTGCAGTTGGAAGGGATGGCAGACGGCTGCCTTTAAAGCTGATGCCAACTTTGCACCTTAGTCAATTGATTGAGTGTTTATAAATACCAGACAGCCTGCACCTCACCTTTGTGATGCACCCCTGCCCCCAGCCAGTCTCCATGTGCGAGCATGAGAATCTCACTCGAACCCTTGTCTCTATTTCTGACTCAGTTTCAAGCTGAGTAACCTTTCTGTCTCTCTTTCTGACCTCCTAAAGCCTCTTTCTTTTTCTCTGCAGGTCCACAACCTTGTGGCTATCGAACTGGCTTACATCAACACCAAACATCCAGATTTTACCGACGCAGCTGCTGTCTCTGCATCAGTGAACAGTGCAAAGGTAGGAGAAGGCTGTGTGATGTAGCATTTAGAGCACTCACCTTTTAATCTGGAAGTCACAGGTTCAGATCTCACAACAGCAAGAGGCTCATTGTGTGGTGTTCAGCAAGTCACGTAACATCTGTGTGTTTCTGCCTTCCGGGCTGCAGCATTTGGTAGAAAGGAGTTCCCCACTGCCAGCAGGATACATTTCATTTGGCTACCTTGAGTCAATAAACCGTTTAAAATTAAAAGGTACTTTGCCCTTCATTAACACTTTCAGTGTGGGAGGGGAGCAGAGTATATTCTGCCTGTTATGTTACGGAGAGGAATACAAACACAAGACCACTGCTCGTAGATTTCCTTCCCCAACTCGGTGAGAATACACTCTCACCACTTTTTAAGGTAAATGCAGTGTAAGTGAGCACTGGAGGGGTTCCTGTCTCAAAGAGCTGATACTTGGTACATCAACACCTTCAAAGACATTATGGAGTAAGGCTTTAGACATGGTCAAGGCACAACCCGACTCGGAAGGCAAGTCGGAACTCATGGCTGTTATCCAGTCAAGGATAGATGCTGGTAAACATGTTCTGCAGAGCTCTTACGACTCAGCAGACACAGCTGCCTGGGCGGCTGCTACAGGAGTGTGCATTGAGAGACACACTTGGCTGCGGGTCTCAGGGTTCTGTCAGGACCTACAAGATGCCGTATTAGATGCACCCTTTCAGGGGTCGGTTCTCTTTGGCCCGGATGCTGAGAAGCTAATTACAGGGCTTCAAAATTCAGGAAAAGTGTCCGACATACATAGAATGTATAAATCGGACCCAGCCACTGCTTGGTGCCGCCCCATTCATAAAAACCAGGGTCAGCAGGGAAGGCACCAGCAACCAAAAGGGGGATTCAAAACGAGAGGCCCTCCCCTTCCTTGAGGTACCCAGGGTCCCAAAAATGCCAAGTCGACCAGACCCTCCTTGCCTAATCCCACCACCTCGGCATGACTCCCTGCTGGCCCTCCCTCCTCCGATGGAGGCCCAGGGGGAGGCTGTAGGAGGGAGATTCTCCCTTTACCTGTCAGGATGGTCCAGTTTTACCACAGATCAGTGGGCTCTCCAGGTTATCCAAAGGGGGTACTCTCTGGAGTTTACCCAGATCCCACCAGACAGCCCACCCATCCCCTCCCACTGCTCCCCATCCCACGCTGCTCTCCGGGCAGAAATCAAGGCCCTGCTAGAAAAGAAGGCAATTCAGATTGTATCCCCAGACCAAAGAGGCAGGGGATACTACTCCCACATCTTCCTAGTCCTGAAGAAGACTGGGGATCTTCGTCCCATCCTAGATCTGAGCCAGCTGAACACTTGCATCGAATACAAAAGGTTCAGGATGGTGACACTTCCTGGCCTGTTTCCCATGATTCACCAAGGGGACTGGCTCTGCTCCCTGGACATGCAGGATGCTTATATGCATATAAAAATGTCGCCGTCCCACAGGAAGTACTTCTGCTTCATCTTCCAAGGAGCGTACTACCAGTTCAGGGTGCTGCCATTCGGCCTTTCAGCGGCACTGAGAGTCTTTACCAAGTGCCTGGCTGTAGTGGCAGCAACCCACAGGAGAAGGGGACTTTGTTTACCCCTACCTTGATGATGCTGCTGACAGTATCTTCAGAGGTTCTGCTGCGTCAGTCACTAAAGAAAACGTTCAACTTTTTTCAAGTCTTGGGCATAACTCTGAATATTCCCAAGTCGTGCCCCTGACCAGCATCGGAGACTGCAGTACATGGGAGCAGTCCTGGATACCGTCCAGGAAAAGGCTTTTCTTCCTGACGACCGAGCAGACAAACTAAGGGCAGTCACTCGGAGAATAATGACCTCCAATCCAGTTCCGGCCAGGGTGGTGCTTCAACTCTTAGGCCACATAGCTGCAGCCATCGCAACAGTTCCCCTCGTTCATCTGCATATGAGGGTCCTGCAGTGGAACCTCAGTGCAATGGGACCAAAGCACGGACAACCTCGATCATCCGATCAGAATCTTCAGTGCTGTCCCTCGGTCCCTAGAGTGGTGGGTCACCCCGGCTCGACTAGAGACAGAGGTTCTCTGGGATGGGTTGGAGCGTGCATCTGGTTTCCCATCGGACGAGGTGCTCTTAGACCTCGGCAGAACGTGCTCTCCATAGAAATGTTATAGAAATGAGAGCTGTCCTGAACACCTTGGAGGCCTTCCAAGGGGTCCTCTCGCCTGGTCCCCTGCTGGTCCAGTAGTCCGTGCACACAGTGCAACACTCCGGTAGTCCTCTGTGTCAACAAGCAACGGGGCACTCATTCTTACCCCCTTTGCAGAGAAGCCATGAGAGTTTGGTATTGGGCGGTGGATCGCAACCTGGAAATCACAGCAGTGCGTGTACCAGGGATTCACAACATTCTCGCGGACAGTCTGTTGCTCTCGCTCTGAGTCATGAATGGGAGCTACTGCAGGAGGTCGCAGATGGCCTCTTCGAAAGATGGGACCATCTAGAATTGGACCTCTTTGCGTCCCCACTCAACGCCAAACTGCCCAATTTCTGCACGCTAGATCCAGGGCCTGATGTTTTCTGGTGCAATGCATTGTCCCTCTCCTGGACAGGGAGGTTTCTGTGCGCCTTCCTTCCCTTTCCACTTGTTCATAGGGTACTGCTCAAAAGCTACAGACAGAAGGTGCTCGCATGATCTTGGTAGCGCCCTTCTGGCCTCAACAAATTTGGTTCCCACTGTTGCAACAATTGGCACCAGAACCACCAGTCCCGTTACCCCTATCCACTCATTTGCTCTCCCAGGAGCAAGGCACCCTAGTGCATCAGGATCTTCGGTCTCTGCACCTGCATGCATGGCTGCTGCAGAATTAGTCAGGGACAGATTTGGAGTATCTCCCAGAGTGGCAGAGGTTCTCAAGGCAACGAGAAAACCCTCTGCCAGGGCAACATATGCCATGAAGTGGAAGCATTTCTGCTTGTGGGCATCCCTCCATTCCCTAGATCCCTTCTGTTGTCCGGTGTAATCTGTGCTGGAGTGCCTTCTTTCGCTGTCAGATGTGGGTCTCAGCTACTCATCCATTAAGGTGCATCTTTGTGCGCTTTCAGCTTATCACACAGTGCAGGATGGGAAAGCTCTGGCACAACTGGACTTGTGCAAGACATTTTTAATAGGTATCTTGCATATCAAACCTCCTAGGAGGGACCCTGTTCCTCCTTGGGACCTTCTTTTTGTTTTAGAGAAGCTTACTTTGCCTCCCTTTGAACCTGCCACAAGTTGTGAGCTTCGCTTTCTCTCTTGGAAAGCATGGTTTTAGTTGCCATTACTTCAGCTCGAAGGATTTCTGAGCTTCAGGCTCTGATGTGTAAAGAGCCTTACCTGTTTTTCACAGGGACAAAGCAGCCCTGCGCACGAACCCCAGGTTCCTTCCAAAGGTAGTGTCTGAGTTTACTTTAAACCAAGACATACAACTACCAGTTTACTTTCCAGAGTACTCCAACAGAGGGGAGGCCTTGTTGCATACTCTGGATGTACATAGGATTCTTCGGTACTATGTAGACCATACTAGTTCCTCTAGAAAGATAGACCAGTTGTTGGTCTCTTTCACTCACAGATTACTGGGAGCCCCTGTGACAAAGCAAACAATGGCCAAGTGGCTGGTCAGTTGTATTACTTTCTGTTACCAGAAGTATAGCAAACCCTTACCAGGACCAGTTAAGGGTCATTCCACCAGAAGGGTTGCTACGTCATTTGCTTCCCTCAGGAACATTTTGGCAGCAGATCTCTGTGCAGCTGCTACTTGGAGTTCAGTCCACATTTTTGTTAGGCACCACAGTTTAAACATTGCTTCCAGAAGAAGAGCAGGCTTCGGTGTAGCGGTCCTCCAGGGACTTCTTTCCTAAGTGTGCCTAGGGCTTGTCTACAGTCCTCCACCCTTCTGACCTGGGTCTCTTTTTGTGTGTGTATTTATCCTCCTGGGCCACCTCTCTGCCCCCGGTACTCCTCGCATCCCATCCGGGGGTCCATCCGCCATCCGTCTCGACCGGGACTGGCACCCTGAAACCCCTGCGGCTTACCCCCCGCAGCGGGGTGGCAGGGAGCCCCCTAACTCCCCACCCTCAGAGATCCAGTTCAGGTGCCAGCTCCCGATGAACACTCGTGGACGGCCATCAAGCCGCATGAGAGGTGCCCCCTTTTTCGCTCCTCCCCTCCCATTACTGGAGCCATGGGCATGCAGTGACACCAGCGGGGGCAGAGGCACATGGGTCCACCCGCCTCTCCCCCAAGCATCTTGCCCGGACTCCTCCCCGATGCTATCACCCCGTGCCCTGACCCCCAGCCTCCGCAAGGGGGCAATCTAGCATCGTGGCGTGAACCCCCTCCCTGGAGAGGAGAGCAGTCCAGCGGACACTGTATCCTTCTCCTCCTTATAACCTCTAGCGACCCATACTCGTTCCGAACACGGAGTCGCCCGGCGCCTTCTGGTGGCGTCCAGCGCCTCAGCCCTCGGTGCCACCGGGCGGCACCTGGGTCTCTCTTTGTACTGCTTGGGATTCGGTCCTAATGGTGTTACCTGCTACAAGAGCTCCCCCTCGAAGTAAGATAGTACAGTTACGTAAGAACTTACCGTAACAGTAGGTCTTCGAGAGGAGCTCTTGCAGAAGGTGGTTTTCCCACCCACCTACCCCCAGGGTTATGTAACTGTATTTCTGGGAGTGTGGATATGTTGTTCTATCCACACTGGTTGTCATGTCCCTTTCCCTTTAAATGTTGCCGGATGGTCTAAAAGCCGGCTCTTCCACCCACCCGGGTGGTATATGCCTTAGCTCCACCCCTTGATGCCAGGTCTTCCTTTCTGCTTGGAAGATTCAAGTTCCTTCCTTACCGCTCCTGCATTGAGTAGGCCCTGGCACTTAATGCTTTGGATAAATTACCGAAAATCGGACTCAGAGTTTCTCCACGTAAATTTGCGATAGCGATCGTGATGGAGGACAAGTCCTCGCCTGGGCTCCGCTGGTGTCCCTGCAGGCAGAAGATGTCCTGTACCGACCCGCACACCATGTGTGTCTACTGCCTGGGCCATGCGCATGGCAACCAGGCCTGCGATTTTTGTCGTGCCTTTCATCCTGCAGTTCTGGATGATCACCTCGCATGTTTGCAACTCGGACGATCGTAAAAACAGCACCTGCTGGCCATATCCAAAGATGCCCATCATGTGGTCTCTGCGGCCAAGGGATCCACTGACCAACTGGAGCAGATGAAGGTCTTCAAGAAGGAGGTGGCTCGCACCACCAAGCAATCCTCTTCAGTCTCGGTCTTTGTTCCGCTTAATCTGGACACTTCCTTCTCCAGATCCTTCAAGGAGATGTGCCAGTCTCCCCTGACAAAAAGATAGGGCCCATCTGGCTCGCACACCTCCCGGTCCCTCAAGAAAGACAAAGAATCGAGAGAAGATTCTTTGCATCGATAATGTTCTTGGGACAGAGAGAGAGATCTCGATCCCAGGAGTCTCCCATCTTAACCTCGGTCAAAATTGCGACCTCAGCTGCTGGCTTCACGGTACTCCCATCAGGCCAGCTGGCACAGATGCGGGATGACGACCAGGTCGAAATAGTAATCAACCCCGTCGACCTGTTGTCGACTGATGAGGCCGACAACTCTCTATTTAGGACTCCGGTCCTACCGGCCACCGAGGAGGAGGAGACCCAGCTGACTGGTGCTCCACCATGGTCTCTGTCCCTGACCTGGATGAGCCGCGGTTCTGCCTGGCCCCTTCAAAGAGCCCCCGTCGGTCCACCCGATGGTCAAGGTCTTGGACACCCTCGACCGATAGGCCAAAGAGGTGCTCCAGGAAGCGGCACCGCTGCCGCCATTCATCCTCAGATGAGGAGAGGCTTTGATGCAAGCTGCGTCGATGCTACAAGGACCTCCTGTGGCAACAGCTCATGCTGTCCGGTCCGAAGTCGACCCCGGCTTCCACTCTAGCCATCACTTGGCTGTCGCCTTCCTGGCCGACTCCTCTGGAGCCAGTCGACACCATCCCTCTGCCAGTGGAGCCGATGAAGACCCTCTCGGCTCGGCCAAAACTGGCCTCTCCACCTATTTTGGTGGAACCGCCACCTAAGCAGCTTCCCTTAGGGGCTCCTGCCAAGGAGTCTTGGCCCATTCAGGGCCTCCTGCACGGGCTGTCCATCACCCTTACTCCCAACTGTCTGCAGCGGGTTGAGAGTGACTCTGGTGGTTGGCCGCTCTACCCAGACTCAGAGTTTGAGGATTCAGACCTGAAATCGCATCCATGCCACGACGATTCCATGAGTCTCTCGACGGAAGAAGGTCACACGTCCTTCCCGGGCATCGTCCGTCTCATCGGGGATGACTTGGGAGCCTGTTGAAAGACGGGCCTCATATCCCGTAACTAATATCCTGAGAAAGGGGGATTCTCCATCCGAGGCCTTCCCAGTGGCCAAATCCATAGTTTGCCTGGCCTTGGAGCTTTGGCAACACCCAGCCTCCTGCCCTGTGCCTTCAGCCCGCATGGCTCGCAAGTATGCTGTTCCCATTGGCTCACTTTCAGGGTTCACACAGCATCCCTCAGCTTAGGGGTTGGTGACTGGGTTTGTGTTTTGGTGCTCAGGCAACTCAGGAGACACGGATAGACCTCCGGACAGAGAGTCCAAGAAATTGGACCATTCGTCCAGAAAGGTCTAACTGCCTCCTCGCTTGATCTCTGACAGGCGAGTTCAGCCATCATTATGGCACACTTCTCCCATGCCCTCTTGGGCTTTGTGGATGAGGTGCTTCCTCATCACCCCGCGGACCTTCAGACCACGGTCAAGCAGGTCTGAGACCAGGGTCTGGCTGTTGCTAAGCAGCAACTCCAGATCACTCTGGACTTCAGGGATTCTTGTGCCCGTTCACTGGTGGCTGCAGTTGCCATGTGCCGCAGGGCCTTGCGGAGTGTCTCGACCTTTACGGCAGACACCCAGCACAAACTGGCGGATGTTCCTTTCCTGTGTACCGACTTGTTTGGTCCAGGAGTCGAAGATCACCTCCAGCGTATCGAGAAGTCCAGTGCCACCTTGGACTCCGTTACCTCAAGCTCAGAAGGAACCCCAGGGGTTAAAGAAGCAGCAGTGGCCGTAGAATTCAGGGCTGACTGCAGAAATCAGTGCTTGCCACAGAAATAAGAAAAACAGCCATACAGTCGCAGAAATGCTAACTATACTATGTGATCACGCAAGGCAAGGGTATAGCTACTGTTATGTTATGTATGCCATGGCATTCATGCTCATTAGAAGGGGCAGCAAACTGATGCTGTCCACTACAGAACCGAAAAGCTAGTGGCGCATGGCATCTTGACTTGTACTGACTCTTGTTACACAACTCCATCCATCCAGTATTGTGGGATGGGGGAGACTGAATCAAGAGTAGCAGAGCTTGATTAGGTCCATGGCACTTATGATTTGCTGCTGTGTAGGTGTGGTGTGACTAGCTCAGCCATGTTAATTTTCATAGTGAGGCTGCTCATGGGGCACACTGAATCCTCGAACATGAAGCTGGAAGGAAGAAGCTGGAAGGCGAGCAGTAGTCAAGAGTGAGGAGATTCAGAAGTGGAATCAATCTTGGTGTGGTGACAGGTATCGGAGGAGGAGCTGATTGCAGAAACATAAGGCTGGCAGCAGACTGAGCACAAGACTCTGTCCCTACCAGTGAACATCGATCACAGTTTTGATTTGTAGGCTGTGGATCTACCTGCAAGTGTGAGAGTAATTTTTTGGCAGATTCGAACCTGCAGCCCAAGTGGTGGCATCAAGCTCAATTCTTAAGGAGGGTCAAGTTTCCCAGCTGCAGTAGAGGTTGGGACCAGGGTATACTAGAACTGGAGCAAGCAGGTATGGAAGTAAATTGGAATGGAGAGTTTGATTGCTGCTATACGTAAGTAAAATGAGGGTCACTGACTGAAGAACACCACAACCACCTGAGTTGCGAGGAGACGAGAACATGCTAACCAAGGTTACTGCAGCTTAATAAGAATGACATGCTTGCATTTTTTAGTGTGTGCCCTCAAAAAAAAATCAGGAGTCAACAAATCCTACAGACACTGCAAATTACACCCTCCTTCACTGTTATAGGAAGACAATCCCTACCCCCCCCCAAAAAAAAAAACATACAGATTTGCACACTGCACTCAACATATTTGTTGCAAAGCAGTTGTGGTATTTCTAGTTTAAAAAAATAATCTAAAAGAACATTGATCAAAATCAGAAAAAAATGGCTTTCAAGTTGGAGTCTCTGTTTATATCCGCCAACTGTAAATATAAACCAGAAGAAATCCAAGGAGGTTTTGCCTTCTGTGTAGTTTTAGTTAAGTGTGTATGTCCTCCTCTGATTATAATCTAGGAGAACAGCAAAGGCCACCGATTTCCAGAAGAACAGGTGAGCCTTCAGATTTGGGGTGGGAGAGAAAATTAATTAAAAGAGAACAGTGATGGCCCATGGCTGCACCAGGTTTGGGTTATTGCAGTTGCATATTTGTGATGAGAAGACTACATACTGTTAAATGGCCTGTTGTTCCACTTTCAGTGTAGCAGAGTGGTTGAATGAAGGCAGTCAAAGGGTTAACTAAGACTTAATCCCATTGAAAGTATGCTGTTTAACCACAATTTATATGCCGCAGGATGGCTGCAGAATCAGCAGTTGTTCTGCCGCAGAAAGTATGAGGTCCCGTCACAGAATGTAGGTCCACTTTGCCACAGTAAACACGGGGCCCTGCCTGCAGCCAAGCGGACAGTTGACAGATGGATTACATCTTGCATTGATCTCTATCGGTTGGCGAGCAAGGAGCCTCCCTTACGGATAAAAGCCCATTCTACCTGCCATACTGCTGCATCGGTCGCTGCTTCTAGGGACATCCCTATCCAGGATATCTGCAGGGCTGCTACCTGGAAGTCAGCAAACACCTTCATTATCCACTACCACATCAACCTAGAGTCACACCGGGATGCTGGTTTTGGGGCCTCAGTTCTCCAATCTCTGTTCCCTAAGTAGGATGTGTGTGCCTTGCCTCCCTCCCTCCTCCTGGAGAACTGCTAGGAGTCTGCCAGCCAGTGTGGCTAGAAAAACATATCCATGCACCTAGAAAAACAGGTTACTCACCTGTAACAGTACATCTTCGACGGACTGGTCTCTTGCAGTAACTCATTACTTATGGGAGTTGCCACCAGGTGGAGCTGTCTCACAGCAGCTTTTTCAGCAGTCCTGTATAGTGGCTGCCCCCACAACATCACTTCCGTAGGTAGAGTATAAGAGGGGGCGGCCCCTAGTACCCTTTGCTCATTTTCTCTGCCGGCTTCAGCTCACACAGCAGCTAACTCAGTCTCCTGAGTTGCAGTCTTTGACGGAACCTGAACCCGACTTTTCTTCTAATACCTGGGCTATTCACAGTACCCCAGCTCTCCTTGTATGCAGGCCTGTGTTCCTTCACAGTATCCCCGCTGCTTCTTGGCCTGGCCTGGGTCAGGAGCCTCTTCCATGGCTGACAAGACAGCCCTTCAGAAATTAGAACAAGGCTCTGGGACCCGTCTTCAGGTACCCCAGGTAGGAGCTTTCGTTCCAGGTATTGGAGGGAGCAGGACTTGCACTCCTCACACCCCTGCCAATCTGCTCCGTCGTCTGTGTCTCCTCCGCCATCGACGGGGTGTTCTGTGATGAAGGGCAGCTCCCCCACCCCGTTGTCGAAGCTTTCCTTGCTCTCTCCATCATTGATGGGGCCTTCCCCATCGACTGAGCACTCACTGGGACTTGTCTCGTCGACGGGCACTATTTCACCCATCACAGGCATGTCCCTTGTCCACAGGGGTGCTCCCCCCGTCAACGGAGCTTGTTGCTCCTTCTTCCGCATTGACAGGATGCATTTCCCTGTTGTCGGAATGTTCTAGATGCTCTCTCTCGTCGATGGGAGCTCCTCTCCCATCGACGGAGCGTTCCTTGTCAACGAGATGACTTCCTCCGTCGACGGTGCGTTCCTCGTTGACGGGGAGGCATCCCCTGTCAACAGGAAGTCATGCTGTGCTTCCCTCATTGACAGGACTGCTTTCCTCGTCGACGGCACCTCTTGGCATTCTACCCCTTCCCATGGGGCAGCCTTCCTTTTCATCAGAGGGTGCACTGTACCCCAGCCCCTTCCCGGACCATGGGTCTGCATCGGGGTCACCCCCCATCTGGCCCTGGCATGGGCACCCTGCTGCAGCATTGGTAGGGGTTCACCCCCGTCACCCTTCGCACGTTTTGCGGCCGATCCCTTTCTAGTGCCCAGATACTCACCCTGATTTCCTTGCCCCTCATCCCGTGCCACCCTGTGGGCATGGGGATGCCACCTATCGGAGGCTGCCAGTGACCGCCCCCATAGTGCCCTCCTTCCCTTGACCTCCCCCCTTTCAGGTGCCAGGCATTGCCCGCATCGTCATGGAGGTCCTCAGTTCCTTGGATCACGGCCAGGCCTCAGGCTCCCCAGTGGGTCCCCCGCCACGCCGCTCTCCATAACCCCCACCTAAGCACTTCTGTCCGGACCCTCCGGTTCCTGCCTAGACCCCCCCTCCTCCCGTGTGTCCGACCTCCCCTCTTGGAGCCTCGGATGGGGATGACCCCTTTGTGGTCCCGGGCTCGGACACCAGTTGTTTGGACTATGGGGGCCATGGTTCCCCCTTCTCCATCTCCTCTCTGCTGGCAGATGTCCCGCCTGTCCTTCCGGATGCCCCTGCTGCTGTGAACGCCTCCTTCATGGATCTTGTTTTGCAGATCCGGAACGTCTTCCACTTTCCCGATGAGGACCCGGATTTCCTTCGCTGGGACCTCTCCGACAACCTTGGCATGCCGGTTGAGCCTGTCTGGGTTATCCCTCCCATGATCCCAGCATATCCCAGCGCCATGACCCAGGCATGATGCTACCTTGCTTCCACCATGCCCCCCCCAATGGGCCTGACCAGCTTTACTGTGTCTCCCTCCGGATCACCCTTGGTTGTCTGTCGCCCCTGCGACTGACTCCATGATCATTGCGGCCGCTCACGGTCGGGCCGCCCAGCCTCGCCATACTAGTCTGGTGCCACCGGACAGTGAGTCTCGGCGCCTCGATCTTGTTGGCAAGAAGGTCTATGCTTCCAGTACTCTTCTACTGCGCATCCTTAATTATTTGGGCCACACAGCCCACTATCTGCACGCCTTGGATGCCTCGGCTGCGGATCCACTGTCCTTCTTGCCGCCTTCGCCGGCCTTAGCACGGGTTGCCCTATCAGTGGCTGCCGTGCCCTCCCTTGCCCATCGCCTTCTCTGGGCGAGCTGTGATGCAGTTGATGCCGCTGCTGGCCTCTCTGCCACTGGTGTCACATTGAGGCGCCATGCTTGGCTTCGGATGTCGGATTTGGCCCCTGACATTCAGCTGTCAGTGGTTGATGCCCATTCTGCAGGGCCCAACTCTTTGGTGCCGGTGCCCAGATCATTCTGGTTTCTCTCCAGGTCTCCGGCCATGCCCTATGGTCTATCCAGGACCTGTATCGTGGTACGCTGTGGACCCTGTCTTCCGCTGCTGCAGGCAGGCCTCCGCATTCCTGGGCCTTGTTCCGGAGGGCATCTCATGGCCACGGTTGGGCTTCCTGGGGCTTTGCCCCTTCTGCCCATCCCCCGCCTGGGCCTGCACCTGCACCTTAGCCTCTCCATTGGGTTTCCCTGTCCTCCTCTTAAAGGCATCGACGGCATCGGGGACTCCATCCGCCTACTGTGGAGGCCTGCTCCTCTTACCAGGCTTGATGCTCCACGCTGATTTCTAGGGGACCTCTGCTGCTGTGTCCCCTTGCTTTCAAGTTATCCACTACCTCCTGCACTTTCAGTGCCTTCGGAAGCATTACTGAACTGTCTACGTGCCATGTCCTCTTGACCCCTGCCTCGTAAGGATGTATCATTGTGCTTGGCCTCCTGCAGTTATCTGTTCCGCCTTGTCAGGCTCCCTGCCTGTCTCTCTGGTGCTTTGGATGCCCTGGGGCACATGCTGCAAGCCATTGCCTTTCGCACCCCTGCATGGCAGGTTGTATCATTGGCATGGCCCTGTTCATTCTATCGCTTCGGGGATCACTGTTTTACTCGCCTCGTATGGGAGTGGCGTATATTTACTTGACTCTGGCTCTGTGACGCCGTCCCTTGTCCGGGCTTACATGGCTATCCATTGCATGGGTCTGCGGCTCCTCCATGGCTTTCGCTTGGACTGTGCTCGCCTTTTCTTTCCCGATATTCCTGGACATAAAGTCTCCACCACTCATTCACACTAATGGCAGTATGCCAGAGGCGCTAGGACCCAGCGGGAGCAAACCTTTTCAGGAGGGCTGGCACCTGAGATGGAGCCTCAAGGAAGTGGCACCGTGAGCTCGGCGTGTGTGGTAATGACTGCTTGGCGTCAACCCTCCAACCGTCTCAGTTCCTTTTTTCCACCACCTAGTGCGCTTCAGTGATGACGTCGCTTTTCTCCCGGGAGTCAAGCTTCAAACTAGCAGCTTAGTTTTCAGTTTATTGTTTTGTATTTTATCTTCAATAAGTACCAATGATATTTAATAAATTTTGCTTATACAAGAGGGAAGTCTTCAGTCCTCCATTGATGGAGTCGACCATGAGTGGGGCAGGTGACAGCAGGGAGACTTCATCTGAAAGCTGTTCAGTCAGCGGGGCCAGGTCTGGTCCGCCGCCCTCCCCGGATGGGGAGGGGGTCTGACAATGGACGGTCCAATGCTCAGGGTGATGGGCGGTCTCCCTGAAAGCATAAAAAGAAACTGTCCCATTCTCAGCACCATTCGGCCTCGAGTTCTTCTTCAGTACACAGGTTGAAGAAGAAACGGCATCACTCGAGGTCGCCCTCTGGTAGGTCTGTGCGTAGACGGTCGGTTATTAGGCCGAGGCGCCAGTCTCCACCCTGTTGGAGTCGCCAGTTTCTGTCTCTGATGGCCGACCTCTTTGACACCGGAGCTCCTCTCTGCCTATTGGAGGAGCTTCCGAGGAGCAGTTTCACTAGTGGGCTGCTCTTATGGAACAGTGGGCTTGGAGGCAGGCCCGATAGCCCGAATCAGCCAGTCCGCCACCGGGACCTTTGGGCCCTTCGGTTCCAGAAGGCAGGCAGGGCGGTTAGGTCTTCCTAGTCACGTGGCGCCTTCTTCGGTGTCGTCGACTCTGCGCTCTGGTGTCTGTCCCCCTCATACGGCTGTGGCCCAGGGGTCTACACCGATGCTTTTATCTCCTGCCATTTTTCATCCTGTAACTTCAAATCGCAGTTCTCAGACTTGTGTAAGTTGCTGTAGTTTGTGGTGCCGAATTCTCTGGCACCGAGGTCCCTTGTGGCGCTGCGAGTGCTGTTGACACCATCCTCTGTGTCTGGGCTGGTGGCGCCACGCTATCCATCAGCACCTTCGGTGATGGGGTTGGCAGCGGCGCCAGGTGCAGTATCCATGCTCCTTGTCGGCACCGTGTGTAAGCAGTTTTGTGACAGCGTCATCTTTGTTCTCGGCGCCGTTTTCTTGATTGCGGGGATGGGTGTGGCGCCGTCTGGTTTTCAGAGGTTTTCGACTCTGATTCTTTCTCCTTCTCGTCTTCCTCCTGGTTTTCACTCCATTCCTGTCTATGCAGTCCCCCCTGGACTGCCTGGAGATGATTTTGAGCCTGATCCAGATCTCCGACTGGGTGATGATGTTGATACTGACACTGCCCTGGGGGCAGGGATCAATCCTCCTGCAGAACCTGTTATTAAGGACCTTTCCTGTAAGTCTCTGCTCAAGAATTTAAATTCTATCCTTTATCTCCAGACCACAGAAATCGATCCTGGGAAGCTTCTGCGTCTCCAGTATCTTCATGTCCCGGAAATCCCTATGGATTTAACCCTTCTGGCACAGACCTCTTTCGAGACCCTTTCGCAGATGGTGTGGAAGAATTCAGCTTTCATTCCTTCTATGGCCAAGTCCATAGACAGGAAATATGCCCCTCCCAAGGATCGTCCCATCTTGACCTCACAAACCTTTGTTAATGCCATAGTGGTCCTGGCAGAGAATAAGGCCATCCTTCCTCAGGAATCTATGGCCCATCCAATAAACAAAGAATCTCGCAAGATAGATGCCTTAGGTAAGAGAGTGTTTGCTGCCTCAACCCTGGTCATGCACATTGGCAGCTACCAGGGCTATTTTTCTCAATATGAGTATGTTTTTTGGCATTCGCTCAAAGCAATGGTAGAAGCTCTGCCTGAATCGGAGGTTAACTCAGAGCTACTTCAAACCATAACTAGGGGTATTGAGTCCAATAACCAACAGGTTAAAGCTGCAATGGACGCCTTCGATACCGCTTCCCGGGTGGCGGCGGCCAACATCTGCACCCATCGCCACTCTTAGCTGCATACTCCAGGCTTCACGAATGACGCCTAGCAGCAAGTCATGGCCTTACCTTTCGACAATATGTATCTGTTCGTACCTCAGGTGGAGCAAGCACTAGAGGCCACACGGAAGACTAGGTCTGCCATTAAGACAACCAGACTTACACTCACCCCCTTCCGAGGGGGTGGGAACAAGTGCCAGTTTCACAACCGTCAGTCCTTTTGGGGCAAAGGCAGAGGAGGTTTTTTTTTTTTCATCCTCTACGTGCTCCTCGGCAGCCACTCCTTCAGGCTTACCAAGGCAGTCCTCTGATCCATCCATCCTCCGAGACTCCGCCGCCTCAGATCGCAGCCGATCCCCAGGGTGACCCGGCGTAACCCTTCGCCGGATGGGTCCCCCTCCTCCGAGGGGGAAGGCACCAGCCAAGGGGCAGACCAGCACTCCTACTTTTAGCCCCAGGGATGCTGCTGAGGCGGAGAGCTCGGTAGGACCTTTTGATGGCTTCAGAGCGCCGGGCAGCCGTCATCCAGCTACCGTGAAGCGGTATTTCCACTTTTCTAGTTACTCACTCATTTTTTCTTGCATGCGTCAGCAGTGCTCCTGGTCTCCACCAGAGGCCGCTGCAGCGTGACAAGACCCCACTACCCACCCCCAGGAGAGGAGAGCAGTTCTACGGACACTCGATCCTCTCCCACCCCTGCCAGTCCCCGACAACCCGAGTCTGTTCCGGAACCCGGGTCGCCAGCGTGGGATGAGGTAAGGCGCCAGCGCCTCAACCCTCTGCGCCGGCAGCAGATGAGGTTTTACAGAAACCAGAACCCTCAGCCACAGAAGAAACTGCAGCAGAAGGCACAAGGCCCAAAAGCGCCCAGTGCCACCTTCTGAGTTTCTGGCGCACGTCCCACCTCAGCTGCCCGAGGGGGACTCCTCCTCCTCAGCAGTGGGAGGACATCTGATTCAGTTCTACAACCACTGGACATCTATAACGTCAGACAAATGGGTCCTCAGGATAATCCGCGAAGGTTGCTGTATCAATCTTTCAGAAACCCCTCTGGATCATACTCCCAAACGACAGCCCAGGCTGTCGGCGGCTCAGTCAGGCCTTCTTGCTTCCAAGGTACAAGGCCTTCTGAACAACAGGGCAGTAGAAGTAGTTCCACTGGATCAACGAAACACAGGTTTCTACTCCCATTACTTTCTGGTCCCAAAGAAAACTGGCGGCATGCACCCCATTCTGGATCTCAGAAAGTTAAACAAATTCCTTCACAAGGAGAAGTTCAAGATGATATCACTCAGTACCCTGCTACCTTTGATTCATCAACATGATTGGCTAGCCTCCCTGGACATGCAGGATGCCTACCAACACATTCTCATTCACCCAAAGCACTGAAAATACCTAAGGTTCTTGGCATTGGATCAACACTATCAGTTCAGAGTCCTGCCCTTTAAGCTATCCTCGGCGCCTCAAGTTTTTACAAAGTGTTGTGCAATTCTTGCGGCGCACCTCAGGAAAATCTGAACACAAGTGGTCCCATATCTGGATGACTGGCTTCTAGCAAGTCCCTCTGGGCAAGAGACTCTGGAGGCCGTGGCCACGGCCTCAGACTTCCTCACGTCCATGGGAGTCCTACTGAACCTCAGCAAGTCGCACTTGAAACCCTCCCAGAAGCTCCTCTTCATAGAAACTCTTCTGGACACCTCCTGTGTGAAGGCTTTCCTTCCAGAGGACAGAAGGAGTGATATCTTACAGATGGCCCGATACATCAGAGAACACAGCTTGGTTCAAGCTATCTCGATGCAGCAGATGCTGGGCCTCATGGCATCCTCAGTGTTCATTGTACCCTTGGCTCATCTTCACATGAGAACCTCTCAGTGGATGCTCAGTGGTCCCCAAGCACTCACTCTCAGTCCTTTCTCATCAAGGTGACGGAACCTCTGAAGAGGTCACTCATTTGGTGGTTTCAGGAGGACAACCTTCTGGAAGGATATCCCTTCGTCCCTCTGGATCATCAGATCTTCATTACCACGGATGCATCCCTGATGGGTTGGGGAGCTCACTGCCGGTATCTCCACACCTAGGGTACGTGGACTCAGGACGAGTCTCAACTTCACATAAACATCCTGGAAATGAGAGCCGTCCTCTATGCAGTCCGAGCTTTGAAGGACATACTCTGTCACAAGAACATTCTCTTTCAAACGGACAACAAGGCAGTGACATACTACATCAACAAACAGGGCGGTGCACACTCTTACCCATTATGCAGGGAAGCAGTGAGAGTGTGGGAATGGTGCCTGGAGCACAAGGCTCTGATTCAGACGGTTTACCTGCCAGGAGTACAAAACGAGCTGGCAGATCGTCTCAGCAGAACAGAGGCAGATCCTCACAAGTGGTCTCTCGACTCAGTTGTTGTTCAGTCACTCTTCAAAGAGTGGGGAACTCCAGACCTGGACCTTTTTGTGTCCCTACTCAACGCAAAACTGCCTCTCTTCTGCTCCAGAAATCCAGGACCTGGTGTTTTTTTTGTCAGGATGTGTTCAGGCTGCGGTGGACAAAATGCTTTCTATATGCATTTCCTCCTGTTCCTCTACTTCAGAGGATACTGCTCAAATTGGAGTCCCAGGGGGCAGAATGATTCTCATTGCTCCCTTCTGGCTTTAGCAGATATGGTTCCTGCTTCTCAACAGGCTATCAGAACCTCCCCCAACCTGAGGTCGCTTTACCTTCATGCTTGGCTCCTGAAGAGATAGAGGTGTATAGGTTCAATGTTTCTCGTAGAGTTTCAGATATTCTTTTGGCTGCACGTAAGCCGGCCACTAGAAAAACCTTCACAACTAAATGGAAGCGTTTCTATCTGGTGTGCAAAATCCTCTTGGAATCCTTTTCCTGCCCACCGAATAAAGTCTTGGAGTATCTCTTAGGCCTCTCAAACACAGGTTTGCAGTACTCCACAGTCAAAGTTCATCTTTGTGCCATTTCGGCCTATCATGAGTCTGTACTTTGCATATCGCTGGCTCAGTTGCCCGTTGTTAAGAAGTTTCTTAGGGGTATTCTGCATACTAGACCTCCTATTAGACGTCCAGTTGCAGCCTGGGACATTAACATTGTGCTAGACATGCTGACTCGTAAACCTTTCGAGCCTCTAGCTAGTTGCGAGTTGAAGTTCCTCACTAGGAAAACGGCCTTCCTGGTGGCCATTA
Organism: Neoceratodus forsteri; assembly: GCA_016271365.2. Classification (NCBI taxonomy): domain Eukaryota; kingdom Metazoa; phylum Chordata; order Ceratodontiformes; family Ceratodontidae; genus Neoceratodus; species Neoceratodus forsteri. Next base: position 392,744,514 of record CM028138.1, on the reverse strand, counting down.
CTTCGGCCCGTAGAGTTTCTGAAATACATGCACTGGTCACAGACCCCCCGTACACTGTATTTCACAAAGACAGAGTAGTTCTTAGCACTCGTCCTAGGTTTCTTCCTAAGGGTGTCTCAGAATTCCATCTAAACCAACCTTTAGTCCTTCCTACCTACTTTGCAAACTTCCAGAATGAAGGGGAGCATACCCTTCATTTGCTGGATGTTAAGAGAGCATTGTGGTTCTCTCTGTAGATAGAATGAAGGAAATTCTCAAGGCTCAACAACTGTTTGTTTCCTTCAGCGAGACTCGGCTGGGTCAACCCGCTGCTATCAGGTGCATTTCAGGGTGGCTGGTGGCATGCCTTTGCCACCGCTACTCTATGGCACAGGTGAAGCTGGAAGACAGAGTGTACACTCACTGTACCTGAGCAGTCGCGGCATTTCTGGCGGAAATCCGTAATGTGTCCATTGCAGATATTTGCAATGCAGCTACCTGGAGCTCCGTGCATACATTCGTTAAGCACTATGCCTTGGATGTCCGTGCCAGATGATATCTGTTGTTTGGCAGGACCATTCTTAACAGACTTCTGTCCTAAGCATGTGAGCTCTCTATCTCCTGCCGCCCATCTCAGGGGGGATTATTTAGCTCGGATCTCTCCCATTAGTGTGAATGAGTGGCGGAGACTTTATGTCCAGGAAGATATGGAAATTACACACCTACCGTAATTCTTGATCTTCTTGGACGAAGTCTCCACCACTCATTCACACGTCCTCCCACCATCCCCCGAGCTCACTTCTCTGTTTATGGTCTTCACTCCCTCAATGGCTGGGCTGTGAAGACTTTGTTGTTGACCCTTCTTACACGGGTCATTCGGACTATCTTATGTCCGAATTTTTGAATAGTCCTTTCTAGGTTAGTTACGCTGCACCTCCTTGGAAAAGAAGGTACTGAGGTGGTTGGAGGGTCGACGTCGCGGCTCCATCTCAGGCGCCGGCCCTCCTGAAATAGTTTGCTCCCGCTGGGTCCTAGCACCTCCGGTGTGCTCCCATTAGTGTGAATGAGTGGTGGAGACTTCGTCGAAGAAGATCAAGAATTGCAGTACGTACGTAATTTCCATTTCTTTCTTGAACGGTCCTCTTTGCTTCCTTGTGCAGCGCTGTCGTGCCTGGCTGCAGGCTTTACTGATCCTCCCATATGGATCTTACTACTCGGCAATCTCCCATAAGTAATGACTTGCTGCAAGAGACCAGTCCATAGAAGACAGTGCAGTTACGCAAGAACTTACCATAACAGTAGATCTTCCAGGACGTGTCTCTTGCAGTGAGTGCCCCACCCTCTGTCCCCCTGCCTTTGTCATTTCTTGGATTTTCTCGGAGTCCTTGCAACTCCAGACTTTGGGTTGGGACTCCTTCGTCCCTTGGTTCACCTCTGTCCTCGCTGTGTGTGCCGAAGCCAACGGTGAACAGAGGGTGCGAGGGGCCGCCCCCTCTTAAACTCCGCCTACGGAAGTGATGTCGTGGGGTAGCCCCTATACAGAACTGCTGAAAAAGCTGCCATGAGACAGCTCCACCTGGTGGCAACTCCCGTAAGTAATTACTTACTGCAAGAGGCGCGTCCTGGAAGATCTACAGTTATGGTAAGTTCTTCTGTAACTGCACTTTCTAGGAGCGATATATGTTGTTCATCCACACGAACCCACCCAGCCTCCCTGGCATTGATGCACAACCATCTTCTTCCAGTGGGCAAGATCTGGCATCAAGGGGCGGAGCCGAGGCATGTACCACTTGGGTGGGTGGGAGGAGCCAGCTTTTAGACCAACTGACAAGATTTAAAGGGAAAGGAACATGTCAGCCAGTGTGGATGAACAACAAATACCACTCCTAGAACTACTGTTACAGGTGAGTAACCTGTTTTTTTTTCTCTGGGGGATGAAAGATCCTCCTCGATTCCCCATCCTATACATCAGTTGGTCTCTGGCAGGAGAACTGAGGTGGTGTTGGGTACCCCGACCTGGACTACTAACTAGAAGTTTTCTGTGGGGTCCTTGTGCCTGGCGGCATAGTCCTAATGGTGTTACCTGCTGCAAGAGTTCCTCTCGAAGATCTACTGTTACAGTAAGTTCTAACTGTACTATACCTACCATAACAGTAGATCTTCGAGAGACTCTCTTCCATTAGGCCATGCCGTCCCTCCCTCTATTCCCTAAGGTGGCATCACAGATTTCTGTCTTAGTGTCATCTATGGCTGTTCTGTCCAGCACCAGTCCTCACCTAGTATAATTGGTGCTGGTTTGATGATCTGGTTCCCCAGAAATGGAGGTCATCCAAGTCTAATCTCCAGCAGGAAACTGACGAGAGATGGGGCTTCCCACATTTATGTAGCTGCTGAGGCATGACGCCATCGTGGACAGCCCCTGGCTAGCAAGTTTGTGTGTGGTCCTAGCACTGATGTGAGTATAGTTCCAAAGGTGTGGCCTAATGGAAGAGATTCTCTCAAAGATCTACTGATAAGGTAAGTATGAAACTGTCTTACTTGTAAAGATGTGTATGTACTGTATTGTGATACACTTCACAGCTCTGCCTGTTGACTATCATGCTGTCATACTTTTTTTGCGGTTTGAAAAAAATGCTTTTAGAAATAATTTTAACTTCTGGTTCCAGATCAGTCTACTTTATGAGAATTCATGCCATTTTTTACGTGTAACTTTATCCATTAACTTGAATCACATCGCAGACATTTCACTGACCCCTCCAGCAGCCCCTAATTTTCCTTGCGTTAATAGGCTTTGCCTACAAAAGCTTCAAAAGATAATAATGGAGCAGTTACTGCAATAGCCCAATCACGAGATGTCTTCAGGTGTGACCTGGGGACAGAAATGAATGCTGCCTCAGTGGGCAACTAGGGGCATGAGGTGCCAGGAGGTCTTAGAGGTAACAAGGGCCCAGCCCATTTAGAACTTTAAATTGCAGCCAATGCACCTTGAAGGTGACACAATGCCCAACTGGCAGTCAGTGCAGGTTGCAGAGGGCCTTGGCAGTGCTGGCTATGACTACCCTTCTGAGCTCACAGGAGTTTGAAATAAATAGTGACTCCAGTCATTAATATTTACACAGCGTGATGCACTGCAGGATGGAAGTCGGAAGTGGAAGAGTGAAAAAATGGACGAAACGATGGCAGAGGAGAAGACAAAAGGAACTCCACAGAACTCTGCCTACTCTAGTCCCAGCAAAGGCCATGCAGTGAACTTACTAGATGCTGTGAGTAGATTTTTTCCCACTTTATTTTTGCTGACTGGACTTTGATATGTAAGACTTATCTGAACAATGGAGAGATGATCAGTCTGGTTATTTGTTTACTGTATAGCTTGCCCTCCCAATACTGTTCCCGCAATCTTTGGGCATGGGAGTGTACCCTCTTGGTAGACTGCCCTAGCTCCAGCTTCTAGTAGTGCCCCCACCTGTTTTATGGCGGGGAATGTGTGGTGTGGACCCAATACGGTCACTGGCCTTAATCGCAACAATTGTGTGGGTTTTACTTTCTCATTTTTTCCCTTCCTTCCCATCTCCCCTGACGGTGGGCCATGTCACTTGTGCTGCCCAAGTACCACCACTCATGAGGGAGTAGACTGTCCAGTCCACTGCGAGAGCGCACTGTAATGGCAGAACCTGACCATCCTCCTCATTGGGATGGCTCGTGCTGCACTCTGCAGCACTTCCCAGCCCTTTCCGCCATGATCCCAGGTCCCTTTGTTCCCAAAGTTGGGTCAGCGGCATGCTAAGTCATCTTTTGTCAATCTTGTACCTTTCATAAGTACTCAGATTGACTACAGAAATAAAACAAAAACAGTCCCTTTGATATTGAGGCTCCAAGCAAGTTTTTTTTAAAAAGCTGTTGACACGTCAAGGGAATTTTTCAAGAACCAGACTATCATGACATGATATTGACTGCCCGATGGCCCAGTGGTAGTGCGTCAAGTGACATGCAGGCGACCAGTTTGTGAGCGAGCTCAGGTTGCCGAAGCGGTAGGAAGGCCACACCAAGGCAACCACCACATGGCAGCACAGTTCGGCTGGGGAGGGTGGGAGGTGAGCTCTGGTCCCACAGCAACCCCTGTGACTGGGCCAGGGAACTTGCTCCTACCACAGGGTCAGTTGTAAGCATGCAAGGCCACAGGGTACACTCACGTCGTGGAAGCAGGGAGGGGGACCAACTAGAGGGACAAAAATATCACCTCCATCTGTATGACAGTCTGAGACGCAGCAGTTGACCTGAGTCCTAGTGCCTGCCTGTAATGGATCCAGGTACACACAGTGGATTCCCTCAAAGGGAGAATGGCTGTTCCCTGGAGCCCTTGCCTTGGAGGGCAAGCCATGTGGTAACTGGTGGGTTATCCAAGTCTAAGGAAGCCAGGGGTCTCTGGACTTGACGGGGTACATCCATGGGATCAGGGTATATCCCTGGAGGTATGCAGGTGACCAGGAGAAAAAAAAAACATCAAAAAAAGAAACATAATGTCACATGCATGTCTTATTTCTGTCCCTTCTTTCTTCTCCATTAAGGATTTGGCATCAAGCAGGATCTTTGTCTCTGCCACCTCATCTGTTGCTGTTGCTTGTCTAGTCCTGCAGCAAAATCCTCTACTAAAGCAGTCATTTCCATGGTGTGAAGTCACAGGCAGAGGACTTGTGACACATGTGGAGAACCAACAGCTGCAAATGAAGTCTAAGGGTCAGGGCTCTGTTTTTATAAATGTCCTTAATACTGCAAAAAATTATTAATTATAAGTTGGACTTCATCTAAATATAATCAGTTTACATGCAAGGCAGTTCTTTGAACATTTTTGTGTCTTGCCATTTGAAAAGAAATGTATTTGTGGAAAAGCAGGCTTAGCTTTTCAATGTCAGACACACATAGGTGAAAATGAATGCCAAGATAGTGTCTTCATGATCTTCTTCAAGGTTAACTCCCTCCATTGAGCCACATTGTGGAACTGGAAGCCATCAGCATCAGAACCAACTGGAAATTTTTGCTACCTGGGGCCACCTACATTGTCATTCTTCGGCACCTATATAATGTGGACATTCCCAGCATGCCTCAATTCCTTCTCCAGCTGTCAACCACTTGTAGGTCCACCACTGCTGAAGAACGCCATCAAACTTTAGCAGGTATTTGCTAATGATGCTACTTCTCATAGTTTATTTTTAAAACTTTCTTTTAGGCTGCTGCCAAATGACAGGAAACTGCTATAAAATTATTGCCAATGCACTGACATTAAGATTTCTAAAGGCAACAACCACTCCATTTTTACCCATTGCCTCAGTATGAACCACAATGTTAAAACCTGCTCGGTCTGCCAGAACTTTAACCAGGCAACCAGGAGACATCTCAAGAAGGCTCTAGAAGTCTTTCTTAAACTTCAAGAAATGGAGAAACTGGTTGCGATGAAGGTGACTTCACCATTGTTAACTGCTTTTATTCCCAGTACATCAGTCCATTGATCCTCGCAGTCAATGACGGTCGTGGCTGACTCTTCAAAGCAAAAGGATAAGTCTTTGAAGTCGGCGGAGAAACACCGCCACTCAGAGAAGGACAAGCGGTGGAAGGACAAGGTCGCTTCTCCAGACTGCTCCCGTTCACCTATTTGAGGTAAGTCTAATGGTAGGAAATGGAAACGGTTCTCTATTTGGGTCTCTTCCAAAGATTTTGAGCCATTCTCTTGCCTTGTTGGGAAGCTTCTGGACTACATGCACCATCTCTTTGATCTGGGTCTCAGTCATTCCTCTCTAAAGGTTCACATGGCGGCTCGCTCCGCTTATCATGTTCCTTTTGGGGACAGAAATTTTACGCAGTTGGAAGTCTTTTCTTAGAGGGGTTCTCCACTTGAGACCCCCTATTCGCATTCCTGCCCCTCCTTGGGATCTAAATTTCATTCTTGAGAAGCTTACCCTGCCTCCTTTCGAGCCAGCAGCCTCAGCAGACCTAAAGATCTTACTTCGAGTGGGAGCTCTTGCAGCAGGCTATTACAATAAGGACTATGCCACAGGCACTAGGACCCACCAGAAAACTTCTCAGCCAGCAATACCGAGCAGGGACCGCCCCCGACGTCGGCTCCACCCCGACGTCAGCCCTGGTATAAAAGGAGGCGGACCCAGCTCCACCTCAGTTCTTTTCCTGCCACGTCCTGCGCACGTGAAGAGTTCTTGGCTTGCCAGCCAGCAAAACACAGGTTTTACGCGTTTTTCTACCCGTTTTCACTTTTTTCACAGTACCGACACAGTATGTCGTCCCCGTCCTCGGTCTCCTCATCGGGACCCCACAGAGATAAGTGCAGTTGCGGCCGTCAGTTTCCAGCTAAAGACGGCCAAACCAAGTGCGTCTTCTGCCTGGGGCCTAACCCATGACACCGTGGCCTGTTCCTCCTACCAGAGCTTCACGAGTAAGACCAGGGTCCGCTGCCTAAGGGCCTTGAAGGCATACCTTTTGGAGAAGATGATGGGCCTCCACACCTCCAGGGAGAAGGCAACACACAAAGATAAGTCCAAGCGGTCCCGCGACAAAGACTGTAGTCAGTCCCGGCACCGGTCCAGTTCCCGTTCTCACTCCGGCTCGTGGCCCTCTCCCAGGAAAAAGCCTATGCTTCCCCGGGCTCAGGTGAGCAGTCCAAGTCTGAAAAGCAGGCTAAGGCTGGGCCTTCAGTGGAGAAGCCAGCAAAGCCTAAGGTGACTACACTAAGGGTCACCACCAGGTCCTTGAAAGTGCAAGCTTCGGCCCTGTCTTCCAAGGCCTTGGCGTCACCCAGTAAGAGCACATCCCTGGAGTCTAAGGACACTCCAGCGCCCCTCGCGGCTAAACCGTTGAAGGTCCCGATACGGCGCCCGTAGAAGGCGGCGGTTTTGGCACCAGCTGGTGCGGGCACAGCGTCTCCATCCCCTAAGTCCTCCTCCCCCTGGGCTCTCCAGGCAGCTGTCTTTCCCGGTCCGATGCAGACACCCCCTTTCCTGGGAAAGGGGACTCTGTCTTCACGAAGGATGAGCTCCAGGATCTGTTTTCCTTCTGGTGGGGCCAGGTCCAGAAGCAGACCCCCCAGCCGGCCCCGTCACTAGACCCATTGGGTGAACCACAGCCTTGAGGTGCCTGTTCGCCATAGAAGACCTCCAAGAGGCCACCACCTCCAACACCTTCTAAGGCTCGCTCCTGATCTCGGTTCACAGATGTCAGAGCTCACCGAGGTCTGGTAGCTGACACCGGGTCAGGTCTCACACTAGGAGCCGTTCCCATTCTGTTAGACGGGACCGCTCCCGACGTCGGTCCTCTGACCAACATTGGTCTTCGCTTGAGTCACCGACACTCGAGTGGGGCTAGTTACAGGGACAGGTCTGGCTACTCGACACCCAGTAGCTGGTCCACCTCTTCCTCTTCCATTTCGGGATTTGGGGGATTCCCCAGGAGAGAAGGACCAGCCCCGCTCGTCTCCTGACGATCCAACTTTCGTGGACATCATGAGGCACATCCAGGCCTCCAATGGAGTGGGATACGGAGGACCAGGACCCAGAATGCGATCGACTGGCAAAGTACCTGAGGGAGAAGGAGCCGAAACCTCTTGTGGTGCCTCCTTTGGTGGACACTTTCCAGTATCTCACCCGGATCATCTGGAAGCGTCCAGCTTCGGTCTTGGCGGTTCCGAAAATGTCAGATAAGCTGTACAGGGCCCTGAGGGTTGAACCTTTTCTGGCTGAGCACCCTCAGGCAGACTCCTCTGTGATTACAGCTGCTCATGATAAATCTAAGCAGCCTAAGCACCTTAGCTCACAGCCTCCCGATCCTGAGTCTCGTTGTTTGGACCAGATGGGCAAGAAGGTATATTCTGCCTCCACCTGTTCCACTAGGTCCCTAAATTTCCTGACTCATATGGTCCAGTAACAGAGTGTGCTCTGAGAGCGGGGACAGGAGCTAGTGAATGCCTTGCCAGACTCTGAGAAGAAGACTGAGATTCTGGATCTTCTGAAATCTGGCTCAGACGTAGGTACACATGTGACGCGTGCCTTGTACAACACTGCAGATATGGCGGCCAGAGCAGCAGCGTCAGGGGTCTGTCTCTGGCGCCATGGTTGGTTGAGGGTCTCCGGCTTTCACCAAGATCTGCAGTCCAGGATCCGGGACCTACCGTTCCAGGGTACTGTTTTGTTTGGGCAGGAGACAGAGGCGCTCATCTCTCGTCTCCAGGAGTCAGGGAAATCCATCTGGTCTGTCCGTCAGATGTACAGAGGAGACCTAGGAAACGGCCTTTTCGTAAGCCCTCAGGTGCCCAAGCCCGTGGCAACCAACAGGGTCAGAGAGGTGGCTTTCGAAGGAGAGCCAGCAACCAGCAGCCAGGAGGCGCTCCTTCCCTTGGCCCCAAGTCCTCCCAGGCCTCTCTGCCCACTCCCCCCAATGACTCCCTCCAGACCCCCCTCCTCCGGCAGCGGTTCCAGGGGAGGCGGTAGGGGGTCGCTTCTCCCTGTATCTAGAGGGATGGAGCTCTATAACTGTGAACCAGTGGGTCCTCGATATCATAAGGAGAGGACATACTCTAGAGTTCATGGAGATTCCACCAGACACCCCACCAAGGCTCTCCAGATATCCTCTTTCTCACGTTCCACTCATAGAAGAAGAGATGCAGGCCCTCTTGCAAAAAAGGGCAATAGAAACAGTCCCCCTGCAGCAACGGGGGAAAGGGTATTATTCCCACTTCTTCCTGGTCCCAAAAAAGACACACAACCTTCGTCCCATTCTGGACCTTAGCTCTTTAAACTGTTATATAGAGTACAGAAGGTTCCAGATGGTGACTCTTCCAGGACTGGTTCCTCTGCTGCACCAGGGGAACTGGCTCTGTTCCCTCGACATGCAAGATGCGTACATGCACATCGGGGTCTTCCCCCCTCTCACAGGAAGTTCCTGAGGTTCCTGTTCTAGAGGGAGTATTATCAGTTTCGTGTTCTTCCGTTCAGCCTCTCCTCCGATCCTCGAGTCTTCACAAAATGCTTGGCGGTAGTAGCTGTAACTCTAAGGCGCCAGGGACATTATGTCTTCCCTTACCTGGACGATTGGCTGCTTGCAGCCCTGTCAAGATCACGCCTTCTTCAAGCTCTTGGAGACACCTATACTCTGTTCCGAGACCTGGGGATCACCCTGAATCTTCCAAAGTCTTCCTCGGGACCCAGCCAAAGACTCGTCTTTATAGGAGTGATCCTGGATTCGGTCCAGGGCATGGCTTTTCTACCCCCAGAGAGGGGTGATCGCTTGCGGGAGATTGCTGGATCAGTCCTAGTAACCCCTCGGGTCCAGGCAAGGACCTTCCTCGGACTTCTAGGGCACATGGCGGCAGCCATTCCAGTCACTCCTCTGGCTCGCCTCCACATGAGAATCCCACAATGGATGCTCGGGGTGCAGTGGGATCAGTGCTCAGACGAACTAGACCACATGGTCAGAGTCTCAGAGCCAGTAAAGAGGACACTCCCTTGGTGGTTGGGCCCACTCAGTTTGGAAAAAGGGGTCCCTTTCTGTTCGGAGCTCCCGAATCGGACTCTGACAACGGATGCCTCGGATTTGGGTTGGGCGGTGCACCTGGGGGCCTGCTAGACGCAAGGCATGGTCCTCAATGCGCTTCATGCGTTCTAGGAGGACCTCGTGCCAGGCTCTCTTCTTGTTCAGATGGACAATATGGCTGTCATCTTCTATATCAACAAGCAAGGGGGCACTCACTCTTATCCCCTGTGCAAGGAGGCGATGAGAGTCTGGTACTGGGCACTGGAGCGGCACATCTGTCTGTCCGCAGTGCACGTTCCAGGCGTCCTAAACGACTTGGAAGATAGCTTAAGCAGGTCTCAGTCCAAGGCGCATGAGTGGGAGCTACTGCAATCAGTAGCGGATCTGCTGTTCGACACATGGGGTCATCCAGAGCTGGACCTCTTTGTGTCACCACACAACACCAAACTGCCAGTTTTCTGCTCGCGAGAACCCGCACCTGGTGTTTTCTGGCCAGACGCGTTGTCCCTTTGTTGGGCAGGGAGGTTTCTTTATGCCTTCCCTCTTGTCCAGAGTTCACTTGAAGTTACAACCCAAGGGGGCTCTGATGATTCTAATCGCCCTGCTGTGTACTTGGCAGATTTGGTTCCCACTACTTCAGCGGTTGTCCACGGAACCTCCAGTCCCGCTGCCAATATGCTTGCAGTTGCTGTCCCAGAATCCAGGCTCGCTGGTCCATCCTGATCTCCAGTCTTTGCACCTTCATGCTTGGCTCCTTCGGACATAGCAAAGTCCAAGTATGGGGTATCTCCAGAGGTAGCAGGACGTACTCGTTTCAGCGAGGAAGCCCTCTATGTGCTCCACTTATGCTATGAAGTGGAAGAGGTTCTGCTTATGGGCGTCGTCTCACCGTCTGGATCCCATTACCTATCCGCTGAACTCAGCATTGCAGTATCTTCTCTCCTTATACCACCAAGGCTTGAGCTACCCCTCCATAAAGGTGCACATGTGGGCCATCTCTGCTTATCACGCCCTTTTGGGAGATAGAACCTTAGCCCAGCTGGATGTGGCCCGCACCTTTTTACGGGGTATTCTACAAATGAGACCTCCCATTCAGGATCCTGTCCCACCCTGGGACCTCCTATTTGTGTTGGAGAAGCTTACTGTCCCCCCCATTTGAACCTGCCGCAGACTGTGAGCTGCATTATCTTTCCTGGCAGGTTTGCTTTTTAGTTGCTATTACGTCAGTTCAAAGAGTTTCCGAGCTTCAGGCTCTGATGTGTAAAGAGCCATATTTAATTTTTCATAGGGAAAGGGTTTCCCTAAGAACGAATCCTAAGTTTCTTCCAAAAGTGGTCTCGGAGTTGACCCTCAACCTGTCGGTTGACCTTCCAGTTTATTTCCCTTCTCCCTCTAACAGAGGGGAAGCTCTCCTTTACACTTTGGACGTCCACAGGACGCTGAGGTATTGCCTCACACAAACAGCTAATCACTGTAAATCAGAACAACTGTTTGTGGCATTTGCTCCACAACACTTTGGTAAACTGATGTCTAAGCAGACCATTTCCAAGTGGATTGTCAACTGCGTTACCTTCTGCTATGAGAAGCACAATAAGCCCCTTCCGGGCCCAGTTAGGGGTCACTCCACCAGAGAAGTGTCTGCTTCTTTCACTGCTCTGCGGAATGTCTCTATTAGGGACATGGCGTGGCTGCTACCTTTAATTCAGTGCATACCTTCGTAAAGCACTATAGCTTGGACATTGCATCCAGATGCTGTGCCGGCTTCGGCCTGGCAGTCCTTCAGGGACTCTTGTCTTGATTTGCTGTGTCCAGCTTCTTCTCTTCCACCTCCCGGGATCGGATACCTCCTTGGTGAGGTACTGCTTGGGATTCAGTCCTTATTGTAATAGCCTGCTGCAAGAGCTCCCACTCGAAGTAAGATAGTACAGTTACGTAAGAAGTTACCGTAACAGTAGATCTTCGAGAGGGGCTCTTGCAGCAGGTGTTGCTTTCCCGCCCTCCATCCCCCAAAATGAGGTGTGCAAATCATCATCTTCAGGCTTTGCCTCCTTTTCTTGTCAGGGCTCGTTCGCGAGTCTTGGCAGGGGAACTGAGGTGGAGCTGGGTCCGCCCTCTATTATACCAGGGCTGACGTCGGGGCGGAGCCGATGTCTGGGGCGGTCCCTGCTGGGTATTGCTGACTGAGAAGTTTTCCGGTGGGTCCTAGTGCCTGCAGCATAGTCCTTATTGTAATAGCCTGCTGCAAGAGCTCCTCTCGAAGAGCTGCTGTTACGGTAAGTTCTTACGTAACTGTACTTTCCTTTCCTGGAAGACTCTTCCTTGTGGCCATTACTTCTGCTCGATGGATTTCCGAGCTTCAGGCCTTGATGTGCAAAATCCTGTATTTGATTTTCCACAAGGAACGTGTGGCTCTGCGTACCATCAACCCTAAGTTTCTCCCTAAGGTGGTAGCAGAATCTATGCTGAATCAATCCATGGAACTGCCTGCTTTCTTTATGCAACACCAATCAAGGGGAGTACCTCTTGCATACTTTGGATGTTCACCGAATTCTGAGATACTACATCACCAGGATGAAGGATCTCAGAAAGACTGATCAACTGTTTGTCTCTTTTGCGCACAAAAGAGAAGGCAAAGCTGTCTCCAGGCAATGCCTAACTAAATGGTTGGCTCATTGTATCACTTTCTGTTATGACACGTATCACAAGACCCTGCCGGGTCAAGTCAGGGGCCACTCCACTAGGGATGTAGCTGCCTCTGCAGCTTGTTTTAAGAATGTGTCTGCGGCTGACATTTGCGCAGCCGCAACTTGGACTTCTGTCCATACCTTTACAAAACATTGGACATTGCCTCTCATCGTAGAGCTGGTTTCAGGTTGGCTGTTCTGCAAGGTCTCCTTTCTTAAGACCTCCACAGCCAGAGGGTCTACATTTGGGTAGTTTTCCTCCTCCCATGTGCTTCTCCTTGTTCCAGACTGCTTGGTACTCGGTCCTATTTGTAATTACCTACTGCAGGAGCCCTCTCGAAGTAGAATAGTACAGTTACGTAAGAACTTACTGTAACAGTAGATCTTCGAGAGAGGCTCTTGCAGTAGGTAATACCTTCCCGCCCTCCATCCCCCTTAGCTTTTTCAGCTCCTTTTCCAGGAAGGGAAATATCCGCTTCTCTCTCGTCTTGCTTTTTTTGGCCTTTGGCGGAAAGAACTGGAAGGCGGGCATAGGGGACTGCCCCTTTATACTGACGTCGCATGACGTCAGTCACCTGACGTGGGGGCGGTCCCCCACCAGAGACTACTAGCTAGAAATTTTTCTGTGGGGTCCTGACGCCTGCTGGCTTCAGTCCTATTGTAATTACCTTCTGCAAGAGCCTCTCTCAAAGATCTACTGTTACGGTAAGGTCTTACATAACTGTACTTTATGCCGACATTGACCAACCTCCTGATAGAGTCCAAGCTTTTGGACCATTCAGCCAGGAAGGTGTATGTGGCTTCCTCTTTGGGCCTTCGTCAGGCAAGTTTGGCCGTCATCATGGCACACTTCTCTCACGCCCTCCTAGGGTCTCTGGATGAAATCCTCCCACATCCCCCCATGGACATGCAGACCCCGGTCAAGCAGATCCAGGATCAGGGCCGAGCTGTTGCCAAAGAGCAGCTTCAGACGGCCTTAGACGTTGAGGATTCTTGTGCCCGTTCGATGGCTGCCACTGTTGCCTCTCGTCACAGGGCGTGGCTGAGGCTCTCTTCCTTTCCAGCGGATACCCAGCACAAACTAGCTGACGTGTGCGTCCTTGGGACCGACTTGTTCGGCCCAGGAGTGGCTGGTCACCTTCAGTGCATTGAGCATTCCAGTGCCACCTTGGAGGCTACTTCTTCCAAGGGTTCTTTGGGCAAGAACCAGCAGAAGAAAAAGAAGAAGCCTTTTCGGCATTCTTCCCCTGCAGCGCAGCAGTCCTCCTTTCAAGGTGGACAGCAGCATCAACAACAGCAGCAGGCTCAAGCTTGGCACCCCCGGCCCAAGCCTGTACCCAACAGGTCCGTAAAGGAGGAAGAGGTTCAGGTCCTGGAGCCTCCTCCTCCAAGCCTGCTCGGTGATGGGATGGGGGCTGTCAACACCTCTCCTGTCACCTTAGCTCTGGGTCCTCCCGTGGGGGGGCCGGCTCCACCACTTCCTTTCCACCTGGTCCGTTGTCACTTCGGACAGGTGGGTTCTCGAAGTGGTCGGTCAGGGACTGCTTCTGGAATGCGAGCAGTACCCTCCAAGCTGAGCCCGCGCCCCTTGGGAGAAAAGAGTATCCGCTCAGACCCAGTCGGCTCTCCGAGACAACATCGCTCAGCTCCTCCTCAAGGAGGCAGTAGCGGATCCTCCAGCAGACCCAGGCTTTGTCTCCAGGTACTTCCTGGTGCCTAAGCGGACGGAGGGGGACTGGCGCCCCATTCTAGATCTGCACGACCTGAATCAGTATCTCAGGTCACACACCTTTCGGATGGTCACTCTGTCCCAGATCATACCATCCTTGGAACAAAACATGTGGTTCTGTTCAGTGGATCTGCAGGATGCGTTCTTTCACGTCCCAATCTGTCTGTCCCATCAGCGGGTCCTCCGCTTCAGGGTCGAAGGGACCCTGTATGAGTTCCGAGCCATGCCAATTGGCCTGTCATCAGCCCCATGGGTATTCACCAAATGCATTGCAGTGGTGATGACCCATCTCAGGCGTCTTTTGGGGGGGGGGGCAGGATTTATCCTTACCTCAATGATTGGCTCCTAGCAGAATCCACCCAACAAGAGGTGGAGAGGTCCAGAGACCTGGCCCTCCAGACCTGCTCTTAACTCGGCCTCCTGATCAATGAGGCCAAGTCGGAACTTGTGCCTTCTCAGGTGATGAGCTTCATTGGGGCAGAGCTCGACTCCCGTCAAGCCAGAGCTCGGCTTCTGGCGGACAGGGCATAGGTTCCTTCCTCCTTTGCCCAGTCATTTCTGGTTGGGCAATTGCGCCCTGCCCAGGACTATCTGCGCTTTCTGGGTTACATGGCGGCATGCACCTCAATGGTCCATTGGGCCCAGTGGACTCAGTGCCTCGGCCATTTTGACCAGTTGATCACCGTCACCCAGAAGATGTGGGACGCTCTCCATTGGTGGACCGCCCCAGACCATTTGCAGGAAAGGAACCCATTTGTCTGCCCTGAGCCAACGGTCATCCTCACGACTGATGCCTCTCCCATGGGCAGAGGAGCCAACATGGGGACAAAAGGACTCACGGGCTCTGGACCCCCAAGGAATCCCGATGCCACATCAACCTGTTGGAATTCAGAGCAGTCAGACTGGCATTGTCAGCTTTTGCTTCTCAGCTCTGGGGTCAAGTGGTTCAAGTCCAGACGGACAATACCATGACCATGTACTACCTCAACAAACAGGATGGCACGCACTCCCGTCTGCTGTGCAGGAAGGCACTCCGCATCTGGACCCTCGTGAGTCGATTGGCAGCAGATCTCCTAGCCATCCATGTGGCAGGAGCCTCAAACCATCTGGCAGATGCTCTCAGCCGCTTAAGCCAGACATCCCACGAGTGGGGTCTCCATCCAGAGCTAGCTTACAACCTGTTCTCCCACTGGGCAAACCAATGGTGGACCTGTTGCCTGCAGGGAAAACACCAGCTGAGGCTGTTTCATGCCCGTCCCCCTCAGCAGGGCTTGTTGCAGAGTGAGGCCTTCTCGAGGCTGCGGACCCCAGGCCTCCTCCACACCTTCCCTCTGTTTCCCTTGATCCACAAGGTGCTTCTCAAGGTGAGGAGGGACAAGGCGAAGGTGATCCTGGTAGCCCCAGACTGGCCGTGCCAGTTCTGGTATTCAGATCTCCTCAGTTGCAGGCCCCGGGCGGCTTTGCACATGCTCGGACCTGATCTCTCTCAATCAGGGGAAGGTATTCCATCCGGACCTTTAATCCCTGCACCTCACAGCCTGGAACCTGAGCGGTTAGAGTTCCAGGCTTTGGGTCTTTCCGAAGATGTCTACACCGTGGCGGAGGCATCCAGAAAGGAATCGACCAGGAAATGTTATGCCTTCAAATGGAAAAGGTTTTCCATTTGGTGTCAGGGCAAGTGCCTGGACCCTCTGTGCTGTCCAGTGGCTAACATTCTCAACTACCTTTGGTCTCTCTCCAAAGGGGATCTTTGGTCATCGACCCTTAGGGTGCACCTGGCATCCATCTCTGCTTATCAGGTGCGGGCCGGTCAGTCGACGGTGGCGCACGAGACTGTGGTTGGGCACTTTTTCAAAGGCCTGGATCGCATATTCTCTCCGGTGCATGAACCTCCACCTCCGTGGGATTTACTGCTGGTACTAGCAAAGCTCATGGGCAAGCCATTAGAACTACTACACAAGTGTGCCTTGTTGTGGAAGATGGCCTTCCTAGTGGCTATCACGTCTGCCAGAAGGACAGGGGAGCTCCAGGCGCTTTCGGTGGACTCACCCTTATCTGGTCTTCCACAGGGACAAGGTTGTCCTACACTCCCACCTGAAATTCCTTCTGAAGGTGGTGTCAGAGTTTTACCTTAACTAGGTGTTACCTCTGCCAGTATACTACCCTAATTACACCTCGGAGGCTGAGTACAGGCTCCATACTTTGGACCTGAGATGAGCTCTCTCCTGTTATAGGGAGTGGAGGGCAGAAATTCGGGGAGAGTTTCGCCAGCTGTTTGTCACCTATGCTGAAGCTGCTTCTGGCAGACCTGCAGCAAAACGGACTATTGCAAGGTGGATCACATCATGCATAGGTCTGTGCTACGAGTTGGCGGGCAAGAAGCCTCCCAGAAGGATAAGAGTTCATTCTACCCGCCGTACTGCTGCATCGGTGGCTGCTTCCCAAGGACATCCCTATCCAGGATATCTGTCGGGCTGCTACCTGGATGTCAGTAAACACCTTCATCACCCACTACCACATCGACCTTGAGTCACGCTGGGATGTTGGTTTTGGGGCCTCAGTTCTCCAATCTCTGCACCCTAAGTAGGGTGTGTGTGCCTTGCCTCCCTCCTCCTGGAGAACTGCTAGGAGTCTGGCAAAGAGTGTTGATGAAAGACATAGCCACACTCCTAGAAAAACAGATTACTTACCTGTAACAGTAGTTCTAGGAGTGGTATATGTTGTTCATCCACACGGACCCACCCAACCTCCCCGGCTGCGGACGCACAACACCTGGCTACCAGCGGGCTAAGATCTGGCATCATGGGGCGGAGCCGAGGTATATACCACCCGGGTGGGTGGGAGGAGCCAGCTTGAAGATTTCCGGTCCATCTTAAAGTGGAAGGGGACATGCCCAAGAGTATGGATGAATAACATATACCTTTCCTAGAAGTACTGTTACAGGTGAGAAACCTGTTTTTATCCCCCACCTACTCTCTCCGAGCTCTGCCTCTTCGGGAGCTCCAATGAAGGACTTCCCCTGCTCCTGCCACCTACCTGGTCTCACGGTCGATCCCCCATGGAGCCGCGGATCCTCCCCCCGGGTGGGGCCGAAGTGGGGCAGAACACCCTGAACTATTCAGCTTTCATCGGGAGACCCTGGGACCAGGCAGGCGGGAGCTGTTAGGGGTCTGCCTTGTTGCTCAGTCTACCCAGAGCTCGGAGAGTGCTTTTCCCTGTTCATTGTTGGAATGGCGCATGCTCAATGCCAAGGCATCACCGCCGACGTCTCCTCCCGCGTCTGCTCACGCTTGCCATGCCTCAGGCCTCCACTAGAGGCTGGTCAAGCGCCGAGCAGGACCCCCCTCTGTCCCGAGAGAGGAGAGCTGTCCTTCAGACGCTCAATCCTCTCCTTCCCCTGCCGACCCCCGATGGCCCGGGCTTGTTCCCGAACCCAGGTCACCAGTGTGAAGCAAGGTGTGGCGTCCAGCGCCTCAACCCTCGGTGCCACCAGGCCGGCTAAAGTAGCACCAGTTTATTAGTAAGCAAATGGAGGGGATTCACGAAGGAGCATCAGATGGGTAATAAAATTAGTGGCAAACCGGGCAGTGCACAAAATCTGGTGAGGGCTAGACGGGAGGTGTTTTTAAACAAAAGGGAAGGCAAAATAACAAACCGAGCAGACCACAGTGTCGGGAGGAGAGTGGCCGGGGTTAATATTGGGTGACCTAAAGGTGGCTAGGCAGTGTGACAAGTCAGTTTGTAGGGCTAATGGAATGCTAAGGTGCATAGGGTGGGGTATGATCAACAGAAAGAGGGAGGTAGTCTTGCCTCTGTATAGATAGCTGATAAGACCCACCTAGAGTACTGTGTCCAGTGCTGGAGACCACAGCTCTGGAAGGACATAAGAGTGGAGGTGGTCCAGAGGAGGGCAACTAAAATGGTGCAGGATCTGCATTAGAAGCCTTACGAGGAGAGACTTACGGACCTGAATGTGTACCACACTAGAAGAGAGGAAGGAGGAAGGGAGGGGGGATATGATGGAGACCTTTAAATACCTCAATTGGGTACATAAGGTACAGGAGAGAAGCATTTTTCAGAAAAAAAATGCTCAAGAACAAGGGGACATGATGAGAAGCTGGGGGGGGTGATAAATTCGGGAGAGATGTGAGGAAGTACTTCTTCACAGAAAGATTGGTAGATTCCTGGAACCGCCTTCCAGCAGAGGTGGTGGGGTCGAAAACAGTGGTGGAGTTAAGAATGCATGGGACAGGCATAAGGAAATCTTACGTGGAAGGATGGTGGAGGGGAAGGGATAACAGACTGGAGATGAAGTAGGATCTGAGGTGATACTGGGGATGGGCAGACTGGTGGGCCAAGCGTCCTAATCTGCCAGCACATTCTCTGTTTTGTGTTAAGTAGAACTGAAATACATGCTAGTGGTGTAATTATAATAATATTAATATATTATTTTGTTTCAAATTTTTGATATACTCTTCTAGCATACACGTTAGGAACACCCAAAAAACAGTGCAGCTGCTCATGATGCAGTATTCTCTTCCCACTGTACCATAAGTGGCTAGATTCTGTTAGGGTGTTCCGAAATCCAGGAAGGATGTAGTGGGTGTTGAGCAAAAAATGTAAACATGTTTTTGTGTGGTAACACCAGTATGGTGGGCAGCCTGTTTTTTTTTTTTTTTACTTAATAAAAGGAAAAAAGAATCAGACTCAAACTACCAGTCACTTCAGCAACTTCTATAGAATGTTAAATGCGTTTGTAAACTAAAGACATTTTGAGGCCTAAAGATAGTGTTATTTAAGGGATTTAGACTCTTCTGAAATAACTGTTAGATCTCTGCATCCTTTAAACCCTAAGCCCCGAGAAAAGGCTGTGTGTCCCCATGGGACCTCTTCCTCGTCCAGGCCATTTACTATTCAAGGAGCCCAGGACATCGGTCCCATAGACTTTAACCTACCACTCTCAGCTGCCAACATGCCCCCAGGTGCCCCTACCAGACGTACTAAAGGTCAAACCATCCATGGCACCCCTGGTGTCTTCTGACTCCTCCTTTCTTCCCTTGCCTTATTGCCTCAGGAAATTCGGGTATGAGGCCGCATCTCACTTTTTATACAAAAATGGAGGAAGATCAGTACAGATGCATGGGTACTGGAGGTGGTTCAGCAAGAACACGCCTTAGGACGCCTTCCTGTTCCTACATTAACCCCTCCATTGCCCAACAGATATCCCTTGGGGCATTTTGCCTTCCTGCTGTAGGAGGTCAAGCCCTCCTCCACAAGGGGGCTGTGGAACTTTATGTATTTATTTAAAATTGGTGACTGGGAAAGGCACGCTGAGCCGAGGCTCGTTTCCAGGTGCGACCCGGGTACATGTAGTACAACGTGGTAGACAGGAAAATACAAATGCAGCAATTTTCAAGTAACAGGCGAGAAATACATTATTGGTACATTTACATGGGGTTGGGTGGAGAGGTTACACTTTAGGAAGAACAGCAGGAATGAAAAAGGATTACTTCATTTCATTTCTAGACCATTTATGCCCTTGAATTTCAGGTGCGAGTATTTACATATTTACAGTAGTTGAATTATCGAAAATTGAGTATTAGGGGAGGGTGCTGGGGAGGGGGTGAAATTAGCAGTAAGAGATTATGAGGAGTTTATATTTAATTCCTGGTGAGTCTATTTAGGGTAGCTGGGACCGTGTGAGGGCTTGGGTGTACAGCTGTGGCAGAGAGGGTGAGAAGAAGCCTGAGGAGCTGTTTGAAGGTTGATATGGAGGGCCAGGTGAAGGTTGGGAGGAGGTGGTTCCAAGGAGAGGGGCCGTAGGAAAAGGCAGCTTGCCCTGAGGCTGTCAGGGGAGTGGGAGGGTATGTCTGTGGCGAAGAGGGTGGCCAGAGGGGTTGGCTTGAGAGAGGCGGGAGGCTAGGTAGAGGGGAAAGGTGCTGAGCCAACATTTAGCTATGAGTGAGGCGCTGTGGGTGGTCCTCCTATGTGAAAGTGGCGTTAGGGATAGAGTTGTGAGCAGTTTGCAGTGATGAGTGAGTGGGGGGGAGGCGGTGGCGAAACGCATGAAGGAGTTTAGCAGGACGTCGAGTTTTGCAAGGGAGGAGGAAGGAGCTGTGCCATAAATGACGTCGGCATAGTCCAGTATTGGTAGTATGGTTTTACGTATGAGTTCGCTCCGAGTTGGGAGGGGGAGGCAGTCTTTGTGACGGTAGAGGATGGCAAGTTTGGGCCGGAGTTTGGTACAGACAGCGTCAACATGGGTGGAGAAGTTGAGGTTTGTGTCCAGCCAGAGTCCCAGGTACTTGAAGGTGGGTACTGACTCTAGGGGAGTTTCATCCAGGGTGGAGATGGGGGGGCAGGCATGGAGGCGAGTTTTTGTCTTGTGCCGAAAACCATGGAGACAGTTTTTTTTGCATTAAGTTTTAGCTGATTTTTATGGAGCCAGACTTGAACTCGGTTCAAATCGCTTTGGAGGTTTGGATGGATGCTGGCGTGGGAGGGGCCTGAGGCGTAGATAATGGTGTCGTCTGCATATAGATGCACGTTTGAGGTGAGACAGGCTGAGGGGAGGTCATTTATGAAAAGGGAGAAAAGAATGGGACCAAGGATGGAGCCTTGGGGGGACACCCATGAGGATGGGTAGAGGGTTGGAGATGGTGTCTCCGACTTGTACTTGTTGCATCCTGTTTTGGAGGTAGGAATGGAGCCAGTTTATGGCGTGTTTAGCAAGGCCGAAGGAGCTCAGTTTGCCTAGCAACAGAGGGTGGGAGACTGAATCAAAAACTTTGGCCAGGTGGAGGAAGATGGCGGTAGTGGTTTGCCCTGCATCCATGGCGGAGAAAATGGAGTCGGTAACTTGTAGTTAGGCTGTGGTGGTAGAATGGGATTTTCTGAACCCTGATTGAAAAGGGGAAAGGTAGCTGTTTGAGGAGAGGAAAGGTGACAGTTTTGATAGCATGAGGGATTCTTGGATTTTGTCCAGGAAGGGGAGGAGAGAGATGGGTCTGTAATTTCCTGGGATGGATCGGTCGCCACCTTTATGGAGCGGTAAGATTTTGGCAAGTTTCCAGGCGGAGGGTACAGTGGCTGTGTCAATCGAGAGATTTAGTATGTGGGTTATAGGTTCCACTATGGCTGCTGCAGAGATGCGGAGCAGGCTGGGATGCAAGCCGTCTGGGCTGGTTTTTGACAGGTTTAGGGAGGTGAGGGAAGTGTAAACTTCCAAGGGTGTAAATGGGGGAAAGTGGAAGCCGGGTGAGAGGGTGGGGTTTGTGGGGGTTGTGGGAATTGGTGCAGGAGATGAAGAAGGAGTTGAAGAATTCAGAGACTATGGCAGGATCAGAGTCTATTTTGCCGTTATTGTTTAGGCTGGGGCTAGCTTGCTTGGAGCGTGGGCTGATGAGAGAGTTTAACACCTTCCAGAAAGGTGCAGGGGAGGCTTGGAGAGAGGTAAGTTGGGCCTTGAAATACTGGGCCTTAGATAGCCGAATGGCTTTTGTGCAGTTATTTCTAAGCGTTTTGTAGGACAGGAGGTCCCTGGATGCAAAAGAGGCTTTGTAATGCCTCCAGGCCTTATCTCTGATTCGACCCAGGGAGATGAGGTCGGCAGTGATCTGGGGTGGTGATTTTTCCTAACTCTGGCCTTCCTAAGTGGAGCGTGGCAGTCCCATACACCTAGGAAGGTTTTGCAGAAGTGGGAGAGGGCGGTGTCGACATTACGTGAGGCCAGGACAGGGTGCCAGTCTGTGTTTGACAGGTCATGTTGAAGGGCGGATACGTCAAGGAGGTGTAAGGGGCGGGTTACAATGAATTTGGGGCCGGAGTGGAGTGAATGGATTTTACGGATACAGTAGGTTATGCAGTGGTTGCTAAGGGCATCAGAAAGGATACCAGAGGTGGTAATCCTGTGGAGGTGGGAGGTTAAGATCCAGTCAAGTAGGGTGTGGTTTTGTGAACGCTGGTTTAGAAGGGTGGGTTCCTGGATTAGCTGGGTGAGATTTAGGGCTTCGATCCTCAGAGCGGCTGGTTTTGTGGAGGGGGAGAGCCAGTTTAAGTTGAAGTCGCCTAATAGAATGAGTTCACCATTTGAGGTGGTAGAAGAAATAGAGGATATGACTTGGATGAGGGCATCGGGTGAAGGCTTTGGTGGGGTATATAGAACACCTATGTAAAGAGGGGTGGATGAGGGGAAGGATAGGTGAGCAACTAGGGATTCGTGGGAGGACGGGCGTGATTCTTTGAAAATTACAGTGCATTTAATGGTGTGTCTGATATACAGTGCTACCCCTCCACCTTGCTTGCCACGGTCCTGGCGGAACAGGATGTAGTTTGGTATGTCGAGTGAGAGGTTGGAGATTTTGCCTGAAAGCCAGGTCTCTGTGATACAGAGTATGTCCGGATTGTATTGTACTGACCAGACAGAGAGGGAGTTGAGTTTGGGGAGAAGGCTTCTGACGTTAATGTGGAAAATACGGGGGCCCTTCGGGAGTGAGTTTGGTGAGACACTGAGTTCGGGGTCTGGTGACGCTTGGGGGGCTTTTGTTGATGTGGGGCCTGGGTTTGGATGAATATCCCCTTCCAGGAGTAGGAGTAGCAGGGGTAGGGAGGGTGGGGTGCATCTTGCGTCCAGCTATGGTATGTCTTGTAGGTGGAGCTGTAAGTTTAGGCACGGAGAGTGCCTCTAGGTTAAGCATGCGTGAGTGGAGCAGGGACGGTGAATGGTTGTGGAGGGTTGGGTACGAGGAGGGGGGGTATTGGATAAGAGGGGGAAGGGTGATCAAATTTTGAGTTGAGGTGATGTGCCGTGTGAGGGGATTTCACTGGGGGGTTCGGAGGGGAGGGGAGGTGTGAGGAGAAAGAGGTGTGGGGTGGTGATGTTGGAGCACAAGGGGAAGGAGTGAAATAGCACGCAAGAGTGCAGAGCGAGAACAAATAAGGCAGAGAGTGGCATGGTCAATACCCTCTAATTTTTTTTTTTTATTTCAGCTTTTTTGTAAGATATAAAGTGGCCTCTAGTGGTGAAGCCAGACGTTTACAAGGTTGGAGGATTTTTACTTGCAGTGGCCACTAGTGGTGGGATTTGATGGCTTGCAGATGGAAAAGTGGACTGATTGGTTTTCGATTGTCATGTGACACTAGCTATAAAATAGAGTGGCACTTGTCCCAGTTTCAGAAATAATAGAAACGGGAATTATAAGAGCAAGGAAGATGGAGGAAGAGACACTGCCATAGATCAAGTAGGGTCTACACCATAAGCAATCACAATAAAAAATGGCCAAACTGGATGGGCCAGGCGGCCCTGATCTGCCATCACTTTCTGTATTTCTATGCTCCTATAAACCAAGGTGGTTATCCATGCTACTTTCGGGTTCCAGAATGGACCTGGGATCCAAGGCTAGTGCTTAGACCTTCAGGTATTGAACCTTTTCATAGAACACAAGTTCAACGATGGTCTGCCTGTAGTCCCTCTTTCCCCGCCTACTAAAGGGAGATTAGGGCTCATACCTTCATATCAAGATTCACAAGTCTCACAGAAAATATCTGCCTTCCATGCATCAGTGTTCGCACTACTAATTTTGTGTCGTGCCCTTTGGTTTTTGCTCTGCACCATATGTCTTTACAAAGTTTTTGCCATGGTGGCTGCTTTCCTCCACAGAGAGGGCCTGTCTGTCTTTCCGTACATAGACGACTGGCTGTTAATAGCCCTGTCTCGGGAAGCCATTGTCTACACACAGTTTTGACTCAACAGTTGTTCGACCAACTAGGTATGATGGTCAGAGAGCCAGAGTGGGTCCTTACCCCACTGCCAGCACCGCCAGTACTTACACGCTGTTCTGGACACAGGGCTATGTCAGGTATTTCTGTCCTCCAGTCATGCCACAGCACTGGTGGCACAGGCACAGCTGATAAACACCAGCGATTTTGTATCTGCCAGATGTCTTTTAAGATTAATCGGCCTAGTGGTGGCTGCCATCCTGTCTTGCTTGCATCCACGTGAGAATCCCTCAGCGGTTCCTAAGGGCACAGTGCCCATACCATTCAGACAAGCTGGAATGTCTCATACATTGACTCCCTCTCTCCGTTGCTCCCTGCTGTGGTGGTTGGACCACTCCAACCTATAGACGGGGTCCCCGTTCCTCCACCCATCCTTCTCCTGGTGGTGACCAAGGACGCTTGTGGTTCGGGAATCGGTGTTTGTCTGGGCCCCTTCAAATCCCAAGGACAAATGGGGGCCTCTGGATACAGTTCTTCACAGCAGCTCTCTGGAGATGAGGGCTGTTCTGTGTGGCATACAGGCTTTCACTGCCCTCCTTCCAGGGAATCAGCTGCTGATCTGTACAGACAATATATCAGTGATGTACTGCATCAGCCAACAAAGCACAGTACATTCATGCACTCTTTGCGGAAAGGTGATGAAAGTTTGGTACTGGGCAGTAGAAGTGACATATTCTTATCTGCAGTGTTCCTCTCCGGTATCCTGAACAGACTGGTGGATTGCCTCAGCCAGTCATGTGTACTCTGCCACAAATGGGAATACTTAAACTCCCATAATGGTCCACTTCTTCGAAAAATTGGGTTTTCCGGATATAGATCTGTTTGCATCTCCACACAACTTAAAACTGCTGCATTTCTGTTCACTCGGTCCCTCTGTCTGGAGTTTCCTAGTGAAACACATTGTCCTTTTCCTGGAAAGGGAGGTTCTTGGAGCGTGGATATGTTGTTCATCCACACTGTCTGGCATTGTCCCTTTCCCCTTTAAATCTTGCCGAAAGTCTTCAAGCTGGCTCCTCCCCACCCACCCGGGTGGTAAATACCTCCGCTCAGCCCCATGACACCAGATCTTCCTTTCCGCTGGAAGATACAGGATCTTACTTCGAGACACAGCTCTTGTAGCAGGTTACACCATTAGGACTGTAGCCGGCAGGCGTCAGGACCCCACAGAAAAATTCTAGCTAGCTATCTTCAGCGGGGACTGCCCCCAATGTCAGGCGTGGTACATAAGGGGGCGGTCCCACCAGATTCCCCAGTTCTTTCCCGCCGTCGACTTGCATGTCTCGACCCTTCAGTTATAGTCTAGCGCGCGACGCGTGGTTAAGTGCTTTCCTTCGGGAAATTTGGAATTCTTCTGGCAAGATTTTTGCTGATGTCCTCTCCGACCTCCGGTCACTCCTCCAAGTGTGCTTGCGGGAAACAGATCCCCTTCAAGGACCCCCATATGGCCTGCGTTCGGTGCCTAGGCCCATACCACGATACCCGGGCCTGCTCCTTCTGCCAGGGGTTCAGTAGTCGTACCCGGATCCGACGTCAGAAGGCCCTTCAGGCTTTTTTATTGGAAGAGAAGCTGAAGACCATGTCTTCCAAGGGGGAATCTTCTCAAAAGACCCACAAGCCGGAGGAGACGAAGGGAGAAGGCCCCTTCAAGGTCCCCCTCCAGGGCTTCGGACTCGCGCAGCTCCGGTTCCAGGTCCGACCGCTCTCCCTCCAGGGCCAGCTCTCAGCCTCCCCCGGCTGCGGTAAGGAGGCCTTCTTCTCAGGCCAAGTCCGCCAGGCCGTCCTCGTCTTCGTCCTCCAGGGCCTTGGCAAAGTCCGGGGATCGCCACCATCACCATCATAAGTCGGGTTCCCGCCCTTCGGTACCTGACGTCAGGTCTTCTTCTTTGCCTCCTTGCAAGACGTTGGAGCTCACTCCCTTAAAGAGACCTTTGGACCCGACGCCAGTGCGGCCGTCGTCGGTCTCGCGTCCTACATCCCTGGAGCCGCCGTCGGCTAGACGACCGTTGCCGGCTAAGCCAGCTCCTCAGTGGACGCCGGTAGGGGAACCGGCGCCCGCTCCCCCTGAGAAGAGGGCCCTGACACCTCCGACCGACGTCGGTCAGGAGACCTTGACCGAGGAGGATCTAACGCAGCCCGAGGACCAGACAGGCGATCCCGGTCTCGTCGAGACTCCCAGGGAACCCTCGCCGTTACCCGAGCCCCCTGTGGAGCCGACGCCGGGACCCGACGACCGTCCACCAGCGCCCGGACCATCGTCGGGCCTCTCCTTAGCGGATGTGAAGGACCTCTTCACTTACTGGTGGGACACCATAAAAAAGGACATGGTTCCCACTCCTCCTCCTCCACCTCCTCCTCCGGTTCCTGCACCCCCCTCGCCATCGGGGTCGGCAGGCCGCCTACCTCCTCCCCGGGAGTCCAGATCCCCTCCCAGGGGGAGACCAGAAAAACGGAGACCTCCGTCTAAATCCTCTTCTTGGTCACCCAGCCCCAAGAGACCCAGGAGACACGACGATCGCCCGACGGAGGACATGGGATCAAGTACTCTTCTTCTAGATCCCCATCTCCCTCTCCATCCCTTCTCCGGACCCACGTGAAATGCGAAATCTCCCGGACGACCCGCCGTTCTTGGATATTATGAGGCATCCAAGAGAACATGGGATGGGATGCAGAAGAGCTAGACCCGAAAGGATCGCCTCGCCAGATATCTTGACAGAAAGACCCCAAGCCTGTGGTGGTGCCGACGCTTGGTTGACACTTTCGTGGGCGTCACCAAGGCAGCGTGGAGCGTCCACATTCGCTCCCGGCGATGCCGAAGAAAGCTGATCGCTTGTACAAGGCTCCTAAAGAAGACCAGTACTTGACTCAGCAGCCTCAGGCTGACTCTCTGGTCATCACAGCCTCACATGACTGGTCACAGAGGCCGCAACATCTGAGCACCCTGCCACCGGACCCAGAGTCCAAGCAGTTGGACGCGTTGGGTAGGCGCACGTGTGCTTCCGCTACCTGCGCCATCAGATCCTTGAACTGTTTGACCCACATGGTTCAGTTCCAGAACGCTTTGTGGGAACAGGGTCTGGAAGCGGCTAAAAAACTGCCGGAAGGTTAGCAGAAGGAGGAGATGCTTCAGCTCCTCCGTACGGGTTCAGACGTGGGAACCCAAGTGCTACAAGCCGCGTACGACTCTGCGGACTCATCGGCCCGAGCAGCAGCTTCTGGCGTATGCCTCCGGAGGCACTCTTGGTTACGCGTCTCCGGTTTTACCCCGGACGTCCAGAAGAATATCATGGACGCTCCATTCGAGGGAGAAGTCTTGTTTGGTAATCCTTCGGAGAAGATTATTACCAGACTTCAAGAGGCCGAGAAGGCGGTAAAGTCGGTTCAGGCCATGTACCGACCCAGGCTTAGTTCCTTTCGTAGGAACCAAAGCCGATTTCGTGGGCGGATGCAGAGGCAGCAGTCCCGCTCCGCTACACATCAGAGGGGCTCCGGCTTCCGTAGAGCCCAGGGGAAACAGCCCGCCAGCCGAAGCCAGTGTACTCCTAAGCCGGCCCAGCCAGCAGGCCCATCTGCTGCCACAGCCTGACTCCTTTCGGGCCCCCGCCCCTCAGGATCAACGGGAAATCATGGTCGGGGGTCGCATTGCGAACTTTCTGCTCGGATGGCAGGCTATAACCACCGACAGGTGGGTTCTTCAGTTGGTCAGATGAGGCCACTATAGAATTAAGTAAAGCCACCCTCGAGGCCTCCTTTGCTCTCCGGTATCCGGGTCAGCACAAATCTCCGATCTGGCAAGAAGTACTCGCGCCTGCAAAGGGATCGATAATGCGTCCGAGAACTCAGAGAGGACATGGATATTATTCCCTTCTTCCTGGTTCCAAAGAAAACGGGGACCTCCGTCCGATTCTGGACCTCAGCGATCTCAACGTGTCGGTCGCCTACAGGAGATTCCGCATGGTGACTCTTCCGGTCTTATTCCCATGCTGAAGCAAGACGCCTTTTTAGCATCTCTAGACATGCAGGACGCATACCTGCATATCCCTATAGCTCAGGCGCACAAGAGGTTCCTGCGCTTCGAGTTCCTCAACCACCACCTTCAATTCCGAGCCCTTCCATTCGGACTGTCATCCGCACCAAGGGTCTTTACCAAGTGCATGGCAGTCGTGGCAGCGTCTCTGAGGAGACAGGGCCATTATGTGTTCCCGTACCTGGACGATTGGCTTCTCATGGCCGCCTCCAGAGAGGCGTTGTTACTACGGTCCAGAGCACCCAGGACCTGTTCCGATCTCTGGGCATCCTAATAAACTACGAGAAGTCTCTCCTGGTACTGTCGCAGAAACTTCAGTTTATAGGTGCAGTACTGGACACTGTTCAGGGAAGAGCTTTTCTTCCAGATGACAGAGCGGAGCGCATCAGATCCCTCATCAGGGAGTTATCGTCGAACAAGACCGCCTCTGCCAGGTCGGTCCTTCGCTTGCTCGGACACATGGCTGCGGCCATTCCTACCGTCCCTTTCGCAAGGCTCCACATGCGGGTAACTCAGTGGATGCTCAAAGTGCAGTGGGACCAAAGGCAAGACCACTTGCAGCATCCGGTCAGGTTCACGAACACCGTGATTCGAGACTGGCAGTGGTGGCTAGTCCCAGGTTAGCCCTCCATGGGCGTCCCGTTAGTAGCGCCGTCCCGGAGGTAACCCTCACCACAGGCGCCTCAGGTCTAGGGTGGGGGGCACACCTGGACGGGGTAAAGTCCCAGGTTACGTGGACCCCGATGGAAGCTCATCTCCATATTAACGTCCTAGAGATGAGGGCAGTTCTCTATGCCCTGCAGGCCTTTCAGTCAGTAATCCCACTGTGTACTCTTCTGCTTCAGACAGACAAGATGGCGGTGATGTATTACCTCAACAAACAAGGAGGCGCACACTGTTACCCCCTTTGCAGGGAGGCCATGAGGGTGTGGGATTGGGTGATCGGACACGGCGCGAATCTGATCACTGTGCATGTTCCCGGGGTGGACAACACGATTGCAGAGGTCTGAGTCGCTCAGCAGGCCAGAGTCAGCAGTGGGAACTTCTTCAAGAGGTAGCAGAAGATCTGTTTCTCGATGGGGAACTCCAGAACTAGACTTGTTGCATCCCCATCCAACATAAAACTGCCAGTTTTTGCTGCTAGATCCAGGGCCTGGTGTTTTCTGGCGAGACACATTGTCCCTCTCCTGGGCGAACAGATTCTCTCGCTTTCCCTCCCTTCCGTTGATCGAGAGTTCTTCTCAAACTCGCAGGAACGCATAATCTTGATCCTGGTGGCCCGTTCTGGCCACAGATCTGGTTCCCTTTGCTGATGCAGCTATCCGGGAACCCCGCTCCGTTACCGTTCAGCTCCCATCTCCTGTCTCAGGAGAAAGGTTCACTAGTCCACCCGGACTTACACTCACTGAACCTGCGTGCATGGCTCCTAGAGACATAGCCATCTTGCGTCACGGGGTCTCGCAAGAGGTTGCAGAAGTTCTTTCTGCAGCCAGAAAGCCGGCAACGCATGCGATGTACACCATGAAATGGCGCCGTTTTTGTTTATGGTCGCGAGGACACGATTTTTCCCCTTTAGGTTGTCCAGTGGGAGTGGTATTGGACTACCTGCTCTCCCTCTTTCATTCGGGTCTAGCCTACTCCTCTATCAAGGTGCACCTTTGTGCCATTTCTGCCGACCACCTTCCGGTGGGACATCCATTACAGTGGCTCAATTAGGCTTCTAGAATTTCTGAGAGGTGTTACACCTTGAGGCCTCAATTAGGGACCCTGTGCCTCCATAGGATTGCTCTTTGTCCTGGAACAGCTCACGCTCCCCCTCGAACCTGCAGCGGATTGTGAGCTCCGTTTTCTGTCGTGGAAAGCGTTATTTTGGTGCTGTTACTTGGTGAGGAAAATTTCTGAACTTCACTCTCATGTGCAAAAGCCTTATTTAGTTTTCCACTGGGACAGAGTATCCCTGAGGACGAACCTAAATTTTTGCCTAAGGTGGTCTCTTCACTCCTCTAAATCAGGACATTGACCTACCAGTCTACTTCGAGTTACTCGAATAGAGGAGAGCTCTGCTCCACACCCTGGATGTTCACACGGCCTGAGGTATTACCTCAACAGAACTAAACCTTTTCGTAGTTCTGAGCAACTTTTGTTCCTTCTCTGAGAGGATGATGGGCCAATCTGTATCAAACAGTCCCTGTCTCACTGGCTTGTCCAGTGTATTTCATCTGTTATGATATCAAACAAAGCCCCTCCGGGAACAGTCTGGGGTCATTCTACTGGGGTGTGGCCACCTCCTTTGCAGACTCAAGCGTCTCCACCTCTGCTATATGTGCTGCAGCCACTTGGAGCTCTGTGCATACCTTTATCAGGCATTATAGCCTGGACATGCCTCTCGTGAAGTGCGGTTCGGCCTGGCGGTGCTACAGGGTCTCCTGTCCTGGGTTCAGGACCTGGAATGTACTTCCTATTTTCCTCTTCCGGAATTTCTGGCAGCGTTACTGCTTGAGGAATCAGTCCTAATGGGTGTAACCTGCTGCAAGAGCTGTGTCTCGAGTAAGATAGGTACAGTTCGTAAGAACTTACCGTAACAGTAGATCTTCGAACAGCTCTTACAGCAATACTATCCCGCCCTCCTTCCCCTTGGAGGAGGCATGGCTTCCCTTTCTTTTAGGGATTTTCTTCCCTATTATCTTCTGACGATGGATCCTCGGTCTCCCATTCTGATGTCATCCTGTGGCGGAGTCTCCGTAGGGAGAACTAGGGAATCTGGCGGACAACCCCCTTATGTACCGCCTGGCCGGGCGGGACCCGGCGTCGAGGCTCCCCGCTGAAGATAGCTAGCTAGAATTTTCCGTGGGGTCCTGGCGCCTGCTGGCTACAGTATTAATGGTGTAACCTGCTGCAAGAGCTGATCTTCCCTTGTCAATCTTCACCATTCATTACTTCATTGTGGCAAGCGAGCGCACCACGTCACGGGAGCTTTTTTTTTTAAATGTTTGCACTGGCTGCCTCGAGAGTGACATCATCGTCATGCGCGGCGGCCGTTGATGTGATCCGACTCCTCCTCCAACTCAGTTCTGTTTCTCCGCGCCGTCGGACAGCACCTGCTCTCGAGCATCTTTTCCCACTGCGTGATTTGGGCCGACTCCTCTACTCGCACTTTTCGGCGCCATTCCGGTAAGACTGTTCCTTTTTCTCTGTCATACGGCGTCGGGTGTGTTGTTCCTACTGTGTTTTCCTTAATAGTTTCACGTGATGTCGGTTCTGGAGCTAAGCGCTTTTGAGCGGGCCGCGCCCATATCGTCGGTGCTCCTGTGGCGGCATTTCTCCGTCTCGGACCGCGCATGGCGTTTGTCTTTGTTGCCTGGGACCAACCATGACATGGATTAAATGCGACACCTGTTTCTCCATGGACCGCTGTGTCCTCCCGAGTCAGCAGCGTTCAAGCTTGGCAAGCCCGCGACCCGGGGACGGCGTCGCTCAAGGGACTCTCAGGTAAGGTCTCTAGGCCCCTTCGGGTCCCTCCCCGGCCTACTACGGTCCAGGAGGAGGGTCTCTCCTCGTTTTCTTGCCGAGGAAGGCCTTCTGCGGTGTCGGGGGCGTCGTAGTCCCTCCCAGGGCAGCGGCGCCGACACCACGCTGATCACCTCCTCGGAGGTGCAGGCTCCCCACCAATAGATTCTCGGCGCTCTTGGGCCTGGCACAGGTGGACCCTCAGCCTTGCAGGCGCTGTTTGGATCCCGACACCGTTAGCGGTGTCGGTGATCAGCAGCGCCGTTCAGCGCGTTGGATCGGCGCGTTCACGGCCAGTGATCAAGCGGCGCCGTTGGCGTACTGCTTGTAGCCTCGGCGCCCGTTCGCGGCGCCGATGGTCGTAGGCGGCGCTGTCAGCGGTGCCGCCTCGCCTCGGTGCCGCTGGCGGCCTAGAAGCTAATCTTGCCTCCTCGCGGCGGCGCGGTCGGTTTCCGGCACGGGGAGCAGTGCCGTTGTCCTTCCGGCGCTGTAAGGGGTTGGGAGTCGGACCTGGCTGCTGCCAGCGTTGGAAGCGGCGGGCGCCGCCCGTTGGTACGGGGCGTTGCGGCGCCGGAGCCTCTGGGACCCCTGGGGTGGCCAGCATTGAGGTCCTGCTGGTCTCATCTTCCTCGGAGGCGATGACTCAGGCGTGGACCATCCTGGCACCCACTCTTGAGGTCTGGGTCCCTTGTGGCTAGAGGTACCAGGCGGCGCAGGCGAGCCCTCCCTCTCCCCCTTCCGTCGTCTCCTGAGAGCTCCCTGGCTGGGGGTGGCCTGGGGTCCCAGGGGCAGGCGTGGGGCGACGGAGGGAGGCTCCCTCTCTGGAGGGCGGTGACAGCTACCCCAGGTGCTGTTGCCCCCTCAGGGAGACGGGGAATGCTGCTGTCGAGGAGGAGGCCCTCTCAGAGTCTGAGGGTTGAGGGCAGAGGTCTGGCTCTCGGTTTCTTTTGGCCACCTCGGGGTGGTGGCCAGGAGCCGTGGTGCAGAACCCGCCCCTCCCTCCGGGACTGTAGGGTGCCCTCGGGGCGTTCTACGGACTGCCCTTCTGGATCCATGCAGTCCTAGGCTGTCACAGGGAGGTTCTCCCCCTGGGCTCTTCCAGGCTCCGCTTCCCCAGAGTTCCGTCCTGCGGCCTGGTCTGTTGTCCGGGATCCCTCCAGCTAGGGCTCCGTTCCCCGGATTCCAGAGCCCTGGCAGAGAGCTGTTGCATCCTCGGAGGTGCCCCTCTCCTATCTCTCTGCCTTCACCACCCCCGCTCCCAGGCCATGTCGGTCCTACGGGTCCGTTATCCTGGGAGCAGTTCAGGGGTTCTGCGGCGGCCTTCCCCTCATATGTTAGATACATGCATGAGCGGGTCTTTCGACTCTCCCCACCGCCGCAAGAGTCCTCTGGACATTCCAGCTCCCCATCATCCTCGTCTCCCTCCTCTGAGGGAGAGGAACCCTACTCATCTTTCCTCCGATGCTGATTTCACGGAATATCAGCGTTTCCTTTCGAGGATGGTGAGGATCTTGGTTTCTATGTTCGGAGAGACAATACAGCAAGGAGACGCTAGAATTCCTTGGTGAATTCAGTGCCCAGCATTTGGTGGTACCTTCCTGGCCTATCCCCTTCCAGGAGGCGTCTATCCGGTCCTGGCAGTCCCCAGCCGCTTCTTCTCCAGCCCCGGCTGACTGTCAGCGTAGGTATTGTGCACCCTCAGAGTCTCTAGGTACCCTTCCCAACCCCTCTGGTTTGGTCTACCTAGACACTCCTTCCGGCGCGCTGCCTGGCGCCGACCGCCCACGGATCGGACTCTCTCCAGTTCGAGCCGTTGAGGCGAAGAGTGTTCTCTTCTTTCGTGCGGTTGCCTGTATTGCATCTCATCAGGCTCACCACGCTGCCTACAACCGGCATTTGTGGTCGATGATGTCCCAGCTGTTGGCATCAATGCCTGACAGAGCAAACCAGACAAGCCGTTTGCTCTCCTCCGCGGTAGGCCTGGAGCTGGCAAGACACCAAGCAAGGGCATCTTACGGCGCTAGTGAGGTGGCTTCCAGGCTTGCGGGACAGCGATCTACCATCAGGCGGATGGCATGGCTTCGCTCTCTAGGTTGTCACCCCTGGCCGGCGTGGGGTGATTCGCTCCGCCTTCCGGGGACCCGTCTTTTCTCCTCTAGAGCTAGGAGACTTTTGCAGGGCTTCCTCCGTCTCCTCGTCCTCGGGAGGCACCTCCTAGCTCTTTCCCACTTAGGCTTTCTGAATAAGCCAGGGTCTTCTCCTTCTGTTTCTCACCAACAGGAGGCTGGGGGTCTTGTTCCTCAGGGGAAGAGGAGCTTGAGTACTCACCCAGGAAGTAATGAATGGTGAAGATTGACAAGGAAGATATGAAATTACGTACCTACCGTAATTCTTGATCTTCTCTTGTATCTTCACCATTCATTACTACCCCCACCACCATCCCTCAGTGGCCTCCTCCTGTGGCTTCTCCACCTCCCGTCTCCTTCCTCTCTGCAAAAAAAAAAATAATATAAAAAAAAAAGAGGAAAATTACTCCAGTCCCCCTCCCCCAAAAAAAAAATTTTTATATCTATATCCTTAAGGGGATCCTTATTTCTCCAGAAAAATTATTTACTCTAAGATTCTTGGGCCTTTTTCCTGGAATTGCGATATGGTGATCAGGCTGCACAACTATCTCTTGCCATACCTTCAGCGGAGATACTTCTGGGGTTTTAGCCTGACTCTGGCTATACAGTTTTGATCCTGCAATTCCTGCTACCAGCTGTTAAGCCCTAGAATCTCAACCCCCTTTATTCTTGCCTTGCAGAGCAGAGGAACGGGTACGACTATTTTTTCTTTAAAAAAAAAAAAAAACTGAGGGAACTCTCTCCGACTACTATAAGGCAATCTCTAATTTAAGGTCATGCTCCTAAGCCGACAGGCTATGCTCTGTTAAAAAAAAAAAAAAAATGGAAAAACAAGGGCGAAGAAAATCCTTCTTGTATATATAGCATGCACCAAGCAGGAAAGGGATCTTGGGGTTGTCATCTCTGATGACCTCAAGGTAGGGAAACAGTGTGACAAGGCATCAGGTAAAGCAAATAGGATGCTGGGATGTATAGGCAGGGGCATCACCAGCAGGAAAAGGGAGGTCATAATTCCGTATACAAGACACTAGTGAGGCCCCACCTGGAGTACAGTGTACAGTTCTGGAGGCCATACCTACGAAGGACATAGGGTAGAGAAGGTTCAGAGGAGGGCAACAAAGATGGTGCATGGGTTGCATCACAAATCCTATGAAGACAGGTTGAAGGAACTGAACATGTACTCCCTGGAGGAGAGGAGGGAGAGAGGGGATATGATAGAGACATACAAGTATCTTACAGGGAGGAACAGGGTGCAGGAAAACACTTTTTAAGCGAAAAAGATGTTTCAGGACTAGAGGGCATGGGATGAAGTTGGAGGGAGGACGATTCAGAGGAAACATGAGAAAGAATTTCTTCACAGAACGGGTGGTGGACAAGTGGAACACCCTGCCAGAGGAAGTGGTGGGGGCTGAAACAATCACAGGATTTAAGAATGCATGGGATAGACATAAAGGAATTCTAGAGGTCAGGGGTAAGGGGAAATAGACTTCTAGGAAAACAAACTGAACTTACAAGCTCAAATGGGCAGACTAGGTGGGCCATAGGCCCTTATCTGCCGACACTGTCTATGCATCTATGTATCTATGTATTGTAATATTTTGATGATTGGTTTTTCCCTTCTAGTGTCCTCCTGGACAGTTTTACAGAGCAGCAGTGCTGACCATGACCAATCTTCAGCAGCCTAAGCCTCTGGCCTGCCTTGGCAAGTCCGGCTGAGTTCCATTTCTATACCTATAAACCACCTGAAAGGCCTAGATTTTCCATTTCTAAACCCTTGAGCAGCTCTCACATGCTGCCTGGGATTTATCCTTCCCTCCTCGGTGTCCTCCAGTTAAGGCCTTTCCTCGGCCAGGAGCCAAGTGGGGATCAAGGACCATGGCATGTTGAAGATGAGGACTATGCCCTCCTGAGTCTGTCTAGCGGTTCGGTGAACCTTCTCTTCAGCTCTATCACCGGGGATTCTTACTTCCTTGTTAATCGAGCCTTAAGTTATCAGCTAACTATGCTCGTTAGGCATTCTGGTCCCTTCAACATCCCATCTTTCTCTTCTCTTCTTCTTCTTCCTTATTATCTTCCTTCTCTCTCCTCCTAGAGTCGCCCAGGTAAGGAGGCCCTGCGGTCCCTAGGTTAGGGATACTCTTATCTCCTCTGTCCTTCCTCCATCGACTTATTCCTTTTTCAGTTCATTCTTCCTTACTTTGCTATCCCTTGGCTATCTTGCCTCGCCATTCTCTATCTCTATGCTTTCCTTTTTGCCTCTCCGGCTCACAGAACTGAGTTGGAGGAGGAGTGCGATCGCTGTTGGCCGCTACCGCGCATGACGTCACTCTCAAGGCGGTGCCGTTAGTGCAAACTTTAAAAAATAAAAAAGCTTCCGTGCGGAAAAGGCCCGCTTACACCCAGTAAGTAATGAATGGTGAAGACATAAGAGAAGATCAAGAATTACGGTAGGTACGTAATTTTCATTTCTCGAAGATCTACTGTTACGGTAAGTTCTTACGTAACTGTACTTTCCCTCCTGCTAGTTTGCAAGTACCGTAGGCCCTGGAGTCTAATCGACGGTTTTCGCCACACTTATTTGCCTTAAAACGCGTCAGAGTTTACGATTCTGATCCGAACGCTTCGGATATGGAGGACAAGTCGTCTTCCGGGTTTCGCCGGTGTCCTTGTGGACAGAAAATGTCTCGCACCGATCCCCACCTCTCGTGCGTTTATTGCCTAGGCGCCGTGCACGATACTTCGGCTTGCACCATCTGTTTGGCCTTCCATCCCACTGTCCTGGAGGACCGCAAGGCGCGCCTTAAGCTGGGGAGACGAACCGCAATCACGGTGCAATTGAAGAGGAGGGCCAGGTGGGCGGTTTCTCTGGCTCGGGATCCGCTAAGCAGCTCTAACAGATGGTGGCTTTCGAAGAGGAAGCTGCCCAAACTTCAGCCAACTGAAGTTTCTTCGTCCCGCTCAACCTGGGCTCCACGTTTACGGGGTCCTTTCAGGAGTTGTGCCAGTCTCTCCCTACCAAGGGTGAGGCGCCTTCGGGCTCGCAATGCTCCCGATCCAAGAAAAAGGATAAGGACCTCAAATCATCTTCTTCTAGCTGAAGAAGACGTGTCTGGGACCGAGAGCGGTCCGACACTCAGGAGCAGGCGGTCTCGGCTACGGTCGAGATCGCTTCCTCAGCTGCCGGCTTTTCGGACCTTTCGTCAGGCCAGGGCACCGAAGCTGAGGATACGGCAGAACCGGCCGAGATTTCTCTCGACCCGATCAAGCCGTTGTCACCGACGCCTGTCGCCAACTCTTTGGAGAGGACTCCCATTGTCTCCTTCCCCGATGAGGAGACCCGTCCTTCGGGCATCCCGATCGAGGGACAAGAGCCGGAACCTCTGTTTTCACCGAATCCGGCTTCTCCCGACTGACAGAGCTGACGCCGTCGGTCTCGATCGAGGAGTAGGACCCCGTCGGTCGAAAAACTGAGAAAGGGTCATAAACTCTCCTGGAAGAGGCGCCGCTGCCGTTCCTCATCCTCCTCGGACGAGGAGAGACTTAGATGGAAACTCCGTCAACGTTATGAGGACCTCATGTGTCAGCAACTCCTTTTGACTGGTCAAAAGCCGTCTACTCCAGCTGTACCGGCCATTACTTGGCCCCAGCCTCTTCGGCCGACACCGACTCCCTCGGTTCCGAGGACTCTGGTTCTCCCTCCGGTGGGACCGGCACACATTTCTGGTCGGCCTGTTATGGGCTCCCCACCAATTTTGGTGGAACCACCACCTAAACAACCTAAACAGCCTCAGGGAGGGGCTCCCTCTAAGGAGGATCGGACAACTATGGGCTTGCCCCATAGGTTGTCCATTACTGTTACTCCTGACCACCCTAGGCGCATCGAGGGGGACATAGGTGGGAGACCCCTGTAACCCGATTCCTCGGACTCGGATACTACTGGCCTTCACTCACATGATGAGCTGTCAGTGACAGGCCTGGAGGAAGGTCCTTCTTCCTTCCAGGGCATCCTTCAACTCATTTCTGAGTCCACGGGTATGCCTTTGCAGCCTATATAAAAGAAGGCGGAATATCCTCTCATGGATATTCTTAAGAGGGAGACAGAGGCCTTTCCAGTGGCCGAAGCCATAGTTGGCCCAGCACTGGAGCTTTGGCAGTGCTCTGCCTCTTGTCCGGCTCTGTCTGCCCGTATGGCCCGCAAATACGCGGTGCCCATGGGGTCCTTGGCGGGCTTCACTGAGCACCCCTCAGCCGAGAGCCTTGTGACTGCCTCAGTGTTTTGGCGCATGGGCAGCTATACGGATACTGACTGCCCTCCGTACAAGGAGTCCAAAAATATGGACCACTCAGCCCGGAAAGTTCATGCGGCATCATCCCTGGGCCTTCATCAGGCCAGCTCGGCAGTGATTATGGCACACTTCTCTCACGCCCTACTGGGGTCGCTTGATGAAGTCCTCCCTCATCTCCCAGCAGACATGCAGACCACGGTCAAGCAGGTCCATGACCAGGGCCGTGTTGTTGCTAAACAACAGCTCCAGACGGCCCTGGACATTGGAGATTCCTGTGCCCATTCACTAGCTGCCGCAGTGGCCACTCTCCGCAGGGTTTGGCTGAGGTTATCCTCCTTTCCAGCGGATACTCAGCACAAGCTAGCTGACGTGCCCTTCCTTGGCACCGACCTCTTCGGTCCGGGAGTGGCAGGTCATCTCCAGTGCATTGAGCCGTCTAATGCCACATTAGATGCCACCTCTGCTAAGGGTTCTTCGGGCAAGAACCAGCAGAAGCGCAAGAAGTCCTTTCGGCATTCTTCCCCTGCAGTTAGACAGTCCTCCTTCCAGGGAGGTCAACAACAACAGCAGGCTCAAGCTTGGTGCCCTAGGCCCAAGCAAGGTCCCCAACAGCCCCGCAAAAGAGGCTGAGGTGCTGGTCCAGGTGCCTCCTCCTCCTCCAAGCCTGCACAGTGATGGGTCGGGGGTGGCCTCCCCTTCACTCGTCACGTCAGCTCTGGGTCCTCCCGTGGGGGGCCAGCTCCGCCACTTTCTTTCCACCTGGTCCGGTATCACTTCGGACAGGTGGGTTCTGGAAGTGGTCGGGCAGGGACTGCCTCTAGAGTTCGAGCAGTAACCCCCCCAGCTGGGCCCGTGCCCCACGGGAGGAAAGGATCTGTCAGTGCTCAGTCGGTCCTGCGGGACGACATTGCTCAGCTCCTCCACAAGGAGGCAGGAGCTCCAGTGCTGGATCCTCCTACAGACCCAGGCTTCGTGTCCAGGTATTTCCTGGCGCCTAAGCGGACGGGGGTTGGCGCCCCATCCTAGATCTCCACGACCTGAATCAATAGCTCAGGTCTCGCACCTTCCGGATGGTAACTCTGTCCCAGATCATACCATACATGTGGTTCTGTTCACTGGATCTTCTGGACACGTTCTACCACGTCCCAATCCGTCCGTCCCACCAGCGGTTCCTCCACTTCAGGGTCGAAGGGACCCTGTATGAGTTCAGAGCCATGCCGTTCGGCCTGTCATCGGCCCCATGGGTCTTCACCAAATGCATTGCAGTGGTGGCAGCCCATCTACGGCGTCAAAGGGTTCGTATTTACCCCTATCTAGATGTTTGGCTCCTTGCGGGTTCCTCCCTACAGGAGTTGGAGAGGTCCAGGGACCTGATCCTCCGAACCTGTTCCCACCTGGTCCTCCTAATCAACGAGGCCAAGTCAGAACTCGTGCCCTCTCAGGTGATGGGCTTTATCGGGGCAGAGTTTGACTCTCGCCAAGCCAGAGCTCGGCTCCTGGCAGACAGGGCGGAGGTTCTTTCCTCCTTTGCCCAATCATTTCTGGTTGGGCACTTGCACCCTGCCTGGGACTTCCTGAGTCTTCTGGGTTACATGGCGGCTTGCACCTCAGTGGTCCGTTGGGCCAGATCCCACATGCGCCCCCTTCAGTGGGAATTGGCCGCTTGGTGGTCTCAGCATCAGGGTCTTTTCGACCAGCTGGTCACTGTCACCCAGAGGATGTGGGACGCTCTCCAATGGTGGACCGTCCCGAGTCATTTGCGGGAAGGGATCCCGTTTGTCGGCCCCGAGCTGACAGTCGTCCTTACGACCGATGCGCCTCTCATGGGCTGGGGAGCCCACATGGGGGACCACAAAGCACATGGGTTCTGGACCCCCGAGGTGTCCCGATGCCAAATCAACCTGTTGGAGCTCAGAGCAGTCAGATTGGCACTGTAAGCTTTCACTCCTCAGCTCCGGGGTCAAGTGGTTAAAGTCCAGACGGACAATACCACGACCATGTACTACCTCAACAAACAGGGCGGCACGCACTCCCGTCTGCTCTGCAGGGAGGCGCTCCAGATCTGGACCTTCGTCAGCCGGCTGGAGGCGGATCTCCTGGCCATCCATGTGGCAGGAGTCTCGAACCAACTGGCGGATGCTCTCAGCCGCATAGGCCAGACATCCGACGAGTGGTCTCTCCATCCAGAGGTAGCTTACAGTCTGTTCTCCCGTTGGGGCAAACCATTGGTGGACCTGTTTGCCTCAGGAGAACATAGCTTCTTGACTGAGCACCATGACCCCCCTCAGCAGGGCTCACTGCAGGGGGATGCCTTCTCGAGGCCGTGGACCCCAGGCCTTCCCTCCATTTCCCCTTGATCCACAAGGCATTACTCAAGGTGAGGAGGGACAAGGCAAAGGTGATCCTGGTAGCCCCAGATTGGCCACGCCAGTTCTGGTATCCAGATCTCCTCAGCCTGAGCTGCAGGGCCCCGGAGCGGCTTTGTACACGCCACGGACCTGATATCATTGAACCAGGGGAAGGTATTCCACTCAGACCTTCAATCCTTGCACCTCACAACCTGGTTCCTGAGCAGCTAGAGTTCCAAGCTCTGGGTCTTTCAAGGATGTCTACACCATCGTGGAAGCATCGCGAAAGGAATCGACCAGAAATGTTATGCCTTCAAATGAAAAGGTTTTCCATTTGGTGTCGAGAAAACCTGGACCCCTTATCCTGCTCTGTGGCTAACATTCTAGACTACCTTTGGTCCCTCTCCAAAGGGGTCGGTCATCGACCCTTAGAGTGCACCTGGCAGCCATCTCTGCTTACCAGGCGCGGGCTGGTCAGCTGACATTGGCACAGGAGACAGTGGTCAGGCGCTTTTCCAAAGGCCTGGATCACATATCCCCTCCGGTGCGTGAACCTCCACCTCCGTGAGATCTCTTGCTGGTTTTGACAAAGCTCATGGGCAAGCCATTTGAACCCATGCACAAGTGTGAGCTGTCAGACTTGTCGTGGAAGACTGCCTTCCTGGTAGCTATCACGTCAGCCAGAAGGACAGGGGAGCTCCAGGTGCTTTCGGTGGACTCCCCTTATCTGGTCTTTCACAGGGACAAAGTTCTGCGCCCCCACTCGAAATTCCTTCCGAAGGTGGTGTCAGAGTTTCACCTTAACCAGGTGTTGACCCTGCGGTATATTACCTAATTACACCTCCGGACACCAGTACAGGCTCCATACTCTGGACCTCAGGGTGCTCTCTCCTATTATAAGAGAGAGGGGCGGCAGAAATGGAAGAGAGGTTAGCAGCTGTTTGTCACCTCGCTGAAGCAGCTTCAGCAGGACCTGCAGCCAAGCAGACTATTGCAAGATGGATCACATCATGCATAGGTCTGTGTTATGAGTTGGCAGGCAAGGAGCCTCCCAGTGGGTTAAGGGCTCATTCTACCTGCCATACTGCTGCATCGGTGGCTGCTTCCAGGGACATCCCTATCCAGGAAATCTGTCGGGCTGCTACCTGGAAGTCGGCAAACACCTTCATTACCCACTACCACATCGACCTTGAGTCACGCCGAGATGCTGGTTTTGGG
Organism: Neoceratodus forsteri; assembly: GCA_016271365.2. NCBI lineage: Eukaryota > Metazoa > Chordata > Ceratodontiformes > Ceratodontidae > Neoceratodus > Neoceratodus forsteri. The sequence goes on along the minus strand of CM028138.1, from coordinate 392,703,305 downwards.
GCCTCGGTTCTCCAATGTCTTTTTCCTAAGTAGGGGGTGTGCGCCTTGCCTCCCTTCTCCCAGAGAACTGCTAGGAGTCTGCCAGACAGTGTGGATGAACAACATATCCACGCTCCTAGAGAAACAGGTTCTAGGGACATGGATATGTTGTTCATCCACACTTATTGGCAGGTTCCTTGCCGCTTTAAATCTTGCCGGAAGGTCTTCAAGCTGGCTCCTCCCACCCACCTGGGTGGTAAAACTCTCGGCTCCGCCCCATGACGCCAGATCTTCCTTACCGCTTGGAAGCTCAGGTTCCCTCCTTAACGCGTTGCGCTTAAAACTGGTTCCTAATTCTTCTAAAAGTTCGAAATTGAAAAGTTTTTGCAAAAAGACTTCGGTCTTCTTCTCCTCGTGGCTGCGATGGACAAATCGACTCCCGGATTTCGGAGGTGCCCTTGCGGGCAGAAGATGTCTAGGATGGATCCGCGCTCCACGTCGTCTACTGCCTGGGCCTTCAGCCGACCGCAGGCCTGCACGACTTATGCGCTTCCTTCGGCCTATATCCTTGAGGCCGTGCTGCCCGATTGCAACTAGGCGCCCGAAAAAGAATTCACCGATGAAATCTAAAGAGGCCCGATTGGCGGTGTCGCGGTGGCGGCTCGGCGGATCAGCGAGCAGATGATCGCCCTCGAGAGAGGAGGCGGTGCGGGCCGCTTCTACCTCGGCTGCGGCATTTGTCCGCTCTCTCGATGCCTCTTGCTCGGCTTCTTTTAAGGAGCTTTGATCTGACCCTCTCGACCAAGGTGGGGTCCAGCTTCTCGGGGACCTTCTTCCGGGTCCAAAAGGCAAAGTAAGTCTCTCCGTCAAGCGGCTCTTGGGAGGCGGGAAAGATCCCCCTCCCTTGTCGACAGTCGACTTGGTCAAACCCCTCAGCTCGGCCACTGTTCACGGTGTCCCGTCAGGCCAGTTGGCGAGACTCCATCGGCAGCGGTGAGATTTTCTCGACCCGTTGGACAGAGTTGTCGGCTGGAAGCTGAGAATCCTCTCTCGGTTCCCCGGTGGGAGTTGAGGGATCCGTCCATTTCGTCTGTGCCTCGGTTCGGAGCCTTCGGTGGGATCATCCGGGCGAAGTGCCGATTCGACACTTCTCCTCGCCTTCCTCGGCCTAGTCGAGACTCTCGGTCTCGGACATCCTCGCGGTCCAACCGATCCCGCCGTCATAGGCGGTCTCGGCCGCTCTTCCTCTTCCTTGGACGAGGGGAGGCTTCGGCGCAAGTTGGGTCGGAGAGTGCGAGGAACTTATGTGGCAACAACTCCTTTGACCGAGAATAACGGCCATGTCGTCTTCCTGGCCATTAAGTGGTTGTCACGGAGCAGCCCAAACAACCCTCGTTGTAGTCAAGGAGCCTGTTCTCAGGCGGTTGTTGACCAATTCCAGCTGCCCACGATTCTGGTGGAACCTCCGCCTCCACAGCCATTAGTTGGGGCTCCGACCAAAAATTCTCGGTCGGCTTTGGGTTTCCCCATAGGCTGTCGGTCACCCTCACTCCCGATAAACCTCGGCGGGTGGAGGGTGGCTCAGGGCAGAAAGCAGCTCTTTGAGGACTCTTCTAGGTCCGATGATGGTTCCTCCCTCTTCTCCAAGCGCATAGACTTGGAGTCCTCGGGAGGACAGTCAATGGACGATAGCCCTTCGTCCTTCTTAGGGTTGCTTCGACTCATCTCGGAGTCCACCGGGATGAAGCTCGAACCCGTTTCTAAACGGGCCAGGTATCCCCTCACGGAGATTCTGGACCGAGGGGATTCTCCTACGGAGGCCTTTCCGGTGGCCGAAGCCATAGTGGGTCCGGCCTTGGAACTTCGGCAGCGTCCTGCTTCCTGCCCTGCGCCTTCGGCCAGGTTGGCCAGGAAGTATCAACGAATTCTGGTTCCCTGTCAGGTTTCGGAACAGCCCTCGGCCGAGGGTTGGTTACCGACAGCGTTTTCAGCGTGCGAGAACGCTAGGGATGTCGGACAAACCTCCGACAAGGAATCCAAGAAATTGGATTATGCGGGCGAAAAGTCTATGCTGCGTCCTCTCGACATACGTCAGGCCAGTTTGGCCGATCCTCAGGCACATTTTCTCATGCCCTGTTGGGCTCCTGGATGAGGTTGTCCTCATCTTCCCGCAATCTGCAGACTACCGTCAGGCAGGTGCGGGACTAGGGCAGTGGCTAAACAGCAGCTCCAGACTGCGTTAGACATCGAGGGACTCATGTGCCAGGTCTGTGGAGGCGCAGTGGCCATGCGTGGTCGGGCTTGGCTGAGGATATCCACTTTGCTTGGTTACCAGCACAAGTTGGCGGATGTTCCCCTTTTGGGGACTGACCTCTTCGGCCCTGGGGTGGAAGGTCACCTGCAGAGGATCGAGGTCCAATACTACCTTGGACTCGGGTCTGCTTCCGCTCAAGAAGGACAAAGGCCACTGAGCCACAGCCTAGCCCTTTCATCCTTCTGCGCCCGCAGCCCGTGAGCCCAACAGCGTCGGGGCCAGCAGGCTCCGACCTTGGTGTCCCAAGCCAAGCCGTCGGCTTCCTCCAACAGGAAGCAGGGAGGTGAAAGGCCCAGAGGGTTCCTCGGCGGTCCTCTCCCAACCTGCTCGATGGCGGGCTGAGGGGTGCGCCCCATCCCTGTCACCTCACCCCTAGTTCCCCGTGGGGGCAGGCTCAGAACACTTAGTTTCCGCCTGGTCCGCTGTTACCACGGACAGGTGGTGGAAAAAGACTACCTCTGGAATTCGAGCAGGCCCCGCCCTTCAGAGCCGTCGCACCTCGGGGGGGCCTTGGGGTCCGCAGCCTCACTGGCGGCTCGCTGAGCCGACATCGCTCTCCTCCTCCAAAAGGAGGTGATCACGGAGGTGGAGGACCCCCCTTCAGACCCGGGGTTTGTGTCCAGGTATTTCCTGGTTCCGAAACGGACGGGGGGCTGGCTCCCCATTTTTGACCTACATGACCTGAACAAGTTCCTAAGGTCTCGAACCTTCAGAATGGTCACTCTGGCGCAGATAATACCATCTCTGGAACACGGCGTGTGGTTCTGCTCTCTGGACCTACAGGACGCGTTCTTTCACGTCCCTATCCGTCCGTCACGCCGGAGATTCCTCCACTTTGAGCATAGGGATCCTCTTTGAGTTCGAGCCATGCCCTTGGTATCTCCAGCTCCAGGGTCTTCACCAAATGCATGGCAGTGGTGACAGCATTCCTCTTGGCCCGAGGTTCGGTGTACCCTTACCTGGGCGATTGGCTGATAGCGCGCCTCCAGGCAGGGAGGTGGGCGGTCCAGAGATCTGGCCCTCCACGTTTGCTCTCGAGTTGGCCTTCTCATCACGCGAGGCCAAGTCGGACTCGAGCCAAAGCAGGTGATCCTGTTCATGAGGCGAAGCTGACTCTCTTGAGCAAACCTGACTCCGGCCCGGACAGGGCCGGGTTCTTACCTCCTTTGCCCAATCATTTCTGGTTGGGCAATGGCACCCTGCCGGGACTTCCTGCGCCTTCTGGGTCTCATGGCGGCCTGTATCAGCGTGGTCCGTTGGGCCGCTGGCATCATCGCCCCCTTCAGTAGGGGACTGGCCAGCCAGTGGTCACCGCGCTCGATCCTTTGGACCAGCTAGTATAGTGACCCAGGAGATGTGGAGCTCTCCAGTGGTGGACCATTCCATTCCATTTGCAGGAGGGCATCCCGTTTGTCCGCCCAGCGGTCTCTCTATCAACGATGCCTCTCTGATGGGTTGGGGTGCCCATCTGGGGAACACCGAGTGCGGCCTCTGGTCCCCAGAGGAGTCGATGCCACATCAACCTGCTGGAGCTCCGGCGGTCCGCCTAGCTCTCACCGCCTTTGCTCCGTTTCTCCGGGGTCAGTGTTCGAGTCAGGCAGACGATACCGCGACCATGTACTACCTGAACCGCCCGGGGTAGGGCCGCGCTCCATGCTTCTATGCAAGGCTCTCCACATTTGGTCACTCAGTCGCGGCCTGGGCGGATCTCCTAGCCATTCATGTGGCAGGAGCCTCCAACACCCTGTGCCAATGCCTGGGCAGATGGGGGCTGCATCTCACAATGGTCTCTCCTGCGAGGTAGTACAGATGTTCTCCACTGGGGCACACCTCAGGTGGACCTGTTTGCCTCCAGGGAGACGCCAGCAGCTGAGCTGTTTCATGCCCGCCCCCTCAGCAGGGCTCGCTGCAGGGGATGCCTTCTCGAGGCTGTGGACCCCGGCCTCTTCTCGCCTTTCCCATTTCCTTGATTCACAAGGTGCTTCTCAAAGCAAGGAGGACAAGGCGCAGATGATCCTGATAGCCCCAGACTGGCCCGCCAGTTCTGGTACCAGATCTCTCAGCCTCAGCTCCAGGCTCCCGAGGCAGCCTCCAGCTCGCTCGACCTGCTTTCAGTCAATCAGGGAAGGTGTTCCATCTGGACCTTCAATCCCTACACCCTGACAGCCTGGTTCCTGATGGCTAGAGTTCCAGGCCTAGCTCTTTCCGACGAGGTCCTCAATGTTGTTGAGGCGTCCTGTAAGGAGTCGACCAGAAAATGCTTAAGCCTTCAAATGGAAGGTTCTCCATTTGGTTGTCAGAGACAGGGCTTGGACCCTTCCTCCTGTTCTGTGGCAAGCATTTTGGACTATTTTGGTCCCTTTCTAGTCAAGGGCTTAGGTGCAGCTGACCTAAGGCAGTGTGCACCTGGCAGCCATCTTCTCGCCATCGAGCCGGGCTGGGAAGCAGTCGGTGGTGCATGAGAAAAGGTGGTCGGGCTTTTTCAAGGCCTTGATCACATTTCCCTCTGGTGCGAGAACCTCCTCCCCGTGGGATTTACTGCTGGCACTGGCAAAGCTCATGGGCAAGCCATTGAACCAATGCACAGGTGTGATCTCTCTCACCTGTCGTGGAAGAACCGCCTTCTTGGTGGCTGTCCGTCAGCCAGAAGGATGGGGAGAGCTCAGGGCGCTTTGCGTGAGGAGTCTCACTACCTGGTCTTCCCACGGGTTAAGGTTGTCCTCTTCCACCGAAATTCCTTCGAAGGTGGTGTGGGTTTCACCTTAACAGGTGCTGACTCTGCCGGTGTTCTACCCCAATCACACCTCGGAGGCGAATAGGCTCCATACTCTGGACCCTAGAAGGGCACTCGCTTATTATAAAGGCGCACGGCTGAAATTCGGGAGAGGTTACGCCAGCTGTGTTTGTCACCTATGCTGAAGCCACAGCAGACAGACTACAGCCAAGCCCAGACTGATGAGGCAGGTGGGTCACCTCCTGCATAGATCGCTGCTATAAGTTGGTGGGCATGAAGCCTCCAGGAGATAAGAGCTCATTCTACCCGTCATACTGCTGCATCGGTGGCTGCTTCCAGGGCGTCCCTGTCCAGGAAATCTACAGGCTGCTACCTGGAAGTCAGCACACACCTTTATTACCCATTACCATCGACCTTGAGTCACGCCGGGATGCTGGTTTGGGCCTCGGTTCTCAGTCCTTATTTCCCAAGTAAGTATGGGGTGTGCGCCTTGCCTCCCTCCTCCCGGAGAACTGCTTTAGGAGTGCTGCCAATAAGTGTGGATGAACAACGTATCCATGTCCCTAAATACAGGTTACTCACCTGTAACAGGAGTTCTAGGAATAGTATATGTTATTCATCCACACGCCCCACCCGACCTCCCGGCCGGCGCGCACAACCTGAGCTTCAAGCGGCCAGATCTGGCATCATGGGCGGGCCGAGGTTTTACCACCGGGTGGGTGGAAGGAGCCAACTTGAAGACCTTCTGGCAAGATTTAAGCGGCAAGGAACCTGCCAATAGTGTGGATGAACAACATATACCATTCCTAGAACTCCTGTTACAGGTGAGTAACCTGTATTTACTCACCTGTAACAATAGTTGCAAAGTGGTATATGTTGTTCATCCTACCGACCCCTCCCGGCTTAAGGTGCACAACCTTACTTCCAGTGGGCTAGATCTGGCGTCATGGGGCGGAGCCGAGAGTTTTACCACACGGGTGGGTGGGAGGAGCCAGCTTGAAGACTTCCAGCAAGATTTAAAAGGGAAAGGGACAATGCCAGACAGTGTGGATGAACAACATATACCACTCCTAGAACTACTGTTACAGGTGAGTAACCTGTTTATCTTACTTCGAGAAACAGCTCTTGCAGCAGGTTACACCATTAGGACTGAAGCCGGCATACGCCAGGACCTCACGGACATTTTCTAGCTAGCAGTATCCAGCGAGACCCGCCCAACGTCAGGCATCATATAAAGGGGTGGTCCCCAGAACCTCAGTTCTAGGGACATGGATATGTTGTTCATCCACACTGTCTGGCGGGTATCCTTGCCTCTTTAAATCTTGCGGAAGGTCTTCAAGCTGGCTCCTCCCACCCACCAGTGTAAAACTCTCGGCTCCGCCCATGGCGCCAGATCTTCCTTACCGCTTGAGCTCAGGTTCCCTCCTTAACGCTCTGCATATAAGACTGGTTCCTAATTCTTGATTTTTAATTTAAAAAGTTTTGCTTAAAAGACTTCGTCTTCTCTCCCTGCTGACTGCGATGGACCATCGACTCGGTTTCCGGAGATGCCTTTCGGGCAGAAGATGTCTCCGGACGGATCCGCACTCACGTCGTCCACTCTCTGGGCCTGGAGCCGCGACCCGCGGGCCTCGACCTGTGCTCTTCCTTTTCGACCTCGTCGTCGAAGACCATTGCCGCCGTTTACAACTGGGGCATCCCGAAGCGTTTTCCTCAGTGAAGTCAAAGAGGCCGGTCAGCCGTTTTCTGCTGCGGCGAGCTCCAGCTCAACAGATGATCGCCCTCGAGAGAGGAGGTGGCAGGCGCGTCTACCTCGGCTGCGGCATTTGTCCCGCCTCTCTCGGTGCCTCTTATTCAGCTTCTTTAAGGAGCTTTGTCAGCCCTCTCTACTAAAGGCGAGGACAACTCTGCTGGACCGTTTTCTCGGTCCAAAAGAGACAAGGTAAGTCCCACCGTCACGGCTCTTGGGAGGCGGGAAAGATCCCTCCTCCCGAGTTGTTGGCGTCGACTTCTGTCGGCCGCTCCAGCTTCAGCCACTGGTCTCACGGTGTCCCGTCAGGCCAGTTGGCCGAACTCCGTCGAGCGGTCGAGATTTTCTCGACCCGTTGGATAGGTTGTCGGCTGGAAAGCGAGAATCCCTCTCTCGGTTCCCCGGTGGGAGTTGAGGACCCCGTTGGCTTGTCTGTGCCTCCGGTTCCGAGCCTCGGTTGAACCCTCGAACCGAGGGAGTCCCACCACCTCCCGCACGTCCTCGGGAAGCCGAGTCTCGGTCTTGGACTTCTCCGTGGTCCAGCCGATCCGCCGTCTAGGCAGTCTCGGTCTTGGCACGCGGCAAAGTCGGCGCCCGCTCGTCCTCTTCCTCCTCTTGGACGAGGGAGGCTTCGACGTAAATTCGTCGGCGATATGAGAGACCTCGTGGCAACAGCTCCTTCTGACCGGGAACAAGCCGGCGCGTGATCCCCTGGCCATTAAGTGGCTGTCACGGGCGGCGAAACAACCCCTCGTTTATCCGAGGGCCTGTTCCCAGGCGGTTGTTAAGCCAAAACCAGCTGCCCCACCGATTCTGGTGGAACCTCCACCTCCACAGCGTTATTTGGGGCTCCGACCAAAATTCTCGGTCGGCTCGAGGACTGCCATAGGCTGTCCTGTCACCCTCACTCGATCGACCTCGGCAGGTGGAGGTGGCTCAGGCCCAAGGCAGCTCTTTGAGGACTCTTCCGAGTCGAAGGCGTTCCTCCCTTTTCTCCAAGCGAATGGACTTGGAGTCCTCAGGAGGACAGTCGGTGGATGATAGCCCTTCGTCCTTCCTGGGATTGCTTCGGCTCATCTCGGAGTCCATCGGGCTGAAGCTCGAACCCGTTTCTAAGCGGGCCAGGTATCCCCTCTCGGAGATTCTGGACCGAGGGGATTCCCTTACGGAGGCCTTTCCGATGGCCGAGGCCATAGTGGGCCCGGCCTTGGAGCTCTGGCAGCGCCTGCTTCCTGCCCTCGCCTCGGCCAGGATGGCCAGGAAGTATCACGGTCCCTGGTTCCTTGTCCTGTTTTTGGAACACCCCTCGGCGGGGTTAGTTACCGATAAGCGTTTTCCGGTGCGAGGCGCTGGGATGTGGACAAACCTCCGACAAGGTCAAGAATTGGACTATGCCAGGCGAAAAGTCTCAGCTACGTCCTCCTCGGCCTTCGCCAGGCCAGTTCGGCCATCCTCATGGCACATTTCTCTCACGCCCTATTGGGCTCCCTGGACGAGGTCGTCTCTCATCTTCACGCGGATCTGCAGACCACGGTTAGGCAGGTGCGGGACCAGGGCAGTGGCCAAACAGCAGCTTCAGACTGCTTTGGACATTGGGGACTCATGTGCCAGGTCTGTGAAGGTCGCAGTGGCTATGCGTCGTCGGGCTTGGCTGAGGATATCCACCTTCACTTCGGATACCCAGCACAAGTTGGCGGATGTCCCCTTCTTGGGGACCGACCTCTTCGGCCCTGGGGTGGAAGGTCACCTGCAGAGGATCGAGAAGTCCAATGCTACCTTGGACTCGGTCTCATCCGCTCAGAAGGACAAAGGCCGCAAACCACAGCCTAAGCCCTTTTGTCCCTCTGCACGTCCGGCCCAGCAACATCAGGGCCAGCAGGTACGAGCTTGGTATCCCAAGCCCAAGCCGTCGGCTTCCTCCAACAGGAAGCAGGGAGGTAAAGGCCCAGGAGGTCCCTCGGCCGGTCTCTCCTCCAAGCCTGCCCAGTGATGGGTTGAGGGGTGTCGCCCCCAACCCCGTCACCTTACCCCAGGTTCCCCCCGTGGGGGGCGGCTCCGTCACTTCCTTTCCGCCTGGTCCGTTATTACCACGGACAGGTGGGTGTTGGAGGTGGTGGGAAAAGGCCTGCCCTTGGAATTCAAGCAGGCCCCGCCCTTCAGAGCCGTCGCACCTCGGGGGGCATCGGGATCCGCAGCCTCACTGTCGGCTCGCCGAGCCGACATTGCTCTCCTCCTCCAAAGGAGGTGATCAGGAGGTGGCGGACCCTCCCTCGACCGGGGTTTGTGTCCAGGTACTTCCTGGTTCCGAAACAGACGGGGGGCTGGCGCCCCATTCTCGACCTACACGACCTAAACAAGTTCCTAAGGTCTCGAACCTTCAGGATGGTCACTCTGGCTCAGATAATGCCATCCCTGGAACCCGGCTTGTGGTTCTGCTCTCTGGACCTGGGGCAGCGTTCTTTCACATCCCTATCCGTCCGTCACATCAAAGGTTCCTTCGCTTTCGAGCGGAGGGATCCCTTTTCGAGTTCCGAGCCATGCCCTTCGACCTGTCTCCAGCTCCCAGGGTCTTCACCAAATGCATAGCAGTGGTGACAGCTTTTCTGCGCGCCCGAGGGGTCCAGGTGTACCCTTACCTGGACGATTGGCTGATAACAGCCCCTTCCAGACAGGAGGTGGAGCGATTCAGAGATCTGGCCCTCCAGGTTTGCTCTCAAATCGGCCTTCTCATCAACGAGGCCAAGTCGGAACTCGAGCCGAAGCAGGTGATTCTTTTCATCGGGGCAGAGCTCAACTCTCTTCGAGCCAGAGCACGGCTCCCGGTGGACAGGGCCGAGGTTCTTTCCTCCTTTGCCCAATCATTTCTGGTTGGGCAATCGCGCCTTGCCCGGGACTTCCTGCGTCTCCTGGGTCTCATTGCGGCCTGCACCAGTGTGGTCCGTTGGGCACGCTGGCACATGCGCCCTCTTCAGTGGGGACTGGCCAGCCAGTGGTCACAACGCTGCGATCCATTGGACCAGCTAGTGACGGTGACCCAGGAGATGTGGAACGCTCTCCGGTGGTGGACCGTTCCAGTTCATCTGCAGGAGGGCATCCCGTTTGTCCGCCCGAGCCGACGGTCTCTCTATCGACCGATGCCTCTCTGATGGGTTGGGGTGCCCATCTGGGGGAACACCGGGCTCATGGCCTCTGGTCCCCGTGGGAGTCCCGATGCCACATCAACCTGCTGGAGCTCCGAGCAGTCTGCTTAGCTCTCACCGCCTTTGCTCCGTTTCTCCGGGGTCAAGTGGTCCAAGTCCAAACAGACAATACCACGACCATGTACTATCTAAACCGCCAGGGCGGGACGCGCTCCATGCTTCTATGCAAGGAAGCTCTCCGCATTTGGTCACTCGTGCGCAGCCTGGAGGCGGATCTCCTTGCCATTCATGTGGCAGGAGCCTCCAACACCCTGGCCAATGCCCTAAGCCGAATAGGGGCTGCATCCCACGAGTGGTCTCTCCTGCCGGAGGTAGTACAAGATCTGTTCTCCCATTGGGGCACACCTCAGGTGGACCTGTTTGCCTCCAGGGAGAACGCGAAGCTGAAGCTGTTCCATGCCCGCCCCCCTCAGCAGGGCTCGCTGCAGGGGGATGCCTTCTCGAGGCCGTGGACCCCGGGCCTCTTCTACGCCTTTCCCCCATTTCCCTTGAAACACAAGGTGCTTCTCAAAGCAAGGAGGGACAAGGCGCAGGTGATTCTGATAGCCCCAGACTGGCCCCGCCAATTCTGGTACCCAGATCTCCTCAGCCTGAGCTCCAGGCTCCCGAGGCAGCTTCCAGCTCACCCGGACCTGCTCTCAGTCAATCAGGGGAAGGTGTTCCATCCGGACCTTCAATCCCTGCACCTGACGTCCTGGTTCCTGAGCGGCTAGAGTTCCAGGCCTTGGGTCTTTCTGACGAGGTCCTCAATGTAGTTGAGGCGTCCCATAAGGAGTCGACCAGGAAATGCTATGCCTTCAGATGGAAGAGGTTTTCCATTTGGTGTCAGGGCAAGGGCTTGGACCCTTCCTCCTGTTCCTTGGCAAGCATCTTGGACTATTTATGGTCCCTTTCTCAGCAAGGGCTTAGGTCGACGACCCTAAGGGTGCACCTGGCAGCCATCTCTGCTTACCGGGCGCGGGCTGGGGAGCAGTCGGTGGCGCAGGAGAAGGTGGTCTGGCGCTTTTTCAAAGGCCTTGATCACATTTCCCTTCCGGTGTGAGAACCTCCACCTCCGTGGGATCTACTGCTGGTACTGGCAAAGCTGATAGGCAAGCCATTCGAACCAATGCACAGGTGTGAACTCTCTCACCTGTCGTGGAAGACCGCCTTCTTGGTGGCTGTCACGTCAGCCGGAAGGATGGGAGAGCTCCAGGTGCTCTGCATCGAGTCTCCTTACCTGGTCTTCCACAGGGACAATGTTGTCCTGGGCCCCCACCCGAAATTCCTTCCGAAGGTGGTGTTAGAGTTTCACCTTAACCAGGTGTTGACTCTGCCGGTGTTCTACCCCAATCACACCTCGGAGGCCGAATACAGGCTCCATACTTTGGACCCTAGAAGGGCGCTGGCTTATTATATGGAGCACACGGCTGAAATTCGGGGAGAGGTTCGCCAGCTGTTTGTCACCTACGCTGAAGCCGCACCTGGCAGACCTGCAGCCAAGCGGACGATAAGCAGGTGGGTCACCTCCTGCATAGATCTCTGCTGTAAGTTGGCAGGCATAGAGCCTCCCAGAGGGATAAGAGCTCATTCTACCCGCCATACTGCTGCATCGGTGGCTGCTTCCAGGGCGTCCCTATCCAGGATATCTGCAGGGCTGCTACCTGAAGTCAGCACACCTTCATCACCCATTACCACATCGACCTTGAGTCACGCGGGATGCTGGTTTGGGGCCTCGGTTCTCCAGTCTTTATTCCCTAAGTAGGGGGTGTGCGCCTTGACTCCCTCCTCCCGGAGAACTGCTAGGAGTCTGCCAGACAGTGTGGATGAACAACATATCCATGTCCCTAGAAATACAGGTTACTCACCTGTAACAGGAGTTCTAGGAATGGTATATGTTGTTCATCCACCGCGACCACCGACCTCCCGGCTCGACGCACAACCTGAGCTTCCAGCGGGCCAGATCTGGCGTCATGGGGCGGAGCCGAGGGTTTTACCACCCGGGTGGGTGGGAGGAGCCAGCTTGAAGACCTTCCGGCAAGATTTAAAGCGGCAAGGATACCTGCCAGACAGTGTGGATGAACAACATATACCATTCCTAGAACTCCTGTTACAGGTGAGTAACCTGTATTTCGTTTCCCACCGTCGACTCGCCAGCATCGGCCTCACGGACGCCTCATTAGCGAACAACGACTCAAACTCCTTCAGCAAACTTTTTCTTTGCTAAATGTCGGCATCTCTTATTCCTTCCACGGAAGGACACTCCTCTAAGTGTGCCTGCGGCAAACAGATCACTTTCAAGGATCTCCACACAGCCCGTCTGTGGTGCCTAGGCCCAGAGCACGACACCAAGGCCTGCTCTATTTGCCAGCAATTTAACAGCCGCACCAGGTTCTGCCGTCATAAGGTACTCCAGGGGTTCCTATTGGAAGAAAAATTAAAAACCATGGAAAAAGACCCTGCCTCCAGAGGTGAGTTAGCCTCCAAGTCCCATAAACACTGGGAGAAGGCCAGGTCCAGATCCCTGAACCGGGCCTCGGACTCGCGCACCAGCACTTGCTCGACGCGCTCAGACTGCTCTCCCTCCAGGGCTCACTCTCAGCCTCCACCGGTTAAGGTCGGATCCTCGGGCGGTCCTTCGGCTTCTCTCCATCCGCTGAAGATCTCCAGGACTTCGGATCCATCTCATTCGCCCTCCCGGGCCTCAGGGAAGTCTTCCGACCGTCATCGGTCTAAGTCCTCCTCGAAGTCAGTTACTGCTACTTTGGATAGATGCCAGGCACCCGACGCCAGATCAGTCTCTCAGCCTCCAAGGGGACCCGATCCCCCTCCCAGGATGACCACAGACCTGACGTCCCTCAAGCGGACGTCGGGGCCTAAGCAGGCTGACGATCCATCACCGTCCAAACGCCCGACAGACCAGACGTCCTTCAAGTACCCGACGTCGGTCAAGCGACCCTCGGAGCCGACGACCTCCCTCCCGTCACCAGTCGATACCGGTCACCGGGATTAATCGGAGGAGAATTTGACGTTGCCTGACGACCGGGCAGGTGACGTGGAAGATGCCGAGCTTCCTTGGGAGCCTTCGCCTGAACTGCCAACGCCCAACACCGGTGACTGGCCAACCCCAACGCCTGGCCTGTCGTCCGGCATGAACCTACAGGAAGTTAAAGATCTCTTCACCTTTTGGTGGGACACTATCAAGAAGCATGTGGTCCCAGTAAAGCCTCCTTCTCCCCAGGGTCCAGACGGCAGGCCCCCGACCCCCAAGGAGCCTACACCACCTCCTAGGGGTAGATCCAGAGAAAGGAGAAGGCCCCCTTCACGGTCTCCCTCAGGGTCCCTCAGCCCCAAGCAACCCAGAGGAAGAAGGTCCACTCCTCTGGAGGACGACGCAAGACTGGACTCATCTGATACTTCCAGGTCTCCTTCTGCCGTCAGTCTCCCATCACCAGACCCATGAGACCTCCCCAGGTCACCTCCGGATGATCCCTCCTTTGCTGAATTCATGTGGCACATCCAGGAGAATGTGGGATGGGAGACAGAAGATCTAGACCCCGAACGACAACTCCTAGCCAGATATCTTCAGCAGAAAGACCCCAAACCTGTGGTGGTGCCACCCTTGGTGGATACATTTTTGGACATCACTAAGGCCGCGTGGAAATGTCCGCATTCCACCTGTACAGGGCTCCTTTGGAGGACCCATACTTGGTGCAACAACCCCTGGCTGATTCACTGGTCATCACGGCCTCACACAACCAGTCTCAACTGCCGCAGCATCTGAGCACCCAGCCACCAGACCAGGAATCCAAGCAATTGGATTCACTGGGGAGATGCATGTATGCGGCTGCTACATGCTCCTTCAGGTCTCTGAACTACCTAACACACATGGTTCAGTTTCAGAACGTCCTATGGGAACAGGGCCAGGACCTGGTCAAAGCCCTTCCAGATGGCGAGCAGGAGGAGGAACTTTTAAACCTTCTTCACACAGGGTCGGACGTGGGGACCCAAGTTTTGAGAGACATCTATGACTCTGCGGCCAGGGGAGCATCTGTCTCCGGAGACACTCATGGCTACGCGTCTCCAGATTTACTCCAGACGTCCAGAAAAATATCCTGGATGCAGCCTACAACGGAGATGTCCTGTTTGTTGAAGAATCCGAAAAGGTAATCACCAAGTTACAGGATGCTGGGAAGGCGGTGAGGACTGTACAGACCATGCACAGGCCCAAGACTGGCTCCTTTCGTAGGAACCTGAATCGCTTTCGCGGCCGGCAACAGCAACAGCCACGTTCCGGCCAGCAACAAGGGGGCAACTTCATTCGCAAGGCTCAGTGTAAGTCTTCCCCAGGCCAAGGTCAGAGATGCACTAAACCGACCCCGCCCACGGGAAGCAACGCCGCCACAGCATGACTCCTTTGTGGCCCCTCCTCTGGATCAATGGGAAGAAAAGGTCAGGGGTCGCATCTCCCGCCACCTTTCAGGGTGGCAGTCAATAACCGCTGACCAATGGGTTCTACAACTGGTAGGGAGAGGAGACACTATAGAATTCCTCGACCACCCTCCTTCAAGACCTCCCCTGCTTTCCCATTACTCGGGTCAGCAAGCGCTGCTCATTCAGCAGGAGGTGCTAGAGCTTCTGGACAAAGAGGCCATAGAGCACGTACCACGGAACCAGAGAGGCGCAGGATATTATTCCCACTTCTTTCTGGTTCCCAATAAAACAGGGGACCTCCGTCCAATCCTGGACCTCAGCGACCTCAATGCTTAGGTGCTATACAAACGCTTCCACATGGCGACTCTTCCAGGGCTAATTCCCATGCTCAAGTAGGGCACCTTCTTAGCATCACTGGACATGCAGGATGCCTACCTGCATATCCCGATAGCTCGGGCGCACAGATAGTTCTTGTGCTTCGAGTTTCTGGGTCGCCATTATCAGTTCCGAGCCTTCCCCTTTGGACTGTCCTCGGCACCTCGGGTATTCATGAAGTGTATGGCAGTCATGGCGGCAGCTCTCAGGAGACAAGGCCACCTATGTGTTCCCCTGTCTGGACGACTGGCTCCTTATGGCCCCCTCTCGGGAGACCATGATGTCCGTGATTCATTGTACTCGTTCCTCCTTCGGGTCATTGGGCTTCACCATCAATCGGGAGAACTTGCGCCTGGTTCCATCTCAGACTGCAGTTCATAGGCGCAGTCCTGGACACTGTCAAGGGGAAGGCTTTTTTGCCCCAGGACAGGGCGGAGCACATCAGATCCCTTATAGGGGGATATCTTGGCAAAGAAGACCGTTCTGGCAAGATTGGTCCTTTGCCTGCTCGGACACATGGCTGCGGCCATTGCAACAGTCCTTTTAGCCCGTCTCCACATGCGGGTGACCCAGTGGATGTTACGGGTGCAGTGGGATCAAAAGCAAGACCATCTGCAGCATTCAGTCCGGATAACGAAGGCTGTCATCCGGGATTGGCAATGTTGGCTCGTCCCAGAAAACCTTTAGATGGGAATCCCCTTCATTGCGCCGTCTCCGGTTGTGACACTGTCCACGGACGCTTCGGGGTCCGGTTGGGGAGCACACTTCAACAGTGTCAGGTCTCAAGCTCGTGGATGACCCAGGAATCTCACCTTCACATAAACATTTTGGAGATGAGAGCGGTCCTATATGCCTTGCAGGCCTTCCAGTCGGAGATTCCACCGGGTACTCTTCTGCTGCAAATAGATAATACCAGAGTGATGTACTACATCAACAAACAAGGAGGCACTCATTCCTACCCTCTTTGCAGGGAGGCCACGAGGGTGTGGGATTGGGTACTTCAACATGGCACAGATCTTATTGCTGTACATGTTCCAGGAGTAGACAACGTTATCGCAGATAGTCTGAGCCACTCTCAGGCCAGAGTCCACGAATGGGAACTACTCCCAGAGGTCGTAGAGGATTTGTTTAGCAGATGGGGGACACCAGAGTTAGACCTTTTCGCGTCCCCATCCAATGCAAAACTGCCCAATTTCTGCTCACTAGAACCAGGGCCTGGTGTTTTCTGGTGAGACGCGTTGTCTCTCTCTTGGGCGGGCAGATTCCTCTATGCCTTCCCTCCCTTCCCATTGATCCAGAGGGTTCTTCTGAAACTCTACAGAGAGCAGGCGACTCTGATCTTAATTGCACCCTTTTGGCCCAGGCAGATTTGGTTACCCCTGCTGTACCAACTTTCTCAGGAACCGCCAGTGCCTCTGGCACTCAGCTCTCACTTACTGTCCCAGGAGGCAGGCTCCTTGATTCATCCGGACCTACGCTCTCTGAGCCTGCATGCCTGGCTCCTAAGGACATAGCAGTCATGCGGTACGGGGTCTGGCACGAGGTAGCAGATGTTCTAGTGGCTGCTGAAAACTGGCCACTCATGCCACGTACGCCATGAAATGGCGCAGATTCTGTCTCTGGGCTCAAGCATGGGGCCTTTCCCCACTAGATTGTTCTTAGGGTTCGGTATTAGACTACCTCTTGTCCCTCTTTCAGGCAGGCTTGGCCTACTCCTCAATAAAGATACACCTCTGTGCCATCTCAGCCTATCATGTTCCCATAGGCCTACAGTCCATATCCCAGTCGGAAGCCGCACGTGCTTTTTTGTGCGGCATTCTCCACTTTAGGCCTCCAGTTAAGGATCCCATTCCACCTTGGGACTTACCCTTCATCCTAGAGCAGTTTACGCTACCTCCTTTTAAACCAGCCACGGATTGCGAGCTACGTCTCCCCACATGGAAGATGTTATTTTTAGTTGCTGTTACTTCTACTGGAAGGATTTCTGAGCTTCATGCACTCATGTGCAATGAACATTATTTGTTTTTTTACCAGGACAGGGTGTCCCTAAGGACAAATCCAAAATGTCTTCCCAAGGTAGTCTCAGCCCTTACTCTTAACCAGGATATCGACCTCCCGGTGTACTTCCCTAAGTACTCCAATAGAGGAGAGGCCCTGCTGCACACTCTCGATGTGCATAGGTGTCTTAGATACTATCTGACCAGAACCAGACAACACCGTAAATCTGATTAGCTCTTTGTCTCCTTCGCCCATAGGATGTTGGGTGCTCCGGTCTCTAAACAATCTCTTTCCAGATGGCTTATACATTGCATCACGTTCTGTTACCAAAAGCGTAATAAGTCCCTGCCGGACTCGGTCAAGGGACATTCCACAAGGGGGGGGGGTGGCTACCTCCTTTGCTGCTGTGAAAAACGTTTCCACTTCCGCCATCTGTGCAGCAGCTACTTGGAGCACCGTGCACACATTCATTAGGCATTATAGCCTGGACGTTGCCTCAAGGTGAAGAGCTGGTTTTGGTCTAGCAGTCCTTCAGGGACTACTGACCTAGGCTCCGATTCAACTCACGATCTCTCACTAGCCTCCTCCCGTCTGAGAGGGATTTCTATAATAGCTTGGGAATCAGTCCTAATGGTGTAACCTGCTGTAAGAGCTGTTTCTCGAAGTAAGATAGTACAGTTACATAAGAACTTACCGTAACAGTAGATCTTCGAGAACAGCTCTTGCAGCAGGTAGTTTCCCTCCCACCATCCCCTCTGGAGGTAGAGTTGTTCCATTTATTATCACCTAGGCTTCGGTGTTTACAACACCTCCCTGTTGCATACTTTCTTTGAAGGTGGATCCTCAGTCTGCACTTCAGATGTCATCTAGCGGCCAGGAGTCTCCGGCAGGAGAATTGGGGATTCTGGGGAACAGCCCCATTTTTTTATATGATGCCTGGCGTCGGTGGCGGTCCCTGCTGGATATTGCTAGCTAGAAAATTTCCTTGGGGTCCTGGTGGCTGCTGGCTTCAGTCCTAATTCTGTAACCTGCTACAAAGAGTTGTTTCTCGAAGTAAGATTCTCCCTTTCCAGGAAAAGGACAATGTGTTTCACTAGAAAACTCCAGACGGAGGGAGTGAGTAAGCAGAAATGCGGCAGTTTTATGTTGTATGGAGATGCAAACAGATCTGTGTTCTCGAAGCTCTATTGTTACGGTAAATTCTTACGTAACTGTGCTTTTCTGTATGCTTTTTCCCCTTTCCCTATAATACAGAGGGCTCTAGTCAAGCTCAGGGTCAACACCAGCCACCCAGATTCTAGTGGCTTCTTACTGGCCCAGACAGATTTGGTTTCCATTACTCCAGCACCTGTCCGTGGAACCTCCTATCCCACTCCCCCTGCGGGCAGGGCTTCTGACACAGGAGAATGGTGCTCTAGTGTACCCAGATCTGTGATTCCTGTACCTCCACGCTTAGCTCCTGAGGACACAGAAGTATCCCTGCACCTCCACACGCCTGGCTTCTGAGGACATAGAGCTCTACCGCCTTGGGATTTCCCAGATGGTAGCAGATGTTCTCCTGGTGGTTAGAAAGCCATCTATTTGGTACACCTATTCACAAAAATGGAAATGTTTTACAGTGTGGTGTACTCTGCATGCTCTAGACTCCTTTACACGTCCATTTCCTAAAGTGCTGGACAATCTCTTCTCCCTTAAGGACTCAGGAGTAGGGTGTTCCTCCATTAATGTCCACACAGCCACTGTTTCAGCCTTTAATTCCCTCACAGATGGAGCTTGCCCGAAGATTCCTAAGAGGTATTGTCCACTGCATCCCCCGGTCCGAGACCTGGATCTGGCATGGGACTTTAATTTGGTCCTAGAGACCCTTACTGCACCTCCTTCTGAGCCTGCTACTACCTGTGAGCTGCACTTCCTCTCTTGGAAGACACTGTTCCTAGTGGCTATGGTGTCTGCTGGATGCATTTCTGAGTTACGTGCTGTGGTTGCAGACCATCTGTTTATTATTTTTTTTACAAGGATAGGGTTACCTTACATACCAGTCCCATTTCCTTCCAAAGGTAGTGTCTGAAAGAACGCTAAATCAGACTATAGACCTTCTTGTTTTATTTTCATCTCCCACAGATATTGGGGGGAACGTTGTTTACATATGCTGGATGTTTGTAGGATGCTGTATTGATACTTGGATCGTATAAGAAACATAGACTTTGGCGGCAGATAAGGACCGCTTGGCCCACCCAGTCTGCCCATTTCCCTACCTAATGGATAAGCTGCAGATCCTAGTTAACCAACAGCCTACTTCCTCCTACCCCCCCACTAGAAATGCCTTGTGTCTGTCCCATGCATTCTTGAATTCCTCCACTGGTTTTGACCCCATGACCTCCTCAGGAAGGCCATTCCATGCGTCCACCACCTTCTCCATGAAAAATACTTCCTCATGTTCCCCTGAGCCATCCCCCATCTTCAAATGGTGCCTCCTTGTTCTTACGCATCTCTTTTCTGAAAGATGTTACCATCTTGGACTTTGTTGATTCCCTTTAGGTACTTGAAAGTTTCTATCATGTCCCCCCTCTCCCTTCTTTTCTCGAGGGTTTACATATTAAGCTCCTTTAGTCTCTCTTCATATGGCTTCTGTTGCAGACCCTGCACCATTTTAGTTGCCCCCCTCTGGACTGCTTCCATCCTGTGTCCTTGCGGAGATGGGGTATCCAGAACTGCACACAGTACTCCGAATAGGGTCTCACCAGCTGTCTGTACAGAGGGATAACAACTTCCTTTTTCTACTGGTGATGCCTCTCCCTATGCATCCCAGTATCCCCCCAGCCCTCCTTACTGCCTTCTCACGTTGCTTGCTTACCTTTAGGACATCTGATATGACTACCCTCAGTTCTCTTTCCATTTTTGTTGTTGTTAGTACCCCCCATTGTACTCTTCCCTGGGTTTTGTTTTCCAGGTGCACTTCTTTGCATTGAATCTAAGCTGCCATACTTTTAACCATTCCTCCAACCTTGCCAAGTCCCTTGTCATCCTTTCCAGCCCCCTTTGTGGAACCCTGATGCAGATCTTTGTGTCGTCTGCAAAGAGGCATACTTTTTCTTCCAACCCTTCTGCAGTGTTGTCTGATTGTCTAGTCCTCCGTTCCCGGTCAACAAAAACTAAATAAATAAATATATGTCACCATTAAAGAGGACTGGTCCCAGTACTGAATGCTGCGGTACCCCGCTAGTAAACCCCCCTCCTCTCTGAGGAGTGGATTCCATTTACTATTACCCTCTGCGTCCTGTTGTCCAGCCAGTTTTTTACCCAGGCTACCACCCTGGGACCCACTCCCAGGCTGGCTAACTTGTTTGTTAATCTTTTGTGTGGGACTGTGTCAAATGCCTTGCCAAAGTATAGGTAGGCCATGTCCTCAGCCCCTCCCTGGTCTACTACTTTGGTCACCCAGTCAAAGACATCTATTAGATTCATCTGAAATGACCTTCCCACTGTGAATCCATGCTGGCTTGGGTGCTGTGCCCCGCTGGCCTCTAGGTACTTAACAGTTCTTTCTTTCAGAAGTGATTCCATAATTTTCCCTACCACTAAGGTCAAACTAACAGGTCTGTAGTTTCCTGCTTCTGCTTTGCTACCACTTTTGTGAAGGGGAATCGCATCCGCCCTCCATCTGGTGTGGAGATTATTAAGCTCCACTATCCCTCTCCTGGTCTTTCTTTGCTCCCTAATACCTATAAAAGGTTTTATCCCCTGTACTGAGTTGGCTATCCTTTCCTCGGTTTGGGCCTTTGCCATTCTGACTGCCTTCCCCGCTTCCTTCTGCTTGAACCAGTAAGTTCTCTGTCCTGCTCTTTCTGTGTTTCCTTATACTTCTTGATTGCTATCTTTTTCTCCTTAACTTTCTGCCACCTCTTTTGAGAACCATAGTGTTTTTTTCCTTCGTTTTGTTTGCTTCACACAAAGGCTTGTTGCCCCTGTGATGGCAGTTTTGATTTTTCCCCGTTGTTCCTCAACCCCTCCTCCTTGCCCATTTGCTAGAGCTTTTCTGAGGCACTCTCTCTTTTTGCCAAAGTCGGCCCTCCTAAAGTCCAGTACCCTCACTTTTGTATGGCTTGGCTGTGTTTATCGTCAACCCCACTGTTTGGTGGTCGCTTGTTCCCAGATGGCTACCCACTTCTAAATCTGAGATCCTCTCTCCATCCCTGTTTCAGAGTACCAGGTCTAAGATTGGTCCCTCCCGAGTGGGTTACAACACTGGCTGTCTGAGGCATGCCCCCTGTAGGGTATCAAGAATGACCCAGCTCTTGGATGTGGCTGCAGCAAAGGTGCTTCAGTTAACATCTGGCATATTCAGGTCCCCCATCAACAATATCTCCCCTTTTTCTGCCATTCTAAGGATTCCTTCTATCATTTCCTGTCCACTGTGTCCCTCTTAGATAGGGGTATAAAGGATTGTTGAAAATCCTTTGCAGAAAATCCTCTCAGCTGTTTAGAGCTTTTACCACTAGAATGGTGTGTTCACCAGATCTTGCTTCAAGGGGGCTCTTGCAACAGGCAACACTGATAGGACTGAAGGTGCCAGGACCACACAGAGAACTTCTAGTTAGCAGTCTATTGCAGGGGACTGTTCCCGCTGACGTCAGCACGCTGATGTCCACCTATCGTGTAGAGGGAGCGGTCCCCCAAACCTACCTCACTTCTTTTCCTGCCATCAACACACGCACGTTGGACCTCCACGGACACCTGCTTCTGTCAACCACCGTTTTCTTCACATTTACTCGCAGTTTCTTTTCTTACCTTTATATTAACATTGATTTTTGGTGTTTTCTCCATCTCGTTTGTCTTCTGCTCCAGCCTCGCCTTCCGACCAGTCTATGAAGTGTGCCTGCATCAAGCAGATACCTGCCAAAGATGGTCACTCTTCCTGCCTACTCTGCTTAGGCCCCAACCATGACACTAAGGCCTGCAAGCAATGCCAGGACTTCAAACAGGCCACACGGAGACGCCACTTGAAGACCCTCCAGAGTCACCTGCTTCAGCAGAAATTAGCTGCGATGGAGAAGGAGCTTCAGGCTAAACGCTGTTCCACTTTCCGGCTTCCAGGGCATCATCATCATCATCTTCTTATTCTTCTTCCCAGAAGGAGAAGTCGTCCAGTGGGAAATACAAACACCAGGACTGTCCATGGTCAGCCTCTCGCTTGCGGTCACCGCATAGACCAGCTTCCGCCTCTGGGTCCTTTTCCTGCAGGGGGTCGTCCCCTCCTTCCTTGGCAGCCCTCACTCCTTCCAGATTGCCGGTGGTACAGCCACCTACCCTCATTGCTATCACGGGCAGCAGCTCCTTGGGGCAGAGGACCTCATCCATTGCCCCCCGCAGCCTCTGATTCTCAGGCCCTTGGTCCCCTTGGGTCCTCAGCCAAGTGGTTTGACACAGGTTGGAATCTACAGTGGCGGGTCTTTGTCCATGCCCCCCACACATGTCAAGGCGTTGCCTTCGTCAGTCCCCAACTCCAGGCCAATGCTAGCTTTTCCAGGCTTTGCCCGGAGCAAACGCTCGCCTCCTCCTTCATGCAGGGATGCCTCTGCTCCTGCCTTTGGGGGGGGGATTCTACCCCCCATCCTGCAGGGGGCCTACATTGGCTGCTTCTCCGGACTGATACCACCCATCGGCTACCAGGCCGGCCCCGACAACGCCCGACCACGCCAATGCATACATCCATGACTGCTCAACCATTGTCGCCTCAGCCCCAGTCTGCACCTCAACTGATGCCCACTTGCCCTCCCAGGGATCCCCAGCCGGTGCCTGCTGGAGCAACGCCAAGGTACCCTACGCTGGCTCCTATACCCGTACTCTTCTCCTCAGTACCCTTATCCACCTTACAATCCACCTCCACCGGTGGATTATAATGCCTGATTTATGCCCTGGTGGACCTTTATGAAGGACAAGGACGCACCTAGGCGGACTTCTTCTCCCCCTCCTCCCCAGGACCCCCCCTCCTCATGATCCAGAATGGGCTGAACCTAGCAAGCCCTGCACCACAGGGTCTTCTGGGGGTCACAAGGGGACCTCTGACTAGCATAGGGATGATCGTTGCCCTCTGACACCAGTGCCGGACAGCAGTCAGTCGTGGGACGATTCCTCCTGTCCCTCCTCAGAGTCGTTGGAGGATTCTAGGGGCTCCTCTGATGGTCAGGAGCCTCTGAAAGAGACCCCTAAGTCTCCCACTGACAATCCCGCTTTCCTGGATGTGATGCGCCATATCCAATCCCTTATGGGATGGGAGACAGAGGAGCTTGAGCCGGAGTGCTGTCGTCTGGCTATTTACCTCCAGGAAAAGGAGACTCTCCCTTTGGTGGTCCCTCATCTTATTAATTCATATAATGTGACCAAGGCAGCATGGAATCATCCCTCGATCACCTCAGCCTTGGCCAAGAAGGCGGATCGCCTTTACCATGCACCAGTGGTCAAATCTTTCTTTGGCGAAAACCCTGTGGCAGACTCAGTGGTCATGAACGCGGCTCATGACCACACTAAAAGGCCCAAACATCTTAACACCCACCCTCCAGACAAGGAATCCACCAGCTGAACCAAATGGGCAAGCAGGTGTATTTCTCTGCCACTCTAGCCATCCGGGACACAATTACCTGGCCCATTTGGTGCAGTATCAGAATGCCATCTGGGATCAGGTTTAAACCCTCCCTGAAGATTCCACTAAAATGCAGTTGGCCCAACTCTTAAAATCATGTTCGGATGTGGGCAACCATGTGCTAAGGGCAGCATGTAACACGGTAGATGCTTACGGGCGTGGGGCGAAAGCAGGAATCTGCATTCCCCGCCATTCGTGGCTCAGAA
This sequence comes from Neoceratodus forsteri, assembly GCA_016271365.2. Classification (NCBI taxonomy): domain Eukaryota; kingdom Metazoa; phylum Chordata; order Ceratodontiformes; family Ceratodontidae; genus Neoceratodus; species Neoceratodus forsteri. The sequence continues at coordinate 392,679,696 of CM028138.1, read as the reverse complement.
TGTCTAGTTTTGCATCTGATGCTCAGGCCAAAATCATGGATGCCCCCTTTTGGGGTTCTGTTTTGTTTGGGGGAGATGCCCAGGATATCATCTCTCGCCTTCAGGAATTGGGAAAGGCTCTGAGGTCAGTACATTTCATGTGCTGGTCCCAACCGTGGTCTTCCCAACGTCAGTCCTTTTGCTGGTTCCCTCAACAGCCCTCCAAGGGCCAGCAGTTGAAAGGCCCCTTTTAAGCACAAGGCTGATACCCCACCAGCCGGTGGATCCACCCCTAGGGCCCCCAGAGCGCCTGCAGTCGCTCTGCCCACCCTCGCTCCACTGCCTGACTCCTTGGCCCCCTCTCCCCCAGCAGAGGCCTTGGGGGAGGCAGTCTGTGGTTGATTCTCCCTATACCTGGACAGGTGATGCACAGTAACCTCAGACCAGTGGGTACTTCAGATCATCGAAAGGAATCATACCCTCGAGTTTCTGGAACCTTCTCTAGAAAACCCTTCCTCACACTCCCGTTATCCTTGGGCCCACATCGCCCTCATCCAAGAAGAGATTCAGGCTGTGTGCAAAAAAGCCATAGAGCCCATCCCCCCAACTCAAAGAGGGAAAGGGTTCTACTCCCACATCTTCCTCGTCCCCAAGAAGACAGGGGACCTGAGGCCAATCCTGGACCGCAGCCACCTGAACCTCTACATGGAGTATAAGTGATTCAGGATGGTGACTCTTCAGGGGCTGTTGCCCCTCCTTTACCAGGTGGACTGGCTGTGTTCCCTGGATATGCAGGATGTCTATCTCCATATTTATATTTTCCCAGCCCACCACCATTTACTCAGCTTCTGCTTCCAAGGGGACCATTTTCAATTCCTGGCTCTCCCTTTTGGCCTTTCTTCAGCACCCTGGGTCTTTACCAAGTGCCTAGCAGTAGTAGCTGCGGCTCTGTGGAGGCAAGGCATCTATGTGTTTCCTTACCTGGATGATTGGTTGCTCACAGCCCTCTCCAGGGATTTCTTGTTACAGACCCTGGAAGGCACCTTCCAGCTCTTCCAGACCCTAGGGATATGATCGACTTACCAAAGTCTTTTCTCTCTCCATGCCAGTGCCTCCAGTACATAGGAGCAGTTCTGGACTTGTCCCAGGGCAAAGCTTTCCTGCCGAGGGATGGAGCAAAGCGCCTGATAGCACAAGCCCGGCTGCTATCTTCCAGTCGTCTGGTACCAGGCAGAGTGTTTCTTCATCTGCTGGGGCACATGGTGGCTATAGCCATGGTTCCCCTGGCCCGCCTCCACATGAGGGTTCCCCAGTGGACTCTGCGAACCCAGTGGAATCAACACACTGATAACCTGGATCAGCAGGTGCTGGTTTCCGATCCGATGAAAAGGACCTTGGAGTGGTGGCAGAACCCCGCCAATCTCCTGAAGGGGTCCCTCCCTGTTCTATCTCCTCAATAGATTCTCATCATGGACGCCTCGGGCCTAGGCTGGGGAGCTCATTTAGCTGACCGTCAGACCCAGGGCATTTAGTCCAAGATGGAGCAGTATCCCCACATCAGTGTACTGGAGATGCAGGCAGTTCTGTATGCTCTGCAATCCTTCCTGACCCAAATTTGTCCTGGCCTGCTATTGGTGCAGATGTACAACGTCTATAGTTTTCTACATCAACAAACAGGGGGGCACTCATTCTTACCCTTTCTGTTGGGAGGCCATGAGAGTATGGTATTGGGCCATTGAGTACAACCTGGAACTTTCAGCCATCTATGTTCCAGGCGCCCAAAACGCCCTGGCCAACAGTCTAAACTGGTCCAGGTTGAGGATGCATGAGTGGGAACTCCTGTCCTCAGTGGTCAAAGACCCCTTCGACAGGTGGGGTCATCCAAAATTGGACCTTTTTGCGTCCCCACTCAACGCAAAACTGACGCTTTTTTGTTCGCTCAATCCAGGGCCTGGAGTTTTCTGGCTCGGCACATTGTCTCTCTCCTGGAAAGGGAGATTTCTGTATGCCTTCCCGCTTCTAAAGAGAGTTCGCCTCAAGCTTCAGTCAGAGGGGCCAGAGATGATTCTCATAGCTCCCTACTGGCCGCATCAGATTTGGTTCCCTCTGCTGCAGCAGCTGGAAGTGGAACCTCTTGTTTTCTTTCCCCTGTGCACTGGCTTGCTCTCCCAGGAGCAGGGCACCCTGGTCCATCCAAACCTCACGTCTCTGCATCTCCATGGGTGACTTCTGCAGGCTTAGATATTGCCCGCGTTGGAGTTTCTTCCAGGCTTGCAGATGTCTTGGTGACTGCCAGGAAACCTTCCACAAGAGCCACCTATGCCATGAAGTGGAAGTGCTTCTCTATATGGGCCACCGCTCATCACCTGCCCGGTGTATCTGATTCTGGAATACCTCCTCTACCTCTCTGATTCTGGTTCGGGGTACTCTTCGCTTGAGGTGCACCTTTGTGCCATCTCTGCATACTATGCACCTGTTGATGGCAAAGTTGTTGCCTAGTTGGCGATATCCCTCACAATTTTCTCTTGTCAGTCTTCACCATTCATTACTGCTTGGGGTGTAAGCCAGAAGCGCGCACCCACTAGTTTTTTTTTTTTTGAGAGAGGAGACAGTGCCGCCCACGAGAATGATGCATCATGTGGTGCACGAGGGCAGCCGTTAGGCACCTCCTCCATCCCAGTTCCGTTTCTCCCACCGTCGAGGCTGCACCTACTACATGAGTTCAGAAATTCGTAGTATGCCATTAGGCCTATCTTTGTCTACACTGTTTTTCGATGACTCCTCATCCCTGTTCTCCAACCCGATGCCATTGGTTGCCGGTAAGTCCGTTCCTTTTCTTTATTTGACAGCGTCAGGATCTTTTGCTATGTTTTGGTTATTTTTACATCATGTCTGGTTCGGAAGCTAAATGCAAATCAAAAGCGGGCCGCACCCCCATGTGTTGGTGCTCCTATGGCCGGCAAGTTTCCATTTCGGACCAGCATGATGGTTGTCTGCGGTGCCTGGGACCTAACCATGATATAGATAGGTGCGATGCCTGTTTTTCCATGGATCGCCGTGTTCTTAAAATCTGTGGGTTTAAAGCCAGCAGGGCCCCACCAACTCTTGGAGAACGACATCGCTCTCGGGCCTCCCAGGCTAGATACTTAGACCCTTCCTCTGGGTCCTTTCCCAGGCCTATATGGTCTGGCGAGAAGGAGGCCTCCTCATCTTCAAGCCTTGCTGAGGAGGAGGCTTCTTTTGCGGTGTTGGAGGAGCGACACAGCTCCTTCTGGGGTCACGTCATCGACACCGCCTCGACAGTCACCTCAACAGAGGTGTAGGCTCCCCCAGTGTCGTGGCCAATGATTGCTGGGTCCAGCACTGGCAGACCCTCTACGTCACCTCGTGGTGCTGTTTCACATCCTGGTGCCGTTTGCAGTGGCAGTGATCGGGGCGGCGCCACATGTGGTGCTGGTGCGGCCCTCAGTGCTGCTCATGGTGCTAGTGCCCTGCGCAACTCTGCTGACGGCGCCATTTCAGGTTCCGCTTCCGTGCATGGCAGCAGGGACCCAGCCAGGGCCGTGGGTGGGTCAGGGTTGGGTTCTGGGGCTGTGTGTGGCACTGTGGGACTGTCTGGCACCACGGCGCCACCTCCAGATATGTAACCGGGGTGGCCTGTATTGAGGTCCTTCTGGTCGACTCCTCTTCGGAGGGTGGCAACTCAGATTTGGACCCGGACTGGCTGCCCAATTCTTCGGAATCGGACATCTCTGTGGGACATGGTGTCAGTCGGCCCAACCACCCCCATCCCTGAGTCTCTGGAGCAGTCTGCCTCCGAGGACCCCACAGCCGGGGGTGGCCTGGGGTCCACCGGGGACGACAGCTCTGGGGTTGGGGAGGGGGTTGTCTCCTCTAGAGGGGCTATGGCAGCTGCCAACGTTGGTGCTGCTGCGCCCTCCCAGGGGGAACTGGAGACCCTAGCTTCAGTGTCCTCCCATGGGAGTCTTCTGGATCAGGGGACTCCTCTGCTGGGGTCAAGGAGGAGGGCGTCCTTGGAGGTTGAGGGGTAGAAGTGAGGGCAACCCTCTGCCAACCTCGGGGGCGCAGGGAGGAGCCGCAGCGCTGAGCCCCGCCTCACCTTCTCAGGCTCCAGGGTCCCCTCCGGTGGGACCGCCGAGGGTTGCCCATCTGGATTCATGCAACCCCAGGTGCGTCACAGGGGAGAGTCCCCATCTGGGCTCTTCCAGAGCTCGCATCCCCAGGATTCCGCCCTGCGACCCGATTCGATCTCAAGGATCCCTAAAGCTCGAGCACCGGTCCCTGGATTCCAGAGCCGTGGTAGAGGACAGGCACCTCCCTGCAGGTGCCCTTCTCCCATCCCTCTGCAACCACCCCCCTCACTCCCAGGCCACGTGGGTCCCACGGGGCCCTTATCCTGGGAGATGTTCAGCGGCACTTCGGCGGCCTTCCCGTCATATGTTAGGCACATGAATGAGAGGGTCTTTCGCCTGTCCCCACCACCGTAGGAGTCTTCCAGACATTCGAGTTCCCCATCCTCCTCATTTCCCTCCTCGGAGGGAGAGAATCCTACCGTTCACCTCTCTTCTGAATATCAGCGCTGCCTATCGAGGATGGTTCGGATCTCCATACATCTTATGTCAGACGGGACAATACAGAGTGGCAGACGTGAGAATTCCTCAGTGAATTTAGTGCCCAACACCTGGTGGTGCCATCCTGGCCTATCCCCTTCCAGAAAGCATCTATCCGCACCTGGCAGTCTCCAGCTGACCCTTTCCCAGCCCCGACAGACTGCAGGAGGAGGTATTATACCCCACAGACATTTCTAGGTTCTCTCTCTCACCCTCCTTTGGGCTTGGCATTCCTAGAGACTCCTTCCGGGCGTTGGCACCTGGTGCACGACCGACTACCAGACTCTGATTCCCTACAGTTCTACCGGTGGGGGTGAAGAGCTTTCTCTTCTTCTCATGCGATGATGTACATTGCATCACATCAGGCACACCATGCTGCCTACAGTAGGCACTTGTGGTCAATGCTGGCTCAAGTGCTGGCATTGCTGCCTAACTCAGAGCAATCTCAACAAGCCATTGCCCTCTCCGCCATAGGTCTGGAACTGGCAAGGCATCAAGCAAGGGCATCTTATGACGCCAGTGAGGTGGCTTCCAGGCTTGCGGGGATAGCGATCTGTATTAGACGGACGGCGTGGCTTCGTCTGTCGAGGTTGTCATCCCTGGCCCAGCTTAGGGTGATCCACTCTGCCTTCCCAGGGACCTGCCTTTTTTTTCCAGCAGGGCTAGGAGGCTTCTTCAGGGGACAACGTCTAGCTCTCCTCGGCCTTTGACTTCTCAGTCTACTATGGTCAGGGTCTCTTCCTCCTGTTTTCTAACACCAGGAGGTTGAGGGTCTTGTTCCCTCAGGGCTGTGCTAGGCCCCCTTCGGGGGGCTTGGTACCCACCCAAGCAGTAATGAATGGTGAAGATTGACAAGGGAAGATATGAAAATTACATACCTACCGTAATTGTTGATCTTCTCTTGTATATTCACTATTCATTACTGAATCCCACCCACTTTCCCCTCATGGGCCTAATTTCTTGGGCGTCTCTCCTGCCCTGCTTGCTCTCCCCCCCCCCCCCCGAAGCCGTGGGGGGCTAAGTCCAGTGGTTCTTCTGGACCTTCTGTTCTTCTCTAAAGAGCAGTGAACGATTTGAAAAAGGAGGCAAGCGAGTGGAGCTTCGTCCTTTCCATCTGAGGGAACTCTTTCTGATATTCCTGGCAGGTGTCCCTTCGAGAACTTGTCCTTCAGGCCAGATTAGTTTAATCACCAGCCAGCAGGGCTAGTTTCCGAGGTAGCCCTCTAACCCTCTGTCTTCGGACCTAGCTGGTGTCCCTGAATCTTGCCTTCTATATACCCAGACCTGGGCTAGTTACCTCCTCTCTAGCCCGATTCGACAAATTAACAACTCTTTAACAAGTGGTCTGGTATCATTGATCCCTGCCTTCTCCAGGGAATCAGAAGGAGTTTCCTTCTCTGTCTCTGTCCATCTTTCCAAAAGAGGTTGACCTTCCTTGGGGCTTCCCCTCTCCACTCTAGTACTATCATATGGCCATGTACTAGTGGGACCTCTTTCCTCTCACCTAATTGGGGTCTCTCTCTCTCTCTCTCCTCCCGAACAAATTATTTGCCTTCGGCATTCTGTGAGCTCACAACCTGAGTGGTGAGTAACAGGATAGCGGGATGTGTAGGGAAATCTGCCTCTCTCGTACAAAGCTGTGCAGAGGGTTCGGTTGAACCATCTAAATAAGTTTTTGTCTAAAGGGTTCCTTGCTTTTAAATTCAGAGGGCTCGATATTCAAACTGCGCGGGGCAGTGGCACAAGCCTGAGCGCAGCGCAACTGTGCTGCACCGGGGCCAGGACCAGGCAGTATTCAACGGTGGTGTGCCATGGTTCAGCAACGTTGAATATGGCATGGAGGGTGCATACACTGTGCATGGCGCAGTGGCACTGCGCCAGCACAAGACACAGAAAGGGAGCACGGGGATGCGCCAGCTCAAGTGCAGTCACGCTAGGTGCATCACCTGTGATATTCAGCCTGGGGCATGTAAATGAGGCCATAATGTATGTAAGGTGCGAATGGGGCGCTGGGTCCCGGCGAAGTGCGCCGCAGCTGCCCATGGGGGTCGACACCCTGGTGGGCTGTTGCAGCCCCCCTGCTCCCCTATGCCTGATCGCAGGCATCTGTAAATATTACAATAATTATTAGTCAGCAAATAAGCGCACGACACGAGCTGTTACTCGAGAAGCAGCTTTATTTTAAATTTAAAAAAGACAAATGCTACAAAGCATCAGAGCACAATACCTCTACCAGTTTCGTATCTCCCGAGTCATCAGGAGGCTGTCCAAGCATAGTAATAGGACCCTTAAATACACAAATCTAGCACCCAATTTAAAGTGACAGCACATCATATATCAACAAATATATACAGTATGTAAACATGAAACATAGTCTGAATAAATCAACACATACTTAATAATTCAGATTCTAAAACAGTGTGTTCCATACATGTAGAAAAGGAAAAAATTACTCACCTTAGTAATGTTGTTTCTTCTAATGGAGTCATGCTGTATTCTGACATATGCAGTTAGGTCCAGCCTTTCAACTGCCTCGGAGAACAAAGAGTTAAACTTTCCATGGCCAGCATGGAATGTTCACGACGAGCTCGGTTGAAGCCCCTGTCTGCTGTTGTTTAAACTGTAGCCCCCATGTGTATGTCAGATCTTTACGAGCAAAGCCTCACTAGATGTTCTGTGTGGAAACTGTAAAATTCTTACTAGCCAACTGGCAAATATATCTATGTAAAAAGGTTTTTGGTTTCAAAATGAAGACTCAAGTCAGGAAACCCAAAAACAAAACACATCCAAAACTCAACCCCTCACTCAAACCAAAAGAGGGTGAAAAAAAAAAAGGACACCCCTAGAGTGCCAACACTGCTCCTGCCCACCCACATCCCAAAATCTAGGTTCTGAGAGGGGAGGCGAGGGGAGGTCAGAATACAGCAAGACTCCATTAGAAGAAACAACATTACTAAGGTGAGTAATTTTTTCTTCAAACAACATGAAGTCTTACTGTATTCTGACATATGCAGACTATCAAGCAGTGCCTCCATGGAGGAGGGACAGAACCTGCTTTGGAAACAGGCTGTGAAGTACTGCTGTGCCAAACCGAGCATCACTCCTAGCCTGGATATCCAGAGAGTAATGCTTGGTGAAAGTATGGACTGTTTTCCAGGTGGCTGCTTGACAAATTTCTATGAGAGGAATATCCCTGGCAGCAGCCAGGGAAGCAGCTATACCTCTTGTGGAATGAGCCCTCAGGCCTGAGGGTGGAGTTCTACCCAGTTTTTCATAGCAGAATTGTATACAAGGAACAATCCACCTGGCAGTAGATCTCTTAGTGGCAGGTTTGCCCTTACCAACTTCTCCGTACGTAAGGAACAACTGGAGGGATTCAAACCTGTGACGCTTGGTACGCTCTGTGTAGTAGCTAAGGGCTCTTTCAACATCCAAGCTGTGTAGCCTCCTCTCTCCCGAGGAGGAATGGTCAGTGAAGAAAACAGGGAGAGATATAGACTGGTTGAGGTGGAAATCTGAAACCACTTTAGGTAAGAACTTTCTGTTGGTTCTAAGGACCACTTAATCTCTATGGAAAGAGATGAAATCAGATTCCACTGACAGGGCTTGCAATTCACTGATATGCCTGGCAGAAGTAATGGCTACCAAAAACACAGTTTTCCAAGTCAAGTACTTAAGCTCTGCTGAGGACAAAGGCTCAAAGGGAGGTTGCATAAGCTGAGCAATGCAAACATTAAGGTCCTAAGCAGGAGTAGGTTCCCTAAAGGGGGGGATTGGTGTGAAGCAACCCCTTGAAAAACTTACAAAAAACAGGATGGGATGATAGAGAGGAAGGCTTGCCTACTGACAAGAAAGCAGAAACAGCTACCAGGTGTACTTTAAGGGTAGCTGGTCTGAGGCCTAGGCCATCGAGATGGACCATATAGTCCAGAACCGTAGGCAATTCAGCAGAGCCTGGAGAAATATTCTTCTTAGAACACCAAATGCTGAATCTTTTCCATTTGGAGTTGTAAGTCTTCCTGGTGGAAGGCTTTCGAGAAGCCTTAAGGATATCCAGAACCCCTTGGGAAAGATGCAGATCTGCAAACTCTAACTCTTCAAGAGCCATGCCTTGATATTCAGAGACTGAAGATTCGGGTACCAAATCCTCCCCTGAGAGGATGTCAACAGGTTGTAATTACTGGGAAGAGACAGGGGAAGGTGGACTGCTAGGGACAGCAACAGGGGGTACCAGGGCTGTCTGGCCCAGTCTAGAGCAATCAGAATCACTTTGCATGGTTGTGACCTTATCTTGACTAACACTTTGAACAGGAGAGGGAAGGGGGGGGGCATACAGAAATTTCCCTTCCCAGTTCAGAATCAGAGCATCCAGGGGGACTGAACACAAGACTGGGGGTCTGCAACAAAAGAGAGGAAGTTGGTGATTGTCTGGGGCTGCAAAAAGATCTAACTCTGGTGTGCCCCATCTCGAGAAAATCACTTTCAAAACTAGAGGATCTAGGGCCTTTCATGATGGCCCTGGGATATTCTGCTCAGTGCATCTGCTAGGACATTGTCCTTCCCTGGGAAGTGAACTGCTGTCAGAGAGGTTTGCAGGGAATAGGCCAGGGACCACAACTTCATTGCTTCTGTGCACAAGGCCATAGACCGAGTGCCTCCTTGCTTGTTGATGTACCACGTGGTGGTGGTGTTGTCTGTTCTGACCTGAACCACCTTGTTCTGTACAGATTTGGAAAAAGCTTGCAGTGCCAGAAACACTGCTCTGAGTTCCAAGAGATTGATGTGAAGCAGAGATTCCTGAGGTGACCACAGTCCTTGGGTGGTAAGATCCCCCAAATGGGCTCCCCAGCCCAGCAGGGAAGCATCTGTGGTATCGCATCGCTGAATGAGACTGAGTGACAAATGGAACCCCTTGTCTCAAATTGTTCTGATCCTGCCACCATTGCAAGGCTTGGATTAGGGTGTGAGTCACTGGGACTAGTTTGGTAAGGGTATCCTTTCTTTGGGACCAGAAGGCTCTTAAATGGAACTGAATGTCCCTCATCTGGAATCTTGCCCCTTGGACCACTGCTGTGGAAGCTGCCATGTGGCCCAGAAGCTGAAGGAAATGCCTTGCTGGTCGAGACACCTGAAGGGTGAATGAAGAGGCCAGTTCCGTAAGGTTCCTTGCCCTTTCCAGGGGAAGGAAGGCTCTTGCCTTTACTGTATCCAGTTCTGCACCTATGAAGGTGAGGATCTGTACTGGTTCGAGACTGACTTCGGAAGGTTGAGAAGGAATCCTAAGGAAGTGAGCACTTGCTGGGTCACTTGCAGATGTGACTTGACTTGGTCTGGAGACTGACCTACTATGAGCCAGTCGTCCAAGTATGGGAAGATGGAGATCTTTTTTCTTCTTAGGAAAGCAATAACTACTGCCAGGCACTTTGTGAAAACCCTTGGGGCTGATGTTAGGCCAAAGGGCATTGCTGTGAACTGATAGTGGCCTGAGGGCAACTCGAACCTGAGGTACTTTCTGTGGGAGCACCTGATGGGAATGTGAAAGTAGGCATCTTTGAGGTCCAGGGAGGCTAGCCTGTCCCCTGGCCTTAGAGAGGAAAGGATAATTCCCAGAGTTACCATTTTAAACTTTGGCTTTAAAAGGTGTTAGCTCAGATATCTTAGGTCCAGGATGGGCCGCCATTCTCCTGTCTTTTTGGGGTTAGGAAATACCTGGAGTACAATCCTTTGCCCTTGTGTAGGGTGGGAACCCTCTCTCTAGCGCTGAGAGCTAGGAGAGAAGAAACATCTGCCTCTAGAGCAAGAGTCTCTGAGAGATTTGCTGGTGGAAAAGATCTGGTTCTCATCTTGGGAAATTTTTTGAAGCTGAGAACCTGTCCCTGGCTTGCTACTTCCAGGACCCACTTGTCTGATGTAAGAGACTTCCAGTCCTGGACAAAGTAAGCCAGCCTGCCCCCTACTGGTATGGGAGAATCTGCCTGGGCAGACCCATCAGGGTGTCTGCTTGGCAGGGGCTTTATGTTGAGGGGTGGATGCAAGCCTGCTCATCCCCCGTCTGCCTCTCCCTCTAAAGAACCCTCTCTGTGGAAGAAGAAGAAGAGGAGGCCTGAGCTTGGTAAAAAGGCCTTTGGAAAGGCCTGCCTCTGCCCCTGGACTGCTGCCTTTGAGGAGTTGCTTGCCTTTCTTTGGCCTGAGCACTCCTGTAAGTGGTCCTGTACTCATCCATTTTTTCATGTAGTTCTCTGCTTCCCAAACAGAGAATTACCAATTACAGGAAAATCCATGGCCTTAGCCTGGGTATCCTGTGAGAGGCTAGTACATCTGAGTCAAGCCATCCTCTGAAGAGCCACAGATGTAGCCATGACTCTTGATGAAACATCATTGGAGTCCACAGCAGCATGAAATTGTACTTTCGATGCCTCAATCCCATCTGCAGCCACCTGCTCCAGCTCCTTGGCAAGCTGGTCAGGGGCCTGTTTAGCCAGAGCCAGCACAGTGTCCTACTTGGACTTCTGGTTTCTAGCTGTATAGGCCATATAGTTGGCCTGCCTGAGTCCCAAAGATACTGCCATGTATTGTTTCTTTGTCATGGCATCAGTCTTCCTGGAGTCCTTGTCTTGGGGGTGTGATGCCAAGGGAGTATTTGCCTTATCACAGGCAGCAGCCTGCACTACCCCATCATGGCTGCATTGCTGGAAAAGGAACTCCGTGTCTGAGCCTGAGAGTGTATACCTCTTGTCCATTCGTCTGTTCACAGGAGGTATAGAATTAGGAGACTTAAGAAGTTTGTGTCCGTTTCCCAAAGGATTTGTGGAGGGGAGTAGACAGTCTCCTGGACTCTGGGATGTCCATCATCTCAACATAATCAGGCTCTTCCTGATCCTCTACTGCTTCCTCCACAGGAAGCTGGAGGGTCTCAGCCACTTTTTTGTAAAACATATAGTGAGAAGGGGTCTCAGAAAGCCTAGGAGGAAAAACACCTGAAGGTCTGTCTGGGGAGATGTCTGGGTCAATAGGCACATCCAGACTTTCATAATCACCATAATCATCCTCATACTCTTCCTCCGGTTCATAAAATTCTTCCAAAGCATAATCCGGAACCGGGGGAACCGACCGAACCGAGCCCCTGCCAGATGGTGCCGGTTCAGCTGGAACCGAACTAAGCGATTGCAGCATCCTTATCGCCTCGGCTATCTCGTCCGTGGTCGGAGTATGACTTTCTGGGTCTGAACCGGACGAAATTATCTTTTCTCTTTCTCTTCACCGGAACCGACTCCTCAGAATCGGCTCTCCTTTTGCCCGAAGAAGTATCGCCCTGGTCAGAGGCACTCCTTCTGGTTTGGTCGGAACCGAACCGGGCTGGCCATCTGGGTCAGCGGACTTCTCAGCCTCCCTTTCCCTCAGTCTACCTAATCTCTTTTCCAGGGTAGATTTGGGAAAATTCTTGCAAATTTGGCAGCCTGAATTGAGGTGGTCAAACCCCAGACACTAAACACAGGTGGTGTGGGGATCAGCCTTGGCAAAGACTTCCCCACACACACTGCAGTGTTGAAACCCAGTGGGCCCATTTTTTTTCTTGGGTTTCTCAGACATGGCCAATCCTATCCAAAACGTACCCTTTTTTTGGCAATCCGCCAGGCAAGACACCCCTATCGGTTCCTGACCGTGTCATGGGTCTTGGAAAAAAACGTAATAAAATCTGGTTGTTTTAGAACCGATACGGACCAGTTACCACACTCTAAATTAAGCACAAGCTTTTTTTTTACCTCAAACTGATCGGTTCAGCCGAACCGATCCGCAATTTACAAGTTCCACACAGAAACAAAACAAAAAACCTATCTAGTACTCACGGTACCACAGATAGAGACTTCAACTGACTAAGCGGTAACAGCAATTCAGTAGAAACCGATAGAAACCCGACACTTCAACCGACTTTTTGAACCGAGCAGGAGGAGAAATCTCCGGAGCGACTGTTCAGTGAGGCGGAGTAAAGAATCTGACGGTTGCAGTTTAAACAGCAGCAGACAGGGGCTTCAGCGGAGCTCGTGGTGAACATTCCATGCTGGCCATGGTAAGTTTAACTCTTTGTTCTCTGGGGCAGTTGAAAGGCAGAACCTAACTGCATATGTCAGAATACAACAAGACATCATGTTGTTTGAAATATCAGAACATTATTTTGAAGTACTTTTTATCAATCCTACTTTGTCCCTGGGAAACAGTCAGATCAGCAGGTACTTCTCCAGCTTCTCAATCTATTCAGAGACTCTATAGCATCAGTACATTATATTAATATGCTCTAAAAAGGAAAAAAGAAAAAAAATAACATACAGAAAAAACATTATATAGCTATTCACATGTATAGTTTGTTTTTACATTTTATGTCAAGTGCAACAATCCACGAGAGGTAACTACCTAGCCCCTCACATATATACATATATATATATATATATTTTATATATATATAGTTGTCTCAGAACAGTTATCTATAGGGCATTATGACTTTCTTTGTATATGTGGCATCAAATCAGTACGATCATTAAGACCTGGCAGATGCATGGCCCCAAGTATAAAAATCCCAAAAGATTCTCTATAACACAATTTATCCAGATGTCCCCCCCGCGGACCTAATTTCACCCGTTCTGTTGCTGAGAATTTGAATGCAATAATGATAAAGTATTTAAAATGACAGAATTCTTTAATTGCAGTAGTGAGAACGTGGTGTACCTGGCCAAATGTGAAGCCTTTTATGTAGGTAAAACTACACGACCATTGAAAATTCGCATTGGGGAACATCTGGGATCCATCAGAAAGATGGATGAGAAAAATGCATTGGCACTCCACATCATGAGGAATGAAGGAATAGGCCAGCATACATTCAAGTTCTCAGCAATAGAACGGGTGAAATTAGGCGTGGGGGGCATGCTGGGTGGCGGGCAACCTCTGTGGGTGGGTGGGAGGGTTTACCACTGGACCACCAGGTAAATCTGTATTTCCACAACAGCCCACGATCGGGCATGCGGGGGGTTACCACTAAACCACGAAATCCTTACCAATTACTACAGCCCGTTATTGGCACATGCAGGGGACCGCTAGATCACCAGGTCTTATTGTAATATTTATAGATGCCCATGGTCGGGGGGGGGGGGGCGCTAGACACTACCAGGTGGTCAGGGTGCTTGTGGATGGTGTACCTATTGGGCGGGTGGCCACCTGAGGCTGACGGCTGTTGTGTTGCACCTTGCACGACAGCCTCCCGCCTGTGGGTGGCCAGCGTTTGAGCCTGTGATTTTTGGCTCAACTTTGAGCACCGGTGTGCTGCGCATGTAGGGGTTGCACCAGCATATGCGCCACACATCCTGGGCTGAATATCGGGATGTGCCGCATATGCATGGGCATGCCCCCTGCATCTGCGCCGCATACATTACCAAGTGCGCCTAGCGCATTGGGGATTGCGCCGCATCTTACCCTTTGAATATCGCACCGGGTGCAATGGGGAGGGGCTGCGATATGCACCCTGTTAAACCAGGCACAACCCCTTTGAATGTCCAGCCCAGAGCTGATAAGCATCGAGCCAGGTTTCCCAAAATTGGTGGCAGAATTTTTTCCCCTCCTCCCAATATCCTTTTCTTCGTCCTCTTCCTTCTCGCTTCCTCTCCTTTTATGTGTTCTTCCCTCAGAGCCGCTCAAGAAGTGAGGTTCTGTGGGCTCTTAGGGTAGGGTTCTCCTTTTTCCTGTCCTCTCTTCAGCTTATTCCTTTTTCAGTTTGTTTCCTTTCCTTTATCTATCCTTTGGCTCTCTTGCCTCGCTATTGTGTTTCTAAATTCTTTATTTCGCCTCTCTGGCCTACAGAACTGGGATGGAGGAGGAGGAGGAGTCTGCGGCACCTAACAGCTGCCCCTCGCGCACCACATGGTGCGTCATTCTCGTGGGTGGCACCATTAGCACAGACTCCTCCCTCAAAAAAAAACAAAAAACTCCTGTAGCGGATGTGCGCTTCCAGCTTACACCCGAAGCAGTAATGAATGGTGAAGATACAAGAGAAGATCAACAATTACGGTAGGTATGTAATTTTCATTTCTTGCGGGGTATCCTGCATTTGAAACCTCCCATTCTGGACCCTGTCACTTCATGGGATCTTCTTTTTATGTTGGAAAAGCTCACTCTGCCTCCCTTTGAGCCTGACACGAGTTGTGAGCTGTGCTTTCTGTCATGGAAAGCGTTATTTTTAGTTGCAGTTACTTCCGCAAGGAAGATGGCTGAGATTCAGGCTCTGATGTGTAAGGAGCCTTAGTTTTTCACAGACAGGGTGTCTTTGCATACTAATCCTAAATTTCTGCCTAAGGTGGTGTCTGAGTTCACATTAAACCAGTCCATCCACCTGCCTGTTAATTTCCCTGAATGTTCTAATCAGGGGGAGGCCTTACTGCACACTTTGGATGTTCATAGGGTGCTCCCGAATTGCACCCAACCAGTTCAAAAGAATGATCAGTTCTAGGGACATGGATATGTTGTTCATCCACACTGTCTTGCCGGAATGTCATCAAGCTGGTTCCTCCCACCCACCCGGGTGGTAAAACTCTCGGCTCCGCCCCATGATGCCAGATCTTCCTTACCGCTTGGAAGCTCAGGTTCCCTCCTTAACACTCTGCGTAAAGACTGGATCCTAATCCTTCGGTTCGCCCGAAAATAATTCTAAAGTTCTCAAGACTTCGGTGTAATTTCTCCCTCGCGGCTGCGATGGACAAATCGACTCCTGGATTTCGGTGGTGCCCATGCAGGCAGAAGATGTCCAGGACGGATCCGCACTCCACGTGTGTCTACTGCCTCGGCCTAGATCAAGACCCGCAGGCCTGCAAGTTATGTTGATCGTTTTCGGCCAGCGTCCTAGAAGACCGCGCTGCCCGGTTACAGCATGGGCGCCCAGAGAAGCGCTACCCGCCGGTGAAGTCCAAGGAGGCCCGTTGGCCGGTATCCGCAGCGGCTGGCTCGGCTGAGCAACTCGAGCAGATGATCGCCCTCGAGGAGGAGGCAGCCCAGGCCACATACTCATCTTCCTCGTTCGCGGCATTTATCCCGCTCTCTCTGGGATCCTCCTACACAGCTTCTTTTTTTTTTTTTTTTGCATAATATGTTTATACTGCCTCCCCATGCTTCACTGGCCCCACTCCTTCAGGCTCCACAAGTTCTCCCCCGACCCCATCTGACCTTAGCCAGCCCTCCTCAGGTCCTCAAATCGCAGCCAATCCCCTGGATATCCCGGCGTATCCCTATCGCCGGGTGGGTCCCCTCCTCCGAGGAGGAAGGGCACCGGGGTGGTAGGGGAAGACCCCGGCACACACTTCATTAGGGCCTGGCAATGCTGCTGAGGAACAGGAGGCCCTGTACAGGTACTGGAGGTGTTCGGGGAACGGAGAGCCGTCATCTTGGCGGCCAGCGAGCAGTTTTCCGGTTTTCTGTGGGGGCAGCGTGGTGACATCATAGCATACGCTGACGTCCGCTCCTCCCCCAGTTAACTTTGGGCCGTGCACCCTGCGATACTCCCAGCCTCCGCTAGGAGCCAGCAGGTGCCAGGCCTATCCCCTGCCCTCCCCCCAGAGAAGGAGAGCTGTCTGCGAGGATGCCGATCCTTCTCCCCCGGCCACCCTCAGTGACCGGGCTCGTTCCTGAACCGGGTGAGGAAATACAAAACCCAGCCGCTGGCAGCGACCTCTACGCTTCTTTAAGAACTTGCAATCCCATGAAGGGAGAGAGCAGGATACTCTTCCGGTCAAAAAAAGGACTCGAAAGAACAAGGCCCACGTCAGCGGTAGGCGGGGCGGGAGGTCCCCAGGATAAACACTCGACGGTTGAGTTGTGGCTAAAGCCGCTGGCTTCACGGTGTCCCCATCAGGTCAGCCGGCCGAGATTTTTCTCGACCTTTCAGACAGGCTGTTGACTGGTGGAGCCGACAACCCTTCTTCACCGGTTCCCTGGAGACTGAGAACTTGCCGGAGTCCCCGGTCAAGGCTTCCGAGACGAGGGAAGAGCGGGTGTCCCCCGCTCCATCCCAGACCCGCCCTTGGAAACACTGATGGTCTCGGTCTCTGACCTCGTCTCAGTCCAGCCGATCCTGCTGACGCCACGCGGTTTCGGTCTTAGCACTGAGGTAGTGGTGACGCTCCGCTCGTCCCCGTCTTCCTCCTCGGAAGAGGAGGCAGCGCAAAATGGCGTCAGCGCGTGAGACTTAATGTGGCAGCAGTTACTTTGTCCGGGAACAAGCCATTGGCTGCCTTCCCCCGCCATCAGTGGCTGTCACACGAAGGCCAAACAACCCCTCGCTGCAGCCAAGGTGCCCAAGCCTGGGCCGGTTGTTCGGCCGAAACCAGCTGCCTCACCAATTGTGGTGGAACCTCCGCCTCCACAACCGAAATCGGGGGTGCCGACCAAGGACTCTCGGTCGGGTCAGGGTCTGCCCCACAGGTTGTCGGTCACCCTCACTCCCGACCGTCCTCGGCAGGTGGAGGGTGGCTCAGGCCCCAGGCAGCTTTTCGTGGACTCCTCGGAGTCCGACGACGACTCCTCCCTGTTTTCCAGGCCCCTTGACCTAGAGTCCTCCGGGGCAGTCGATGGGACGAGCCCATCGTTCATGGGTCTGCTTTGGCTCATCTCTGGAGTCCACGGGATGCAGCTCAAACCCGTATCTAAGCAGGCCAGTATCCCCAGACGGAGATACTGGACCAAGGGATTAAGCCCAGGAGGCCGTTCGGTGGCTGAAGCCATTGTTGGCCCAGCCTTGGAGCTCTGGCAATGGCGGCTTCCTGTCCTGCGCCTTGGCCAGGATGGCCAGAAGTATCTGGTCCCTACTGGCTCTTTGTCCGGTTTTGGAACACCCCTCTGCGAAGGGTTAGTCACCGATAGCGTTTCCAGCATTTGGGAGCGCTGGGGATGTGGATAAACCCCAACAAGGAGTCAAAAAGCTGGACTATGCTGGGCGCAAGGTGTACGCCGTCCTCCCTAGGCCTCCGCAGGCCAGCTCAACCCGTGCTGATGGCACACTTCTCCCACGCCCTCATGGGCTCCTGGATGGAGTGATCCCTCATCTCCCGGCCGACCTGCAGACCATGGTCAAGCAGGTGCGGGATCAGGGAAGGGCGGTGGCGAAACAGCAGCTCCAAATGGCTCTGGACATTGGAGACTCCTGTGCCAGATCAGTAGCGGCCGCAGTGGCGCATACATGGCTGAGGATATCCACCTTCACGGCGGATACCCAGCACAAATTGGTGGCCGTCCCCTTCTTGGGGACTGACCTGTTCGGCCCTGGAGTGGAAGACCACCTCCAGCAGATCGAAAAGTCCAGTGCTACCCTGGACTCGGTCTCCTCCACCCAGAAAGACAAGGGCCGTCATCAACAACATAAGTCCTTTCACCCTTCTGCGCCTGCGGCTCATCCGGCCCAGCAACACCAGCATCAGGGCCAGCAGGCTTGCGCTTGGCATCCCAAAGCCAAGCCTGCGCCTTCCTCTAATAGGAAGTAGGGAGGAAAAGGCCCAGGAGGTCCCTCGGCCAGCCCCTCCTCCAAGCCTGTCCAGTGACAGGGTTGAGGGGTGTCGCCCCCAGCCTGGTCATTCCCCCCCAGGGGGACTGCTCCGCCACTTCCTTTCCGCCTGGTCCACTATCACCACGGACCGCTGGATGTTGGAGGTGGTAGGAAAGGGCCTGCCTCTGGAGTTCGAACAGGCCCTGCCCTTCCGAGCCATCGCCCCTTGGGGGGGCTACGGGGTCCGGAGCCTCTCTGTCGACTTGCCGAGCCGACATTGCCCTGCTCCTCGAAAAAGAGGTGATCAGGAAGGTGGCGGATCCTCCACCAGACCCAGGGTTTGTGTCCAGGTACTTCCTGGTCCCAAAACGGATGGGGGGCTGGCGCCCCATTCTAGACCTGCATGACCTGAACAGGTTCCTAAGGTCTCGAACCTTCAGGATGGTCACTCTGGCTCAGATCATTCCATCCTTGGAACGAGGCATGTGGTTCTGTTCTCTGGACCTCCAGGACGCGTTCTTTCATGTCCCAATCTGTCCGTCCCACCAGAGATTCCTCCGCTTCAGGGCAGAGGAATCCCTGTACGAGTTCCGGGTCATGCCCTTCAGCCTTTCCCTAGCTCCCAGGGTCTTCACCAAATGCATGGCAGTGGTGAGAGCATTCCTGCAGCGCCGAATGATCCGGGTGTACCCCTACTTGGACGACTGGCTGATTGCAGCCTCCTCCAAAATGGAGGTGGAGCGGTCCAGGGATCTGGCCCTCCAGGTTTGCTCTCAGGTTGGCCTCCTCATCAACGAGGCCAAGTCGGAACTCGTGCCAAAGCAGGTGATACAATTCACTGGGGCAGAGCTCGACTCTCTACGAGCCAGAGCATGGCTCCCGGAGGACAGGGCCGAGGTTCTTTCCTCCTTTGCCCAATCATTTCAGGTTGGACAATTGCGCCCTGCCCGGGACTTCCTTCGCCTCCTGGGCCTCATGGCAGCCTGCACCAGCATGGTCCGTTGGGCCCATTGGTACATGCATCCCCTTCAATGGGGGCTGGCCAGCCAATGGTCACAGCACTCCGATCCCTTGGATCAGCTAGTGACAGTGACCCAGGGGATGTGGAATGCCCTCCAGTGGTGGACCGTTCCGGCACATCTGCAGGAGGGCATCCCGTTCGTCCGCCCCGAGCCAACGGTCTCTCTATCGACCGATGCCTCTCTGATGGGTTGGGGTTCCCATCTGGGGGAGCACAGAGCGCACGGCCTCTGGTCCCCTCGGGAGTCCCGATGCCACATCAACCTGCTGGAACTTCGAGCAGTTTGCCTAGCCGTCACCGCCTTCGCTCCGTTTATACGGGGTCAAGTAGTCCAGGTCCAGATGGACAATATCACGTCCATGTACTACCTAAACCGCCAGGGCAGGACGCGCTCCATGCCTCTGTGCAGGGAAGCTCTCTGCGTTTGGTCCCTCGTGCGCAGCCTGGAGGCGGATCTCCTTGCCATCCATGTGGCAGGAGCCTCCAATATTCTGGCCGATGCCCTAAGCCGGATAGGGGCTGCGTCCCATGAGTGGTCTCTCCTGCCGGAGGTAGTACAAGATCTGTTCTCCCACTGGGGCACACCTCAGGTGGACCTGTTTGCCTCCAGGGAGAATGCGAAGCTGAGACTGTTTCATGCCCGCCCCCCTCAGCAGGGCTCGCTGCAGGGGGATGCCTTCTCGAGGCCGTGGACCCCGGGCCTCTACACCTTTCCCCATTTCCTTGATCCACAAGGTGCTTCTCAAGCGAGGAGGACAAGGCGCAGGTGATTCTGGTAGCCCCAGACTGGCCCCGCCAGTTCTGGTATCCAGATCTCCTCGGTCTCAGCTCCAGGCTCCTGAGGCGGCTTCCAGCCCACCCGGACCTGATCTTAGTCAATCAGGGGAAGGTATTCCATCCGGACCTTCAATCCCTGCACTTGACGGCCTGGTTCCTGAGCGGCTAGAGTTCCAGGCCTTGGGTCTTTCCGATGAGGTCCTCAACATTGTTGAGGCGTCCCGTAAGGAGTCGACCATGAAATGCTACGCCATTAAATGGAAGAGATTCTCCATTTGGTGTCAGGGCAAGGGCCTGGACCCTTCCTCCTGTTCCTTGGCTACCATTCTGGACTACCTGTGGTCCCTTTCTCAGCAAGGGCTTTGGTCGACGACCCTCAAGGTGCACCTGGCAGCCATCTCTGCTTACCAGGCGCGGACCGGGAAACAGTCGATGGTGCAGGAGAAGGTGGTCGGGTGCTTTTTCAAAGTCCTTGATCATATATCCCCTCCGGTCCGAGAACCTCCACCTCCGTGGGATCTACTGCTGGTATTGGCTAAGCTCATGGGCAAGCCATTCGACCCGAAGCACAGGTGTGACATCTCTCACCTGTCGTGGAAGACCGCCTTCTTGGTGGCTATCACGTCAGCCAGAAGGATGGGAGAGCTCCTGGCGCTTTCCATCGAGTCTCCTTATCAGGTCTTCCACAGGGACATGGTTGTCCTGCACCCCCACCCGAAATTCCTTCCGAAGGTGGTGTCAGAGTTTCACCTTAGCCAGGTGTTGACTCTTCTGGTGTTCTACCCCAATCACACCTCAGAGGCCGAATATAGGCTCCACACTTTGGACCCTAGAAGAGCACTTGCTAATTACAAGGAGCGGATGGCTGAAGTTCGAGGAGAGGTTCGCCAGCTGTTTGTCACCTACGCTGAAGCCGTACCTGGCAGACCTGCAGTCAAGCAAGCGATAGGCAGGTGGGTCACCTCCTGCATAGATCTCTGCTCTAGGTTGGCGGGCATGGAGCCTCCCAGAGGATAAGAGCTCATTCTACCTGCCATACCGCTGCATCGGTGGCTGATTCAGGGACGTCCCTATCCAGGAAATCTGCAGGGCTGCTACCTGGAAGTCAGCACACACCTTCATTACCCACTACCATCGACCTTGAGTCACGCTAGGATGCTGGTTTTGGGACCTCGGTTCTCAGTCTTTATTCCCTAAGTAGGTGCCTTGCCTCTCCCTCCCAGAGAACTGCTAGAGTCTGCCAGACAGTGTGGATGAACAACATATCCATGTCCCTAGAAATACAGGTTACTCACCTGCAACAGGAGTTTTAGGAATGGTATATATTGTTCCATCCACGACTCCTAACCTCCCGACTTCAATGCACAACCTGGCTTCCAGCGGGCTAGATCTGGCATCATGGTGCGGAGCCGAGAGTTTTACCACCCGAGTGGGTGGGAGGAGCCAGCTTGAAGACCTTCCAGCAAGATTTAAAGCGGCAAGGAACCTGCCAGACAATGTGGATGAACAACATATACAGTACCATTCCTAGATCTCCTGTTACAGGTGAGTAACCTGTATTTGTTTGTCCCCAAAAGAGAAGGGGCACCTGTTTTGAAACAGTGTTTGTCAAAATGGTTGGCAAATTGCATCATGTACTGTTACCGTAACTACAACAAGCCCTTACCTGGGATAGTCAAGGGTCACTCGGTCAGGGTTGTGGCTGCCTCTACTGCCTGTTTCAGAAATGTCTGCTGCGGACATCTGTGCAGCTGCCACTTGGAGTTCAGTTCACACCTTTGTCTGCTATTACAGCTTGGATATTGCTTCCAGACGCAGGGCCAACTTCGGACTTGCTGTCTAGCTGTCCTTCAGGGCCTTCTCTCTCCTGAGCAGTCTGCTCTTGTTTTCTACCTCCTCCCGGCTGACTCACGGTCATGTCTGGTACTGCTTGGGACTCAGTCCTGCCAGTGTTGCCTGCTGCAAGAGACCCCTTGAAGCAAGATAGTACAGTTACGTAAGAACCTACCGTAACAGTAGATCTTTGAGTGGAGCTCTTGCAGCAGGTGCTGCTTTCCCTCCCTCCTTCCTCTTGATAGCTGCTTCTCCTTGGTATTTGTTATATGTTTCCTGGGCTCTGAGGAACTGCCTCTGTTCTCCTTTCCTGCTTTATGCGCCAGGGTCTACGGCAGGAGAACTGAAGTAGGTCTGGGGGACTGCCCCCTTTATAGGATAGATGGACGTCAGTGTGCTGATCGCGGTGGTGGCGGTCCCCATGATAGACTGCTAGCTGGAAGTTTTCTGTGTAGCCCTGGTGCCTGGCGGCTTCAATTCTACCAGTGTTGCCTGCTGCAAGAGCTCCTCTCAAAGATCTACTGTTATGGTAAGTTCTTACATAACTGTACTTTTCTAAACAGGGCCTGTCCAAATGGCTGGCCAGTTGTATTATGTTTTGTTACCAGAAGTGTGATAAGCAACTTCCTGGTCCCATTCACAGTCATTACATCCGAGGGGTGGCTACCAAAGTGGCCTGTTTTCAAAATAAAATGTGTCCGCTACTAATATTTCTGCTGTTGCCATTTGGAGTACTGTTCATACATTTACCAAGCACTACAATCTGGACATAGTTTCTCATAGACATGCCAGCTTTGGACCAAATGTTCTGCAAGGCTTCCTTACTGTTGTGTTATTAGGTCCTGCCGTTCTCCTTAAGTGATTGGTACTGCCTGGGAATTGTTCCATGATGTGGCTCAGTGGAAGGAGGTATCCTCAAAGAAGATAGAACAGTTCCCTATAGTAACAGTAGATCTTTGAGAGAATCTCCTCCCTGAGCCACAGCTCCTGCCCCTTCTTCTCCCCCACCCCCTTATTCAGGCGATGGCTTCTATGCTGCATAAATACAGCATTTTATACTCTGGTTTCCATATCCTCTCCTTTGTGTCTAGTTTTGTCCTGGTTGCTTTGGTCCCTGCCAGCCCAATAATCTCTGAGCTTGTCTCCAGGAGGAAACTGAGGCACGCTGGGGACGCCCACATTATTTAGACACCAACGAGGTGCATGGACGTGGGTGGTCCCAGCCAGCAAAAATGTCTGGGTGGTCCTGATGTTGACGGTTTACAATTCCATGGTGTGGCTCAATGGAGGAGAGTCTCTCGAAGATTTACTGTCACAGTAGCTAACTTTTCTTTTTCCTTCCTCACAGCCAGTGCCAATATCCCGAAAACTCACCCTCCGAGAGCAGCAGGACTGTGAGGTTATCCAGCGACTGATCAAATCCTATTTCCTTATTGTGCGAAAAAGTATTCAGGACAGGTAAAGGCAGTATTTTCTGTTTGTCCATTCTCTCGCTCTGGGCAAACAAGTCCCTGTAAAGCTCCTTCCCTCCTGAGGTAGGCAGTGGGATCACCCTCCTAACGCCTCTCACAAAATGGGTTTACTGTCTCCTTGTCTCTCATCAGGTGGATGGAGTGACTATTCCTCCTCCTCCTCTGTAGGTGGGATCACCATCTCTCCTCCTTTCTCCACGTGGATTCACCACAACCACCTTCACCGGATAAGTGGGGCCACCGTCCTTCCTTCTCCTGCACCTTCCCTCTTCCTCTGTCCAGATAGTCACAGTCTCTGCTGTATCTAGGTGTGGTCGCATTTCCTCCTCCTGATTTTGGGTGGGTGAGGTCACTATCCCTCCTCCTCCTCCTCCTCCTGGGTGTGTGGGATTACTTTATCTGCTTCTCTTCAGGTGGCATTACAGTCCCTCCTCTTTCCAGTTGGGGTTACTATCCCTCCTTTCTTCAGACTGGGTCACCATCCTTCTTCTCTCCAAGTGAGCAGTGGAGTTATCTTTCTTTAAAGACAGGACAGAGGTAAAACTAAGCAGGTGGCAATTACAAGATAGGGGTAACTCCTGACAGAGCCATTTAAACATAGAAACATAGACCATGTTGGGAGAAAAAGACCATCAATTAATCCAGCCTGCCATGTTTTACCCTATCTTATCTAGTGAGCTGTTGTCTAGATGGGGTGTTTGCCTTCGTGCCCCCTGCTCCCTACCTTATGCTACCCCTTCTGTAATTTTTAAGCACTTTAGACTGTCCCAGCCGTGTTTAAACCCATTGATGTTTTTTGCATTTACCACCTCAGCCAGTAGGCTGTTCCATGACTCCACCACTTTCTCCATAAAGTAAACCTTTCTCCCATCCCTCCTGAATCTCCCCCATGCCAGCTTCCACTCATGTGCCTTTGTTTACCTGTCATTGCTGCTGAATGGCTCCTTGCAGTTTAACTTGTTTATTCCATTCAGGAACTTGAAGGTCTCTATCATGCCTGCCCTCTCCCTTCTGGTTCAGTGAGTATGTGTTCAGTGCCCGAAGCCAGTCCTCCTAGGATCTGCCCTGTTGTCTCTGAATCATTGTGGTTACCCTGTGCTGCACCTACTCCAGCTTGTCCCTGTCTTTCCTTAGGTGGGAATCCAGAACTGGACACAGTATTCCAGATGGGTTCACCAGTGATCCGAAGAGAGGTAGTATCACCTCTTTCCTCCAGCTATTGAAACCCCTTCTCATACACCCCAGCATTCTGGTCGCCTTGCTGTAGGTCTTGTCTCGTTGACTAGTTTGTTTTAGGGAGTCATTTATTTTGACTCCCAGATCTCGTTCCTCTTAAGTATTACCCAGCTTAACCCCTCTCATCCAGTATTCCATTCTGAGGTTTTTTTTCTCTCTGTGCATCAACTTGCACTTTTTGGCACTACATTTCAACTAGCAAACCTTGGACCACTATCTCTAACCTCTGCAGCTCGCTTATGCCCCCCTCACTGACTGCCCTGCTACAGAGCTTAGTGTCATCTGCAAAACAAATCTTGTCCTGCATTCTTTCTGTGTTGCCGATGAACATATTGAAAAGGACTCTGGCCCCAAGACTGACCCCTGTGGTATCCCACTCATGACCTCCCTTCCCCTGATTTGACCCTTCTGCTGTCTCCTCCCTTAACCAACTTTTCACACATCTAACTAGGTTCCTCTAACGTTTTTGGCAACCTTCTGTGTGGCACCGAGTTGAATGCCTTGCTGAAATATAGAAACATAGACAGTAATGGCAGAAGAAGACCATTGGTCCACCCATTCTGCCCATAAACCCTGACAAACCCAGGACCTATTGTCCATACAGGGTTCTAATCCAAACTATCTACCCCCATGCTCCCTGCCCTACCGCTGTCACCCTGAGCAACCACTAAGCCCTTCATTGTGACCCAGGCTTGTTTGAAACTGCTGATAGATCTTCCCTTGTCAGTCTTCACCATTCATTACTGCTGGGTTAAGCCGGAGGCGCGCACCTGCCACGGGAGTTTTTTTTCTTTTTTTTTCCCCCCAGAGGAGTCGGTGCTGATGGCGCCGACCCCGAGAGTGATGCATCGCGTGATGTGCGAGGGGCAGCCGTTAGGCACCGTAGACTCCTCCTCCATCCCAGTTCCGTTTCTTCCGCCGTCGAGGCTACACCTGCTGTGCAGAGTTACTAAAGTCTACTGTGTCATAGGCCGCAATTTGTTCTCGACGCCACTCCTTCATCCTGGTTCGATCCCGACGTTGTCGACTGGTAAGACCATTCTTTTATTTGATATTTCGACGATGCCGGGAGCTTTGCTGTTTATTTTATTGATTTCACATCATGTCGGGTTCGGGGGCAAACGCAAGTCTAAGGCGGACTGTGCCTGTATGCATCGGTCCCCCTGCGGCCGGCAGTTTTCCGTCACGGACCGTCATGATGTTTGTCTTCAGTGCCTGGTACCCTACCATGATATGGATCATTGCAACGCCTGTTTTTCCATGGATCACCGTGTGTTAGAAATCCGCGCGTTTAAAGTCGGAAGAGCTCCGCCGACTTTCGGGGGACGTCGCCAGCACGCTTCCCAGGCCAGGTATCTCGACCCTTCCTCTGGGTCCCTTCCCGAGTCTATATGGCCTGGCGAGGTGGGAACCTACTCCATTTCTAGCCTTGCCGAAGAGGAGGTTTCTTCTTCCACGCTGGAGGAACGGTGTGATCCCTCCCGGAGTCACGCCGTGAGCACCGTCCTGGCAGTCACCTCCTCGCAGGTGCAGGTTTCCCCAGTGACTAGGCGATCCAGCGTTCCTCTCCCCGAGTCCCCGGAGCTGGTTAGCCCAGATGATTCCTTGGTTAGGGTGGCCTGGAGTCTTCTGTGGTGGACCCTTCAGGAGATCCGGAGAGGAGGCCTTCTTCCCAGAGGTCCCGGGCAGCTGCCATCACTGTTGCTGCTAGGGTCCTTCAGGAGATGGTGGAGGACTCTGCCACAGTGAGTTCCCTGGGGCTAGCTCAGCGGGGACCTCCCCCACTAGCATCAAGGAAGAGGGCTGCTTTGGAGTCTGAGGGATTGAGAGGTCGGGGTGAAGAGCAGCGGTGAACCCCCACTGCCCTGTGGGGTGTGGGGAGGAGTCAACAGCGCTGATCCCCGCCTTTCTCTCAAAGGCTCAAGAGTGCCTTCTGGTGGCGGTTCTGAGGGTTGCCCTTCTGGACTCATGCAATCTCAGATGCGTCACGGGAAATTCCCCTTCAGGGCTATTCCCGGTGTTGCCTCCCTCTCTTTCTTCTGCGCAACCCAGCATGATCGCAGGGTCCCCAATCCTAGCGGCATCACTACCTGGATCTCAGAGCCCTGGCAGAGGCCAGGCACATGCTGTTAGGTGCCCTTCGCCCATCCCTCTGCAGCCACTTCCCCCTCTCCCAGACCATGTGGGTCCCACGGGACCGTTAACTTGGGAGATGTTCAGAGCTATTGCAGCGGCCTTCCCATCTTACTTCAGGGCCATGGACGAACAGGTTTTCCGCCTGTCCCCTCCGCCACAGGAATCCTCTGAGCATTTGAGCTCCACTTCCTCCTCGACTTCCTCATCTGAGGAAGAGGAACTCTCTGTCCACCTTTCCTCTGACGCTGATTCCACTGATTATCAGCGGTTCCTTTCGAGGCTGATTTCGGAGCTTCACATCTCCTACATCCGTAGGGACAATGCTGAGCGGTAGACGCGTGCATTCCTTAGCCAATTCAGCGCTCGCCACCTGGTGGTGCCTTCCTGGCCAGTCCCTTTCCAGGAAGCATCTGTCCGCACCTGGCAGTCTCCAGCCACTCCTTCTCCAGCCCTGGCAGACTGCAGGAGACGGTATTGTGCCCCCCATGAGTCTCTAGGTTCTCTGCCTCACCCACCTTCAGGCTTGATGTCCCTAGACACTCCTTCTGGGCCTCGGCGCCTGGCACACGACAGACCCCCGGATCCAGATTCTGCTGAATTCGACTGGTGGGGACGAAGGGTTTTCTCTTCAAGTCGTGTGTTAATGTGCATCAGTTCACATCAGGCACACCACACTGCTTACAACAGGCATCTGTGGTTGATGCTATCGCAGGTCCTAGCATCTTTGCCTGACTCAGAGCAGTCTAGACAAGCCATTGCCCTCTCTGCGCAAGGTCTGGAGCTTGCAAGGCACCAAACGAGGGCATCCTACGATGCCAACGAGGTGGTACCCAGACTAGCTGGGACAGCGATCTGCATCAGGCGGAAGGCATGGCTTCATCTCTCCAGACTGTCACCCATTGCCCTGCCTTTCCGGGGACCCACCTGTTCTCCCGCAGGGCGAGGAGGCTTCTTCAGGGGCAACCTCCCTCCCCAGCCCACAGGGGACACCTCCTCATCCTCACCAACCTTAGACTGGTCCAGTCTGCTGGTTAGGGTCTCCCCTTCCTACTTCCCACCAGTAGGAGGCTGAGGGATCTGTTCCCTCAGGGTCTATTCAGGCCCCCTTCGGGGGGGCTTGGTACTCACCCAGCAGTAATGAATGGTGAAGACTGACAAGGGAAGATATGAAAATTACGTACCTACCGTAATTCTTGATCTTCTCTTGTATCTTCACCATTCATTATTGATTCCCGCCTACCTTCCTCTCATGGGCCTCCTTCTTCGGCGTCTCCCCCTCCCTGCTCGTTCCTCCTCCTTCTTCGTTGGCCTTTAAGCCAAAAGGAAAAAAAAACTTATCTTGATTTTTCCGTTCTTCTGAACGGATCCAATTTTCCTCAAGACAAAGGGGGAACGAGTGGACTTTATTCTATCCTGATCGAACTCTTTCTGATTGCCCTTTGGGGAGCCTCTTGGTTTTCTTAACCATATTATTCAATTCACAGTTAAAGGAACGTCCTCCTATGGCCTGGTTCCCTTTTGCCCTGGTTCCTCTGGCAAGTGTTACTCTTCACGTATCAGTTTCTTCTGGTTGGTGCTCCCAGCACTTCAATTACCTTGAGCTGATGCTGTTGTCTGACCTTCAGGGAGTCCGATTGAGTTCCCACTCTATCCTTCATAAGGGGGTGCCCGCTGTAGAGCTCACGCCCTCCACTCACGCATCTGTGTTAATATTAACAAGGTGCTGAAGGACTTCTTCCTAGTTGCGCGCTCTCTTTCTGGCATAGAATTTCTGCCTTGGCAGTCTGTGAGCTCTCAGTTAGAGTTTAAGCGGTCGGGAAGTTAGAGAATCTGCCCTTTGTGTCCAACCTGTGAAAACAGTTCGGTGGCACCTTCCTTTAGCCCTATCAAGCGGGATCCTTGCTCCCCTGTTTTTGGTTCCAAGCCTTAAACCAAATTGTCAGTGGGCAGTGATCTTCCCTCCCAACATCCCTTGTTCTCGTCCCTCTTTTCTTCCCTCTTCTCTTTTTCTTTATCTGTTCCTCCCTTGGAGCCGCCCCAGAAGTGAGGCCCTGCGGTCCCCTAGGATAGGCTTTTTCTTCTTCACTATCCTCTTCCAGCTTATACCTTTTTCAGTTTATATCCTTTCCTTTTTCTATCCCTTGGCTCTCTTGCCTCGCTCTTCTTTTTCTTTTTCTTATTTTGCCTCTCTGGCTAACAGAACTGGGATGGAGGAGGAGTCTATCACGCCTAATGGCTGCCCCTCACGCATCACGCAATGCGTCACTCTCAGGGGTGGCGCTGTTGGTGCCGACTCCTCTGGGGGGAAAAAATACTCCCGTGGCGGGTGCGCGCCTCCAGCTTAACCCAACAGTAATGAATGGTGAAGATACAAGAGAAGATCAAGAATTACGGTAGGTACGTAATTTTCATTTCTAGCGTCTACCACATCACCTGGCAGATTGTTCCACGGCTTAACCACCCTTTCTGTAAAATAACATTCTCACTTCCCTCTTGAATCTCATCCTGCCCCTGTCAGTTTATACTTGTGCCGGCGTGTTTTTGATCTGCTTAGTTGTGCTGAATAGTTTTTTGCAGTTTACCTTGTTCATTTCTTTAAGGAACTGAAGGTCTCCATCATATCTCCCCTCTCTCGTCTAGCCTCCAGCATGTATTTGTTCAGTGCCTTGAGCCAGTCCTCATAAGATCTGCCCTGCTGGCCCTGAATCATTTTTGGTCACCCTACATTGCACTGTCTCTAGCCTGTCCTAAGTGAGGACTCCAGAACTGGGCACAGTACTCCAGATGTGGCCTCACCAATGATCTGTAGAGAAGTAGTAATATCTCCTTCCTTGTGCTGTCAGTACCCCTTCCCATACACCACAGAATCCTATTTGCCTTAATGTAGACCCTGTTACACTGCTTTGATTGTTTTTTGGGAGTTATTGATGATGACCCTTGGGTCTCTTTCTTTAGAGGTGGTGTACAGCTTTAATCACCCACAATCCAGTACTCTGTCCTCAGGTTCTTGTTCCCTGTGTGCATCACCTTGCACTTTTTGGCGTTGAATTTCAACTACCAAACATTTGACCACCTCTCTAGGTTTTGCAAGTTTCTCTGCATCTCTCTAACCCCCTTCTCACTGTCTACCCTTCTACAGAGCTTAGTGTTGTCTGGGAAGAAATGCATCTTGCCCTGGATTCCTTCTCCCATGTTGCTAATAAACATATTGAAAAAGGACTGGACCCAGGACTGATCCCTGTGGCACCCAACTGGTGACCTCCTTCTCTTCTGATTTGACTCCGTTAACCACAACTCTCTGCTGTCTCTCTTCTAACCAGTTTCTCACCCTTCTGTGTCCTTCACTGTACCCAGATCCTCTGTCTGCTTCAGCAACCTTCTGTGAGGCACTGAGTCAAAAGCCTTGCTGAAATTGAAGTTGCGTAATTGTATGACTTCTTCCTTATCTACCACCCTTGTTAGCCAGTTCAAGAATAATACTGTCAGGTTGGTCTGACAAGAACTCCCTGCCATGAACACCTGCTGTTTACTATCCTGTAGTCAGTTTCTCTCTAGGTAGTCCACTAGGATCTCTGACTAGTGTCTCCATCAGTTTATCTACAGTGAAGACTGATGGGCTCATAATTGTCCAGTTCCACCCTGTCCCCTTCCTTGTGGAGTGGCACCACGTCTGCTGTCCTCCAGTCTCTCAGAACCACCACTGACTGTAGTGCTCTATTGAATAGCCCTGCCAGGACTTCAGCCAATCCTGAAGTCAGTTCCCTGAGCACCCTCAGGTTTCCCCTGCCTAGGAGGGTTCCAGAGGAGAATGTGGAATCATAGACTTAGGTAATCTGTCTGGATTTATGTTTGCATCTTTTCTCTGACTTGTAGTGTTCCCAAGACAGTGATGCACTTCCTAGTGAATTATGTGAAGGACCACCTTCAGAGTGAACTGGTGGGGCAGTTGTATAAATCCCAGCTCCTGGATGATCTGTTGACAGAGTCTGAGGACATGGCTCAACAGCGCACTGAGGCTGCCAACATGTTGAAGGTAAGTTGAATGTGTTGGTGCCAAGAGAAGCAGTTTATTTGTGGTGGATTATGGTTCGCCTTCATTGGGGTGTCTTATTAACACTTAAGAGCACACTAATCCCAGCTTCTGCTGTACTGACCTTTAACTCCAATCTCCCAACAGGCTTTGCAACGAGCAAGTCAAGTGATTTCTGAGATCCGAGAGACACAGCTCTGGTGACCAAACTGCCATGTATTTGATCTTTCCCAGTGAGCATCAGAACAAATCCTAGAACCACTTCTGTATCCTGATGGTGTCTGCTGCGTGCTGTGGAGGAGCAGGCCGCCTGTTTTCTTCGCAGTGTTTATTCAAGACAGTGCAACTTGTGTCATTTTATCTCAAGGCGAGATGTGGGACATGTTTATTCCTTCCTCATACCTCTCTCTTCACTGTTGTGATGAAGCATTCTGTATAAATGAAAGTAAACATTGAAATTTTGTAATGATTCTTGTGTATGACACAAAGCAGACAGTCTTCGTATTCAGCAGATGTTTGTATTTATTTATGTTCAGACAGCAAGCTATAGTGAATGTCACATTGAAGAAGTATCCAGCTCAAGGAAGTGGACCTCGGTACAAGCTAGAAGCTCTTCGGCTGCCACTCAGCCATCCAGTTTTATATCAACAAAAGAACAGTGCTCTAATTTTTACCTGGTGGTACACATCGAGTGTTGGATATTCTCACCTAGTGAAACCTCCTGCTAACCACAGCATGTAAGCCCTGATATAATTTGTACAACATCTGATTACCACTAGCAAGTATGATACAATATGTTCAGTACCAGGAGACTAATTTTCACTAGCCCAGTCTGGACAGCTAAGTGGTTTCTCGCACCCTCTGCCCATTTTGTAAGGCCAGTAATGTCCGAGCAACATAGTCCCAGCATGAAACTCACATTGAGAGACTTTTAACAGATCACCGAATATCTGTTTACATCCCAGCCTGTTGTTTGAATGATTCAATAAATGTA
Source organism: Neoceratodus forsteri (assembly GCA_016271365.2). Classification (NCBI taxonomy): domain Eukaryota; kingdom Metazoa; phylum Chordata; order Ceratodontiformes; family Ceratodontidae; genus Neoceratodus; species Neoceratodus forsteri. The sequence goes on along the minus strand of CM028138.1, from coordinate 392,648,074 downwards.
CTGTAACTCCAGCATGCTTTGCTGACTGTTGCTCTACCTCGGGCTCTTGTGACTTTGTGGTTGATATTCTGTATACTGCTGCCCATAGTTCTGTCAGCCATTGGAGCTGAGACGATCTTGGGTGAGCATTTTCTTTGCATCTGTATCTTGGGTTCCTTTTTAGGAAAAATGACTCCCCTTTGTCTAGGATGACTTGAACTTCCTGATAGTAATTTGAATGCTGATGGCAACTGTGGTGACAAACAGCCCATCCTGTCTTTACCAGATAAACCTGTTTGGGACTAGTACTGTGACTGGGCCATTGGATGTTCCTTTGCCTTTAGATTTCCAGTTCTGTTTTTCAAGATGTCAATGACCAAAAAAACTAGCATTCTGGAATGTTCTCCCGAGTTGGGTGCTAATGTAAATAGAAAGCCAAGGCTGCTTTCATATGCAAAAAAAGGGACACAGGGTAAAATATTGCTCGAAATTGCCATTTTATTGAACCCCCAAAAAAAGGCGCAATGAGTACTCTCATGGATTCGTTCTGTTATTGGGAACCCATCAATAAACTGGTTGTTTTGAGCAATATTTACCCATGTGTGCCCTGGTTTTGTGAGTCAGTGACCACTTGGTTTTTAAGTAATTTATACTGCGTGGGGTACTTGTGTATGCTTCCATTAGTACCAGAACAAATACCAAACAAACAGAGAGCTGTGCAGTGAGAACAAGGAATGACCTCATACCTTTAGTAACCATAATCCCACAACATACGCTACTAAAGTGGTGAACTGTGTGATGAGAGTGAGGAATGTCCCCATAACTATTCATTTATTTAAAAGAGATTTACCAGGAAAGACATGCTGAGCCATAAAGTTCATTTCCAGATGTGTCCTGGGGGAAGGAGATAAGTACATAATGTTCAGTGTCTTGAAGTACATAGTGTTCAGTGTCTTCATCAGTGACATTGGAGATGGCATTAAGGGCAAAATGTGCCTATTCGCGGATGACACCAAGCTATGTGGGAGAGTGGACACAGCTGAAGGGATACAGGACCTACAGGAAGATCTGGAAAAGCTAGGGAGGTGGTCCAGGATCTGGCAGCTTGGCTTCAATGCCAAGAAATGCAAAGTTATGCATATTGGAGCCAGGACAGAGTACTACCTGGGTGGAGTCCAAGTATCTGCATCAGAGGAGGAGGAGGAGAAGAACCTGGGAGTGATGATCGCTAGTGACCTGAAGCACTCCTCACAGTGCAAGAAAGCAGCAGCAAAGGCAAACAAGGTGCTGGGATGCATATCTAAGAGGATCAGTAGTAGGAGAGAGGAGGTTATATACTGCCTTTGTACAGGTCACTGGTAAGGTTGCGTCTGGAGTATGGAGATCTTACTTGGAGAAACAGCTCTTGCTGCAGGTTACACTATTTGGACAGAAGCCGGCAGGCGCCAGGACCCCATGGAAAAATTGTAGCTAGCAGTATCCCGCGGGGGACCGCCCCCGACGTCGGCCCCTCCCTGACGTCAGGCATCACATAAAGGGGGGCGATCCCCTAGCATCCCCAGATCTTAATTCGAGAGGGCTCTTGCAGTAGGTAATAACATGTAGGACTGACGCCCCGGCAGGACCCCATGAAAAATTTTCTAGCTAGCAGTCCTGGTGTGGGACCTACCATCAGGTGACCGCGCTGCGACGCCGGGTATAAAGGGTGGTCCCAGACGTCCGCCTTCAGTTCTTTCCCGCCATTAGCTACGAGTAGCACCTCGCGGTTAAGTTCGATGCAGTTCTGTCTGTTCATCGTTTTTTTCCGAGAAAGCTACAATTTTTCTGTTCGATTGTCAGGTGAATGTCGTTTTATGTCGTCCCCTCTAAAAACAAGTGCGATTCATGCGGCACTCAACTGCCGCACAAGGACGATCACTCCCTCTGCCTCCTCTGCCTAGGCCCCGACCATGCTGTGGATAACTGTCCGCACTGCCTCCGGTTCAACGCAGTAACCCGCAAGCGACGCCAGCAGTCCCTCGAAGCCCATCTCCTGAAGAAAAAGTTGTCTGCGATGGAGAAAGAGCTGAGAAAGTTAAGGCAGGCGTCGACTTCTCCGGAAGGGCATAAAAAGAAGGACAAGGATAGGCACCGGGAGAAGGCCTCCTCCGGAGTCGCGGGCAAGGTAACTTCCCCTCCGGGGGATCCTCCGACAGCAGCCTCCAAGGGTTTGGAGGAGGCGCGGCCCGCCCTTCAGGCTCGAGTTCGGGCCTGTCGGGTGTCTCCGGGATAAAGGAGACTCTAGCCCCCAGTACGGTCTCACATCCTCGGCCTACTGGTGCGGGCGCCTCCCATAAGCCGGGCGTCGGCTCCTCCGACGTCTGCTGAGAGAAGGTCCCTAAGTCGCCCGACCCTTCGGGGTGGCGCCAGGCTGTCTCTCCCTCCGACCGGGCCTCTCCTGTTCCTCGGCCCGTCTCGGACGTGAGAGCCCGGAAGTTGGACGCCGGCTCCTCCGATGTCCGCCGGGTTTCGACCCATAAGTCACAGGTCGGCTCTTCCAATGTGCGCCGGGTCCTAGAGCCTACGTTGGAACCACCCTCTTCCGTCGTGCCAGGCTCTCCGCAGCCTTCGCTGCCGTCAGGGGAGCCCCAGTCCCCCTTGCCTGACTCGGGATTTTTCACCACCTTCCCCGGATGAGACTAGGGATCCTGGGCTGCCGTCAGATCCCCCCATTGAGAACCCGGATCTGACGCTGGTTCCCCCGGCTCCGGCCCCTCCGACGCCGGCCGAGCCGACACCGGCCCCGCTGTCGCCGGACCCGACACCGGCCTCTCCGACATCAGCAGGGGATTTTCTCCCTCCTCTGGGCCCTCCACCCCAGGGGCCTTTTCCGGCTGATCCGCCCCTGGAGTGCCCGGCTGGGCCGTCTGCTCCAGCAGCTCCTCCAGCGCCTTGGTACCCGCCGTCATACCCGACGCCAGTCTTCCCGGGCCCGCAGTACCCTGCGCCACCGTACCCGGCGCCGAATCCTCCTGCTCCGCAGTACCCGACGCCTCACTACCCGTCTCTGACTTATCCGCAGACGGGTCTTGGGTACTCTCCCTACGGATATCCTCCGTTTCACTATCCCCCTCCTCCTCCTCCACCGCCCCCAAGGCTGCCGGTGGATTTGCAGGAGACTCTTGCCTCCTGGTGGGCTGAGGCCAAGGCTCAGCTCACCAGAGAAGTCGAGAACGTCTTCGGACGGCGGTGCCTCCACCCGGTTCCCGTGCGCCCTAGACGGTGCCTCCTCCCTCCTCCAGTTCCCCGGGCCTCGGGTTCCAGATAGCGGCAGGACACGCTGCTCTGGGACCTCCCACGAACACGCTCCTCCCCTAGACGGGTGAGGGAGTTTTTTCTGCCTCGGATTCTTCCTCTGTGGTCCTCGGACTCCTCGGAAGCCTCCTTGAGTTTCCGATAAAGACGACGATCGTTCTCCGTTCAAACCCGGCCGAGGACTCCTCGAGGACTCCTCCGAAGGATCCTTCTTTCACGGAGTTACTTAAGAAAATCCAGGAGGTCCATCAGTGGCAGTCCTTAGATCCAGATCCTCAGTGGGTGAAACTCGCCGAACATCTGGATTTGCCCCTTACGGCCCCTACTTTAGTGCCACCCTGGATCGAGCCTCACGCCCACCTTGTTTCCACTATTTAGAAACAATCGTCGGCTTTAGCCCCACTTCCTAGAAAGTCAAACAGGCTATACCAGGCTCCAGAGGGTGTAGACTTCTTAGATTCTCACCCCCGTGCTGACTCGGTTGTGATGAGTGCCGCTCCCGGCCGGTCCACACATCCTAAACATTTGAGCTCATGTCCCCCGGATAAGGAATCTCACCTTCTGGATCAGTTTGGAAAGAATATTTATGCTTCCTCCACACTGGGTATAAGGGCCGTGAACTATGTAGCTCACATGGGGGATTACCAGAAGGCCATCCTTACCCAGGCGGAATCCAAGATCGACTCCTTGCCGGACTCCCAGCTCAAGCAGGAGTTGGCCGATCTAGTCCGCTCTGCTCGTTTGGCCAGTCGTCACATGCTAAGGATGACATACGATGCAGTGGACACCGCTGGATGAAGCTCTGCGTTTGCCATTAGCCTTTGGCGCCACGCATGGCTTCGCATGTCATGTCTGGTCCCGGAGGTGCAATCCGCCATTCAAGAGGCACCTTTCAGGGGTTCCGTGCTTTTCGGCGGTGATGTCAAGGACATCATCACTGACTTGCAGGAGAAGGGAATGGCCCTTAAATCCATGGATTCACTGTACCGTCCCCATTCTTCGCAGCGCCGTCCCTTTCGCAGACGCAGCCGGCCTCAAGCGAAACCCCAGGGAAGGCGGGCCACTAAACACCGGGCCCCCGCAGCTGCCAGGGCCCCTCCGCCCAAAAAAGCGACGGGCACTCCAGCTGTGGCGCTGCCTCACACCACCTGACTCCTCCCCTCTCCCACCGCCTCCGGACACTCCGGAGGAACCGGTAGGAGGGAGGTTCTCCCTCCACCTCCCGGAGTGGGAGAGGATAACATCGGATTCATGGGTGCTTAAAATCATGGCAGAGGGACACTCCATGGAGTTTCTGCAAAAACCTCCACGTCACCCCCCTCTGAATTCCGCTTATTCAAGGGACCATCTTTCTCTGGTCAGGGAAGAAATCTCAGCTCTTGTTACAAAATGGGCTATAGAACCCGTTCCTCCTCACCTCTACGGAACGGGGTACTATTCCCACTTCTTCCTTGTACCAAAGAAGACGGGAGATCTCAGACCGATTCTCGATCTCAGCTCCTTGAACCTGTTTGTGGAATACAAAAGGTTCAGGATGCTCTCTCTTCAATCCCTTCTGCCCCTACTTCAGCCGGGCCAATGGCTTTGTGCACTGGATATGCAGGATGCATACCTGCACATCCCCATTGCCTTCGCGCAGCAGTACCTCAGATTTGCGTTCAAGGGGGTCCATTACCAATTCCGGGCGCTTCCGTTTGGCCTTTCCTTGGCTCCTCGAGTCTTTACCAAATGCCTGGCGGTGGTAGCGGCCCACCTGTGTTCTTTGGGAGCTCAGGTGTTTCCCTACCTGGACGATTGGCTCCTGGCGGCTCCGTCCAGGGAGGAACTCCTGCATTTCCTCTCCCTCACCTGGCAGGTTTTTACCAACCTGGGTATTACCATCAACCTCTCCAAGTCTCTTCTGGAGCCTTCTCAGAGGCTCCAGTTTATTGGGGCGATTCTCGACACAACTTTGTGCAAAGCTTTTCTGCCTCCGGACCGGGGTTTCCCTCCAGTCACAGTTTTCCCTCCTACTGAACTTCAGGAGGGTCCCGGCGAGGTCGGTGCTCCGTCTACTGGGGCTCATGGCGGCTGCCATCCCGACGATCCCACGAGCACGCCTCCACATGAGAATATCTCAATGGACTCTTTGATCTCAGTGGGACCAATGAGTAGACGACCTAGATCTTCCGATCCTGATCTCCTCGCCGATGGTCAGAGACTTAAAGAGGTGGATGGTACAAGAGAACCTCTTCCGGGGGGTCCCCTTCTTTCATCCTCCCCCCCCCTATCAGACCTTGACTACGGACGCCTCCGGCGAAGGTTGGGGGGCCCATCTTGGTCCTCATCAAACTCAAGGACTTTGGTCGAAATTGGAGGTAGCTCTCCACATCAATGTTCTCGGGCTCCGAGCGATGCTTTATGAACTCCAGGCCCTTCATCAATACATCCTTCCCGATCACCTAGCCGTCCAAACGGACATGTGCGTGGTGTGGTACATCAACAAGCAGGGAGGAACTCGATCCTACCCGCTGTGCAGGAAAGCGATGAGGGTCTGGGAGTGGGCCACCCTCCACAACCTTCACCTCACGGCGATCCATGTTCCGGGAGTAGACAATGTCCTAGCAGACAGGCTAAGTCGCTCGTCAGCTCTTCCACACGAGTGGGAATTAGACGGAATAGTCCTAAACAGCATTTTTCAGGCTTGGGGGACTCCTCAAATAGACCTGTTCGCCTCCTCCCAAAACACAAAACTTCCAATCTTTTGCTCGCTCGCTTCAGAGCGAGGAGCTTTCTGGAGAGATGCTCTGTCTCTAAGCTGGAAGGACAGATTCGTCTATGCTTTTCCCCCAATTCCACTGGTCCCACGTGTGTTACAGAAACTGGCTCTAGAAGGAGCAAAAATTATTCTAATTGCTCCTTTCTGGCCCAAGCAAAATTAGTTCTCTCTTCTACAACAATACTCAGAGGTTCCTCCTCTTCCTCTTCCCTTATCTCCGGGATTGCTGACTCAGGATCAGGGGACCCTGGTCCATCCGGGACTCGAGTCCCTTCAACTTCATGCATGGCTCCTTCAGACCTAGTTCAATCTCACTTTGGAGTATCCCCTAAGGTAGCCGAGATTTTGGTAGAGGCTAGAAAGCCCTCCACTAGGTCCACTTATGCCATGAAATGGAAGAGATTTTCCATCTGGGCCACGTCCAGGAACGAGGAACCATTTTCCTGCCCCGTAACCACTTTGCTGGGTTACATGCGTCATCTCTTCGACCTGGGTCTCAGTCACTCCTCTCTGAAGGTTCACATGGCAGCTATCTCTGCCTACCACGTACCTTTCGCTGATAAGGCCTTTGCCCAGCTAGAGGTATCCAGAACCTTCCTTAGAGGGGTCCTTCATCTCAGACCCCCGATCCAGACCCCAGCTCCACCTTGGGACTTAAATTTTGTCCTTGAGAAACTTACTCTCCCCCACCTTCGAGCCTGCGGCTTCTCCAGATTTGAAGTTTTTATCGTGGAAGACGCTTTTCTTAGTGGCCATTACCTCAGCTCGCATAATTTCCGAGCTTCAGGCCCTTATGTGCAAAATCCCTTACTTGATCTTCCACAAAGAACGAGTAGCACTCCGCACAAACCTTAAGTTTCTCCTGAAGGTGGTAGCTGCATCTACTTTGATTCAGTCTATTGAATTACCTGCCTTTTTCACGCAATACTCCAATCATGGAGAATACTTGCTTCACACCATGGATGTTCACAGGATTCTGAGATATTATACCAATAGGATGAAAGATCTCAGAAAGACTGATCAGTTGTTTGTCTCTTTCGCTCATAAAAGAGAAGGCAATGTTGTCTCCAAGCAATGCCTGTCAAAGTGGTTGGCTCATTGCATCGCTTTCTGTTATGACAAGTATAACAAGACCCTTCCGGGTCAAGTAAGAGGTCACTCCACTCGTGGAGTTGCTGCCTCTTGACTTGCTTGCATTTCAAGAATGTGTCTGCGGCAGACATTTGTGCTGCCATCATGGACTTCCGTCCATACCTTCACTAAACATTACAGTTTGGACATTGCCTCGTCAGAGAGCAGGCTTGGGTTAGTGGTCTTGCAAGGCCTCCTTTCTTGAGGGTTGCAAGCTTTCCTACTACTTATCTGAGTAGTTCCTCCTCCCGGTGCCTTTCTTATTGGTTCCAGACTGCTTGGGATTCTGTCCTATATGTTATTACCTACTGCAAGAGCCCTCTCGAAGTAAGATAGTACAGTTAAATAAGAACTTACCGTAAGAGTAAATCTTCGAGAGAGGCTCTTGCAGTAGGTAATACCTTCCAGCCCGCCATCCCCCTAGGCTTTTTCAGCTCCTTTTCCATTGAGGGAAATATCTGCTTCTCTCTCGTCCAGGCCTGTGGCGGGAAAGAACTGGAAGGTGGGCGTCTGGGACGGCCCCTTTATACCGACGTCGCATGACGCTGGTCACCTGACGAGGGGGCGGTCCCACGCCAGGGACTGCTAGCTAGAACATTTTTCCGTGGGGTCCTGCCGCCGGCCGGCGTCAGTCCTATATGTTATTACCTACTGCAAGAGCCTCTCTCGAAGATCTACTGTTGCGGTAAGTTCTTGCGTAACTGTACTTTCTTTTTCCACCGTCGACTCAGCAGAATCGACCTCACGGAAGCCTGCTCTACTGTTACGACGCGTGAAATCTTTATTTTAAGTAAAACTTTAATCCATGTCTGGTTCTTCTACTCCTTCTCCCGACGGATGTCCCTCTAAGTGCACCTGCGGCAAGCAATCCCCTTTGCAGACCATCATTCTGCCTGTGTCAGGTGTCTGGGCCAGAGCACAACACCGAGGCCTGCTCAGTTTGCCAACAGTTTAATAGCAGGACCCGGATCTGCCGCCAAAAGGCCCTTCAGGGATTCCTCCTCGAGGAGAAATTGAAAAAGATGGAGAAAAGACCTTCCTGCAAAGGGGAATCTTCTCATAAATCTGAGAAGCACCGGGACAAGCATCAGGACTCGGACAGGGCAAAATCCCCAAGCAGGGCCTCACCAGCTCCAGCTGTACCCGGTCCGATAGATCTCCTTCCCGGGCTCGCTCCCAGCCTCCCCCGGTAAAGGTAAGGTCTTTAGGGGGCTCCTCCGCCTCCCTACACTCGCTCAAGACCTCTCAGGCATCGGATGCCTCCAAGCCTGTTCCGTCGGACAGGCACAAAAAGTCTTCCTCCAAATCGCGAGGTGCGTCTGACTGACGCAGGGACACCGACTTCAGATCCGTCTCTCAACCTCCTAAAGCATCTGAAAGGAAGACTTACGAGCTGATGTCCCTTAAGCGGATGACGGAGTCCAAGAAGGTGTCCGACCCAGCACCCGAAAAATGACCGACTACTACACCGATGCCGGTGGACACCGGACGTCAGGGTTCCTCAGGCGAAGAGGCTACCGCGCCGCCAGATGACCAGACTGGTGACACGGAGGACGCTGGCTTGCCCAGGGAGCCGGATCCAGTGCTTCCCTGTGACCCAACGCCCGACCCAGGGGCAGACGTCGATCATCAGGAGATGACTCCAGACCGGATACATCCAACATCTCCAGGTCTCCATCTCCTTTCAGTCCCCCATCACCAGACCCATGGGACCTTCCAAGGTCACCTCCAGATGATCCCTCCTTTTCGGAAATTATGAGGCACATCCAGGACAATATGGGATGGGAGACAGAACTAGACCCCGAGAGACAATGCCTTGCCCGTTACCTCAGGCAGAAAGAGCCGAAGCCTGTGGTGGTCCCACCTTTGGTGGACACCTTTACAGATGTCACCAAGGCAGCTTGGAAGCATCCGCATTCCAAAGAAGGCTGACCGCCTTTACAAGGCTCCTACGGAGGACCAGTATTTGGCACAGCAACCCCTGGCCGACTCCCTGGTCATTACTGCATCTCATGACAGGTCCCAGAGGCCTCAACATTTGAGAACCCAGCCTCCGGACCAGGAGTCTAAGCAATTAGATTCCATGGGAAGACGCATGTACACGGCTGCTACATGCTCTATTAGGTCTTTGAACTATCTGACGCACATGGTGCAATTTCAGAACACCCTCTGGGATTTGAACTATCTGACGCACATGGTGCAATTTCAGAACACCCTCTGGGATCAGGGCCAATACCTTCTTAAAGATGTACGGATGGCGAAAAGAAGGAGGAGCTGCTAAACCTCCTCCAAACTGGGTCTGACATGGGGACCCAGGTTCTCCAAGCCGCTTACGACTCAGCGGGCTCGGCAGCCAGGGGAGCAGCTACAGGCGTTTGTCTCCGGAGACACTTGTGGCTGAGGGTCTCCGGATTTACCCCGGACGTCCAGAAGTATCTCCTGAACGTCCCTTATAATGGAGCGGTCCTCTTTGGTGAGGAATCCGAGAAGGTCATCACCAAATTGCAGGATGCTGGGAAGGCAGTCAGGACTGTACAAGCGATGTACAGACCAAAATCTGGTTCCATTCGTAGGAACCAGAATCGTTTTCGCGGCCGCCAACAAAGGCAACAACCACGTTCCAGCCAGCAACCGAGGGGCAACTTTAGCCGTAAGAATCAAGCCAGGTTCCCCTCGGGCCAGGGCCTAAAGCAGCCCAGCCCACGGGGGCCAACACCACCACAACATGACTCCTTCCCGGCTCCCGACCCTCCTCTGGATCAAAGGGTCGAGAAGGTCGGGGGTCGCATCTCTCATCACCTTTCAGGATGGCAGAGGATCACCTCCGACTGGAGGGTGTTGCAGTTGGTCGAATGAGGTCACTCTATACAGTTCCTCGATCACCCGCCATCCAGACCTCCCGTGCTCTCCTGTTACTCGGGTCAGCTTGCCCTGCTTATTCAGCAGGAAATCTTGGCCCTTCTACACAAAGAGGCCATAGAACATGTTCCACTGAACCAGGGACGAAACTGTTACTATTCCCACTTCTTCCTGGCTCCAAAGAAATCAGGATTTTGCGCCCGATTTTGGATCTCAGCGATCTCAACAACTTTGTGCTGTACAAGCATTTCCACATGGTGACCCTGCTGAGTCTCATTACCATGCTCAAAGAGGGCGCATGGCTGGCGTCGCTGGATGTGCAGCACGCTTACCTACATCTCCCAATCGCTCGAGCGCACTGCAGATTTTTGTGCTTCGAGTTTCTGGGACGCCACTGCCATTTCCGAGCCCTCCCCTTCGTGAACACCTGAGGTGCCGAAGACAGTCCGAAGTGTATGGCAGTCGTGGCAGCAGCTCTCAGGAGAGGGGGGCCACTACGCGTTTCCGTACCTAGACGACTGGCTCCTCATGGCACCCTCACGGGAGGCCCTTATGTCTGCAATACAGGATACCTGTTCTCTCTTCCTGTCGCTGGACATCACCATCAATCAGGAGAAGTCGTGCCTTGTTCCGTCTCAGAACTTGTACTTTATAGGAGCGGTTCTGGACACAATTCAGGGAAGGGCATTCCTTCCCCAGGACAGGGCGGAACGCATCAGATCCCTCATAAGGGACATAAAGGGAAAAAGAAGACGGTACCGGCTCACACTGTCCTTTGCCTGCTTGGACACATGGCGGCTGTCATTGCGACGGTTCCCCTAGCTCGACTCCATATGTGAGTTACCCAGTGGATGCTGAGAGCACAGTGGTACCAAAAGCAGGATCATCTGTAGCATCCTGTCCAGATCATGAACGCAGTCATCCGTGACTGGCATTGGTGGCTTGTCCCAGACCACCTCTGGACGGGAGTCCTGTTCACTGCACCACCTCCTTCAGCGACTCTCTCCACGGACGCCTCGGGGTCCGGATGGGGAGCTCTCCTCAACGGGGTCAGGACTCAAGGCTCCTGGACATCTCTGGAGTCCCATCTTCACATAAATATTCTGGAGATGAGAGCCATTCTATATGCCCTACAGGCATTCCAAACGGAGATTCCACTGGGTACTTATCTGGTTCAGACAGACAATACCGCGGTGATGTACTACCTCAACAAACAAGGAGGCACTCATTCCTACCCCCCTTTGCAGGGAGGCTCAAAGGGTTTGGAATTGGGTATTGCAACACGGCGCACACATTATTGCAGCACATGTTCCTGGTGTGGACAATACTATCGCGGACAGCCTAAGCCGATCACAGGCCAGGGTCCACGAATGGGAACTGCTTCAGGAAGTCACAGAGGACCTGTTCCACAGATGGGGGACACCAGAATTAGACCTCTTCGCGTCCCCATTCAATGCAAAACTGCCCAATTTCTGCTCGCTAGATCCAGGGCCTGGTGTTTTCTGGTGAGACACGTTGTCCCTCTCTTGGACGGGCAGGTTCCTCTACACTTTCCCGTCCTTTTCTTTGATTCAGAGGGTTCTACTGAAGCTCCGTCAAGAGCAAGCGTGCCTTATTCTAGTAGCACCCTTTTGGCCCAGGCAGATTTGGTTCCGTCTCTTACATCAGCTGGCCCAGGAACCTCCGGTGCCTCTTGCATTTTGCTCTCACCTTCTATCCCAGGAGACAGACTCCTTGGTCCATCCAGATCTTCGGTCTCTGAACCTGCATGCCTGGCTTCTAAGGACATAGCAGTCCTGAGATACGGGGTCTCTCAGGAAGTTGCGGATGTTCTGGTGGCAGCCAGAAAACCCTCTACTCATGCTACTTTCGCCATGAAGTGGCATAGATTTTGTATTTGGGCTCAGGCTCGAGCGTTGACCCCATTGGAGTGTTCTGTAAGGTCTGTTTTAGACTACCTCCTATCCCTCTATGAGGCAGGACTGGCCTATTCCTCCATTTAGGTTCATCTATGTGCTATTTCAGCGTACCATTCTCCAGTAGGTCACAGGTCTCTAGCTCAATTAGAGGCTTCTTGTGCCTTTTTGTGTGGCATCCTGCACTTGAGACCTCCCATCAAAGACCCGGTTCCACCTTGGGATCTTCCTTTTGTTCTAGAGCAGCTTACGCTGCCTCCTTTTGAACCAGCCGCAGATTGTGAGCTGCGTCTCCTCGCTTGGAAGACGCTCCTTTTAGTTGCTGTTACTTCTGCCAGAAGAGTTTCTGAGCTTCATGCATTCACGTGCAAGGATCCTTATTTGTTTTTTCACAATGACAGGGTGTCCTTAAGAACAAATCCTAGGTTTCTTCCCAAGGTGGTCTCGGCTGTCACACTCAACCAGGATATAGACCTACTGGTGTATTACCCGAATCACAGTAACAGGGGAGAATCCCTGATGCACACTTTGGATGTGCATAGGTGCCTCAGATATTATCTAACCAGAACCAAAGTCCATCATAAATCAGACCAGCTCTTTGTTTCCTACGCTCAGAGGCTAATCAGTGCTCCTGTTTCTAAACAGTCGCTTTCTAGATGGCTGGTAAAGTGCATCATGTTATGTTATCAGAAGCGCAATAAACACTTACCGGGGCTGGTGAAGGGTCATTCTACTAGGGGAGTGGCTACCTCCTTCACTGTGCTTAAAAATGTCTCCACTTCAACCATTGTGCAGCAGCGACCTGGAGCACTGTACACACATTCATCAGGCACTACATTTTGGATATTGCCTCTAGGCGCAGAGCTGGTTTCGGCTCGGCGGTTCTTCAGGGACTTCTGTCCTGAAGCTTGGAGCATTCCTCCTATCCTCTTCCCGATAACGACTTGGTCCCTTACTGCTTGGGAATCAGTCCTAATGGTGTAACCTGCTGCAAGAGCTGTTTCTCGAAGTAAGATAGTACAGTTACCGAAGAACTTACCGTAAAAGTAGATCTTACTTCGAGAGGGCTCTTGCAGTAGGTATTTACATATAGGACTGACGCCGACCGGCGGCAGGACCCCACAGAAAAATTTCTAGCTAGCAGTCCCTGGCGGGGACCATCCCCACGTCAGGTGACCGGCATCAGACGACGTCGGTATAAAGGGGCGGTCCCATACGCCCGCCTTCCAGTTCTTTCCCGCCGTCAGCTCGTGCAGCACCTCGCGGTTAAGTTCATAACATTCAGTCCTGTTGCTTCGTCGGTTTTTCCGAAAAGTATCAGTATTTTGTATTTTCTTCGTCAGGTGAACGTCGGTATATGTCGTCCCCTTCAAAAAATAAGTGCGACTCGTGCGGCGCCCAACTGCCTCACAAAGACGGTCACTCCCTCTGCCTTTTCTGTTTAGGCCCCGACCCGCGCGGTTCGACAAGTGTTCAGCACTGCTTCATTTCATTGTGCCACCCGCCCAGATAGCGCCAACAGTCTCTCAAAGCCCATCTCCTCAAGAAGAAGATGTCCACGATGGAGAAGGAGTTGAAGAAGCTTCAGCAGGCGTCGAGCCTCCCCGAAGGACACAAGAAGCGGGACAAAGAAGGCACACCGGGAAGCTCTCCTCCATGACTCCGGCTGGAGCCTGCAATAAAATAACGTCCGCTGAGATCGCACGGCCGGCAGCCTCCAGGCTTTGGAGGAGCGTCAGCCCGCCCCGTCAGGTTCGCGTTCCAGCCGCCGAGTGCTTCGGTCAAAAGGAAGCTTTGGCCCCAATACCACGCAGGCTTACTGGTGCAGGCGCCTCCCATAAGCGGAACGTCGGCTCCTCCGGCGATCCGCCAGGGAAAGACCGCTGAGCGCCTGACCCGCCGGGCGGCGCCGCAGCAGCCTCCCCATCGGACCCGGGCCTCTTCCTCATCCTCGGCCCGCCTCCAGCGAGGGACCCCAGTCAGGCACGCGGCTCCTCTGGGCGCCCACCGGGACTCGACTTCCTATGTCCACGTCGGCTCCTCCGGCGTCGCGCGGTTCGGAGCCTAAGGCAGACCTGCTCAAATCTGTCTTCCCAGGTTCCGCAGCCCTCGCTGCCATCTAGGAGCCGAGTCCCTCTGCCTGACCCGAGGATTTTCTCCTCCATCCCCAGGTGAGACTTCGGGATCCTGGGCCACCGTCTGATCCTCTTCCTACAGAGCTTCCGGATCTGACGTGGCTCCCAGGCGGCGCGGTTCCGACGCCGGCAGGGGATATTCCTCTTCCATTGGGCCCTCCACCCAACGGGCTTATCCCGGTCGATCCGCCCGTGGAGTTCCCGACTGGGCCGTCTGCTCCGGCAGCTCCTCCGGTGCCTGGGTATCTGCTGTCTTATCCGACGCTGGGTTTCCCAGGTCCACAGTATCCTGCGCCACAGTACTCGGCGCCGACTCCACTGACGCCGCAGTACCCAGCTCTAGTATTCCCGCAACCGGGTTACGGATACTCTCCTTACGGATTTCATCCATACAACTATCCCCTCCTCCTCCTCCACCACCCCCTAGGCCGCCGGTGGATCTCCAGGAGACTCTCGCCTCCTGGTGGGCTGAGGCCAAGGCTCAGCTCACCAAGAAGTTGAGAGCTGTCTTCTGGCGATAATTGCCACCCCCGGCTCCCGTACACCCCAGGCATACTCACTCTCCGCCCTACAGTTCAGGCTCTGCCCACAGGGATCAGAGAGGGCAGGACCGCGGCGTCGGGGATTCCCCCAAGGAACCCGTTCCTCCCCTAAACCGAGCCAGGGAGTCTTACTCTGCTTGAATTCCTCTTCTTCTTCTTCTTCTCTCTGGACTCCTTGGATACCTCCGATGGCTGTTCGAGAAAAGACGACGAGCCCACTCCATCAAACCCGGCCGAGGACTCCTCTGAAGTCTCCTCCGAGCATTCCTTCATGGAGTTGCTCAGGAAGATCCAGGGAAGTCCATCAGTGGCGTTCCTTAGAGCCAGATCCTCCGAGCGGGTTAACTTCACGAACATCTGGACTTGCCCTTACGGCTCCTACTCTAGTACCACCCTGGATAGAAGCCCTCACGCCCACCTTGTTTCCACTATTTGGAAACAACCTTGCCGGTTTTAGCCCCATCTCGGAAGTCTAACAGGCTATACGAGCTCCGGAGGTGTAGACTTTTAGACTCACACCCGTGCAGACTCGGTTGTGATTAGCGCCGCTCACGGCAGTCATCACCTGAGCTGTTGAGCTCATCTCCCTGGATAAGGAATCTTGCCTTTTGGATCAGTATGGAAGGAAGATCTATGCTTCTTCTACATTGGGGATTAGGGCCCTAAATTATATAGCACATATGAGGATGACAAGCTGTCCTTACCCAAGCCGGAATCCAGAGTAACTCTTTGCCTGACTCCAAGTCAATCAGGGTTAACCCGACCTGGTCCGTTCTATACGTTGACCAGTCGTCATATTCTGAGGGCGATCTCACGATGCAGTGAACACCGCGGGGCAGACTCTACATTAAGCTGTAAGTCTTAAGGCGTCGCCATGACTCCGTGTGTCAGGTCTGGTCCCGGAGGTGCAGTCAACAATTCAAGAAGCACCTTTCAGAGGTTCTGTGCTTTTGGTGGTGATATCGAGACATCATCACTGACTTACGAGGAGAAGGAGACGTATAAATATTGATTCAATGCCGTCCCCATCCCAACAGCGCCATCCTTCCATGAGCGCAGCGGCCTCAGCGAAACCTCAGGAAAGCGGGCCACTGTTTCATCGGGCCCCCACAGCTGCCAGGCCCGCCACCCAAAAAGCAGCGGGTGCCCCAGCTCAAAACTGCCTCACACCACCTGACTCCTTCCTCTCCACCGCCTCCGGACAC
Source organism: Neoceratodus forsteri (assembly GCA_016271365.2). NCBI lineage: Eukaryota > Metazoa > Chordata > Ceratodontiformes > Ceratodontidae > Neoceratodus > Neoceratodus forsteri. The sequence goes on along the minus strand of CM028138.1, from coordinate 392,632,255 downwards.
CCGGATGAACCGGTAGGAGGAGGTTCTCCCTCCACCTTCCGGGCTGGGAGAGGATAACATTGGATTCATGGGTGCTTCCAGATCATAGCAGAGGGAACTCCAAGAGTTTCTGCAAAAACCTCCACGTCACCCCCCACTGAACTCCTCCTACTCAAAGGACCATCTTCCTTTGTTCAAGGAAGAAATCTCTACTCTCCTTACCAAAAGCAGGCTATAGAACCCATCCCCTTCACCTCCACGAGAACGAGATACTATTCCATTTCTTCCTTGTACCAAAGAAGGAGGGAGATCTCAGACCCATTCTCCAATGTCAGCTCCTGAACCTATATGTGGAATACAAGAGGTTCAGGATGCCTCCTTCAGACCCTCTTGCCCCTGCTTGGCCGGGCCAATAGCTATGCACTGGATGTGCAGGATGCATACCTGATATCCCCTTTCGCGATTACTTTCCAGTACCTCAGGTTTTGCGTTCAGGGGACCACTGTCAATTCAGGCCTCCCTTTTGGTCTTTCCTCGGCTCCCGAGTCTTTACAAATGCCTGGCGGTGGTAGCGGCCCACCTGCGTGCTTTGGGAGTTCAGGTTTTTCCCTACCTGGACGACTGGCTCCTGGCGGCCCCATCCAGGGAGGAACTCCTGCATTTCCTCTCCCTCGACCAGCAGGTTTTCACTGGCCTGGGTATCACCATCAACCATTCCAAGTCTCACCTGGATCCTTCTCAGAGACTCCAGTTCATCGGGGCAATCCTCGATACGACAAGGGGGGTCTCCCTCCAGTCCCAGATTTCCCTTCTATTGGGATACAGGAGGGTCCCGGTGAGGTCGGTGCTCCATCTCCTGGGGCTTATGGCGGCGGCCATCCTGACGGTTCCGCGCGCGCCTCCACATGAGAATCTCTCAGTGGACTCTCCGCTCTCAGTGGGATCAACTGGTAGATGACCTAGATCATCTGGTACTGATCTCCTCACCGATAAAGAGACTTGCAATGGTGGATGGTTAGAGAACCTATTCAGGGGTCCCTTTTTCATCCTCCCCGATCAGACTCTGACCCAGACGCTAGGCGAAGGTTGAGAGCCCATCTGGGTCCTCACCGAACCAGGGCTTATGGTCAGGGTTGGGTTGTTCTCCACATAAGCGTGCTAGCGAGCTTCAAGCAGTGCTGTATGCTCTCAGGCCCTTCACCAATACATCCTTCGGTCACCTAGCTGTCCAAACAGACAACATGTGCATGGTGCTGGTACATCAACAAGCAGGGAGGACTCGGTCCTACCCACTGTGCAGGGGAGCGGTGAGGGTTTGGGAATGAGCAGCAGCTTCCTAACCTTAAGCCTCACGGCAATCCATGTTCAGGAGTCGACAATGTCCTGGCAGACAGGCTAAGTAGTTAAATCGAGCTCTGCCACCACGGTAGGAACTGGAGCGGGAAAGTTCTAAAAGCATCTTCCAGATTTGGGGGACTCCTCAGAATGAACCTGTTAAGCTTTCTTCCAAGCAAGAAAGCTTCCAACCTTTTGCTCGCTCGCTCCAGAGCAAGGCGCTTTCTGGGCAGCTCTATCTCTAAACTGGAAGGACAGATTAAGCCTATGCTTTTCCCCAATTCCTCTGGTCCCTCGTGTGTTGCAAAACTTGCTTTGGAAGGGCGAGAATGATTCTGATCGCTCCTTTCTGGCCCAGGCAAATCTGGTTCTCTCTTCTACAACAATACTCAGAGGTTCCTCCTCTTCCTTTATCTCGAGGATTGCTGACCCAGGATCAGGGGACCCTGGTCCATCCGGGACTCAAGTCCCTTCAACTTCATGCATGGCTCCTGCAGACCTAGCCCAATCTCGTTTTGGCATCTCTCCTAAGGTGGCTGAGATTCTGGTGGAGGCTAGAAAACCCTCCACTAGGTCCACCTACGCCATGAAATGGAAAAGATTTTCCATCTGGGCCACGTCCAGGAACATGGAGCCCTTTTCCTGTCCTGTGACCGTTCTGCTTGATTACCTGCGTCATCTTTTCGACCTGGGTCTCAGTCTCTCCTCTTTGAAAGTCCATATGGCGGCTATTTTCAGCCAACATGTCCCTTTCACTGACAAGGCATTTTCCCAACTGGAGGTATTCAAGACTTTTCTCAGAGGGGTCCTTCATCTCAGGCCCCCTGTCCGGACTCCAGCTCCCCCTTGGGACTTAAACTTTGTCCTCGAGAAACTTACCCTTCCTCCCTTTGAGCCTGCGGCTTCCGCAGACTTGAAGTTTTTATCGTGGAAGACTCTCTTCTTGGTGGACATTACTTCTGCTTGCAGAATTTCCGAGCTCCAGGCCCTGATGTGCAAAATCCCTTATCTGATTTTTCACAAAGAACGAGTAGCTCTTCACACGAATCCTAAGTTCCTCCCGAAGGTGGTAGCGGAATCTACCTTAAATCGGTCTATTGAATTACCTGCCTTTTTCACGCAGTACTCAACCAAGGAGAATACTTGCTCCATACCATGGATGTTCACAGGATTCTGAGATACTACACCGATAGGAATGAAGGATCTCAGAAAGACTGATCAGTTGTCCGTCTCTTTTGCTCACAAAGAAGGCAATCTATTTCTAAGCAATGCCTATCAAAATGAGTTGGCCCATTGCATCACTTTCTGTTATGACAAATTACAACAAGACCCTTCTGGGTCAAGTCAGAAAGTCCTCCACTCGTGGAGTAGCAAGCCTCTTGACTTATTTCAAGAACGTGTCTGTGGCAGACATCTGTGCTGCCACCACTTGGAATTCCGTCCATACCTTTACTAAACATTACAGTTTGGACATTGCCTCTCGCCGTAGAGCAGGCTTCAGGTTAGCAGGCTTGCAAGGTTTCTTTTGCTACTTCTTGGAGTAGTTCCGCCTCCCGGTGCCTTTCATTTGTTCCAGACTGCTTGGGATTCTGTCCTATATGTAATTACCTACTGCAAGAGCCCTCTCGAAGTAAGATAGTACAGTTACGTAAGAACTTACTGTAACAGTAGATCTTTGAGAGAGGCTCTTGCAATAGGTAATACCTTCCCGCCCTCCATCCCCCTAGGCTTTTTCAGCTCCTTTTCCATTGAGGGAAATATCTGCTTCTCTCTCATCCGGGCCTGTGGCAGGAAAGAACTGGAAGGCGGGCATATGGGACCGCCCCTTTATACCGACGTTGTCTGACGCCGGTCACCTGATGTGGGGGCAGTCCCCGCCAGGGACTGCTAGCTAGAAATTTTTCCGTGGGGTCCTGCCGCCGGCCGGCGTCAGTCCTATATGTAATTACCTGCAAGAGCCTCTCTCGAAGATCTACTGTTACGGTAAGTTCTTACGTAACTGTACTATCTTCGAGAACAGCTCTTGCAGCAGGTAGTTTCCTTCCCACCTTCCCCTCTGGAGGTTGTCTTCTGACCTAATTCTTAGGCTACAGCATCTTTTGACGCCTTTTTCTAACCTTCCTTTGGAAGCGGATCCTTGGTCTCCCCTTCAGATGTCATAGTCTCCGGAGGGAGAACTAGGGATGCTGGGGGACCGCCCCCTTTTATGTGATGCCTGATGTCGGGGAGGGGCCGACGTCGGGGGTGGTCCCCTGCTGGATACTGCTAGCTAGAATTTTTCCGTGGGGTCCTGGCGCCTGCCGGCTTCAGTCCTAATGGTGTATCCTGCTGCAAGAGCTGTTCTCAAAGATCTACTGTTACGATAAGTTCTTACGTAACTGTACTTTCAGTACTGGTGCCCACACCTCAAAAAGGATATTAACCTGCTGGAGAAGATCCAGAGGAGGTCTGCAAAGATGATGGTGGGTCAACAGAGTAAGGCATATGAGGAGAGGTTGCGAGCTCTGAACATGTACACCCTGGAAGACAGAAGAGAGACAGGACATGATTGGGTGTTCAAGTACTTGAAAGGGATAAATAAGGTTGATAAGGAGAGTCTCTTTAAGCTGAGTGGCAGCCATAACACAAGGGGCACAGTCTTAAGCTGGAAGGTGGGAGGTTTAGGAAGGAGGTCAGGAAGCACTTCTTCACAGAGAGGGTGGTGAACACTTGGAATGCGCTGCCGGAAGAGGTCATCTTGTTGAAGACGGTGGGCAGCTTTAAGAAAGGATGGGATGGGGGAAGATCAGGATCATGGGTAGAGAGAATGGGAGGAGTGGGGAGTTAGGGCAGGGACATTAGCTCAAGCAATGGACCCTGCAATACAAGCAGACTTGATAGACCAAATGGCCTCCTTCTGCTGGCTTCTTCATATGTTCTCATATATATATATATATATATAAAGTAAAAAACACAATAATATACTATAGAGGCACATTAATGTATGGTAATACACAGTATAGTATAGGCATAAGTATAGCACTACAGTTTAAATCAGGAATGTGAGGTACAAGGCACTCCCAGGCTGAACGTCAGAAACTGAACAAAGGAAGATAGGACCAGAAGCAGGAAAAATGGTGGAGGTGAAAGTGGAGGGGAGTGAGAGGAGGAGGAGGAGGAGGAGGAGGTGATGGAGAGGGAGAGGGTGTGAGGGATGGGAAGGGAATAGAGGAGTTGAGATGGAAGAGGAAGAGTATGGAGTTTAGAATATGTGAAAGTGTGACATGAAGAGGGCAGAGAAGTATATGAGATTAAAGACTGGTTGTGGGAGGGGAAAATAAATGGTGGAGGCAGGATATTGGGCTATGGACATTTGCAGGAGGGGATGGTGTGAGCATGGAGTAAAGAGCAAAGACAGTGTTTGGAGGAGGCAGAGGGAATAGTGGAAGAGAGTTCCAGATATTAGGAAAGTGGAAAGAAAAGGCATTTTGTTCAGCAAGGGATTTATGAGAGGGGAGCTGCAGGGAGTGCTAGCAGCTTGATTTACGGAGTGAGTAAGAGGAAGAAGGCATAGGGGAGAGAAGCTAGCCAGAATTTAGAAATGAAGGAGGTGCAGTGGGTTAGATGGGAGCAAGGAAGGGCAAGAGCGAAGAGAACAGTGGTGAGTAAGAGGAGAGCAGGCTAAGGCAAAACAGCAGAAGGCATGGACAAGGGGGTCCAGTCTGGCCAATGTGGACTTGGGTGCAGCTGTAGTAACCATATACTATTAAAGCAGTCGAACTGCATGGCGAGAGCAAGGAATGACCCCGTAGCTATAGTAACCATAATCCCATTGTATATACTATAAAAGCAGTGAATTGCGTGGCGAGAGCGAGGAATGATCCCATAGCTATAGTAACCATAATCTCACAGTATATACTACAAAAGCAGTAAACTGTGTGGTGAGTGCGAGGAATGATCCCGTAACTATAGTAACCATAATCCCACAGCATATACTAGAAAAGCAGTGAACTCTCTGGCGAGAATGAGGAATGATCTCATACCTATAGTAACCATAATCCCACAGTATATACTACAAAAGCAGTGAACTGTGTGGTGAGAGCGAGGAATGATCCTATAGCTATAGTAACCGTAATCCCACAGTATATACTACAAAAGCAGTGAACTGTGTGGTGAGAGCGAGGAATGATCCTTTAGCTATAGTAACCGTAATCCTACAGGATATACCAGGCAAGCAGTGAACTGTGTGATCAGAGCAAGGATGACCCCATACCTATAGTAACCATAATCCCACAGTATATATTACAAAACCAATGAACTGTTTGGCAAGAGTGAAGAATGACCCCATAGCTATAGTAACCGTAATCCTGCATCATACACCAGGTAAGCAATGAGCTTTGTGACCAGAGCAAGGAATGACCCCATACCTATATTAACCATAATCCCACAGCATATACTATAAAGCAGTGAACTGTGTGGGAAGAGCAAGGAATGACCCTATACCTATAGTAACCATAATTCCACAGTATATGCTATAAAAGCTATGAGCTGTGTGATGAGAGAGAGGAATGGCCCCATAACTTTAGTAACCATAATCTTACAGGATATACCAGACGGGAAGTTAGCTGTGTGACCAAAGTAAGGAATGACCCTACACCTATAGTAACCATAATCCTACAGAATGTACCAGGCAAGCAGAAAGTTGTGTAGCAAAAGTGAGAAATGACCCCCATAACTATGGTAACTGTAATCCCACAGTATACATCAGCCTAGCAGTGAGCTGTGTGAGGAACAACCCCATACTTATACTAACCAAAATCCCACAGGATATACCAAACAAGCAGTGAGCTGTGTGAAAAGAGCGAGGAATGACTGCATACCTGTAGCAACAAAGAACCCATATATATATATATATATATACTAGACATGCAGTGAGCTGTATGACAAGAGCAAGGGAATAACTCCGTTCCTGTAGTAACTAAGAACTCATAAATATACCAGACATGCAGTGAGCTGTGTGATGAAAGTGAGGAATTACCCTATGTGTATTACGACGCCATACCTATAGTAACCAAAAACCCACAAAATATACTAGACATGCAGTGAGCTGTGATGAGAGTGAGGAATTACCCCATAAGTATAATAACTATAATCCCACAGTATATACCAGACCTGCAGTGAGCTGTGTGACCAAAGTGAGGAATGACTCCATTCCTATAGTAACTGTAGTCTCACAGCAGATACCAGACACGAAGAGAGCTACACGACTAGAACAAGGAATCACTCCACATGTACAGTAACGTCAGTGTCACAGTGGATGCCAGAGAGCTGTATGACCAGAGCAAGTAATGACCACATATAGAACTTTTTAGTGAGATTTAAAAAAATCTGTTTCAATCCATTGTATCCCTATTAAAAAAAGTCATATACATTTTATTTTTAATTAAGTTTATTCACATTTACACACAAATGCAAAGCAAAGAGTTTAGTACTGAATAAAAAAGAAAATACATTCACATGGAACGCACATGCACGGTGATGGGATGGCAGTCCTGAAGTTCTAACCCCAGTAATGCTCAGGATATTCATAACTTTGTGCAGTAAGCCTGGAGGGTTGGACTGCCTGGAGAGATGGAACACATGCAAATGAATAGAATTTTTTGCACGTGAGCATCGTTCAAATACTGCCTCTACCAACTGTAGTGTTCTAACCTACTCAGATTTTTCTCTGCCTGAAAGTCTGGTCGCTCAGAGTTTTCTGTCGTTCTCTTTCACGTGAAGAAAGTTGAAAATCGTCAAAACCGAAGGTATTTTCAATTCCTTTTACTGCCTGTACTTATTGATAGTTTAAAATCTTGTTTATTGCCTAAGTTAGGTAATTTTTCTCAGTTCCTCGCAGTTCGGGATAACCGTGAGAGATCCGAGTTAGTTTAGGTTTATTTTCGGTTTTCTGATTAAAGAACCTGTTATTTTTGCTTTAAATTTGGTCCTTTTTAAAAGTTTTCGTAACCGTTTTTCTTCGGTTACAGAACCCCTGAACCGGTTCATTTGGGCTTCTCCCATTTCGGTTCCGGAACCGACCGCAAAAGCGTTTATTTAAAAAAAAAAAACATTTTGCCTTGTTAGCGGTTGTTGTTTATTTTGTATTACCGTGTCAGAGAAACCCAAAAAGAGAACCGGAGAACCCGGTTTCAAAAATTGTTTAAAATGTGGAGATGTTTTTGCCAAGGCAGACAAGCACACCTTATGTGTAGCTTGTCTGGGATTTGGACCCGGAGTGTGAAGTTTGCAAACCAGCTCAAAAAACTGCACAACAGTTTCTACAACTACTGGGTCATATGGCTGCGTCCACAGGCACAGTCCAGGGATCCAGATTCCACATGCGAGCCATCCAGTTCCACCTCAGGGCTCACTGGAGTCAGAAAAAAGACCCTTTTTCAAAGCTTATACCTGTGACAGGCCCACTATTAAGGGCCCTCTTGTGGTGGAAACAGGAATCCAATTTAAGGCAAGGAATGCCTTTCCAGAAAGAAAACCCCTCTTTGGTACTCACAACAGATGCATCCCTATTGACCTGGGGTGCCCACTTAGGAAAGCACACGACCCAAGGAATCTGGTTAGCAGCAGAGTCCCTTCAGCACATAAACTTACTGGAACTAAGAGCAGTGTTACTAGCCCTGAAGGCTTTTTCTTCACTGATCATTTGCAGAGTGGTTTAGATCAGAACAGACAATACCACCGCAATGTATTACATAAACAAACAGGGAGGCACCAGGTCAGGCCTCCTCTGCACAGAGTCCATGAAGATTTGGACACTGGCTTACTCTCTGAGGGTCTCTTTACAGGCAATTCAATTGCCAGGAAAGGACAATACTTTGGCAGATGCACTAAGTCGCATCAACCAGGCTCATCACGAATGGACTCTGAACAAGCAGGTGGTACAAGTCATTTTCAGAAGGTGGGGCACTCCAGAGATAGACTTCTTCGCATCCCACTAGAACTAGCAACTCTCGCAATATTGCTGCAGACCACCAGCACAGGGCACAGTTCCTCTGGACACCCTGGTTCTGGACTGGACAGGCAGGCACATGTATGCTTTTCCCTCTTTCTCCCTGGTCTTCAGGGTGTTACTGAAGCTAAAGTCCCTCTCAACATCGTTGATCTCGATAGCTCCGGATTGGCCCAGGCAGCCATGGTACTCTCTTCTGCTCTCCATGTCTGTCAGCAGACCGATACAGTTGCCCCTCAGACACAATCTCCTGACTTCCAATCGGGGAACATTGTTGTACCCCAATCTCAAGTCTCTTCATCTCAAGGCATGGCTCTTGGAAGAATAAGAGTATACAGATTTAAATCTTTCAGAAGCTGTCCTAAATATTTTGAAGGGTTATAGAAAACCCTCCACACAGAAATCTTATACTTGCAAATGGAAGAGATTCTCTTTCTGGTGTTCTAGTGTGAACCTTATACCACGAAACGCTGGAGTTTCAGTAGTCCTGGACTGTCTCACTCATTTGCATTCACTAGGCTTGCAACCCAGTTCACTTAAGGTCCATTTAGCAGCAGTATCTGCCTACGTTTCTGTGGGCACCAAGGTATCAGTGGCATCTGATAAACTTTTCAAAATATTTTTTTAAAGGACTAATGTATTTACAACCCACCTCACAGGGCACCAGTGCCTGCTTGGGATTTGAATGTGTGCATAGCCAAGCTCATGGGCCCTCCCTTTCAACCCATGGCTACTGCCCACTTGAAATACCTTACTTGGAAAACAGTCTTCCTAGTGACTATTACCTCTGCAAGGAGAATTAGCGAGCTCCAGGCTATCTGCATTGACCAGGACTATATCTCATTTCACAGAGATAAGGTAGTCCTCAGAACTAACAGACAGTTTCTCCCTAAAGTGGTTTCAGATTTTCATCTGAACCAGTCAATCACTCTACCTGTCTTTTTCACAGACCACACCAGTTCTGGTGAAAGAAGATTGCACAGTCTGGATGTGAAAAGGGCCCTCAGCTACTACATGACAGCCACTAAAGATCTTAGGAAAAATGGAAAACAACTTTTCCTTACATATGGGGATGTAGGAAAGGGTAAACCCGCCTCAAAATGATCCATTTCTCGGTGGATAGTCCAGTGTATTCAGTTCTGCTACACTAAGGCAGGTAAAGAGCCCCCAACAGGATTGAGGGCACATTCAACAAGAGGAACAGCTGCTACCCTTGTAGCTGCCAGGGAGGTTCCCTTGGTGGACATTTGCAAAGCAGCTACCTGGAAAACAGTACACACCTTTACAAAACACTATAACCTGGATATTTTATCCAGAGGTGATGCTAGGTTTGGCACAGCAGTCCTGCAGAGCCTGTTTCCAAAATAAAGTTCTGTGCCCACCTCCAGTGGTACTGCTTGGTAGTCTGCACAAAGTTATGAATATCCTGAGCATTACTGGGGTTAGAAGAAAAAATTACTTACCATAGTAATCTTATTTCTTCCCAGTGATGCTCAGGAATTCATAATTCTAGGGACATGGATATGTTGTTCATCCACACTGTCTGGCAGGTTCCTTGCCGCTTTAAATCTTGCCGGAAGGTCTTCAGCTGGCTCCTCCCACCCACCCGGGTGGTAAAACTCTCTGCTCCGCCCCATGACGCCAGATCTTCCTTACCGCTTGGAAGCTCAGGTTCCCTCCTTAACGCTCTGCGTATAAGACTGGTTCCTAATTCTTCAAATCTTCGAAATTAAAAGGTTTTAGCTAAAAAGACTTTGGTCTTCTTTCCCTCGCGGCTGCGATGGACAAATCAACTCCCGGTTTCTGGAGATGCCCTTGCGGGCAGAAGATGTCTCGGACGGATCCGCACTCCACGTGCGTCTACTGCTGAGGCCTTGAGCTCGACCCACAGGCTTGCGACCTGTGCTCTTCTTTTTCGGCCTACGTCCTCGAAGACCGTGCTGCCCGTTTACAGCTGGGGCGTCCCGAGAAAAGATTTCCTCCGGTTAAGTCTAAAGAGGCCCGGTTGGCGGTGTCCGCGGCGGCGGGCTCAGTGGATCAGCTCGAGCAGATGATCGCCCTCGAAGAGGAGGCGGCGCGGCCGCTTCTACCTCGGCTGCGGCATTTGTCCGCTCTCTCTCAGTGCCTCGATTCGGCTTCTTTAAGAGCTTTGTCTGACCCTCTCGGCGAAAGGTGAGGGTCCAACTTCTTCTGGACCTTTTCTTGGTCCAAAGAGCAAAGTAAGTCTCACCGTCGGCGCTTTTGGGAGCGAGAAAGATCCCCTCCCCAGTAGTCGACAGTCGACTTTGATCGACCCCTCGGCTCAAGCCACTGGCTTCACGGTGTCCCGCCAGGCCAGTTGACCGAGACTCCCGTCGACGCGGTCGAGATTTTTCTCGACCCGTTGGATGGGTTGTCAGCTGGAGAAGCTGAGAATCCCCTCTCCCCGGTTCCCCCGGCGGGAGTTGAGGGTCCCGTCGGCTCGTCTGCCTCCGGTTCCGGAGCCTTCGGTGGAATCTTCCAAACCGAGGGGAGTGCCGATTCCCGACACCTCCCCGCACCGTCCTCGGCCTAGCCGAGGTTCACCGATCTCAGACGTCTTGGCGGTCCAGCCGATCCTGCCGCCATAAGGCGGTCTCGGTCTTACACTATGCAAGCGCCGGCGCTAAGCTCTTCCTCCTCGGATTAGGGAGACTTCAGCAAGTTGCGCCGGAGGTATGAGGATCTCATGTGGCAATAGTTTTTCTGATCGGGATAAGCCGACCCAGTCGCCTTCCCGCCATTAAGTGGCTGTCACCGGAGCGGCCGAAACAACTTTGTAGCCGAGGAGCCTGTTCCCAGGCCGGTTGTTCGGCAAATTCCAGCTGCCCCACCGATTCTGGTGGAACCTCCGCCTCCACAGCCGTTATTTGGGGCTCCGACCAAAAATTCTCGGTCGGCTCAGGGACTGCCCCATAGGCTGTCTGTCACCCTCACTCCCGATAAGCCTCGGCAGGTGGAGGGTGGCTCAGGCCCGAGGCAGCTCTTTGAGGACTCTTCCGAGTCTGAGGATGATTCCTCCCTTTTCTCCAAGCGAATGGACTTGGAGTCCTCAGGAGGACAGTCGGTGGACGATAGCCCTTCGTCCTTCCTAGGATTGCTTCGGCTCATCTCGGAGTCCACCGGGATGAAGCTCGAACCGGTTTCTAAACGGGCCAGGTATCCCCTCACGGAGATTCTGGACCGAGGGGATTCCCCTACGGAGGCCTTTCCGGTGGCCGAGGCCATAGTGGGCCCGGCCTTGGAGCTTTGGCAGCGCTCTGCTTCCTGCCCAGCGCCTTCGGCCAGGATGGCCAGGAAGTATGCGGTCCCTACCGGTTCCCTGTCCGGGTTTTCGGAACACCCCTCTGCTGAGGGGTTGGTTACTGACAGCGTTTTCCGGCACGCCGGGAACGCCAGGGATGTGGACAAACCTCCCGACAAGGAATCCAAGAAATTAGATTATGCCAGGCGAAAAGTCTATGCTGCGTCCTCTCTCGGCCTTCGTCAGGCCAGTTCGGCCGTCCTCATGGCACATTTTTCTCATGCCCTGTTGGGCTCCCTGGATGAGGTCGTCCCTCATCTTCCCGCGGATCTGCAGACTACGGTCAGGCAGGTGTGGGACCAGGGCAGGGCAGTGGCCAAACAGCAGCTCCAGACTGCTTTAGACATTGGGGACTCGTGCCAGGTCTGTGGCGACCGCAGTGGCCATGCGTCGGCGGGCTTGGCTGAGGATACCCACCTTTACTTCGGATACCCAGCACAAGTTGGCAGACGTTCCCTTTTTGGGGACTGACCTCTTCGGCCCTGGGGTGGAAGGTCACCTGCAGAGGATCGAGAAGTCCAGTGCTGCCTTGGACTCAGTCTCTTCCGCTCAGAAGGACAAAGGCCGCAAGCCTCAGCCTAAGCCCTTTCGTCCTTCTGCGCCCCCGGCGCGCTCGGCCCAGCAACATCAGGGCCAGCAGACTCGGGCTTGGCATCCCAAACCCAAGCTGCCGGCTTCCTCCAACAGGAAGCAGGGAGGTAAAGGCCCAGGAGGTCCCTTACCGGTCCTCCTCCAAGCCTGCCCAGTGGACGGGCTGAGGGTGTCGCCCCATCCCGTCCACCTCACCCTGGTTCCCCTGAGGGGACGGCCCGACACTTCCTTTCTGCCTGGTCCGTTATTACCACGGACAGGTGGGTGCTGAGGTGGTGGGAAAAGGCCTGCCTCTGGAATTCGAGCAGGCCCCGCCCTTCAAGCCGCGTACTTCGGGGGCCTCGGGTCACGCAGCCTCACTGTCGGCTCGTCAAGCCGACATAAACTCCTCCTCCTCCAAAAGGAGGTGATCAGGGAGGTAGCGGATCCCCCCTCAGACCCAGGGTTCGTGTCCAGGTACTTCCTGGTTCCGAAACGGACGGGGGCTGGCGCCCCATTTTAGACCTACACGACCTGAACAAGTTCCTAAGGTCTCGAACCTTCAGGATGGTCACTCTGGCGCAGATAATACCATCTCTGGAACACAGCGTGTGGTTCTGCTCTCTGGACCTGCAGGACGCGTTCTTTCATGTCCCTATCCGTCCGTCACATCGGAGATTCCTTCGCTTTCGAGCGGAGGGATCCCTCTTCGAGTTCCGAGCCATGCCCTTTGGCCTATCTTCAGCTCCCAGGGTCTTCACCAAATGCATTGCAGTGGTGACAGCTGTCCTGCGGCGCCGGGTGGTCCGGGTGTACCCTTACCTGGATGATTGGCTGATAGCAGCCCCCTCCAGACAGGAGGTGGAGCGGTCCAGAGATCTGGCCCTCCAGGTTTTCTTTCAAGTCGGCCTTCTCATCAACGAGGCCAAGTCGGAACTCGAGCCGAAGCAGGTGATTCTGTTTATCGGGGCAGAGCTCGACTCTCTTCGAGCCAGAGCACGGCTCCCAGCGGACAGGGCCGAGGTTCTTACCTCCTTTGCCCAATCATTTCTGGTTGGGCAATCGCGCCCTGCCCGGGACTTTCTGCGCCTCCTGGGTCTCATGGCGGCCTGTACCAGCGTGGTCCGTTGGGCACGCTGGCACATGCGCCCCCTTCAGTGGGGTCTGGCCAGCCAGTGGTCACAGCGCTGCGATCCATTGGACCAGCTAGTGATAGTGACCCAGGAGATGTGGAACGCTCTCCGGTGTTGGACCGTTCCATCTCATCTGCAGGAAGGCATCCCGTTTGTCCGCCCTGAGCCGATGGTCTCTCTATCGACTGATGCCTCTCTGATGGGTTGGGGTGCCCATCTGGGGGAACACCGAGCGCACGGCCTCTGGTCCCCGCGGGAGTCCCGATGCCACATCAACCTGCTGGAGCTCCGAGCGGTCTGCCTAGCTCTCACCGCCTTTGCTCCGTTTCTCCGGGGTCAAGTGGTCCGAGTCCAGACGGACAATACCACAACCATGTACTACCTAAACCGCCAGGGCGGGACGCTCCATGCTTCTATGCAAGGAAGCTCTCCGCATTTGGTCACTCGTGCGCAGCCTGGAGGCTGATCTCCTAGCCATTCATGTGGCAGGAGCCTCCAACACCCTGGCCGATGTCCTGAGCCGGATAGGGGCTGCATTTCACGAGTGGTCTCTCCTGCCGGAGGTAGTACAAGATCTGTTCTCCCACTGGGGCACACCTCAGGTGGACCTGTTTGCCTCCAGGGAGAACGCGAAGCTGAGGCTGTTTCATGCCCGCCCCCCTCAGCAGGGCTCGCTGCAGGGGGATGCCTTCTCGAGGCTGTGGACCCCGGGCCTCTTCTACGCCTTTCCCCCATTTCCCTTGATTCACAAGGTGCTTCTCAAAGCAAGGAGGGACAAGGCGCAGGTGATTCTGATAGCCCCAGACTGGCCCCGCCAGTTCTGGTACCCAGATCTTCTCAGCCTCAGCTCCAGGCTCCCGAGGCAGCTTCCAGCTCGCCCGGACCTGCTCTCAGTCAATCAGGGGAAGGTGTTCCATCCGGACCTTCAATCCCTGCACCTGTGCCTGGTTCCTGGCGGCTAGAGTTCCAGGCCTTGGGTCTTTCCGACGAGGTCCTCAATGTTGTTGAGGCGTCCCGTGAAAGTCGACCAGGAAATGCTATGCCTTCAAATGGAAGAGATTTTCCATTTGGTGTCAGGCAAGGGCTTGACCCTTCCTCCTGTCCTTTGGCAAGCATCTTGGACTATTTATGGTCCCTTTCTAGTCAAGGGCTTAGGTCGGCGACCCTAAGGGTGCACCTGGCAGCCATCTCTGCTTACGGCGCGGGCGGAGCAGTCGGTGGCGCAGGAGAAGGTGGTCTGGCGCTTTTTCAAAGGCCTTGATCACATTTCCCCTCCGGTGCGAGAACCTCCACCTCCGTGGGATCTACTACTGGTACTGGCAAAGCTCATGGGCAAGCCATTCGAACCAATGCACAGGTGTGATCTCTCTCACCTGTCGTGGAAGACCGCCTTCTTGGTGGCTATCACGTCAGCCAGAAGGATGGGAGAACTCCAGGCGCTCTGCATCGAGTCTCCTTACCTGGTCTTCCACAGAGACAAGGTTGTCCTGCGCCCCCACCCGAAATTTCTTCCGAAGGTGGTGTCGGAGTTTCACCTTAACCAGGTGTTGACTCTGCCGGTGTTCCACCCCAATAACACCTCGGAGGCCGAATACAGGCTCCATACGTTGGACCCTAGAAGGGCGCTTGCTTATTATAAGGAGCGCATGGCTGAAATTCGGGGAGAGGTTCACCAGCTGTTTGTCACCTACGCTGAAGCCGCACCTGGCAGACCTGCAGCCAAGCGGACGATAAGCAGGTGGGTCACCTCCTGCATAGATCTCTGCTATAAGTTGGCAGGCATGGAGCCTCCCAGAGGGATAAGAGCTCATTCTACCCATCATGCTGCTGCATCGGTGGCTGCTTCCAGGGACGTCCCTATCCAGGAAATCTGCAGGGCTGCTACCTGGAAGTCAGCACACACCTTCATTACCCATTACCACATCGACCTTGAGTCACGCCGGGATGCTGGTTTTGGGGCCTCGGTTCTCCAGTCTTTATTCCCTAAGTAGGGGGTGTGCGCCTTGCCTCCCTCCTCCCGGAGAACTGCTAGGAGCCTGCCAGACAGTATGGATGAACAACATATCCATGTCCCTAGAAATACAGGTTACTCACCTGTAACAGGAGTTCTAGGAATGGTATATGTTCATCCCTGTTCCACCGACCTCCTGGCCCGACAGCACAGCCTGAGCTTCCAGCGGGCAGATCTGGCGCTGGGGCGGAGCCGAGAGTTTTACCACCCGGGTGGGTGGGAGGAGCCAGCTTGAAGACCTTCCGGCAAGATTTAAAGCGGCAAGGAACCTGCCTGACAGTGTGGATGAACAACATATACCATTCCTAGAACTCCTGTTACAGGTGAGTAACCTGTATCTCCCTCCCTTCCTCCCCTTCCAGAACTTCAGACTCTGCACTCCACATACTGGTGCCATTAAGCCATATTATATATTGCATTTTCCTGTTTTAATCATTTTAAACTGGAGTTTTCAATGTTCTCTTTTACAGTTTTATTGATGTGGTTTTTATTAGAGTCAATCCCCCTTTGGGGGTTTACTCTAAATGTATGCTTTGATTAGGGGAAACCCCTCTCTTATAGATTTTAATTACATTAGTTTCCTAATGCCTGACTTCCAGGCTTCTCACAAATCTGAGTAGGTTAGAACACTATAGTTGGTAGAGGCAGTATTTGAAAGATGCTCACGTGCAAAGAATTATATTCATTTGCATGTGTTCCATCTTTCCGGGCAGTCCAACCCTCCAGGCTTACCGCACAAAGTTATGAATTCCTGAGCATCACTGGGAAGAAATAAGATTACTATGATAAGTAATTTTTTCTTACTGCTCCTGCTCAAACTGACAGAAAAGTTTTACCATTTACTATGCTGCAAAAATCATACTAACTAGAACAGCATGTACCTGAATGAGCAAAGAGCAGAAAGCAGCAGCAAGAGAACTGCAGCAACGATCATCTTCCTCTTATAAAAGCCATTAACTTAATCTCTCCTCCATACCCAATTCACCAGAAATGGCTGTGGTATCAACCTCTGTGCAGCCCCTATAATCAGAAATGCACAGCACTGCACTCTCACCTCGCTCACCACCAGTGTATCTCAGGTGAAGGGCACATTAGCAAGTCTAGGGAGCCAGGTAGCTAGATTTCATAGGTGCATGGTAGAAGAAGAGCAGAAAAGAATCTGAGGATTGGCTGGACGAAGTGGAAGGACTTGCCTTTGACAATGAGCAAGAAGTTAGAAAAAATCTGGGATCGAGGGATCCGCCAAACAGTTGGAACGTATGCAAGCGTTCGAGGAAGAAGGGCTTTAAGAGAGCTCTTCCTGAGCTGCTTGCCCGCTCAACTCTGGGCTTCACCTTCTCGGGTTCCTGAGGGAATTGTGCCAGTCTCCCTACCAAGGGGGAGGCACCTGTGGGCCCGCACTCTTCTCGATCCTGTCATCGGGATAAGAACCTGAGCAAGTCTTCGTCCCAACGAAGCTGCTCTTGGTACTGAGAGAGGTCTTAGTCCCAGGAGCATGCGGTCTTGACCTCGGTCGAGATCACTTCTTCAGCCGCTGGATTCCCAGACCTTCTGTCGGGCCAGCCGACCAAGGATGTGGTCGATAAGGTCGAGATAGGCATCGACCCAATCGATCCCCTGTCGATGACTCTTTAGAAAGGACTCTGGTCCTTGTCTTCCCCGATGAGGAGACAGCCTGCTGGAGACCCCGTCGAGGATCCGGTCCCAGACTCTGGGAAGTCACCGGCCCCACCGGTGTCTCCCGACCGACCAAGTGGGCCTGCCCGATCTAGGTCAAGGTCTAGGACCCCTTTGTCTGACAGGCTGAGGAAGAGCAACAAGCGCTCTAAAAAGAGGTGACGCCATCGGTCGTCCTCATCCTCCTCGGACGAGGAGAGGCTCCGGCGGCGCTACGAGGACCTCATGTGGCAGCAGCTGATTCTGGCCTTTGAAGGCCTACTACTTCCAGAACCCACTTGTCTGAGGTTAAAGAAGCCCAATTCTGACTGAAGTAAGCCAGCCTGCCCCCCACTGGTACAGGAGACCGGCCCTGGGCACCCCATCAGGTGCCTGTTTCAAGGAGCTTTTAGGCTGGGGGTGGGAGCAGGTCTGCCCACCCCTCGCCTGCCCCTGCCTCTGAAAAGACCTCTGAGCATAGGCAGAGGAGGCCTGAGTCTGGTAGAAAGGCCTGTGAAAAGGCCTACCCCTACCCCTGGGGGCATGCCTTTGAGGAGTGGCTTGCCGCTCCTTAGCCTAGGCACTCTTGTAAGTAGTCCTATATTCATCCATCTTCTTCATGTAATTCTCTGTCTGCTCTCCAAACAGAGAATTTCCCACCACAGGAAAATCCATAGCCTTAGTCTGGGTATCCTGTGACAAACTAGTACGCCTGAGCCAGGCCAACCTACGAAAAGCTACAGATGTGGCCATGACCCTAGAGCAACAGTTCTCAAACTTTGTCATAGTGAGTCTCCCCTAAGCCATGGAAAAGATCTTGAGCTTCCCCCAAAATACTGAAATATTTTTGTGCCTCCCCATAGAAAAAATAGCCTACTTTTCACAGTACATCAGGAATAAATTGAAACTTTGCATAGCTGGCTCTCATTTTATTGAGCTTATTGTAACCCCCCCAACAGGACAACCTACTTGCTCCAATATTTTGACTCTCGAACCATTGTTACCCCTTACTTCCATACCTTCATGGGTCAGACTGCTTTTTCTGTTTCCCCTCTAACTGGAATAACCTTCCTGCCAACCTCTGCCTCTCACCCTGCTCTTAAGCAAATTCTCAGGGATCATTTTGCTCCCTCCTACTCTTATTCCTAGTACCTGTATTGTTAACTCTTGTATTTAGACAGTTCTGCTGCCAGTCTAATTGATCAATTGTTCCTCACATTGTTAGTTTATTGTTCTTAATTTGTTTCTACTTTTATTCATTTTGTATTTTCTTGAGTGTTTTGCAGTTACATTTTGAATTGTATTCTCTTACTACCCTTCCCAAGGTATACCTGAAATAAGCAATTGCTCAGTGTACAGTACCTTCCCTGGTCACAGACTTGTGACTAAATACATAAATTCACCTACTATTATCTATTATCCTCTTTCAGTTTGCCTTATCCCTTCACACAAACTCTATAAAGTTCAAAATTGAAATATAATACTTTTTCAAGACTTGCTTGAGCCTCCCTTGGAACAGGGTGGGGCCTCCCAAGGGAGGCTGGCCTCACCATTTGAGAACCCCTGCCCTAGAGGAAACATCATTAACATCCACAGCAGCATGAAACTGAACCTTAGAGGCTTCAATGCCATCAGCAGCCACCTGTTCTAGTTCACTAGCTAGCTGGCCATGGGCCTGCTTGGCCAATTGCATAACAGTATCCCATCTAGATTTCTGATACCTAGCTACATAAGCCATATAATTTGCTTGCCTGAGTCCCAGAGAGGCTGCCATATACTGTTTTTGCCATGGCATCAATCTTCCTGGAATCCTTGTCAGGAGGATGTGAAGCCAAGGGAATATTAGCTTTATCACAGGCAGCAGCCTGAACTACTCCTAACATGACTGCATTGCTGAGAAAGGAATTCTGTATCAGGGCCTGACAATGTATACCTTCTGTCCATCTTTTATCTACAGGAGGCACAGAGTTAGGAGCTTTAAAATTTTAATTGTTTGTTTCTAAAAGACTTATGTAAAGGAATAGACAATCTCCTAGACTCTGGAATATCCATCATTTCTACAAAATCAGGCTCCTCTTGCTCATCCACAACCTCTTCTAAAGGAAGCTGGAGGGTTTCAGCAACTTTTTTATAAAACATAAAATGAGATGGGGACTCAGACAGCATGGGGGAGATTCTAAAGGTCTGTCTGGGGAGATGTCCGGTTCAATGGGCACACCCAGATCTTCCCAGCCACATTCATACTATTCATAATCCTCCTCCCTCACCGCTGGTTCATAAAATTCCTCAATATCAAAATCCTGAACCACTGGGACCGGACGAACCGGCCTTTTACCAGATAGTGGTGGTTCGGACGGACCCTGAGACAGTGACTGGACAATTTGTATGGCTTTTGCTATCTCTGCAGCAGTTGGAGAAGGAATTTGGACTCCAGACCTGCTGATTTTGTTGTTTTCTTTACTGGAATTGGTTCCTCAGAACCAGCTTTTCTTTGCCGAGGAAGTCTGGCCCTGGTCAGAGGGCATTCCTCTGGTTCTGGTTGGCACCGAACCGGCTGGCCATCCGGTCAGCGGACTCTTTGGCCTCTCGCTCCTGAGCCTGCCCAATCTTTTTCCAGGGTGGCTGCAGGGAAATTTTACATACCTGGCAGTCTGACTGAGGTGGTCAAACCCCAGACAATAAACACATGTGGTGTGTGGGTCAGCCTTGGCAAAGACTTCCCCACAAACATCACAGTGTTGAAACCCAGTGGGCCCAGTTTTTCTTTTGGGTTTCTCAGACATAATGCCAATGTCTATAATATAGCAAGACTCCATTAGAAGAAACAACATTACGAAGGTGAGTAATTTTTTCTTCTGTCCGGGCATAAGCCTAGTTCGGCTTCCTCTTCAGCCATTACTTGGCTTTCGCCTCCCAGGCCGAAGCTGACTCCCTTGGAGCCGATCAAATTGGTTCCCCTGCCCGTGGAGCCGGCGAGACCACCTGTTCAGCCCACACCAGTCTCTCTACCCATCGTGGTGGAACCACTGTCCAAGCAGCTTTCGGGAGGGGCTCCTTCTAAGGACAGACAGGACACTGGGCTTCCCTGGTGCTTGTCGGTCACGGTCACCCCAGACTGACCCCGGCGAGTTGAAGGTGGCATGGGCAGTAGGCCGTTGTATCCGGATTCTTCAGATTCGGTCATCACTGGTCTTCACTCACATCCAGGGGATGATGATTTGATCGCTGACCTAGAGACGGAGGAAGGTCCCTCGTCCTTTCAAGGGATTCTCCGCCTCATCTCTGAGTCTACAGGGATGCCACTGGAGCATATCCAGAAAAAGGCAGAGTACCCTCTCTCACTGACATCCTCAAGAGAGGGGATACTCCAACGGAGGCCTTTCCTGTGGCTGAGGCCATTGTTGGTCCAGCCTTAGAACTTTGGCAGAGTCCTGCCTCTTGTCCAGCTCCATCTGCCTGTATGGCCCGCAAGTATGCGGTGCCCATGGGGTCCCTTGCGGGGTTCACAGAGCACCCTTCGGCTGAGAGCCTGGTGACCACCTCTGTGTTCAGGCGTACTGGCAGTTCTGCCAACACGGACCGACCCCCTCAAAAAGAGTCCAGGCTTTTGGACCATTCAGCCAGGAAGGTCTATGCGGTTTCCTCCCTGGGCCTTCGCCAGGCAAGTTCGGCTGTCATCATGGCACACTTCTCTCATGCCCTTCTGGGGTCGTTGGTTGAAGTCCTCCCACATCTCCCTGCGGACATGCAGACCAGGGCCAAGCTGTTGCCAAACAGCAGCTCTAGACGGCATTGGACCTTGGGGACTCGTGTCCGTTCGATGGCTGTCGCAGTTGCCTCTCGTCGCAGGGCTTGACTGAGGTTCTCCTCCTTCCCGGTGGATACCCAGCATAAGTTAGCTAACGTGCCCTTCCTTGGGACTGACTTGTTCGGCCCGGGAGTGGCCAGTCACCTTCAGTGTATTGAGCAGTCCAACACCACCTTGGACGCAACCTCTGCCATGAGTTCTTTGGGCAAGAACCAACAGAGAAAAAAAAAGCCTTTTTGGCATTCTGCCCCTGCGGCTCAGCAGTCATTTCAAGGCGGACAGCAGCACCAGCAACAGCAGCAGGCTCAAGCTTGGCACCCTCGGCCCAAGCAGAGTCCCCAACAGGCCCGTAAAGGAGGTCAAGGTTCAGGTCTTGGATCATCCTCTTCCTCCAAGCCTTCTCAGTGACGGGATGGGGGCTGCCACCCCTGCTCCCGTCATGCCAGCTGTGGGTCCTCCCGTGGGGGGCCGGCTCTGCCACTTAATTTCCGCCTGGTCCATTGTCGCCATGGACAGATATGTTCTGGAAATGGTCGGTCAGGGACTGCCTCTGGAATTTGAGCAGTACCCTGCAAGCTGAGCCCACGCCCCTCGGGAGGAACGAGTTTCCGCTCAGACACAGTCGGCTCTCAGAGCCGACATCGCTCAGCAACTCCTCAAGGAGGCAGTATTTCCAGTGGTGAATCCTCCAGCAGACCCAGGCTTTGTCTCCAGGGACTTCCTGGTGCCCAAGCAGACTGGGGGCTGGCGCCTCATTCTAGATCTGCACGACCTGAATCAATACTTCAGGTCACGCACCTTTTGGATGGTCACTCTGTCCCAGATCATACCGTCCTTGGAACAAAACATGTGGTTCTGTTCACTTGATCTGCAGGACGCGTTCTTTCACGTCCCAATCTGTCAGTCCCATCAGCGGTTCCTCAGCTTCAGGGTCGAAGGGACCCTGTACGAGTTCCGAGCCATGCCGTTTGGCCTGTCATCTGTCCCACGGGTCTTCACCAAATGCACTGCAGTGGTGGTGGCCCATCTTCAGCGTCGGGGTCAGAATTTACCCCTACCTTGATGATTGGCTCCTAGCAGGTTCCACCCAACAGGAGGTGGAGAGGTCCAGGGACCTGGCCCTCCAGACCTACTCCCAACTCGGCCTCCTAATCAAGGCCAAGTCTGAACTTGTGCCTTCTCAGGTGATGGGCTTCATCGGGGCAGAGCTCGACTCTTGTCAAGCCAGAGCTCAGCTCCCAGCGGACAGGGTGGAGGTTCTCTCCTCCTTTGCCCAATCATTTCTGGTTGGGCACTTGCGCCCCATCCAGGACTTTATGCGCCTTCTAGATTACATGGCGGCATGCACCTCAGTGGTCCGTTGGGCCCGGTTGCACATGCACCCCCTCCAATGGGAGGTGGCCGCCCAGTGGACTCGGTGCCGTGGTCATTTCGACCAGCTGGTCACTGTAACCCAGAAGATGTGGGACGCTCTCCAGTAGTGGACCACCCCAGACCGGTTGCAGGAAGGGATCCCGTTTGTCCGCCCTGAGCCTACGGTCGTGATCATGACCGACGCCTCTCTCATGGGCTGGGGAGCCCGCATGGGGGATGAAAGGGCCCATGGGCTCTGGACCCCCGAGGAGTCCCGTTGTCACATCAACTTGTTGGGGCTCAGAGTAGTCAGACTGGCACTGTCCACTTTTGCTCCTCAGCTCGGGGTTAAGTGGTTCAAGTCCAGATAGACAATACCATGACCATGTACTACCTCAACAAACAGGGCGGCACGCACTCCGGTTTGCTGTGCAAGGAGGAGCTTCACATCTGGACCCTCGTGAGCCTATTGGAGGCGGATCTCCTAGCCATCCATGTGGCAGGAGCCTCGAACCTTCTGGCGGATGCTCTCAGCCGCTTAGGCGAGACATCCCACGAGTCGTCTCTCCATCCAGAGGTAGCTTACAGCCTGTTCTCCCGTTGGGTCCAACCGATGGTGGACCTGTTTGCCTCCAGGGAAAACACCAAGCTGAGGCTCTTTCATGCCTGCCCTCCTCAGCAGGGCTCGCTGCAGGGGGATGCCTTCTTGAGGCCGTGGACCCCAGGCCTCCTCTATGCCTTCCCTCCATTTCCCTTGATCCACAAGGTGCTTCTCAAGGTGAGGGACAAGGCGAAGGTGATCCTGGTAGCCTCAGACTGGCTGTGCCAGTTCTGGTATCCAGATCTCCTCAGCCTCAGCTGCAGGCACCTGGAGCGGCTTTGCACATGCCCGGACCTGATATCACTGGGTATTTTATCTGGACCTTCAATCCCTGCACCTCACAGCCTGGTACCTGAACGGTTAGAGTTCCAGGCTTTGGGTCTTTCCGAAGATGTCTACACTGTGGTGGAAGCATCTAGAAAGGAATCGACCAGGAAATGTTATGTCTTCAAGTGGAAAAGGTTTTCAAACAACATGAAGTCTTGCTATATTATGACTATTGCAGTTTGTCCCACCATTAGAACTGCTCCGGAGGTGAAAGAGTTAACTTCCATGCCAGGCATGGAACTTGGAGCGCGAATTCGGTTTGAGAAGCTCTGTCTGGAAGATTTCAAACTGAAACTGTCAGATTCTTTACTCCGCCTCACTGAACAGTCGCCGGAGATTCCTCCTACTGCTCGGTTCATTTCTCGTTTAAACAGTATTTTCTCAGTTAAATTCAACGCGATTATTATTATTTTAACTGCAAACCGACTGTTCAAGCTCTGTCTGTGGTATGTAAGTAATAGACAGGTTTATTTCTGTGTGGAACTTGTAAATGTTTATCGGTTTGGTTAGAACCGATCAGGTTGTTTTAAAACTTTGTTCTTAAGCATTTGAAAGCTTTTAGAGTGCAGTTCACGGTTCTTATCGGTTCTAAAAAAACCGGATTTCATTACGGTTTTTTCCACAACCTGTGACACAGTTGGGAACCGATAAGGGTGTCTTGCCTGGCACTGCCGTTAAAAAGGGCAAGTTTTTGGTTAGGCTGGCATTATGTCTGAGAAACCCAAAAGAAAAACCGGGCCCACTGGGTTTCAGCACTGTAGTGTCTGTGGGGAAGCCTTGCCAAGGCTGACCCACACACCACATGTGTATATTGTTTGAGGTTTGACCACCTCAATTCAGACTGCCAGATTTGTAAGAACTTCCTGCAGCCACCCTGGATAAGAGAGTTGGTAGGCTCAGGAGCGAGAGGCCAAAAAGTCCGTGACCGGATGGCCAGCCGGTTTGGTACCAGCGCCGAACGGAGGAATGCCTCTGACCAGGCGAGAACTTCCTCGGGCAACGTCAGCTGGCTCTGAGAGCCAGTTCAGAAAAGAAAACTAGAAAATCGGCAGGTGTGGAGTCAAAATTCCTTCTCCAACTTCTGCAGAGATAGCTAAAGCAATACAAATTGTCCAGTCACTTTCTGATTCCGTCCGAACCGCACTGTCTGAACCAAAGGTCGGTTCGACCCGGTTCCACCGTTCAAGAATATGATATAGAAAGTTTATGAAACCAGAGGGGAAGGATGATTATGAACAGTGTGAATGTGACTTTGAGAGTCTGGATGTGCCCATTGAACGGACATCTCTCAGACAGACCTTTAGAATCTCCCCTATGCTTTCTGAGTCCCCTTCTCATTTTCTGTTTTATAAAAAGGTTGCTGAAACCCTCCAGCTCCCATTGGAGGAAGCTGTGGATGAGCAAGAGGAACCTGACTTTGTGGAAATGATGGATATCCCAGAGTCCAGGAGATTGTCTATTCCTTTACATAAATCATTTAGGAAACAATAACAATTTTAAAAGCTCCTAATTCTGTGCCTCCTGTGGACAAAAAGATGGACAGGAGGTACACTTTGTCAGGTCCTGATACAGAATTTCTTTCACAGCAATGCAGTCATGTTGGGTAATTCAGGCTGCAGCCTGTGATAAGGCTAATATTCCCTGGCTCACATCCTCCTGACAAGGACTCAGGAAGATTGATGCCATGGCTAAAAACAATACATGGCAGCGTCCTTGGGACTCAGACAAGCAAATTACATGGCTTATGTGGCAAGATACCAAAATCTAGATGGGACACTGTCATGGTTTGGCCAAACAGGCCCTGGCCAGCTTGCCAAGGAGCTGGAGCAGGTGGCTGCTGATGGTATTGAGGCATCCAAGGTGCAGTTCCATGCTGCTGTGGATTCTAATGATGTATCCTCTAGAGTCATGGCTACATCTGTGGCCTTTCGTAGATTGGCTTGGCTCAGGTGTACTAGTTTGTCACAGGATACCCAGACTACGGCTATGGATTTTCCTGTGGTAGGAAATTCTCTGTTTGGGGAGCAGACAGAGAATTATATGAAGAAAATGGATAAATATAGAACCACTTATAGGAGTGCACAAGCCAAGGAGCGGCAAGCCACTCCTCAGAGGCAGACCCCCAGGGGTAGAGGCAGGCCTTTTCACAGGCCTTTTTACCAAACCCAGGCCTCCTCTTCGGCTTATGCTCAGAGGGGGTTCTTCAGAGGGAGAGGCAGACGGGGTGCAAGCAGGCCTGCCCCCCCCCCTCAGCCTAAAGCTCTGCCAAACAGGCACCTGATGGGGTGCCCAGGGCGAGTTCTCCATTACCTGTAGGGGCAGGCTGGCTTACTTCGTTCAGGAGTGAGTCTTTAACTTCAGACAAGTGGGTCCTGGAAGTAGTAAGCCAGGGTCTGGTTCTCAGCTTCAAAAATTTCCAAAGATGAGAATCAGATCTTTTCCACCTGCAAACCCTCTAGAGACTTTTGCTTTGGAAACAGAAGTCTCAACCCTCCTGGCTCTCAGAGCTGTAGAAAGGGTTTCTCCCCTACACCAGGGCAAGGGTCTGTACTCCAGGTACTTCCTTACCCCAAAAAAGACAGGAGAATGGCGGCCCATTCTGGACCTAAGATATCTGAACAAGCACCTTTTAAAACCAAAATTCAAAATGGCGACTCTGGCAATGATTTTACCTTCTCTTAGGCCAGGGGACTGGCTAGCTTCCCTGGACCTCAAGGATGCCTACTTCCATGTTCTTATCAGAAGCTCCCACCGAAAGTACCTCAGATTTGAACTGCCCTCAGGCCATTACCAATTCAGAGCAATGCCCTTCGGCCTTACCTCTGCCCCAAGGGTATTCACAAAATGCCTGGCAGTAGCAGTTGCTCATTTAAGAAGGCAAAAGATTGCCATCTTTCCCTACCAAGACAACTGGCTCATTGTAGGTCAGTCTCCGGACCAGGTCAGATCACACCTGCAAGTTACCCAGCAGCTGCTCACCTCTGGGCTTTCTTCTCAATCTTCCAAAGTCAGTTCTGGAACCTGTCCAGGTACTCACCTTTATAGGTGCAGAATTGGACACAAAGCAGGCCAGAGCCTTCCTTCCCTAGAAAGGGTAAGGAACCTAGTGGCCCTGGCCTCCTCCTTCACTTTGCAGGTCTCTCGACCAGCAAGGCACTTCCTACAGCTCCTAGGACACATGGCTGCTTCCACAGCTGTGGTGCAAGGAGCAAGATTTCAGATGAGGGACATTCAGTTCCACTTGAGAGCCTTTTGGTCTCAAAGAAAGATCCCCTATCCAAGTTGATCCCAGTGACTCGAACCCTGATCCAGGCCCTTCAGTGGTGGCAGGATCAGAGCAATCTGAGACTAGGGGTCCCTTCATCCTCTATCTCACTCCTTGACCCTTACTACAGATCGTCCCTTCTGGGATGGGAGCTCACATGGGCGACCTCTCCACCCAGGGAGTGTGGTCCCCTCAGAAATCTCTGCTTCACATCAATCTGCTGGAACTCAGATCTGTTTTTCTAGCACTTCAGGTTTTTTCTGCATCTGTTCAGAACAAAGTGGTACAGGTCAGAACAGACAACACCACTACAATGTGGTACATCAACAAACAAGGGGGCACTCGGTCTTCGGCCTTGTGCACCAAGGCAATGAAGTTGTGGTCTCTGGCTTATTCCCTGAACACTTCCCTCATAGCAGTTCACCTTCCAGGCAAGGACAATGTCCTGGCAGATGCCCTCAGCAGGATTTCCCAGGGCCATCACGAATGGTCACTGGATCCCCGAGTACTGGGGATAGTTTTTGCCAGATGGGGCACCCCTCAGATAGATCTTTTTGCAGCCCCAGACAATCACCAACTTTCACTGTTTTGTTGCAGGCCCCCAGTGATGGGCTCAGTCCCCCTGGATGCCTTTCTCCTCGATTGGGAAGGGAAGTTTCTATATGCCTTTCCCCCCTTCCCTCTCCTGTTCAAGGTGCTAGTCAAAATCAGATCCCAGCCCTGCAAGATGATCCTGATTGCTCCAGATTGGGCCAGGCAGCCCTGGTACCCACTCCTTCTGTCCTTAGCAGTCCATCTTCCCTGTTTCTCCCAGGAACCACAACCTGTTAACTTGTGCCCAGGGAGAGTTTGGTATCGAATCTCAAATCCCTCAACCTCAAGGCCTGGCTCTTGAGGGTTAGAATTTCTGACCTACACCTTTCTCAAGGTGTTCTCGAAATCCTGAAAGCTTCTAGGAAGCCTTCCACTGGGGCTACTTATAACTCTAAATGGAAAAGGTTTTCCATATGGTGTTCTGAGAAGCATATTTCCCCGGAATCTGCTGATTTGCCCATTGTTTTGGACTATATGGTCCATCTTAATTCTTTGGGACTGAGACCAGCTACCCTGAAAGTGCATTTGGCAGCTGTCTCTGCTTTTATTTCAGCAGGAAAGCCTCTTCTCTTTCCACTCACCCTGTATTTTCCAAGTTTTCAAAGGATTACTTCATACTAATCCACCTTTCAGGGCCCCTGCTCCTGCCTGGGATCTTAATGTTTGCATTGCTCAGCTGATGCAACCCCCCTTTGAACCTCTGTCTTGGCAGAGCTTAAGTACTTGACTTGGAAAACTGTTTTCTAGTAGCCATCACTTCTGCTAGGCGCATAAGTAAGTTACAAGCTTTGTCAGTGGAGACTGACTTTATTTCCTTTCACAGGGATAAGGTAGTCCTCAGGACTAACAGGAAGTTTTTGCCTAATGTGGTTTCAGATTTCCACCTTAATCAATCTATCTCCCTTCCAGTGTTCTTCACTGATCATTCTCCTCTGGTGAGAGGAGGTTGCACAGCTTAGATGTTAAGAGGGCCCTAAGTTACTACATAGAGCGTATCAAGGGTCACAGGTTCGAATCCCTCCAACTGTTTCTCACTTATGGTGAGGTTGGAAAAGGGAAACCTGTCACTAAGAGATCCATTGCCAGGTGGATTGTCTCTTGTATCCAATTTTGCTATCAAAAACTGGAAAGGTTCCCCTTCAGGCCTGAGGGCTCACTCTACCAGAGGTACAGCTTGTCTCTAGCTGCTGCCAGAGACATCCCTATCTTAGAGATATGTCAAGCAGCTACTTGGAAAACGTACACACTTTCACCAAGCATTACTCCCTGGATATCCAGGCCAGGAGGATGTTCGGTTTGGCACAGCCGTGCTTCAGATCCTATTCCCTAAGTAGGTTCTGTCCTTCCTCCATGGAGGTACTGCTGTGTATTCTGCAATAGTCATAATATAGCAAGACTTCATGTTGTTTGAAGAAAAAATTACTCACCTTAGTAATGTTGTTTCTTCTAATGGAGTCTTGCTATATTATGACCTCCCCCCCAGCCTGCCCCTCTCAAAACTTCTACTTGGGGTATGGGGTGGGCATTCCAGTGTTGGCACTTTTTTGATGCCCATTTTTTGTTTCCACCCCTTCTTTTTGGGGTGTTTGGGTGTTGTGTTTTATAATATCTTATTTCATCTTATTTTAATTTTTCTGATCCCCTGACTTGAGTCTTAGTATTGGGACTAGGAAAATGTGTTAATATTTAAGTAGCCAGTTGGCTAGTGTAGGTTACAGCTTCCACACAGAACCTTAGTGAGTTTTGCTTGTAAAGATCTGACAGTTTCAGTTTGAAATCTTCCAGACAGAGCTTCTCAAACCGAGCTCACGCTCCAAGTTCCATGCCTGGCATGGAAGTTAACTCTTTCACCTCCGGAGCAGTTCTAATGGTGGGACAAACTGCAATAGTCATAATATAGCAAGACTCCATTAGAAGAAACATTACTAAGGTGAGTAATTTTTTCTTTCATTTGGTGTCAGAGTAAGGGTCTGGACCCTTTATCCTGTTCAGTGGCTAACATTCTCAACTACCTGTGTTCTCTGTCCAAAGGGGGTCTTCAGTCATTGACCCTTAGGGTGCACCTGGCAGCCATCTCTGCTTACCGGACGCGGGCCAGTCACCCGATGCTGGCGCAGGAGACAGTGGTCGGGCACTTTTTGAAAGGCCTGGATCACATATCCCCTCCGGTGCGTGAACCTCCACCTCCATGGGATCTACTGCTGGTACTGGCAAAGCTCATGGACAAGCTATTCAAATGAATGCACAAGTGTGAGTTGTCACACTTGTGGAAGATGGACTTCCTGGTGGCTGTCACATCTGCCAGAAGGACAGGGGAGCTCCAGGCGCTTTCGGTGGACTCCCCTTATCTGGTCTGCCACAGGGACAAGGTTGTCCTATGCCCCCACCCAAAATTCCTTCCGAAGGTGGTGTCAGAGTTTCACCTTAACCAGGTGCTGACTCTGCCGGTATACTACCCTAATTATACCTCGGGTGCCGAATACAGGCTCCATATCTTGAACCTTAGACGTGCTGTCTCCTATTATAAGGAGAGGACGGCAGAAATTTGAGGAGAGTTTCGCCAGCTGTTTGTCACCTATGCTGAAGCCACTTCTGGCAGACCTGCAGCAAAGCGGGCTGTTGCAAGATGGATTACATCATGCATAGGTCTGTGCTATGAGTTGGCAGGCAAGGAGCTTCCCAGAGGGATAAGAGCTCATTCTACCCGCCATACTGCTGCATCAGTGGCTGCTTCCAGGGACATCCCTATCCAGGAAATCTTTCGGGCTGCTACTTGGAAGTCAGCAAACACCTTCATCACCCACTACCACATCGACCTTGAGTCACACGGGATGCTAGTTTGGGGCCTCAGTTCTCCAATCTCTGTTCCTAAGTAGGGATCGTGCTTTGCCTCCCTTCCCCGGAGAACTGCTAGGAGTCTGCCAAGAGTGTGGATGAACAACATATCCATGCTCCCTAGAAGAACAGGTTACTCACCTGTAACAGTAGTTCTAGGGTGGTATATGTTTTCATCACATGGACTCTCTCAAACCTCCCAGCTACGAATGCACAACACCTGGCTTCCAGTGGACTAAGAGGTGGCGTCATGGGGCAGAGCCGAGGCATATACCACCCGAGTGGGTGGGAGGAGCCAGCTTGAAGACTTCTGGTGATCCTTAAAGGGGAAAGAGACATGCCAAAGAGTGTGGATGAACAACATATACCACTCCTAGAACTACTGTTACAGGTGAGTAACCTGTTCTTCTGTTATACAGAGTATTTACAGGTCTAGTATATTCAAGAGTCAGCAGTTACATTTTCCTGGAAACAATAAGGGGAGAGGTAGGAGAAATTTACAACAGTAAAAAGACACAGCGAGGCATGGAAGGGTAAAATTTGTTCCAGGTGGCCTATGCAATGGTTAGGAACCAGAAACCTGATGGGAGCTGCGGTTGCATCAGACTAGAGCAGGACAGAAGGTGTAAAAATTATAGATAGGGGAACATGATATTAGGCAGGAAACAGTAAAGGGGGGAGGCGACAGTTCAGGGGTAGAGGGGAGTGGAGAGGGAGATGAGGCAGAGGGTAGTCAGGGTAGACAAGTCAGGTAAGTAACCGAAAACTAGAGCAGGGGCAGAGGAGGGTGGGGGGTGGAGGGAAGGAAGAGGCATAGGAGGGTGGGGTGGGGTTAGAGGAGGCATACCAGCAGGTGGAGGTGTCATTGGGAAGGATGGGAGGGCGTGAAACTGGTGGAAAGTGGGGGGGGTTGTAGGGCAGTAAGGGGGTGGACAAGAGAAGCGGGAGGTGGAGGGGCAGGAGGAATAAATGAGGGAGGGGTGTGCTGAGCAAGGAAGTGCCTGAGAACGAAAGGGTGGTAAGCAGCGGGTGAAAGGGGAGGAAGATGCCTGGGTCCGGCAATCGCATCCACTAGGAGGGTAGGAGAGAGCCTAGGTTCAACAGTCACATCCACTAGTAGATGCAAGTAGTGTGCGAAGTTTAGCCTTAAACTGACTAAGCCTAAATTCCTTTTGTAGGTCTACACTGAAAGTTTAGCCAGGAAGGTGCCTGGTATTCAAAAGACCGCTGGCCTTGCACTGTATGGCGGAAGGGGACTTAGCGGGTGTGCTTATGGGTGTTCCTGGTGTTTCTTGTAGAGTCAGGCAGGCTAAGGAGGTTCCTGATACCCATTGGGGTAAGTCCAAGGGTAGCTTTTTTTTGCCAGCAGACAAACATGATACTGTATCCTGCAATCCAAGTTAAGCCAATCAGTCTGTGCATAAAGGTCGCAAGTGTGGGTCCTCTGGGTAGCTCCCAAAATGAGCCTACAGGCCTTGTTTAGGGAAGTTTTCACCCGTTTGAGGGCGGTAGGGGTTGCTGATCCATAAACTACAAGACCATAGTCAATGGCCGATAGAACTGTGCTAGTGACTGCCATTTTCAGGGCTTCATAGGTTAAGCAGTGTTTGTTTTTATAGAGAAGCCCTAGCCTTGAGTTTGCTGTGTTAGCAACTAGGTCAATCTGTTGTGAGTAGGAAAGAGCACTGTCCAGAGTTACTCCCAAATATTTAAAGCAGTTTACTGTCTCCAGCGGGGAGGCTAGTTTGTTGTAAATTTGTATTTGGAAGGACTTGTGTTTACTATTGCTGGATGTAAGTATTTATTTATTTAAGAGTTTAACCAGGAGGGCATGCTGAACGGGGTACCACTATATTCCAGATGCGTCCTGGGCGTAAGGGGACTGGGACACAGAATATAAAATGAGCATGCAAAGGCAACAAATTACAGATCATTACATTTGAATACAGTACAATATCATGGTTTTCGTCTTTTTGTAGTTTAACAATAGTCTCGATTTGAGGAACCATTGTTCAGCAGCGGTGAAATTGACTTGCATTTGACTTTCCAGAACAGTAGGGTCTTGGTGGCTTGGAAAACGTATCGCATCATCTGCGTACAAAAGGATTTTGTCTTTAAGTGCTGCTAGGAGTTGGTTAAGGAACAAGCTGAAAAGAAGAGGGCCAAAGATGGACCCTTGCGGAACACTTGTTATTACAGGTTTGCTATCAGAGAGGGTGTTCTGGATTTTTACCTTTTGCTCTCTCCCCAAGAGGTAACTTCTGAACCATGGAATTGAGTCAGGCGAGAGACCAACTTGGGTTAATTGGTACAGCAACAGCTCATGGTTAACGGTGTTGAAGGCTTTGATGAGGTCAATATAGGTTGCCCCCCCCCACCATGAGCCCTCTGTCAAGGGCATTGTGTATGAAGCCTGTAAATTTGACTAAAGCAGTAGTGGTGCTGTGCCCCTTCCAGAAGCCGTGCTGTTGGTGGCACTGTAGCTGGCATTTGTCCAAATAGTCTGTTAGCTGTTCTGCGATGATATGCTCGAGTGCTTTTGAAAGGGGTGGAAGGATTGAAATAGGTCTGTAGTTAGCGTGGTTAGAGTGATCCCCACTTTTATGAATAGGTGTTACCACTGCAGATTTCCATAGGGCCAGAAATACCCCAGTGTTAAGGGACAGGTTTATGATTTTGCTTAGAGGGACAAGGGGGATATCAATGGCAAACCCAACGAGCTTTAGATTGAGTGAGTCACTGTTAGCTCTGCAATTGTTCAGAGCTTTTGGTAGGTATTATTTTTTGTCTTCATTGGAGTGATAATCTTCAAGTAGAAGCGGGGGGTGAAAGGCCCTGGTATGTCCCCTGGGCCACTGAGTGTGGCTTGTCCTCCATGGGTTCTAGGAAGTCAGGGCAGGATGGAGCTTAAGTCTGTAAACGCATTATTCCTTGCAAGAGTTGTGCTAGTCTCTTCCGACCAAGGGAGAGGGTCCTGCAGGCACGCACTTCTCTCGATCCCATCTGTGGGAGAAGGATCCGGGATCCTCTTCGTCCCGACAGAGATGCTCTTGGGAGCGGGAGAGATCTCGGTCCCAGGAACATGCCGTCTCGACTTCGGTCAAGATTGCTTCTGCAGCCGCTGGCTTCTCGGCTTTGCCGTCTGGTCAGTCGACCGAACTGTTGACCGATGATATAGAAATCGTCATCGATCCGATCAATCCTTTATCGCCAACTCCGGTCGACGATTCTCTTGATTGAACTCCAATTCTGACTTTCCCCGATGAGGAGACCCAGCCTGCTTGGACTCCCATCGAGGAAGTGGTCCCTGACCCCGGGAAATCACCAGTCCCGCCGGTGTCTCCCGAGCGACCGAGTCAGCCTGTCTGATCGCGATCAGGGTCTCTGACCTCCTTGACCAAAAGGCAGAGGAAGAGCCATAAACGCTCTAAAAAGAGGCGATGCCGTCGGTCATCCTTGTCCTCCTCGGATGAGGAATGGCTCCGCCGGAAACTCCGGTGCTACGAGGACCTCGTGGCAGCAGTTGATTCTGACTGAGCACAATCTGACCCTGGCTTCCACCCCGGCCATTACTTGGCTTTCATCTGCTAGGCCGAAGCCTACTCCTTCAGAGTTCATCAATCGGTTCACCCACCCTCGGAGCCGGCAAAACCTCTGGTTCAGCCTAAACCGGTCTCTCCACTGATCGTAGTGGAACCGCCACCCAGGCAACTGGTAGGAGGGTCTCCTTCCAAAGAAGATATGCCAGACACCGGGCTTCCCCTGCATCTGTCTGTCACTGTCACCCCGGACTGCCCTTGGCAGGTTGGAGGTGACCTGGGCGGTCGACCATTATATCTGGATTCCTCGGATTTGATGTGACCGGCCTGCATTCTTATCCCAGGGACTACGAATCAGTCTGTGGGTTAGAGATGGAGGAAGGTCCCTCATCTTTTCAGGGCATTCTTCACCTCATCTCTGAGTTCACAGGGATGCCCTTGGAGCCAATCCAGAAAAAGGCAGAGTACCCTGTCACGGACATCCTCGAGAGAGGGGATACCCCGACGGAGGCTTTTCCTGTGGCCGAGGCCATTGTTGGCCCTGCCTCTTGTCCAGTTCTGTCTGCCCGCATGGCCCGCAAGTATGCGGTGCCCATGGGGTCCCTTGCGGGGTTCACAGAGCACCCTTTGGCCGAGAGTCTGGTGACCGCCTCTGTGTTCAGGCATATTGGCAATTCTGCCGATACTGACCAACCACCTGAGAAAGAGTCCAAGCTCTTGGACCATTCAGCCAGGAAGGTCTATCCGGCTTCTTCCTTGAGCTTTCGTCAGGCAAGTTCGGCCATCATCATGGCACTCTTCTCCCACGCCCTCTTAGGGTCTTTGGATGAAGCCGTCCCACGTCTCCCTGTGGACATGCAGACCACGGTCAAGCAGCTCCGGGATCAGGGCCGAGCTGTTGCCAAACAGCAGCTTCAGACAGCCCTGGACATTGGGGATTCTTGTGCCCATTCAATGGCAGACACAGTTGCTCCTCATCTCAGGACTTGGCTGAGGCTCTCCTCCTTCCCGGCGGATACTCTGCACAAACTAACTGACATGCCTTTCCTAGGGACTGACCTGTTCGTCCCAGGAGTGGCTGGTCACCTTCAGCGCATTGAGAAGTCCAGTGCCACCTTGGACACTACTTCTGCCAAGGGTTCTTTGGGCAAGAACCAGCAGAAGAAGAAAAAGCCCTTTTAGCATTCTTCCCCTGCGGCTCAGCAGTCCGCTTTTCAAGGAGGACAGCAGCATCAGCAACAGCAGAGCTCAAGCTTGGTCCCCTGGTCCTCAGGGCGTAAAGAAGGCCAAGGTTCCGGTCCTGGATCCTCCTCCAAGCCTGCTCAGTGACGGGGCAGGGGCTGCCAACCACTCTTCCGTCACGCCAGCTCTGGGTCCTCTTTTGGGGGGCCTGCTCCGCCACATCCTTTCCACCTGGTCTGCTGTCACTTTGTACAGGTGGGTTCTTGAAGTGATCGGTCCAGGACTGCCTCTGGAATTTGAGCAGTACCTTCCAAGCTGAGCCCACGCCCCTCGGGAGGAAAGAGTATCCGCTCAGACTCAGTCGGCTCTCAGAGATGACATCGCTCAGCTCCTCCTCAAGGAGGCTGTAGCTCCAGTGGTGGATCCTCCAGCAGACCCAGACTTTTTTCCAGGTACTTCCTGGTGCCCAAGCAGACGGGGGACTGGCGCCCCATTCTAGATCTGCACGACCTGAATCAATATCTCTGGTCACGCATCTTTCGGATGGTCGCTCTATCCCAGATCATATCATCCTTGGAGCGAAACATGTGGTTCTGTTCACTGGATCTGCAGGATGCGTTCTTTTACGTCCCAATCTGTCAGTCCCATCAGCAGTTCCTCTGCTTTAGGGTCAAAGGGACCCTGTACGAGTTCTGAGCCATGCCGTTCGGCCTGTCATCGGCCCCACGGGTCTTCACCAAATGTATTGCAGTGGTGGCAGCCCATCTCAGGCGTCGGGGTCAGGATTTATCCTTACCTCGACGATTGGCTCCTAGCAGGTTCCACCCAACAGGAGGTGGAGAGGTCCAGAGACCTGGCTGTCCAGACCTGCTCCCAGCTCGGCCTCCTCATCAACAAGGCCAAGTCGGAACTCGTGCCTTCTCAGGTGATGGGCTTCATCGGGGCAGAGCTTGGATCCCAGCGGACAGGGTGGAGGTTCTTTCCTCCTTTGCCCAATTATTTCTGGTTGGGCAATTGTGCCCTGCCCGGGACTTTGTGCGCCTTCTCGGTTACATGGCGGTGTGCACCTCAGTGGTCCATTGGGCCCAGTTGCATATGCACCCCCTTCCAATGGGAGCTGGCCGCCCAGTGGACTCTGCGCCACAGTCATTTCGACCAGCTGATCACTGTAACTCTGAAGATGTGGGACGCTCTGCACTGGGAAGGGATCCCGTTTGTCCGCCCTGAGCCGACGGTCGTCCTTACGACCGATGCCTCTGTCATGGACTGGGGAGCCCACATGGGGGACAAAAGGGCCCATGGGCTGTGGACCCCCGAGGAGTCCCGATGCCACATCAACCTGTTGGAGCTCAGAGCAGTCAGACTGGCACTGTCAGCTTTTGCTCTTCAGCTCCGGGGTCAAGTGGTTCAAGTCCAGACAGACAATACCACGACCGTGTACTGCCTCAACAAACA
The DNA here is from genome assembly GCA_016271365.2 of Neoceratodus forsteri. Taxonomy (NCBI): domain Eukaryota; kingdom Metazoa; phylum Chordata; order Ceratodontiformes; family Ceratodontidae; genus Neoceratodus; species Neoceratodus forsteri. The sequence continues at coordinate 392,596,302 of CM028138.1, read as the reverse complement.
GGGCGGCATGCACTCCCATCTGCTGTGCAGGGAGGCGCTCCGCATCTGGACCCACCTGAGCCATCTGGAGGCAGATCTCCTAGCCATCCATGTGGTAGGATTCTCAAACCATCTGGCGGATGCTCTCAGCCGCTTAGGCGAGACATCCCATGAGTGGTCTCTCCATCCAGAGGTAGCTCACAGCCTGTTCTCCCAATGGGACAAACCGATGGTGGACCTGTTTGCCTCCAGGGCCTTGCGGTCCTTATCTGCCGTCAACTTCTATGACTTCTGTGTTTCTATAAGGGGGAATGTGAGGAAATTATTTTTCACAGAAAGGGTGGTAGATGCATGGAACGGCCTACCTCAGGAAGTGGTGGCTATGAATACAGTGCAGGGCTTCAAACAGGCATGGCATAGGCATAAGGGAGCAATATAGATGAGTATGAATAGATAGGCCACTGACAGAGCAAAGGCCGATGGCACATTTATGTGGTAGAAAAAGAAATGGGCAGACTGGATGGGCCTTGCGGTCCTTATCTGCCATCAACTTCTAAGTTTCTATGTAACACCAAGCTAAGGCTGTTCCATGCCCGCTCCCCTCAGCAGGGCTTACTGCAGGGGGATGACTTCTCGAGGCCATGGACCCCAGGTCTCCTGTATGCCTTCCCTCCATTTCCCTTGATCCACAAGGTGCTTCTCAAGGTGAGGAGGGACAAGGCGAAGGTGATCCTGGTAGCCCCAGACTGTCCACGCCAGTTCTGGTATCCAGATGATCTCAGCTGTAGGCCCCCAGAGCGGCTTCCAGCACACCTGGACCTGATCTCCCTCAGTCAGGGGAAGGTAGTCCATCCGGACCTTCAATCCCTACACCTCACAGCCTGGTACCTGAGCGGCTAGAGTTCCAGGCTTTGGGTCTCTCCAAGGATGTCTTCACCTTGGTGGAGGCATCCAGAAAGGAATCGACCAAGACATGTTATGCCTTCAAATGGAAACGGTTTTCCATTTGGTGTCAGTGCAAGGGCCTGGACCCTTTGTCCTGTCCAGTGGCTAACATTCTGGACTACCTTTGGTCTCTCTCCAAAGGGGGTCTACGGTCATCGACCTTTAGGGTGCACCTTTTATTTATTTATTTATTTTAGTCGTTGGTAACCGGGTAAGGCCCACTAGGTACAAGTGCCTGTTTTCAGGGGTGACCTGGGAGCACTGGGCAGTTAAGTGACACCTGGCAGCCATCTCTGCTTGCCGGACGCAGGCCGTTCATCCAACGGCGCAGGAGACAGTGGTCGGGCACTTGTTCAAAGGCCTTGATCACATATCCCCTCCGGTGCATGAACCTCCACCTCTGTGGGATCTTCTGCTGGTACTGGCAAAGCTCATGGGCAAGCCATTCGAACCAGTGCACAAGTGTGCCTTGTCACATTTGTCATGGAAGGCGGCCTTCCTGCTGGCTATCACGTCTGCCAGAAGGACAGGGGAGCTCCAGGCTATTTTGGTTGACTCCCCTTATCTGGTCTTCCACAGGGACAAGGTTGTCCTGTGCCCCCACCCGAAATTCCTTCCGAAGGTGGTGTCAGAGTTTCACCTTAACCAGGTGTTGACTTTGCTGGTTTACTACCCCAACTACACCTCGAGGCTGAGTACAGGCTCCGTACTTAGGACCTGAGACATGCTGTCTCCTACTATAAGGTCAGGACAGTGGAAATTTGGGGAGAGGTTCACCAGCTGTTGGTCACTTATGCTGAAGCTGCTTCTGGCAGACCTGCAGCAAAGCGGATGATTGCAAGATGGATTACATCATGCATTAGTCTGTGCTATGAGTTGGCAGGCAAGGAGCCTCCCAGAGGGAAAAGAGGTCATTCTACCCGCCATACCGCTGCATCGGTGGCTGCTTCCAGGGACATCCCTATCCAGGAAATCTGGCGGGCTGGTACCTGGAAGTCAGCAAACTTCTTCATCACCCACTACCACATTGACCTTAAGTCACGCCAGGATGCTGGATTTGGGGCCTCAGTTCTCCAATCTCTGTTTCCTAAGTAGGGTGTGTGCACCTTGCCTCCCTCCTCCCGGAGAACTGCTAGGAGTCTGCCATAGAGTGTGGGTGAACAACATATCCACGATCGTAGAAAAACAGGTTACTCACCTGTAACAGTAGTTCTAGGAGTGGTATATGTTGTTCATCCACATGGACCCACCTGACCTCCCCGGCTGCGGACGCACAACACCTGGCTTCCAGTCGGCTAAAATCTGGCATCATGGAGTGGAGCTGAGGGTTATACCACCCAGGTGGGTGGGATGAGCCAGCTTGAGACTTCTGGCAAGATTTAAAGTAGAAGGGAACATGCCAGAGAGTGTGGATTTTTTATTTTTATTTATTTAGCTTTTGTTAACCAGGTTAAGTACACTAGACAAGACAATTTGCTTATTTTCAGGTACGACCCGAGAGAGTACAGGAAATTACATACTTACACACTTGGCACAACATGGTACATAATTAGGAAAAGATTACACATCATGAGACAACAAGGTACAAGTTAGAAAAAAACAAACTCGCATGTCAAGTGTGAACATCATAATGTAGAATACACAAAGTACAAGGCATATGAAGCACATTTAGTTAGAATAGGTACAGCAGAGTAAGCAGTGTGTGCCAATTTTGGAGCAGTACAAGGTAAGGATTGGTAGCAGCAAGTACAAAACTATCATCTTAAGGGCCAGCTGTTATGCATGAGTGCTAAGTGCTAACATATGTCACTGGGTTTTTTGGCACCCACAGGCTGATCCGCGTTTGAGATGGTTCCATAGGGAGGAACGCAGGCTGCCCTGAGAGGGGGTAACACGGACCTGGGCTGGGAAGGTGTTCCAAAGTTTGGGGGCACATGCTGCAAAATCCCTTTCACCCATTTGAGTCCGAGTCACAGGTACCTTGAGTGTGGCAGATCCCTGAGACCTAAGGTGATAGGATGAGGGAACTGTTTGGGCCAGCAAACTTGCCACCCCGGAGGAATGCTGTGTTGAGGACCTTTCCTGTGAAGCAACCAAGGACAAAGTCAATGTGCTTTAGGCGAGCCAGTTTAACTTATTGTAGAGATCACAGTGGTGAGTGAGCTCGGGGCCGCTAGGGCGAGCAGCAGACGCTGTAGGTCAGCCGACCACCCAGGAGAGATGGGCCTTAGTGGTGCTGGCAAACAGGAGCCCATAACATAGTGAGGGGAGAAGCATACCTCTAGCAAGAGCAACGGCAGCCGCATGAGGTTATTTTTGCTCTGTAAGCCAGACCCAGTTTACAGTTGACAGTTTTGCATGTCTTCTGGATATGGTAGCCAGGGTCAAGCTGTGGGTCCAATGTTACACCAAGATATTTGAAATTGTCCATGATTGGGATCAGGACGTCTCCCTTACCGGAAACAGAACGGCACAGGGGAGGCCTTAATCTTAGCCCGGGACCCAAAGAGCATGGCCTGGGGTTTTTTTAGATTAAGGACTAGCTTATGGTTCAGGATCCATGTCTGAATGTTTCTTAGGTCATCACTCAGGTGGTTGTTAATGACCCCACCTCTGGGAGTGAGACAGGATGACCAGATCATCTGCATAGAGGATTGGTTTACAGTGAGCAGCAGTTGCGGGGAGATTATTAACGAAAATGGAGAAGAGCATTGGTCCAAGGACGGAGCCTTGGGGGACACCTATTGTTACTGGGATGGGACCCAAGAGCTCTTTGCCATATTTAACCCGCTGTGTTCTGCCATGTAGGTAGTTGGAGAACCAACTGAGAGCGGCAGTGGATAGTCCAATTGATCTAAGCTGTGTTGATAGCATGGCATGGTAGACCAGGTCAAACGCCTTCGAGAGGTCTGTAAAGATAGCCCCCGCGAGTTTGCCTTGGTCCATGGCCTCCCTAATCCACGATGAAACAGTAACTAGGGCTGAGGAGATGCCATGCCCCTTCCTGAATCCATGCTGTACAGGAGACATTATGTCATATGCCTGTAAGTACTCTGAGAGTTGCCCTGCCACAGCTTTCTCCAGAAGTTTGCTAACCGCGGATAGGATGGATATGGGGCGATAGTTCTCTATCAGTTTAGGGTTCCCCTGTTTAAGGACTGGGACTACCCTGGAAACCTTCCATATATCTGGGATAACTCCAGTTGACAGGGACAGATTGAAGATGTGTGCCACCGGAGGGGCAAGCCGGGGGCACCGAGACTGAGGAGCTTTGGTTCTAAGCCATCTTGGCCAGCACTTGAGAAGGGTGAGAGTCCAGCTAGCAGTTTCTGCACCTCCTGAACCACCACTGCCCTGAACAGAAAGGGCAGGCGGGGTGATGATGGTGCTATGGGCTGGTTGCCGCTGACACCACCACCATTGGGGAATGTCGAGGTATACTCAGACAGATCAGAAGAATAATGATTGAAGGAGTTGGCAATTGTTTCTGAGTTGTTGCAGCTGGATGAACAACATATACCACTCCTAGAACTACTGTTACAGGTGAGTAACCTGTTTTTATGGTCTGTAGTAGCTCTGAGTTAACCTCTGACTTGGGCAGAGCTTCTACCATTGTTTTGATTGAACGCCAAAGAACATACTCATATTGAAAAAAATAACCCTGATAGCTAACAATATGCATGCCCAGAGTTGAGACAGCAAAGACTCACTTACCCAAGTTGTCAATCTTGCAAGATTCTTTATTTATAGGACAGGTTGTGGATTCCTGAGGGAGGACAGCCTTATCATTCTCTGCCAGGACCACTATGGCATCAGCAAGGCTTGTGAGGCCAAGATCGGGCGATCCTTGGGAGGTGCATATATTTCCTATCTATGGACTTGGTCACATAGGGAATAAGAGCTGGATTCTTCCACACCATCCGGGAAAGAGTCTCGAAAGAGGGCTGTACCAGAGGGGGTTAAATCCATAGGGATTTCCAGAACATGTAGATACTGGAGGCGCAGAAGCTTCCCAGGATCGATTTCCATGGTCTGGAGAGAAAGAGTAGAATTTAAATTCTTGAGCAGAAACTTAAAGGAAAGACCTTCCACCACAGGCTCTACAGGAGGATTGATCCCTGCCCACAGGGCAGAATCGGCATCAACATCATCACCCAGCTGAAGATCTGGATCAGGCTCAAAATCATCTCCTGACAGTCCGGGGGGGGGGGGCTGTATAGACAGGAAAGGAATGAAAACCGGGAGGAAGAAGAGAAGACAGAATTGGAGTTGAAAACCTCTGGAAACTATGTGACACCGTAAACATCCCTGGCATCGTTGAAGAGAGCGGTGCTGAGTACAGAGACAGCGCCGACTCAGAAAATGGTGCCATGCCTCGCACCTCCAGGAAGCGTGGCACTGCGCATGGCGTCGACCCCCCCCCCGGTGTCAAGGATGGCACCATCAGGGAGTGCAGCACGGTGCCAACACCACTCTCTGTGCCGAGAATGGCGCCGATAGGGCATGCAGCGCCGCGGACGGCACAGACGCCACACGCGGCACCAAAAAGAATGTTGGCACCGCAGGCTGCAGCACTACCGCAGAAGTCTGTGAACTATGATTTGAAGGAAAGGAATGAAAAATGGCAGATCATCGAGGCATCAGTGTGGACCCCTGCGCTGCAGCCATGTGAGGGAGATAGACGCCGGAGCGCGGAGTCGACGGCACCAAAGAAGATGCCGTGCGACTAGGAAGTCATAACTGCGTGCCTGCTGATCCAAAACTGACAGGCCTGAAGGCCCCAGCAACAGACTGGCTGGTTCAGGCAACTGGGACAACCTTCGAGCCCACTGCTCCATAAGAGCAGACCAGTGGTGAAACTGCTCACTGCAAGCCCCTCCAGTAGGCAGAGAGGGGCTCCAGTGTCGAAGAAGCCATCCGCCAGAAACAGAAACCAGTGACTCCGGAAGAGGCGGAGACCGGCCTCTGACCCCGACAACCGACTGTCTAGGTGCAGACATACCAGAGGGTGACCTCGAGTGATGCAGTTTCTTCTTTGACTGATGGGCCAAAGAAGAACTCAAGGACGAACAGTGCCGTGGATGGGATAATTTATTTTTATGCCTTTGGGGGGACCGCCCATCCCCTTGAGCATTGGACTGTCTGTCAAAACCCTCCTTCAGAGATGGCAGTGGACCAGACCCAGCCCGGCTGCCTGAACAGCTGTCATGCGAAGTCTCCCTACCGTCACCTGCCCCACTCATGGTTGACTCAGTCTCAGGAGGGCTGAAGACTTCTTTCTTGTACAAGTAAGTATATTTTATAAAAATGTACTCGGTACTATTCATGATAATATGCAAAATAATAAACCTGAAAACTAAGCTGCTGTTTGAAGTTTGGCTCCCGGCGGGTGAGCAGCGTCATCATTGAAGCACACTCAGTGGCGGGAAAAAAGGAATTGAGGTGGTTGGAGAGTTGACGCTGAGATAGTCTATACCACGCGAGCCTGGCTCGTGGTGCTACTCCCTCGCAGCTCCATGTCGGCACCGGCCCTCCTGAAAAAGTTTGTCTCCCGCTGTATCCTAGTGCCTCCGGCATACTCCCATTAGTGTGATTGAGTGGTGGAGACTTTATGTCCAGGAAGAGCATGTACTCCAGCGACACCTGCTTCTGGTATGACCATCAAAACACTCAAGACTCACTGCCTGAAGTTGGGTCACCCTCTACCCACCTTCAGGGGCAGACTTCAGACCACTAGATCCTAAGGTAGGTCTCTGGACAGTTCCCAAGAGTCCCCTCACTGCTTTTTGGACTCAGAAGAGGCACAGAGCTCTCCCTCCCCACCATGATGTGATAATGAGGGAATCTCTGGTGGTGGTGTTGAGTGGTCCAGCTTTCCTTCAGGCAGCCCTTGGGGAACCCACCGCAGCCTGTTTGCCTTGGGCAGCAGACCACCTCAAGTTGGGAGCAACACCTCTGGTCTTGGTCACGTCTTGTAACATCGACTTAGACCATTGGTATTGCCTCCACTGTTTTCACCTGTTGCGGTGATGACGGGGAGTAACACACATCGGTGCTGACTCTTGCGCAGACACCATTTTCAGTGTCGGTGTAGGAGTCAGTGCCAAGGTTGGTGCTGATGTCTGTGTCAATGGCGATGTCGACTATAGCCTCGATGCCATGAGTGGCCCTAAGGAAGTGGTTGATGTTAACGTCGGTGCCAGGGTTGGTATCTCAGTGGTGGGGGATACTGGCAACTTCTGCCACGTTTAGTGGTGTCAATTTGGGGAGTGGTGACAATGTTGGATCATCCTTTGGCACTGGCATATGTGTCCATGCCAGACTGAGCTTGGGCTTCACAGTGGGGCCCACTCAGTGGGGGATGTTCATTTTCCATTCCGGGGCTCCCTCCTTGGACTCTGTCCTGCAACGTCCTTCAAGATAGACATCGGGGTCTCAAGGCCCAGCCAGAGGCATAGATGTTGCCACATCACAGGTTGCTTTGTCCCACTTTAGGCCTTAGCCTAAAGTGCCTTGGACATTGTTTGATAAGATGGCTGTCACCCTCAGGCCTCCAACTCTTTGGTGCAGGACCAGTACTGCCTCTAAATAGAGATTGTAGAGGCATAGTACATGGAATCAAAAGGGGTCCAATTCCAGGTTTCCCAGCTTCTTCTCCCTCAGGGTCCTCTTCATAGGACGACAACTCATCCCTCCATGTGCCTTCTGCTGCTGAGATTTTGTACCAACAATTCATGGGGGAGATCATAGAAGCACTGGGTACCCCATATTACTTCAGTCATGATCCCATTGCCTTGCCACTGGGACTCATCGGAGTTCCCAGCAGTGACACTACAGTTGCCCCTCCATAACACAGACCCATGAAGGAGGCAATAAGGGTAGCTGGGAGGTACCCACATACAAGTACTCCCATCCCCAGGGACCTCCTAATATGGTATCATGCATCCACTGAGTCCATAGGAAACACACCTCAACCCAGTCTTGGACTTACTGTTTTCCAGACCTGGAGATACTCTCACTCTTTGACTGGTGAATATTCACATGGCATAGATTCTCATAGATTAAACATTCTAAGCAGGAAGTTTTTCACCTTGGCCAAGTCAGTCTTCTCCATAGCCTCGCATCAGGCCTGTATGATAACATACCAGTGCCATCAGTGGATGCAGATGCACAAGTTGCTCTTTGTAGTGCCTCCTACCCAGTCAGTAAGACAGGCATGCATATTTCCATCAACAGTCTGGAAGTAGCCCAACACCAGTTGAGGGCACTGTATGATGCCAACGAGGTAGCCTCCAGGATCACACAATCGACTGCTTGCATCTGTTCTGGGGGAGAGGGGCACACTTTTTCTCCCTATGGGTCATGTGGGATCTTCTGGAGAATTTGCATGATCTTGAGTCTCCGGAGCCCCCCCTGAGCATTCCCTGGTATATCCGGACCAAGAAGTGCACCCTCTCTCAGGTTTTCCCTCCATACTTTGAGTGCTGAAGCTCCTTGAACATCAGGGGTAAGAAGGCTTGCCCCGTATGTAGAACATCTTGGTACTCTGACCAATGAGTGGGACTGTATGGGGAAGTCTTATTATTGAAATATGCAGAAGTTAGTTACTATAGCAGTAGATCTTCCAAAGTATATTCTTCATACTCAGATAGACTCCTGGTGGTACTGGACCACATGGGCATGGTAGCAGTGTGTGCTGGTGGAGCTAAACTAGCTGTCAAGAGTTACAACTCTGCTCTTTGGACTGCTCTGGAGACCCTGGCAGGGCATCTTCGTTAACTGTGTGTGCCCGCATGTCTCCTAACATGGCTCCCCGTGGTTTGATGGGGAGCTACATTAGCTTAAGGCTAAGAGGCAAAGACTGAAGAATTCCTGGAGGAGGTCAGGGCCACTAGGGGATTGACTGGCTCTTTGCATTCATTTGTAATGAGATCCAAGCACAGTTGTCCTGAAAAAGGCCGAGTGCCTGTCACAGGTGACTGCAGCATGGAGGAATTGTCCAGTTCAACTCCTTCACGCTGTAGAAAGACTTTTCTAGGAGCGTGGATATGTTGTTCATCCACAACCTTTTGGCATGTCCCCTTCCGCTTTAAATCTCACCAGAAGTCTTCAAGCTGGCTCCTCCCACCTGGGTGGTATATACCTCAGCTCCGCCCCATGACGCCAGATCTTCCTTACTGCTGGAAGATTCAGGTTGCCTCCCTTGTGCTCACGCATTTTGTAGGCCCTGGCTTTCAAACCTTCGGTTTTACTGAAAATTTGCATTATTCGTGTTAGCGATCGCTTGTTTGCTGCTTCGATCATGGAAGACAAGTCTTCCCCCGGATTTCGTCGGTGCCCTTGCTGCCAGAAGATGTCGTGCACAGATCCCCACACCACGTGCGTCTATTGCCTCGGTGTCGACCATGACACCTCGAAATGCAGTCTGTGTCTTGCCTTTCATCCCAGCGTCCTCGATGACCGTCTTGCATGCCTGAACCTGGGGAGGCCGGAGAAGAGGAACCCTCCGGTGAAATCCAAGGAGGCTTGGTGGGCAGTTTCCACGGCTGCAGGATCCACCAAGCAGTTGGAACGCATGCAAACGTTCGAGGAGGAAGCAGCTCGTGCTGCAGATTCCTTTCAGGGGCTCCTTCATTCCACTCAGCCTGGGCTCCACCTTCTTGGGTTCCTTCCGAGAGTTGTGCCAGTCTCTCCCGACCAAGGGAGAGGCACCTGCAGACTCTCATTCCTCTCGATCCCATAAGTGGGAGAAGGACCCGGGATCATCTTCGTCTCGATGGAGACATTCTTGGGAGCTGGAGAGATCTCGATCCCAGGAGCATGCTGTCTTGACTTCGGTTGAGATCGCGTCTTCGGCTGCTGGCTTTTCGGCTTTGCCATCTGGTCAGTCAACCGAATTATTGAGCGACAAGTTTGAAATCGTGATCGATCCGATCATTCTGATATCACCAACTCCGCTCGCCTATTCCCTCGATCGAACCCCTAATCTGGTCTTTCCAGATGATGAGACCCAGCCTGCTGGGACTCCCATCGAAGAAGTGGTCCCTGATCCCTGGAAATCACCGGCCCCGCTGGTGTCTCCTGAGCGACCAAGTCAGTCCGTCTGATCTCGATCGAGGTCTCAGACTCCCTCAACTGACAGGCTGAGGAAGAGCCATAAACGCTTTAGGCGAGCACCGGTCGGTCCTCATCCTCCTCAGATGAAGAGGGCTCCGGTGAAACTCCAGTGCTAGGGGGACCTCATGTAGCAGCAGCTAATTTTGACCGGGCAGAAGCAGACTCCGGCTTCTACACCGGCCATTACCTGCCTTTCGCCTCCTAGGCCGGAGCCGATCCTTCGGAGCCGATTAAATCAGCCTCTCAGCCCGCGGAGCTGGCACAACCACCAGTTCGGCCCAGAATGGTCTCTCCACCGATTGTGGTGGAACCACTGCCCAAAACAGCCTGTGGGAAGGGCTTCTTCCTAGGAAGATAGACCTGACACAGGGCTTCCCCAGCGATTGTTGGTCACGGTCACCCTGGACCGCCCTCGGCGGGTCGAAGGTTACCTGGGTGGATTCCTCAGATTCGGACGTCACTGGCTTGCATTCTCATCCAGGGGATGATGAATCAACCATTGGCTTAGAGACTGAGGAAGGTCCCTCGTCTTTTCAAGGGATTCTTCTCCTCATCTGAATCTACAGGGATGCCCCTGGAGCCCATCCAGAAAAAAGAGGAGTACCCTGTTACAGACATCCTTAAGAGAGGGGATACACTGACAGAGGCCTTTCCTGTGGCTGTGGCTATTGTCGGCTCGGTCCTAGAATGTTGGCTACACCCTGCCTCTTGTCCAGCTCCGTCTGTCCGCATGGCCTGCAAGTATGCGGTGCCCATGTGGTCCCTTGCGAGGTTCAAAGAGCACCCTTCGGCTGAGAGCCTGGTGACTGCCTCAGTGTTCAGGTGTACTGGCAGTTCTACCGACACTTACCGACCTGATAAAGAGTCCAAGCTCTTGGACCATTCAGCCAGAAAGATCTATGCGGCTTCTTCCTTGGGCGTTCGTCAGGCAAGTTCGGCCATCATCATGGCACACTTCTCCCACACCCTTTTAGGGTTGTTGTATGAAGTTCTCCCACATCTCCCTGCGGACATGCAGACCAGGGTCAAGCAGGTCCGGGATCTGTGCCGAGCTGTTGCCAGACAGCAGCAGCCTCAGACGGCCCTGGACACTGGGGATTCTTGTGCTCGCTCGATGGGTGCCGTGGTTTCCTCCCATCGCAGGGCTTGGCTGAGGCTCTCCTCCTTCCTGGCGGATACCCAGCGCAAACTAGTTGACGTGCCCTTCCTCGAGACCGATGTGTTCGGCCCAGAAGTGGCTGGTCACCTTCAGTGCACTGAACAGTCCAGTGCCACCTTGGACCCCACTTCTGCCAAAGGTTCTTTGGGCAAGAACCAGCAGAAGAAAAAGAAGCCTTTTCGGCACTCTTCCCCTGTGGCTCAGCAGTCCTCCTTTCAAGGTGGACAGCAACACCAGCAGGCTCAGGCTCAGGCTTGGCGCCCCCAACACAAACCCAGACTCCAACAGGCCCGTAAAGGAGGCCAAGGTTCAGGTCCTGGAGCCTCCTGCTCCAAGCCTGCTAAGTGACGGGCCGGGGGCTGTCAACCCCTCTCCCGTCATCTCTGCCCTGGGTCCTCCTGTGGGGGGCCGGCTCTGCCACTTCCTTTCCGCCTGGTCCGTTGTCACCTCGGAGAGGTGGGTTCTCGAAGTGGTCAGTCGGTAACTGCCTCTGGAATTCGAGCAGTACCCCCCAAGCCGAGCCCATGCCCCCCGAGAGGAAAGAGTATCCGCTCAGACCCAGTCAGCTCTCCGAGACAACATTGCTCAGCTCCTCCTCAAGGAGGCAATAGCTCCAGTGGCGGCTCCTCCAGCAGACCCAGGCTTTGTTTCCAGGTACTTCCTGGTGCCCAAGTAGATGGGGGGGCTGACGCCCCATTCTAGATCTGCACGACCTGAATCAATATTTCAGGTCACTCACCTTTCAGATGGTCACTCTGTCCCAGATCATACCATTCTTGGAGCGAAATGTGGTTCTGTTCACTGGATCTGCAGGATGCGTTCTTTCATGTCCCAATCTGTCCGTCCCATCAGCGGTTCCTCCACTTCAGGGTCGAAGGGACCCTGTATGAGTTCCGAGCCATGCCGTTCGGCCTGTCACCGGCCCCACGGGTCTTCACCAAATGTATTGCAGTGGTGGCAGGCCATCTCAGGTGTTGGGGGGGGCAGGATTTATCCTTACCTCGATGATTGGCTCCTAGCAAGTTCCACCCAACAGGAGGTGGAGAGGTCCAGAGACCTGGCCTTCCAGACATGCTTCCAACTCAGCCTCCTAATCAATGAGGCCATGTCAGAACTCCTGCCTTCTCGGGTGATGGGCTTCATCGGGGCAGAGCTCGACTCTTGTAAAGCCAGAGCTTGGCTCCTGGTGGACAGGGCAGAGGTTCTTTCCTCCTTTGCCCAATCATTTCTGGTTGGGCACTTGCGCTCTGCCCGGGACTTTCTGCGCCTTCTGAGTTACATGGAGGTGTGCACCTCAGTGGTCCATTGGGCCCGGTTGCACTTACGCCCCCTCCAGTGTGAGCTAGCCGCCCAGTGGACTCAGTGCCATGGTCATTTCAACCAGCTGATCACTGTAACTCGGAAGATGTGGGACGCTCTCCAGTGGTGGACCACCCCAGACCAGTTGCAGGAAGGGATCCCGTTTGTCTGCCCCGAGCCGACGGTCGTCCTCACGACTGATGCCTCTCTCATGGGCTGGGGAGCCCACATGGGGGACAAAAGGGCCCACGGGCTCTGGAACCCCGAGGAGTCCCGATGCCACATCAACCTGTTGGAGCTCAGAGCAGTCAGACTGGCACCTTCAGCTTTCGCTCCTTAGCTCTGGGGTCAAGTGGTTCAAGTCCAGACGGACAATACCACGACCATGTACTACCTCAACAAATGGGGCGGCACGCACTCCTGTCTGCTGTGCAAGGAGGCGCTCCACATCTGGACACTTGTAAGTCGATTGGAGGCAGACCTCTTAGCCCTCCATGTGGCTGGAGCCTCAAACCATCTGGCGGATGCTCTTGGCCACTTAGGCGAGACATCCCATGAGTGGTCTCTCCATCCAGAGGTAGCTTACAGCCTGTTCTCCCACTGGGGCAAAACCAATGGTGGACCTGTTTTCCTCCAGGGGAAAACACCAAGCTGAGACTGTTTCATGCCCACCCCCCTCAGCAGGGTTCACTGCAGGGGAATGCCTTCTCGAGGCTGTGGACCCCTGGCCACCTCTACACCTTCCCTCCGTTTCCCTTGATCCACAAGGTGCTCCTCAAGGTGAGGAGGGATAAGGCAAAGGTTATCCTGGTAGCCCCAGACTGGCCGCGCCAGTTCTGGTATCCAGGTCTCCTCAGCCTCAGCTGCAGGCCCCCGTGGTGGCTTTGCACATGCCTGGACCTGATATCACTCAATCAGGGGAAGGTATTCCATCCGGACCTTCAATCCCTGCACCTCACAGCCTGGTACCTGAGTGGCTAGAGTTCCAGGCTTTGGGTCTTTCCGAGGTCGTCTACACTGTGGTGGAGGCATCCAGAAAGGAATCGATCTGGAAATGTTATGCCTTCAAATGGAAAAGGTTTTCCATTTGGTGTCAGGACAAGGGCCTGGACCCTCTGTCCTGTCCAGTTGCTAACATTCTTTGACTACCTTTGGTGTCTTTCTCCAAAGGGGGTCTTTGGTCGTTGACCCTTAGGGTGCACCTGGCAGCCATCTTTACTTACCGGGCGTGGGCTGATCAGCAGACGGTGATGCAGGAGACAGTGGTCGAGCACTTTTTCAAAGGCCTGGTCTCCACCTCCGTGGGATCTACTGCTGGTACTGGCAAAGCTCATGGGCAAGCCATTCGAACCAGTGCACAAGTGTGCCTTGTCACACTTGTCGTGGAAGACTGCCTTCCTGGTGGCTATCACGTCTGCCAGAAGGACAGGGGAGCTCTAGGTGCCTTCGGTGGACTTTCCTTAGCTGGTCTTCCAAAGGAACAAGGTTGTCCTATGCCTCCACCCAAAATTCCTTCCGAAGGTATTGTCAGAGTTTCACTGTAACCAGGTGTTGACTCTGCCAGTATACTACCCTAATTACACCTTGGAGGCAGAGTACAGGCTCCATACTTTGGACCTGAGACGTGCTCTCTCCTACTATAAGGAGAGGTTGGCGGAAATTCAGGGAGAGGTTCTCCAGCTGTTTGTCACCTACGCTGAAGCCGCTTCTGGCAGACCTGCAGCATAACGCACATTTGCAAGGTGGATTACATCATGCATAGGTATGTGCTGCGAGTTGGCGGGCAAGGAGCCTCCCAGAGGGATAAGAGCTTATTCTACCCGCCATACCGCTGCATCAGTGGCTGCTTCCAGGGACATCCCTATCCAGGAAATGGGCTGCTACCTGGAAGTCAGCAAACACCTTCATCACCCACTACCACATTGACCTTGAGTCATGCTGGGACGCTGGTTTTGGGGCCTCAGTTCTCCAGTCTCTGTTCCCTAAGTAGGGGGTGTGCGCCTTGCCTCCCTCCTCCCAGAGAACTATTAGGAGTCTGCCAAAGAGTGTGGATGAACAACATATCCACACTCTTAGAAGAACAGTTTACTCACCTGTAACAGTAGTTCTAGGAGTGGTATATGTTGTTCATCCACACAGACCCACCCGACCTCCCCGGCTGCGGACGCACACTACCTGGCTTCCAGCGGGCTAAGATCTGGCATCATGAGGCAGAGCCGAGGTATATGCCACCCGGGTGGGTGGGAGGAGCCAGCTTGAAGACTTCCAGTGACATTTAAAGTGGAAGGGGACATGCCAAAGAGTGTGGATGAACAACATATACCACTCCTAGAACTACTGTTACAGGTGAGTAAGCTGTTTTTACTTTCTGTCTCTCTGCAGTTTTGAGGTGCTTTTATAGCAGATAGATGTAAAGAGATTTTCTTCGAGGACATCTTTCATCAGGACACACCTATAGAATTATAAGACGCCAAGCGCTAGGACCACACAGAAACTTTTGCTAACATTCAGCCAGGGGCTGCCCATGATGACATTAGATGTTGGCTGTCATGTAAGTGTAGGTGGCCTTTCTTCTCCTCAGTTCTTTTCCCACTGTCAGACCACTGAAGAAAATGCCACTGCAATAGCCAACCATTTTATTTTGTTAGAAAAGTAATCACTTTTATAGTGATTTTCGACAACTTGTTTGTGATCGAAGGAACTGTCGAAACTGTTCCAGTATTGTGAGTATGGAGAGAAGATCTACACCAGTGACTCCGACGACATCAGTGTCTGCTGCCTAGGCCCCAACCACACTGTGAAAGCCTGCAGAATTTGCTGAGGTTTTAATTCTGCAACCAGGCAACACCATAAAAGAGCTCTAGAAAAACACCTCTTCGAGCAGAAGGTGACTAGGATGGAGAAGATGTTACAGCAGAAGAGTGCCACCACGTTGCCGGCCCAGTCGACTGAGTCCAGGTCCTCCAGGTCCCGGGAGGGACGAGGTGTCAGGGAGTCACAAATACAAGCACCGGGAAAAGGAAAAGGAGAGAGTCTCCCTGGTGTGTTCCAGGTCCCCCCTCCACACAGCAAGTACGACCTCCTCAGTGCCAACATCCACTCTTGACAGCAACCCCACTCATCTTCCCCTTCCCCCCCAAGATGACACCAAGGTTGGGGCTTGGCAGAGGCACTACCAGGCCTAACGGCTGTACACCGTCATCGACTTTGGGGACTCTGATTCCCTAGCAGACTCCTCCAGTTGCGCCCGTCGACCATAGTGGCGCCGACACTCAGGTGATAGTATCCTTCTCGGATATGATTAGACACCTGCTACCTAACCTCCCAGTTCCAGGGGTCCATTGACGGGCCATTACTAATCCTCCCCTGACGCCTGCAGTGCCACCCCACACAGCTGCCTCCCAGGGCACTGCCAACTTTGCAAGCCCCCTTCCTCCCATCAGCCTGCTCAGTGATGAATATGAATATAATCCTGACTTGATAATGGCAGAGTGAGGAGAAGGAGGTGGCTGAGGACTATGCTAAAAGCCCTTATGATGGACACCAGCTCCACGGTGTCCACTTGCAGTGAGGACTTGGTGATCAGCATACCAAGACCCCCTACAGAGAATCCCACGTTCCTCACCATGATGCAGCAGTTGCAAGCTGCCATGGACTTTGATCTGGAGGAACAGGACACCACTAAGAAGAATCTTTTATAGAGTTCCTGGAGTTGCCAGAATTTCCTGCAATGGTGGTGCCACCTCTGCTCCCTGCTTTAGAGGATGCCATCTTTGCTGCCTGGCACAGGCCAAATGCTCCAGCTGTGCCCAGGAAAGCAGATAAAATGTACATGGCCTCTTCTGGGAAGCCATTTTATGTCACCCAGACTGAGGCAGATTCAGTGATCATGAATGCTGCCCATGACAGGTCTAGGCTACCTAAGCAACCGCGTTCCCTCCCTCCAAATAAGGAGTCCAGGAGGTTAGATGTTTTAGGCAAAATTACCTTGGCCTCAGCATCACTGGGTCTTCATATTGCTAACTACTAGGCCCACATGATGAAGCACCAGAACACGTTCTGGAGGAAGGTCAAGACAGCTGAACAAGCCATACCAGAGGGCACCAAAAAACAGGAGCTTCTTAAAGCCCTTACTGCTGGGACTGATGTGGGCAAGCATTTGCTCCACACAGCCTGTGATGTCTCAGATGCTTCTACCAGGGCTGTGGTCTCTGGCACCTGTCTCAGGAGATATTTTTAGCTTAGGGTAACTGGATTTACAATGGATGTGCAACAGTTCATTCTCAATGCCCCATTTAGAGGACATACATTGTTTGGTTCTGAGGGCTAAGATATTCTTATCAACTCCTCAGATCTCAGGCAGTACCTTTAAGTCTGTGCATTCCCTCTGCCATACCCAGCCTAGAGGTAGGAATAAGGGTCCTTTTCATCCAGCTGGTGTTGGACAGCACCCAGCAGCCAGACGACAGTGTAGGAGCAAGAGAGCTGGAGCCTTGGCAGCCCCCAGTACCACCTCAGGTGCCCATTCAAAAGCCCCTAGAGGTGGAGGCACAGAGGGGGAGCCACCTCAGCTGGCTCCGCCTGACTCCTTGTACACCCCCCAACCACCTCTACCTCCAGGGATGGTTGTAGGGGGCTGCCTCTCCCTCCACTTAAAACAGTGGAAGGAACTGATAACGGATGCATGGGTTCTGGAAATCATAGAACAGGGCCATGTTCTGGAACTTCTAGGTGTACCTCTAGATCATCATCCACTAGTGACCCACTATCCTCCAGAACACCTGCCTCTGCTTCTGGAGGAAATGCAGACTTTGCTACAAAACAAGACATAGAACCTGTGCCCTTAGAACAGTGGCACACAGGTTTTTACTCTCAGTACTTCCCAGTCCCAAAGTGGGCAGGGGACCTGTGGCCTATCCTGGATATCAGCCGAACTTCTTCATAGAGTACAAGAAATTCCAAATGATCACCTTCAAATGCCTACTCCCATTGCTGCAAGCAGGGGACTGCATCTGATCCCTCTATATGAAGGATGCTTACCTCTATATCTAAACCTGGAAGCTTCAGAAAATACTTGAGGTTCCTGTTTCAAGGGGAACATTACCAATTCAGAGTGTTTCCCTATGGCTTGTCTTCTGCACCACAGGTCTTTGCCAAATGCTTGGCAGTAGTGGCAGCAGCCTTCGCAGGGAAAGTCTTTTATGTTTGCTCTTACCTAGATGACTGGCTATTGAAAGTCCACTCCATGGATCAGCTCCTGCAGAACTTCACTTGAACCAGACAGATGTTCAATCTCTGGGAATGACTGTTAACATACTGAAATTGGTGTTGACCCCTTGCCAATGACTGCAGTAGATTGGGAGCGTTCTTGGACATGACCCAGGGCTCAGCCTTCATGCCCCTGGACAGGGCCCACCGCCTGGTTGCCCAATGTGCTACTGCACACTAGCAAGTATGTCTCAGCCAGGATGTTCCTATGCCTGCTGGGCCTTTTAGCAGCAGCCATAGGGACAGTACCATTGGCCAGGCTGCACATGCGGATTCCCCAGTGGACCCTGAGTGTCCAGTGGGATCAGCTCACAGACGACATAGCACAAATGTTTCTAGTCATGTCCCCTGTGTGCAGAGTACTCGAGTGGTGGATGAAACCCAGCAGCCTATTAAAGAAGGTTCCCAACTGATGCATCAAGCATGGGTTGGGGTGCCTACGTGGGCTCCCATCAGACACAGGGTACATGCACTCCAGTGGAGAGCACCTTGCACATAAATGTTCTAGAAATGTGAGCTGTTCTGTACGGGCTGCAGGCCTTCTAGAATCGCCTGTGCCCAGGCCCTCTGTTGGCACAGACGGACAATGCCAGTGTGATGTATTACATCAACAAGCAAGGGGGGACTCATTCCTATCCCTTATGCAGGGTAGCAGTGACAGTTTGGTATTGGGTTCTGGAACATGGACTACAGCTGCCAGCAATACATGTTCCAGGCTTTCAAAATGTATTGGCAGACAGGCTAAGCGGGTCCCAATCCAAGATGCACGAATGGAAACTGCTGACCTCAGTAGTCAGAGACCTGTTTGACAGATGGGGTCATCCAGAGTTGGACCTTTTTACGGCCCCACACAATGGAAAACTGCTGCTTTTCTGCTCACTCGCTCCAGGGCCTGGAGTTTTCTGGTGAGATGCATTAACCCTCTCTCCGAAAGGGAGGTTCTTGTATGCCTTCCCTCCCTTACCTCTAATTCAGAGAGTACTATTCAAGCTACATATCAATGGGGCAACTGTGATACTCATTGTTCCCCTATGGCCTCGACAGATCTGGTTCCCCTAACTGCAACAGTTAGCGGTGGAACCCCCAATGCCTCTGCCCCTTTGCAAGGGTCTGCCATCACAGGAACAGGGAACCCGGATCCATCCAGACCTCAGATCTCTCCATTTGCATGCACGGCTCCTGAAAACTTACCCATTGTTCGTTTTGGGGTTTCCTTAAAAGTGGCTGATGTTCTAGTGGCTGCTAGAAAGCCTTCCACCAGATCTAGTTATTCTGTGATATGGAAGCAGTTTGCTTTATGGTCCACTTCCCACCATCAGGATCTGTTCACCTGTTCAGTCAATGACGTTCTAGAGTATCTGCTGTCCTGATCGGTTTCAGGGCTGCAGTATTCCTCTGTCAGGTTGCACCTGACAGCCATATCAGTCGTACGGTTGCTCAGCTGAAGGTGGCCCATACTTTTTTTTTTAACTTGTCCTGGGCTGCTTCAGCTGCCAGGGGTATCTCTCACCTGCCCCTGTCCTTCGGCTGGGTCTCTGCATACTGGGATCCCGGCTTCATTGTGCTAGACACCCAGGAGTTGTTTCTTTTTTTCCCTGGTTTTTCTCCCTTTTTGGTCCCCGCGGATGCCAGTGCGAAAGACTAACTTCCAGACTGATGATGTGCTGACACACACCGTAGTCAAGCACCCATCAGCACACTCCCCAACTCGAGAGAGACATGCACCCTACCACCTGTGCTACCACTGGCAGTAGTGCTACGGGTGCTATTGCTGCACTGAGTCTCTCCCCCTCCCGCCCCCCGAGGAGGAGAGCATCCATTGGGATGTTCAGTCTTCCTGACCCCGACCGTTCCCCGGCGACTTGGGCCCGTTCCGGAACCCAGGTTGCCAGCATGGCACAAGATGTGGCATCCAGCACCTTGGCGCCACCAGGCCTGCGCCCATACATTTTTGAGGGGCATTCTACATCTGAAGCCTCCCATCCATAATCCATTCCTGGGTTGGGACCTGAATTTCATTTTGGAAAAGCTTACTTTGGCTCCTTTTGAACCAGCTGCAACTTGTGACTTGTGCTTTCTTTCTAGGAAAGCATTGTTTCTAGTTGCAATCACATTTGCTTGAAGAATTTCAGAGCTACAGGCTCTAATGTGTGAGCCTCCTTATTTGATTTTCCACAAAGGCAGTGTGTCTTTGCGTACCAGTCCTAAGTTTTTACCAAAGGTGGTGTCTGAGTTTACTTTAAATCAAACTATCCACCTGCCAGTTTATTATCCTGTGCATGATAATCCAGAGGAAGCATTGCTTCATACTGTAGATGTGCATAGGATGCTTGGGTACTATATACACCACATGAAGGACTGCAGAAAGTCCTCGCAGCTTTTTGTTTCGTTTGCCCCTGAGAAAGAGGGTGCATCAGTTTCCAAACAGTGCTTATCCAAATGGCTAACTGTATTACTTTCGTTACAAGAAGTTACAGTAAGAAACTTCTTGGGATGGTTTGTTGTCATTCCATAAGGGGCATGCATGGCCACCTCTGTTGCTTGTTTTAAAAATGTGTCTGCTGCAGATATGTGTGCAGCTGCCACCTGGAGTACAGTTGACACATTCACTAAACACTACAGTCTGGACATTGTCCCTTGCAGAAGGGCTGGCTTTGGCCTAGCTGTGCTACATGACCCACTTCCTTAAGCATGTAAGCTCCAGTGACCTAGACTGTTCACTGTCAGTACTGCTTGGTACTTGTTCCATAGGTGTGGCCTGATAAAAGATATCCTGGAAGAAGATAGAACAGTTATGTACTTACCATAACAGTAGATCTTTGAGAGAATCTCTCTCATCAGGCCATGCCATCCCAATCTCCTTCCCTCTTATCAGCCTAAAGCTGTAGCCTGTGTTTTTTCCTATATCCATTCTAATCTACCTGTAGCCCTGTGCCTCACCTGCATTCACAGAGTACTGGGTTCTTGCCTGGTTCCTTACAGAGAGGTCCCCTGAGTATGATCTCTGGTGAGGAACCGAGGAGAGGAGTTGCCGCCCACATTTATATGAGAGCTGATGTCTGACATTGTCGTGGGTGGCCCCTGGCTGACTGCTTGCAAAACCTTACATGTGGGCCTACCACCTGGTGGCTTCTAGTTCCATAGGTGTGGCCTGATAAAAGAGAGTCTCTCAAAGATTTATTGTTACAGTAAGTACGTAACTGTTCTTTCTAGGGACGTGGCTATGGTGTACTTCTAGGATCGTGGATATGTTGTTCTATCCACACTGGTTGGCATGTTTGTTTCCCCCTTTAAATCTTGCCGGATGATTTAAAAGTTGGCTCTTCCCACCCACCCACCTGGGTGGTATATCCCTCGACTCCGCTCCTTGACTCCAGATCTTCTTTTCTGCTGGAAGATTCAGGTTTCCTCCTTATCGCTCCCACATTGAGTAGGCCCTGGCAAACAAATCCTCAGATTTACCTAAACTTAAACTCGTTCAAGTTTCTCCGCATAGTTTTGCGATTGTGACCATGGAGGACAAGTCCTCGCCCAGGTTCCACCGGTGCCCTTGAGGGCAGAAGATGTCTCGCACCGACCCGCACGCCTTGTGCGTCTGCTGTCTGGGCCATGCCTATGACTCCCAGGCTTGCGACTTCTGTCACACGTTCCAGCCTAGCGTCCTGGACGATCGTCTCACACAACTTCAGGTCGGCCGACCTGAAAAACAGAACCTGCAAGTCAAATCCAAAGAAGCCCGTTGGGTGGTCTCTGCGGCTGAGGGGTCCGCTGAACAGCTAGAGCAGATGAAGACTTTCGAGGAGGAGGTGGCTCGGGCCGCTGAGCAGTCCTCTTCTGCGTCTGTCTTTGTCCCACTCAAATTGGGCTCCACCTTTTTGAGCTCCTTCAAGGAGTTGTGCCAGCGTCTCCCGACCAAGGGGGAGGGCCCGTCGGGTACGCACGTCTCCCACTTCCGTAAAAAGGACAAGGAGTTGAGAGGAGATTCGTCAACAGCGTTCTTGGGATTGAGAGAGGCTCGGTCCCAGGAATCTGCTGCTTTGACTTCAGTTGAGATTGCAGCCTCGGCCGCTAGCTTCACGGTACCCCCATCAGGCCAGCCGGCTAAGATGCAGGACGACGACCTGGTCGAGATCATCATCGACCCCATTGACTTGTTGTCACTCAGTGAGGCCGACAATTCCTTATTCAGGACCCCGGTCCTGACTGGACCTACCAAGGAGGAGACCCAGCTCTCTGGGAACCTCTTCACTGTCCCTGACCTGGAGGGGCCGCGGATCTCCCCGGCTCCTTCTGAGCACCCCCGTCGGTCCCACTGATGGTCGAAGTCGAGGTCTCACACACCTTCAACCGACAGGCCGAAGAAATCTCATAAACGTCACTCACTGCATTCTTAAAAGCAGCACCGCCACCATTCTTCCTTGTCCTCCTCGGAAGAGGAGAGGCTTCAACGCAGACTGCGTCGATGCTGCGAGGACTTAATGTGGCAACAGTTGATGATGGCAGGTTCGAAATCGACCTCGGCTTCCATGTCAGCCATCATTTGGCTGTTGCCCTTCAGGCCAATGCGGAATCCTCCGGAGCTGGCCGACACCGTCCCTCCAACTGCAGAGCCAGTGAAGTTCCTCCCAGCTTGACCCCATCCGGCCTGTCCACCAATTCTGGTGGAGCCACCACCTAAGCAGCCTCCCACCAGGGCCCATGCCAAGGAGCCTCGGCCCATCAAGGGCCTTCCATACAGGCTGTCTGTCACCCTCAATCCCGACCGTCCCAGCGGGTTGAAGGTGACATGGGTGGTTGGCCGATCTAACCAGAGTCCGAGGACTCTAACTTGCATTCCCGTCCCTTGGACGAAGAATCCATTGGGAGTCTCTCGACGGAGGAAGGTCCCACATCCTTCATGGGCATCCTCCATCTTATCTCCAGATCTACAAGGATGCCCTTGGAGCCCGTTCAGAAATGGGCCAAATATCCCCTTACTGATATCCTCTCCAACAGAGGCCTTTCCTGTGGCCAAAGCCATTGTTGGCCCTGCCTTGGAGCTGTGGTAGCACCCTGTCTCCTGCCCTGCAGCCTCAGCCCAGATGGCCGGCAAATATGTGGTCCCCGTTGGCTCCCTTTTGGGATTCACAGAGCACCCCTTGGCTGAGGGGTTGGTGACCAAGCCTGTGTTTCAGCACTCGGGTAATTCGGGAGACACCGATAGACCCCCAGACAAAGAGTCCCGGTAGAAGGCGCAGCCCTCGAGGTCCAGGGAGCGGAGGGGCTCCGAGCCGCCAGCGGGTCGGCGGCACCTGTGCAGCCGACCAAGGGTTCCAGGAGGCCGGGAGAAGCAAGCAGAAAGAAGGCGCAGCCCTCGAGGTCCAGGGAGCGGAGGGGCTCTGAGCCGCCAGTGGGTCGGCGGCGCCTGTGCAGCCGACCAAGGGTTCCAGGAGGCCGGGAGAAGCAGGCAGAAAGAAGGCGCAGCCCTCGAGGTCCAGGGAGCGGAGGGGCTCCAAGCCGCCAGCGGGTCGGCGGCGCCTGTGCAGCCGACCAAGGGTTCCAGGAGGCCAGGAGAAGCAGGCAGAAAGGTAGGGGCAAAGCCGCAAACCAATCGGAAAGCGACCGCAGTCTGTGCCTTGCTTCCGATTGGTGCGCCTTCCCCATAGACTTAAACTGGGGTTTGCTGCACTATTCTGGCCGGGATTTCTGCTTTTCTTTAAATTATTTTGAATTCCTCATAAAAAGTGCTGTTTCTCTTACTTTGTGCCTGATTTATGGGCTGTTTTCTGTAATTTAAAATAAGTGTTACAGTCTTTTGAAGTATTGTGTGGGCTAGGCGGCTTAGGCGCTAACCCCCATGCCCTCCCAGTCTATTGTTGTGCAAATCTTAAGTTTTAGCACCTTGTGCAGATTACTGCAATAAAGGTACCTGCTGACTGCCTTCTCCTCTGTCCCCACCTTGTAGAAGGTGCAGCCCTCGAGGTCCAGGGAGCGGAGGGGCTCCGAGCAGCCAGCTGGTCGGCGCGCCTGTGCAGCCGACCAAGGGTTCCAGGAGGCCGGGAGAAGCAGGCAGAAAGATCGCGGGCAAAGCAGCAAACCAATCGAAGCGACCGTGATCGTGCCTGCTTCCTTATTGGTGCCTCCCCATAGACTTAAACTGGGGTTTGCTGCACTATTCTGGCCGGGATTTCTGCTTTTCTTTAAATTATTTTGAATTCCTCATAAAAAGTGCTGTTTTCTCTTACTTTGTGCCTGATTTATGGGCTGTTTTTCTGTAATTTAAAATAAGTGTTACAGTCTTTTGAAATGTGTGGGCTAGACGCTTAGGCGCCTAACCCCCCATACCCTCCCAGTCTATTGTTGTGCAAATCTTAAGTTTTAGCACCTTATTGCAGATTACTGCAACAAAGGTACCTTGCTGACTGCCTTCTCCTCTGTCCCCACCTTGTAGAAGGCGCAGCCCTCGAGGTCCAGGGAGCGAGGGCTCCGAACCGCCAGTGGTCGGCGGCGCCTGTGCAGCCGACCAAGGGTTCCAGGAGGCTCGGGAGAAGCGGGCAGAAAGGTATGGGCAAAGCACAAAATTTTCCCGCCCCGGTTGATTCCTTTATACACTTTATCCCGCCATTTCTTAATCAACGCCACATCCTTTCCTTCCTCCATTAACCCATACCTAACCTCCAATGTTACTCTCCTTCCTTTTGCTCCTGAGCCTCGCATCTGACCCAATCCCTTATGATATTAATGTTATGCCCAGTGTCAAGATAAATAACTCAGTTAATCGACCTGCCCACTTCTGCCATCCACAATGGCCAACCACGGATTCCTTATTCACCCGAACCACGTTTACAATGCAACCTCTGGGATATCCCACATAAGGCCACCCTAACAATTCAGCACAGCCCTGGCACCTTACTTGTATCATGGCTTTTATTAACCCACTATGCCTGTCCATTAAATTATTATGCTATGATAAAAATTCGGACCTATATACCAGGACCATCACTCATCTCACAGCAGGCACCCAGGATTAGAAGAAACGCTCTGACCACTCACTATCCCTGTCCTTGGTGCCCTCCTCAAATTAATCTTCTACCTTCTGATCTGTTTGGTACCATTGAAATAAATCCTGGCCCCATTGAAAGTTTATTTTCCCTGCTGATCTATCCTCTATAAATGGCCTAAGCTTCCTACACTTCAATGCCTGCAGCCTCTTAAAAAATTCTCCGTAATACAGGCCTGGTGGCACATACCCTGCCTGACTTTCTGGTCATCTCTGAATCTTGCTCAGACCTTCGACCAAAGACAGTGTTGTAAACCTTACCAACTATCAGCTCTTCAGAGCAGATCGCCCTTCCAGGGGTGGTGGGGTGGCCATATACATTAAGGACACCATCTCTGCTACCTGCCTCATCAACACATCCGAACCAAAGGAATTTGAATGTTTGTCAATCAAAATATCCCTTCCTAACTTGTCTTCATTTAAATTGATTGGTTGCTATAGGCCCCCCTCAGCAGGCCTCAAATTACTATCTCACCTGGGGTCAATAACCAATCTAGGCCCTGAAGATACCATCATCCTTGGTGATTTGAATTAAACTGGCTATCTAATGCATCTGCTCCATT
Organism: Neoceratodus forsteri; assembly: GCA_016271365.2. Taxonomy (NCBI): domain Eukaryota; kingdom Metazoa; phylum Chordata; order Ceratodontiformes; family Ceratodontidae; genus Neoceratodus; species Neoceratodus forsteri. The sequence continues at coordinate 392,570,933 of CM028138.1, read as the reverse complement.
GGTAACCTTTTGTGACACCTATGGCTTTACACAGCTAATTAAAGACCCAACCAGGGTTAACCTAAAAAATTTTAGCAACAGCTCACTCCTGGATATTATGTTGGTAAACAAGCCTCACTTATATTCCCATGCAGGAGTACTACCGAATGATGTAAGTGACCATTGTCCCATAGCTGGCATAAGATCTTCACTCAAACCACCCAACCCTGCTGAATTTGTCCTCAAAAGGTCAACAAAGAAGTTCAACATACCAGGATACCTTCATGACCTGAGTAACACAATATATTGGCAAGATTTCTACCTACAACCTCAGTGGAAACAGCTCTCCAGATCTAAAGGACATTATCACTAATGCTCTCAATATTCATGCACCATTCACCAATATCAGAACTAAAGCAGGTCCTGCCCTGGTTCACCACTGATCTTAAAACAGCCTTGCTAGCCAGAGACAAACTGTGGAAAAGGCAAGAAAAACTAAGGATTCCAGAGACTGGCTAAATTTCAGAAAAGCAAGAAACTCATGTACAACACAAATAAGATCTGCCAAAGCTGCCTATTATAGAGCTGAATTGGATGCCTCCTATAATAACCAAACCAGGCTCTGGGAACTATAAAGGGTATCTTGGGCCAATACTCTACTCCTGCCTTAACCTGCAAACTGCTACTAAATAACACAGAAATTGGGACAAACAAGAAATCTAAATACCTTCAATGACCACTTCACCACAGCTGGACTAGCATTTGACTCTTCACCTGCAAATCTCCTGAGATCTTCCTTGAACCTTCAATCCACCGTGGGTCAAAAGGCTACATCAACCTTCTCCTTCAACCCAATATCCTTGAAGAAGTGGAAGATCTCTCCAATTTAGATACTTCAAAAAGTGCAGGTACAGACTCCTGGACCCCTACTTCCTCAAGATTGCATCTCAAGTCTTATCTGCCCCCTCACTCATCTCTTCAATCTTTCCTCACCACTGGATCCATTTCCTCCACTTGGAAAACAGCTCAAGTAGTTCCTTTACTCAAATCTGGTGATCCTATGGACCTCAATAATTACAGGCCCATTTCCATCCTATCAGTTCTATCCAAGATGCTCGAAAAGTTAGTAAACTTACAATTAAGGGACTACCTGGATAACAATAACCTCCTAAATACAGCACAATCAGGATTTAGATCAAGGCATAGCACCATTTCGGCCCTAGCCAAAGTAACCAACGACTGGCAGATTGCTATGGATAAGAAGAACAGTACCTGTGCTGTGTTCCTGGATTTGAGCAAAGCATTTGACACAGTGGATCATGAATCATTAATCACCTCCCTTGGCTCACTAGGATTGGATTCCCCTTCACTCAATTGGTTCAAGTGCTATCTATCAGATAGATCACAACTGGTAAAAAATGGAATCTACCTATCCACCTTAAAACCACTGTTAAGAGGTGTACCGCAAGGCTCTATTCTTGGCCCCATCCTCTTTGCCATCTATATCAATAATATTGATGCTAACCTCACTCAATCCAACATCCATCTGTTTGCTGATGATACTGTATTATATGTTAGCAATCCTTCATTATCTAAAGCCTGTGAACTGCTACAATCTGAATTTTCCATCCTACAACACAACCTACTGGATAAAAACTACTTCTAAATGCCAAAAAACAAAAGCTATGTTCTTTACCTCAAAGAGTTGCTCTGCCACTACCCCACCATCCACCACCCTACAACTAACCACCTTACTTGGAGAAGCTGGAATCGTTGATAACTTCAAATACCTTGGAGTCTGGATTGATAACAAGCTTGACTATTCTGTCCATATTGAGGAGCTACTAAAGAAACTGAGACAAAGGCTTGGTTTATTTTTTAGAATAAAGCACTACCTCAACAGAGACTCCAAAAAAAAGATTAATCCAGGCTTCATTCCTATCCCTCATTGACTATGCTGACTTTCTGTACGGACATTGTTCACTCCCACTCTTAAATAAACTGGACACCCTATACCACAGGTCCATCAGATTCATTACTGACCTTCCCTTCAGCACCCATCATTGCTTCCTTTATAAGGCAGTTAACTGGACATCATTACAACACAGAAGAAATAGGAATGCTGCAATTTGGATATTCAAAGCTTTATCAGGCAAGCTACCTACCTATATCTCAGACTGTTTTACTCAGATTACTTCTAGGCATACAACCTAAGGATCAGCAAAATTATCATTCTTAAGGTCCCCAATGTCTGCACCCAGTTTGGGAGGGCTGCTATCAGCTACTCACTAGCAATTGTTTGGAATTCACTCCAAAAAACCATGAAGCTAAATAACCTCCTACCCTTAATATCCTTCAAAAGATTATTCACCACCCTATTCCCAGAACTCTGCAACTGCTTCCACAAGGCCTAAACCCCGGCCCTACCTACCCCCCCGTGTTCCTATATGCTGATATAACTCCCGTTTCCAGTCCCAAGATTCACCCTCAAAATGCCTGCTAGGTCCTATAATCTACATATTACTCCTGATGTGCCATTACCTTCTGTCTCACAGATTAAAAGTTTTAATGTGCCTTGTACATATGTATATTGTTATATATTAGCACTTATGTCATTGTATTACTGTTTATGTTACCCCTGTCATTGTATTACTGTTTATGCTACCCTTGTCAATGTAATAACACTTGCACTTCTTGACCACTCAGGTCCATCTTGTAAATGAGCTATGCTCAATGATGTTCGCCTGATTAAATAAAGATTTTGAACTGGACCATTCTGCCAGGAAAGTGTATGCTGCCTCTTCACTTGGCCTTTGTCAGGCGAGCTCGGCCATCATCATGGCGCATTTTTCTCATGCCCTTTTGGGCTCTCTGGATGAGGTTCTTCCTCATCTTCCCACAGACCTCTAGACCACGGTCGAGGTCCTCGACCAGGGTCGGGCAGTTGCCAAACAGCAACTCCAGATTGCTCTGGACATTGGGGATTCTTGCATCCGCTCGGTGGTGGCCGCGGTTGCCATGCGCCACAGGGCCTGGCTGAGGGTCTCGACCTCCACAACAGAAACTCAGCACAAATTGATGGATGTTCCCTTCCTGGGCACCGATCTATTTGGTCCAGGAGTGGACGGTCACCTGTAGCACATTGAGAAGTCCAGTGCCACCTTGGACTCCGTTACTTCTGCTTAGAAGGAATCCCAGGGCTCCAAAAAGCAGAAGAGAAAGCCTTTTTGGCCTTCTGCCCCTGCGGCCAAGCAGACGCATTTTCAGTTGGGGCAGTAACAGCAACAGACTCAATCTTGGCGCCTCGGCCTGCAAGCCAGAAGCCTGGCCCAGAAGCTCGAGAAAAAGGTCCCGCGGTCCCAGGCTGGATCCTCCTCCAAGCCTGCACACTGACGGGATGGGGGTTGCCAACCCCATACCCCTCACACCCACTGTGGGTCCTCCTGTGAGGGGCCGGCTCCACCACTTTCTTTCCGTCTGGTCCGCTGTCACAACGGACAGGTGGGTCTTGGAAGTGGTCAGCCAAGGGCTGCCTCTGGAATTCAAGCAGTACCCACCAAGCCGAGCCCATGCCCCACTGGAGGAAACGGTTTCTGTGCACACTCCGTCAGCTCTCTGAGACATCGCCCAACTCCTCTGCAAGGAGGTAATGGTCATAATCACGGATCCCCCTGTCAGCCCAATGTTCATTTCCAGGTACTTCCTGATCCCAAAACGGATAGGGGGCTGGTGCCCCATTCTAGATCTGCATGACCTGAATCAATTTCTCTGGTCTCGTACCTTCAAGATGGTAACTCTGTCTCAGATCATACCATCTCTTGAGCAGAACATGTGGTTTTGCTCACTGGATCTGCAGGACGCCTTCTTTCACATCCCGATCTGTCCGTCACACCGGAAGATTCCTCCACTTCTGAGCAGAGGGAGCCTTCTTCAAGTTCCAAGTGCTCCCCTTCCAGTCCTGTAGGCTCCATAACAGACGTCACATATCAGCATATTTCTCCGTTGTTCTGGGTTCACACTGGGTCCCCCTGAACAGTCATGTTCAAGAAAAGTTCCAACATAAAGACCCACCCTCACTGGGCTAAGGTTATGCGCAGCAGTTGCAGAGTGCAGACCCTAGAATGATCTTACATAGAACAGTCACTTGGGCAAGGCTGACCCAATTTAGCAAGATTTCTTTCTTTCTTGCACCGGGGGGGGGGGAGTACAAGAGTACTCACTCAGGCTCCTCACGGTAGATTCTCCTCTATAAAGGTTCCTGAATTCTTCAGTCCTCTCAAAATTGAGGTTCGATCAACTTTCTCACAGCTGGCTTGTTGTCATCAGGTTGCAGTTCCACATCTTTCCTAAACATGAAAGGGAGGGCTAGCACCTGGGGGGACATTCTGGCAACCCCAGGCTAGCAGGTACTACATATAACTAAATAACTTTAACTTTTACTGATAAGAAGGCAAACACCCCCTCCCGGATGGAGAGGATTAGCTGGATTTCCAGGCTTGGCTGCATGGCTGGGGGCCTGAGCCCCCCACCCCTGTGGGGGTTCCCACTCAAATCTGGAAAATTGCTGAAAAACACAATCTCTTATAGGGCTTTCCTGAGCCAGTGAAGCTTTTGGGTGCATGGCCTCCAATTGTCTGGAGGGCCTGTCAATCAAGAAAATGAATTATGCATGAACCTCACTTAATGCACAGTTGGTTTGCTGTTTTGGTGCCTGAAATTAGGTCTCTGCAGACGCTGCAGTTCCCCATGAGTACTTGGAAGTTTCCCATGAGCTTTGGCTAATGTCCCACAGGTCCTGGCTCTTGATATTCTAACTTTCCAGTTGCCTGTGGCTGTTTGTAATGGCTGCTGAAACACAGTCCCTTAAGCAGATCAGATACAGTCTCAAACAAAGTCCTGGTGCAGCCAGAATAATGTAAATATTTGCCCAAATGCTCCACAGTTAAGTAGACCTGGTTGTGTACTTGCTGTCGCTGCACAGATTTAGTAAATTGCTCAGTCCGTTTTCCTGTTGCTGCTGCCAATATTTAAGGATGCCTTACAGCAGCAGATGGGCTGTTTTATCTGAGTTCCCATCTTTATTTATTTTTATTTACTGGGTAAGTGCACTAGCCAACAGGTGACTATTTTCAGGCATGACCTGGGAGATACAGGAACAAAATATAGTGAAGATGATAAAACAGTACAGTTACAAAGACAGTGAAGCAGGGTTACAGGTCAAAGGTACAATGAATATAACATTGTTCTATGATGGTAGCTAGCAGGAGAAAACGGGTACTGGTGCCAGGGCAGACCTCAAAGATTGTTCCAGGCAGACATGTTGTAAGGAGGGGCGGGGACATGGTGGAGGAGGGGGGCTAAGGATCCGAGAGAGCAGGTTTAGAACTAAGCTGAGAGAACCATTGTCTGCAGCACCAAGCACAGAAACGCTTTACAGCTTCAGCGGCTCAGGGTACTGTCATGCAGCCGGGCTCATGGAGCTCCTGCTTGGGCACGAAACACGGCCAGCAGCCTCTGGGAAGCGGACCTCTCGGGACTGTGGCAACAGGTTACAGATTTTGCGGTAGGAGGTAGGGACAAGCAGCCGATTCTTGGTTCCGAGGTCGGGCATACTAACCCATACGGTCAGATCAAATGGGCAGGGACATTACAGCAGCACAAGTGACTCCATAACATTACGGATTAGCGGCTAGAGAGCATTGACAATCAACCAGCCACCTGGTCCCAGAGACGGGTATGGGAGCGACAAGTTGACAGGGTTAGAGTTTAGAAGAGGCATGATCTGACGGCTGTAGCGGCAGAGAGCGGGGACTTGTAGCCGGACTCATGGGTCAGTTCTCCGGCTAGAGAGTGTCAAAAAAGTGGAGGTCAGAGGTGTAGTACAGCAACCATGTGGCATCGGTGGCCGAAAGTAAGGAAAAGTGCCAGGGCTCATGGTTATGTTGTAGCTGTATTCTATCGGGGTGCGGAGGGGCTATACGGCTTTAGCGGCAGAAAGCGGGAATTTGTAACCGGGCTCATGGATCCGCTCACCGGCTTGACAGTGTCAAAAGGCAGGGGTCGGAGGTGTTTTCCGGCAATTTAGTGGCTTCAGTGGCCGAAAGTGTGGAAAGTGCCCAGGCTCACGGTTCTGTTACCGGGCGTGGGAGCTGTACTCTGTCGGAGTATGAGGGGGGGTTACGGCAGTCCAGCTGCTATGGTAGCTGAAATGAGGGGACAAGTCACCATTGTCACGGGTCCGTAGCAGGGCATAGGAGCAGCACACTGACAGGTTTAAGAGGGAAATTATAGGAAGGATTGGTGACTAAAGAATAGGGAAGCGGAGCCAGGCGAGCAATCCCGGACAAACCTGGGGAGGTACATACAGGTGTAGGGAGGGGAGAGGCTAAGACCTTGATTGTATCAGAACCCAAATACACAAAAATCAGTCCTGCTATGTGTACCAGTACAAGTTGAAACAGCAGTTTATAAGCAAACAACTTAAACTGGTGCAGCCAGAAGTAAGCATTTGTTTGTTTAATACACTTTCCCCCTGTAAGCATTTTCCCCCAAAACATACAACAGGTACATGTGTTTATTTTGAACATTTCTTTTCCTTTTTCTTTTCTTGGCCGGAGCCGAAATACAACTTCCCCGAGAGCAGATGCACCCTCATGAATATTCATAAGATTGGGTCTCCGGCTCATTAATATTCATGAGCCCCGATCTGAAACACTTCATGGATCTCTTTAAGTTTTCTAGTGAGCGGCCACCCTGGGCCCTGTCTGTGGTCACTGGGTTCCACTGATCGGGTGGGGACACTGGGACCACTGAACCACTCTCTTGATCAACTGCAAAGCAAGCAGTTGGGAGACCAAAGGCGCCACTCGTGCCTGCATGATCCGCCGGCACTGGAATGCCTTTTTCAGAGCGGGGATCGTGGTTCTACTTCTTGGAGCCCTGGAGGCCTGGATTAGTACTGGGACTGAGCTGGGGCACTAAGGGCACAGAAACAGGACTGGGGCTGATAAAAAAAAATGCAGGCATTTTCTGGAGGCGCTAAGAGGAAAGCAGAAACAGGAGCTATGGGCTGCAGGTAAGCCCCCAATCTAGTAAGGGATTCCAGTGGTGCATCATTTTGCACTTTTTTTATAATAAAACCTAGCTGCCATACCCTTGACCACTCCTTCAGTTTTTCAGATCCCTGCCCATCCTTTCCACCTACCCCCCCCCCGAGTGTCCACTCTGTTACAGATCTTGGTGTCATCCACAAAGATGTAGATCTTCCTTCTAGCTCCTACACTATGTTACTTATAAAGACATTAAAGAGGACTGGTCCCAGCACTGACCCCTGAGATATCCTGCTGGTCACCATCCCTTCCTTGGCGTGAACTATGTTTACCACCACCCTCTGTCTCCTACCCGCTAACCAGTTTCTTACTAGGTTACCACCTTATTTCCTACCCTAAGCTACCCAGCTTGTTTACCAGTCTCGTATGTGGAACAGTGTTGAAAGCCTTGCTGAAATACAGGAAGGCAAGTTCACCACCCTCCCTGATCTAACTCCCTGGCCACCCAGTCAAAGAAATGTATCAGATTTTTCTGGCATGACCTTCCCTTGTGAATCCATGCTGCCTCTGATCCTGTAACTTGTTGGATCCAAGATATTCGACAGTCCTAGGCTTTCCGCAATTAGTGGTTCCATTAACTTACCCACCAAAGAGGTCAGGCTGGCAGGCCTATAACTGCCCACCTCGTCCTTGCTCAAACTTTTGTGAAGCAGGAGTATCTCTGTCCTTCTCCAGCCCCCAGGACCACTGTGGTCTCTGGTAATCTGTTAAATTGGTCTGTCAGAGGTGCAGTTAGTACCTCCCAGAGCTCTCTCGGCATTGTTGGATGCACCCTGTCTGAGTCCAAAACTTTGTCCTCCTTTAGGTTAGTGAGTGCTTTCCAGACTCTTCCTGCAGAAAAAAGACTGTCCATTCCCTCCCCTCAAAGCTCCTGGTGCCTTGTCGTGGTCCCTCCCCTTCCCCTTCTACTGCGAACACTGAGCAGAAGTATTCTTTCAAGATGTCTGCCTATTCTTGATCCTCCTCCACAAAGTCCCCACCCCTTAACTGTACAATTCCTCCTTTTGTTTTTCTTTTTTTTTTGGCTAACATACCTAAAAACTATCTTGTCCCCTTTTGTTGCTGCCTGACCTGTTCTTTCTTCAGTTTGCACCTTTGCACTGCTTACTGCTTTCCCTGCCTCCATTTATTTTACAGTACATTTCCCTATTGTTCTATCTCTGGGTCATCTTATACCTTCTGAATGCCACTCTGTTTCCCTTTACCTTTTCTGCTGCCTCTTTTGAGGACCATAGTGGTCTCCTCTTCCTTTTCCTTACCTGCCTGATGTGAGGTTTGTTGCTTTCATTAATCCTTCTTTTAGTTTGGCCCACTGTTCCTCCACCCCCTCCTGGTTATCTCCCCCTGCCAGGTCATTCCTTAGGCATTCACTCATCTTTATAAAATCAGCCCTTATAAAGTCCAGGACCCTCACCATTGTGTGGTTGGATTCCACTGCTGTTCTAATGTTGAACCACACTGTACGATGATCACTGGTCCCAAGATGGCTTCCTACCTTGATATCTGTAGTACTGTCCCTGTTAGTAAGCACCAGGTCCAGTATTGCCCCATCAAGCATGGGTTCACTGACTAGTTGCCTGAGGAACGCCCCCTGCAGGGAGTCCAAGATGTCCCTGCTTCTAGCTGAAGCTGCAGTTGGGAGGCTTCAATCTACATCCGGCAAATTGAAGTCCCTCATTAGCAACACATCCCCCTTTTTAGCCATTCTGACAGTTGTTTCTAACATTTCCTTATATAAGCCCTTCCTTTGTGCAGGAATCGTGTAGATCATGCCTGTCTGAGTAGTGGCTCCTTTTGTCATCTCTGGGGTGACCCACGACACCTCTGCTACTCTCTGTATTCTTACACGAAACAAGAAAAGTTGAGCACCAGGAACTTCGCTGTGGTGCTCAAACTAGGGCTAAAGGCAAACAAAGAAGAAATAAGCACCCACAGCTGCGGTAGGAACTGGAGGACACAAAAATAGTGTTTAAGTCCTCTTTTAATTACATTGCAGTGCAATAAACACACATTTAAAAAGCGGCATGCTAGGCAGCTACACGCCTCTAAACAGAGAGCTGCTAACGTTTCCTTTGGCCACTGCCAAACATCATCAGAGCAATCTAAGTAAAGACAGTCAGTACCCAATATATGTGGTGCAAACAGCAATCACGACATGAACTAAAACCAGTAAGGTGCAAGACTTACTTAGCACTGAACCTTTACTTATATTAACTTGATTCAAAGTGCTAGATGTTATATTAAAGTTCAAAAACATTTTTCTATAAAACATATTTAAAAACCCACAATTTTATACTGGTCATCTCCTTTACAATGTTGTCCATATACAGTATTAAAAAGCACCTATGATTAAAGCACATACCTCAAAAAACCTTTTGAATAATTGCAATGTTGTCCCTGAGTGCAACATAAAATAATTACACACAATGTATGTATTTACTAAAGTGCTATAAGATTTACAAAACTTGGCACTGCACAAAAGCAAATATTTAATATGTATATGCAAATATAGGTTATGTATTAATAAATATTTACCCAAATTAATTCATATCTGTTGCTGTGTGCATGTGTCCAGGCACAAACTTAAGTCCAGAATCAGTAATGCTTAAATAATCCCAAATTATATCCTCAGCATCTAAATTTCTTAAGAAAAGCAGCCAGATCTATATTTTCATTCATACCAACTGTTCTTGCTCCTAGATTGTAAATCCACCAGCTTTCTTGCTGGCCTATCAATTTCTCCAAATCACACCCCCACCCCCCAGCCAAGTTTGACACCTTCAGTTCCAATGAAAGTAATGCTGTGATTCAAATCTGGGGCACTTTTGACATGTCTTATAATGGCATATGAATTGTCTCCCCTGGTTAGGGCTCGCACATGCTCACCTACTCTTTGTTTGAATTGGCGAGTAGTGCGTCCCATGTAAAATGAGCCACAACTGCAGTTTAACATGTACACTACACTGCAGGTGTTACAGTTAATAAACTGGCAAATCTCTATGGATTTGCCAGTTACTGGGTGTAGAAATTTTTTTTTTTTATGACAAATATTCCTGCAATAACTGCAGTGGCCATACTTAAAAGTCCCTATGGGGGAGGCAAAACAGGAGTTCTGGTGGGCTCCGGGCCAGGCAGTATGTTAGTGACTGTTAGATCTTTCAATGTCTTGCAACATCTAAAAAGTACCTTGGGACCATCTGCCACTAAGTCTTTTAACTTTGGTTCCAGCTGTAAGGCGGACCAGTTGCTTACTATAATGTCCCTAATATGCTCAGACCTATGTGAATAGGTAATGACAAAAGGACATGCAAAGTCTTGTCCATTTCTTTTTTTCTCCCTGTACTGTAAAGTTACAGATCTATCCATATTATCAAGTAGCATCCACAGCATTTAAGATGCTGTTATTGCCATAGCCCCTTTCTTTAAAGCAAGCTATCTGTGTTGTGCGTTTTGACTGATATTCATGTGACTCTGTGTTTTCAGTAACATATATATCACGGGCAGGATAGGGTGGGCCACTCTAAGGGCTTTAAAGTATGTATCAGACAAATATCCTTTGGCAAACCCCTTGCTCAATAAATCATCAGTCTCCTGTTTAAAGCTGCTAACACATGCTCTAGTCAGGGCTGAAGCCAGGCATTTCAGATATGTACACCAACCTGCCACACTGCTACCCCCTCCTCCCCTACTGATGTTCATGCCTGCCCTGCCATGACCTGAGTCCATGGTTCCTTGCTCCAATCAGATGATTCCCACACTAGACCTGCTGTCTGTCTGTCTGCATTGCTAGTGTGGTGCTTGATGCCTGCTGGTAGACACCAATGATTGCATCACAAGACCATGGCAGAAATTTCTTCTCTCTCTCCCACACACAATCACACACACAATCACACACACACACACAAAAAAAAAATGTGGGGAGCAGTGCAATGTAATGGCTGTGGGGCAGCAGTCTTCTGGGAGTCTTTCTGGAGGCTGAGATGCTGCCCTATTTGCAGACAACTCTCTGCCCTGAGGGAGGAAGTTGCCCGTCTTCAGGCCACACTGGACAGTAGTAAGGGGACCTTCCCCCAGGCCACACTGGATGGTAGGAAGGGAACCTCCCCCATCCAGGGAGCACCAGAGCCATCACCACTACCTAAGAGGTTGTGAAGAAAGCACAGCAGTTGGACCACAGTGGACTCGGGGAGAGTGAGGATGGTGGAACAGAGGCACACCCAGTCAGTTGTTCCACACCACAATCCATACACCATTCTGGGGGAGCATAGCTCCCCTATGGATGCACCCGCAGAGGAGACTAAGGAGGCTGAGGACAACTGTCACAAGGGAGGCCCACAGGAAGGAGGCAGAGGACACCACAAGGAAAGGAAGCAGCTCCTGGTGGGGACCTGTATATTAGGGGATAGAACTGGGGAGCAGGGAAAACTGAAGTAAGGTGCCTGCCTGGTGCCATGGCTTGAGAGACAGGAAGCACATCCTCAGGATCACGAGAACAGCTGCACGGAGTCTGAACTGGACGTCCATTGTCCACCTAGGGACAAATGACTTGGCTAATCATGAGATTAGAGCAGTGTAGAAGGACTTTGTAGAATTGGGGAGGGCTAAGACCGTAGCACACACAATATCCTTCTCTGAGGTGCTGCCTGTCAATGGCATGAGTGGCGAGTACTTTGCACCATGCAGTTTAATGAATGGTTGAAAAAATGGTGTGAGCACAGGGGTTGGCTTCATTGGGGACTGGGGTTCCACCTGGAGGGACACCAGCCTATACTGGCAGGATGGTATGCATCTGTCTAGGAAGGAACAAGTCTTTGAGCAGTTGGTTTAAATGCTTCATTGGCAAGCTTTTAAACTAGTCAAGGGGGGAGGCACTGATAAGCAGCAGGAAAATCCCAGCCTCTCCCTACAAAACAGGGTACTAAATGAGAAAAAGACCGAGGTAGACAGGTCAGTGGGGGATGCTGCAAAAGAAGGTAAAGCCATCAAAAAATGGAGAGCAATGAGTACCACTGCCCGTAGTCTGAGTAACAAACTTCCTGAAATAGTGGCCTTGATGGAGGAGGAACATCTGGATATCGTGGCAGTCACAGAAACATGGTACACACAAAACCATGACTGGGACATAAACATACCAGGATACACTATCTACAGGAGGGACAGGGAGGGTAAAAGAGGAGGAGGAGTAGCTCTTTACACAAGGGAAGGAATCAAAGCAACAGAACAAAAGGGAAAACGGAGGAGAAGAAGCACTGTGGGTAAATTTGGAGACCGGCAATGGCACCACAATCCGCACAGAGGTTGTATACAGACCCCCTTCTCAGGGGGAGGAAATGGACAAGGAAATGATAGAAAGAATACTTAGAATGGCAGAAAAAGGGGAGATATTGCTGATGGGTGATCTGAATATGCCAGATGTTAACTGGAGTGCAGTTGCAGCAGCCACTTCAAAGAGTGGGGTTATTCTAGATGCCCTACAAGTGGCATGCCATAGACAACTAGTATTGGAGCCCACTCGAGAGGGAGCAGTCTTAGACCTGGTTCTCTCAAATGGAGATGAAGAGAGGATCACAGATGTAGAAGTGGGTAGCCATCTGGGAACTAGCGACCATCGAACAGTGTGGTTCACAATAAACACAGCAATAGAGTCAAGCCATACAAAGGCAAAAGTACTGGACTTTAGGAGGGCTGACTTTGCTAAAATGGTGAGTGCCTAAGGAATGCACTAGCAAATGGGCAGGAAGGAGGGTGGAAGAATAATGGGGAATAATAAAAACTGCCATCACAGAGGTAACAAGCCTTTGTGTGAAGCAAATTAACAAAACGAAACGATGTAAGAAACCACTATGGTTCTCAAAGGAAGTAGCAGTGAAGGTTCAAGAGAAAAGAAAGCATTCAGGAAGTACAAGGAATCACAGAAGGAGCAGGACAGAGAACTGTATCAGTTAAAGCAAAGGAAGTTGGGAAGGCAGTCAGAACAGCAAAGGCCCAAACCGAGGAAAAGATAGCCTATTCAGTTAAGAAGGGGATAAAACCTTTATAGGTGCATCAGGAGCGAAGGAAGACCAAGGAGGGCTAGTGAGGCTTAATAAAGGGAGGGAGGTGGGCAGAGGTGACTGTGAAAAGGCAGAGATACTAAACAAATATTTTTGCTCAGTATTTACAAAGGAAGTGGGGAGGTACCTAAAACAAACAGTAGAAACACTCTGGTTACAGAAGTTGATACCAGCCATTTACAGAACAAAGGGTTCTGAAAGAACTCTTAAAACTGAAGGTGGACAAAGCAATGGGCCTGATGGGTTTCATCCCAGAATTCTAAAAGAACTAAGGGTAGAACTAGTGACACCACTGACTACCCTATTTAACAAATCATGGGAGGATGGGGTGGTACTCGAGGACTGGAGGAGGGTAGATGTGATTCCCCTTCACAAAAGTGGGAGCAAGACAGAAGTAGGAAACTACAGACCTGTTAGTTTAACCTCAGTGGTAGGGAAAATGATGGAATCACTTCTGAAGGAAAGAACTGTCGAGTATCTAGAGGCCAGAGGGGCACAGGACCCAAGGCAGCATGGATTCACAGCGGGAAGGTCATGCCAGACAAATCTGATAGATTTCTTTGACTGGGTGACCAAAGTAGTAGATCAGGGAGGGGCTGTGGACATGGCCTACCTAGACTTTAGCAAGACATTTGACACAGTCCACACAAAAGATTAATATACAAGTTAGCCAGCCTGGGAGTGGGTCCCAAGATGACAGCCTGGGTAAAGAATTGGCTGGAGAATAGGACACAGAGAGTAATAGTAAATGGAGTCCACTCTGAAGAAAGGGGGTTACTAGTGGGGTACTGCAGGGTTCAGTATTAGACTGTCCTCTTCAATGTCTTTATAAGTGACATTGCAGAGGGACTGGAAGGAAAAGTATGTCTCTTTGCAGATGACACAAAGATCTGCAACAGAGTTGATGCACAAGGTGGGGTGGAAAGGATGAGAAGGGATTTAGCAAGGTTAGAGGAATGGTCAAATGTATGGCAGCTTAGATTCAATGCTAAGAAGTGCAAGGTAATGCACCTGGGAAACAAAAACCCAGGGGAAGAGTACACAATGGGGGGTGAGATACTAACAACAACAAAAACGGAAAGGGACCTGGGGGTAGTCATATCAGATGACTTAAAGGTGGACTAGCAATGTGAGAGGGCAGCAAGGAGGGCTGGGGGGATACTGGGATGCATAGGGAGAGGCATCACCAGTAGAAAACAGGAAGTTATTATCCCTCTGTACAGACAGTTGGTGAGACCCCATCTGGGTACTGCGTGCAGTTCTGGAGACCCAATCTCCGCAAGGACATAGACAGGATGGAGGCTGTCCAGAGGAGGGCACTAAAATGGTGCAGGGTCTGCACCGAAGACATATGAAGAGAGACTTAAGGAGCTGAATATGTATAGCCTCGAGGAAAGGAGGGAGAGGGGGACATGATAGAAACTTTCAAGTATCTCAAGGGAATCAACAAAGTCCAAGAGGGTAGCATCTTTCAAAAAAAGAGGTGTGCAAGAACAAGGGGGCACAATTTGAAGATAGAAGGGCGGCTCAGAGGTAATTTAAGGAAGTATTTTTTCACAGAGAGGGTTGTGGATGCATGGAACGGCCTTCCGGAGGAGGTTTTGGAGTCAAAAACAGTGGTGGAATTCAAGCATACATGGGACAGTCATAAGGCAATTCTAGGGGGTGGGGGTAGGAAGAAGTAGGCTGCTGGTTAACTAGGATCTGCAGCTTATCCATTAGGTAGGGAAATGGGCAGACTGGGTGGGCCAAGCGGTCCTTATCTGCCGTCAAAATCTATGTTTCTCCCCCACAGGTAGGCAGATTTTCTCCACTTGCCACTCCACCTGAAGTCTTCATTATTTTAGCTGGCTCTGAGTCTGTTCTTCCGTCTGCTGCTCCTTAGTTCTTCTACTGCTTCTCTCACTTCCAGTACAATTGAACGAATAGTATGGCTTCTAACTTTGCTGAGGCATTTAAACTCGCTGCCCCAGACTTGCCACACCCCCTACCAGATGATGCAGGCAATCACTCTGCAGGTGGACCGTGCAGACCTAATTGAGATCTTCAGCTTCAACATCTGTGGTCCACTCTGCCACCCCCCTCCCCCAAAACAAACCTGAAAGAAAAAAGAAAAAGTCTGAAAAGCCAAACACAGGAATTTAAACGCGATGGACTAGAGAGGGCAGAGCAATGCTGGCCAGCTTGTCTGCTACCCCCTGCTACTAAACTTGGTACGCCACGGCTTACTTGGAGTATCAGTAGCTACACCCTTGGCTCTAGTTACCGTTCTATAAAATGTACGATCTGCAAGCTGTCTGAGTACCTTCTCTGCGTAGTCAGCAGTATTCATTATTACAATTGCACCACCTTTATCAGCTGATTTCACAATACTTTTGTTCTCTGCCAATGATTTTATAGCTTGTTTATGTTCAAGGCTGCAGCTGTAATCCACTATCTCAGGTGAATCAACTCTCATTGCTTCCAAATCTAATTCACACTTGTGGCTCATTTTATGTGGGACACACTACTCGCCAATTCAAACAGAGTAGGTGAACATGTGCGAGCCCTAACCAGGGGAGACAATTCATATGCCATTGTAAGACACTTCAAAAGTGCCCCAGATTTGAATCACAGAATTACTTTCATTGGAATTGAAGGTGTCAAACTTGGCCGGGAATCAGTCGGCTTGGTGGCGCTGAGGGTTGAGGCACTGGATGCCACACCTCATGCCATGCCGGTGACCTGGGTTCAGGAATGAGCTCTGGTCATTGGTGGTCGGCAGGGAAGGGGAGAGAATGAGTATCTGTAGGACTGCTCTCTCTTCCTGGGGTGGGCTTAGGGGGACAGTCGCTCTCAGGGCAGCCTCTAGCGGTGGTCAGAGGAGCCCGATGCTGCGTAAGCAAGGGGGTGGAGCTGCGGCACAGTGATGCCTTGACGGCTGCACTCTGCAAGGGGAAGAAAAACCCACAAGGAAAAAATCCTCCACACCTAGGGATAGGTGAAAGCACCTTCGGCCCCAGGACCACACTCCCATCGCTGGGCTCCCTCCTCTCCATGGCTGCCCTGTGCAGTCCCGGCACTCTACACTGTAGATAGAGCACCCTGGGTGGAAATGGCGGCCCTTCCTCCAGGGAGCACAGATCCAGAGGTTGTGTCGGGGCTGTGCGGGGGTAGAGGACAAGGGAGTCTCAGGCCAGAGGTAGAGACCTGGCCACCAAGGGTTGCTGGAGAGCGCTCCTTGGGAGTTGGAGTAAAAAGAGTACAAAAAAAAAAAAACATGGCCGGGGGTGATTTGGAGAAATTGATAGGCCAGCAAGAAAGCTAGTGGATTTACAATCTAAAAATTGATAGGCCAGCAAGAAAGCTAGTGGATTTACAATCTAGGAGCAAGAACAGTTGGTATGAATGAAAATATAGATCTGGCTGCTTTTCTTAAGAAATGTAGATGCTTAGGATATAATATGGGATTATTTAACCATTACTGATTCTGGATTTAAGTCTGTACCTGGACATGTGCACACAGCAACAAATATGAATTAATTTGGGTAAATATTTATTAATACATAATCCTTTATTTGCATATACATATTAAATATTTGCTGTTGTGCAGTGCCAAGTTTTGTGAATCTTATAGCACTTTAGTAAATACATATATTGTATGTCATTATTTTATGTTGCACTCGGGGACAGCATTGTAATTAAGTTGTTCAAAGGTTTTTGGGGGTATGTACTTTAATCATAGGTGCTATTTAATATAGGGACAATATTGTAAAGGAGATAACCGGTATAAAATTGTGGGTTTTGATATATGTTTTATAAAAGAAGTTTTTGAACTTTAATATAACATCTAGCACTTTGAATTAAATTAATACAAGTAAAGATTCAGTGCTAATTAAGTCTTGCACCTTACTGGTTTTAGTTCATGTCATGTGATTGCTGTTTGTACTACATATATTGGGTACTGACTGTCTTTACTTACATTGCTCTGATAATGTTTGGCAGTGGCCAAAGGAAATGATAGCAGCTCTCTGTTTACTGGCTTGAAGCCGCCTAGCATGCTGTTTTTCAAGTGTGTGTTTATTGCACTACAATGTCATTAAAAGAGGACTTAGACACTATTTTTGTGCCATCCAATTCCTGCTGCAGCTGTGGGTGCTTATTTCTTCTTTGTTTATTTCCCTGTATTTTTGTTGCTTTTATACTTTCCTTCATATAAAGCACCACATCCCCTCCTTTTCTTCCTGCCCTGTCCTTTCTGAACATTGTGTAGCCTGGTATGACCATGTCTCAGGCATGGTTGTCAGTGCACCATGACTCAGGAATGGCCGCAATATCCAGGTCAGCCTCCGCCATGATCGCCTCTAGGTCTGGGATCTTATTTCTGAGACTTCTAGCTTTAGAATACATGGTCTTCCAGATTTTGTAAGCTCTTGCTTGTCACTTCCCCTTTTTTCTTTAGTTCCCCCTCCCTCTTCTCTTCTGACTGCTTCTCTTCTTTTCCCCTTCCTCCTTTGCTAACCCCTGCTTCCTTGGTTAACTTGTGCCATGGTGGGACTCTTGCCCCTTGGGAACTCCCTACTCTGTATCTCATCCTGTGGGGGGCAGTTTCTGTCTCCCTTTTTTTCTTCCACCACCCCTTGGCTAGTTTAAATGTTCATCGAAGTAACATTTAAACCATCCACTGAAAACTGAGGTTCCCTCTCGGATGGGTGCAGACCATCACCTCTGTATAGGCTCCTATCCTCCCCTCCTCTTTGCACCATTCCTTTAATCATGAGTTGAAGGCCTTGATGTGGAGCTCCCTCTCCTTCCCCCTATTGTAGATAGGCAGCACCTCCACAAAAGCTACAAAACTTATCTGTCTAAGACTTCTTCCCAGTTTCCTAAACTACCCCTGCACTGTTTCTGCCCCATTCCTAGTCAGGTCATTTGTCCTCAGGTGGACAATGACATCCAGCTCCCCCTTCCTTCCTACTTCCCTAGTAATCTGCAAGATATGCTTCCCATCCCTCTGGGCCGTGGCACCAGGTAGGCACCTGATCACCCTCTCTGCTCACTTTCCTATTTCTAACTTTAGCCCCACCCCTGACAATTGAGTCCCCCATCAGAAGTTGCATCCTGCTTCTCCGGGGTCCTCTTCTACCCTCCTTGGGGCCTCCACTCGGGAGGGATCCACATCCTCCAAGGCCACTACCTTGGATGCCTCCTTTGGAAGTCTCACTCTGCCAGAGCAGCGTAGGAATTTTGTAGTGGCACTGGTTATGGTTGAGGAATATGCCTGCGATACCCCCCAACCTTCTGGATCCCACCACCCCCACCTCCCTCAAGTCTGCTGTAGTCCAGATGCTCCTCCTATCTAGTATCCTTAGAGGTAGTAGTGCTAGATTTGGTAGCCTATGGGTGAGAGAAAAGGTCATCCAACTTCTAGTCAGTGCAGCCCCAAGCCTAGTGACCTCCTCCTGACTTGTAGCCATAACAACCTCAAGACTAGAGACCTTCTCTGCCAACCCAGAGAGGCACATGCAGATGGGCAGCACCAGAGTCTCCAGAAGGTCTCATTGAAGACTGCTGCCCCACAGCAACTGTACTCCACCACTCCTCACATTCCCTGTTGCTGCTCTCCCTGTGCTTCCTGTCCTTTCCCAGAATGGTGTGGGACAAAAGTCCTGTCAAAAGCCCTGGAGATCAGGTGTGATTTCATACAGTAAGCCATACGTGCAAAAAGGACTCTACAGTGTGTAACAATGGCTCTAGAGTGGGTTATACTGTTTAATCGATTTTCTGTACCCTAGCTGTATACTCAGAACCAGGTATGTTATTTCATTGTATCTTCTACACTGAAAATGAATAAAACAAAATTAAAAAACACTGGAGATGGTCCATCGGGGGAGACGAACACAAATGGAGGTGGGAATGGCGGTAACAAGGATGACAGTACTGTCTCCCATGCTGACACAGTTATTCTGCACGAAGAGGGCAATGTCCATGATGATAACGATGACATAACGAATGAACGCACTGTTGTTATTGTTAACCAACAGGTACCTATGTCAGGAGGTGAAACTAAGAAAGCCACTCCTTGGGCATGGAACTACTATTCTATTGACTCTCAAAACGCTTGTCGTATAGTATGCAGGCTATGAAACCAGGGTCTGCAGGGGGAGACAGGAAACTCATCTTGGAACATCCACTTTAATAAGACAAAGAGAATACACTCAATCGTGTGCAAAAGAAAAGATTGTGCATCATTGTCTGGTGAGACACAGGATGAGGCAGGTGACAGTGAACTAGAAGGTGTTTCTTTGTTATCAAAAAGTGGCGGCATAGCCAACTATTTTTCAAATCCACTTGACCAAAAAAAAGCAAACAGTATCTTTCATCATCATCACCATCTGGCACCTTTGTATTTGACATTTCCCCTTGATTACCTACTCTAGTCTCCATTCACCTCGCTACAGGCCATGCCGCAAACCAGAACAGATAACTGTGCAAGAGCCGTTTCAAAGGGCATGTAACTGTGGTCACACCCATCCAGTTGCCCAGAAATTAAAAAGAAGGCAACAGCAGAAACTATAGTTCTTGACCCGTGTCCCTTCTCTTTTCTTGAATCTGTTGACTTTAAACAAAGTAATGCAGATTGCAGTTCTTCAATATCAAATACCATCCAGACAACATTTTGCCACTAGGGCAGTACCAAAAGGCTGTTGTGAATTGTGTGAAAAAGTGACACAGACCTTGAAGCTCACAGCAGTGCAACAAATATGTGTTGCTAATTGTGGCTTTGTTGAAGGAAGGAGGGAGATATTTCTAAATAATTCCCACAGTATTGAAGTGAGAACTTCTTTTAGATTTTTGTCTAATTTGGTCGCGTACCCATCTGGCCTTGCATCTCTGATCTCTTGCTGAGATAGTTCCCTATTAAGAAAACCCCTATCTATATCTTGTTCAAGATTGATTCATTCTTATCTTTTTTCCTTCGATACTTATGTGAAATAATCAAACCCCTTAAATACAGTTTTAATGCTTCTCATTTACTTTGAAAGGAGATTTCCAAAGAAAGATTCCAACTTAGAAAATGTGATATTCTAGGGACATGGATATGTTGTTCATCCACACTGTCTGGCAGGTATCCTTGCCGCTTTAAATCTTGCCGGAAGGTCTTCAAGCTGGCTCCTCCCACCCACCCGGGTGGTAAAACTCTCGGCTCCGCCCCATGACGCCAGATCTTCCTTACCGCTTGGAAGCTCAGGTTCTCTCCTTAACGCTCTGCGTATAAGACTGGTTCCTAATTCTTCGGTTTTCCGAATTTAAAAGTTTTGCATTATAGACTTGGTCTTCTATCCCTCATGACTGCGATGGACAAATCGACTCCGTTTTCGGTGGTGCCCTTGCGACAGAAGATGTCTCAGACGGATCCGCACTCCACGTGTATCTACTGTTTGGGCCTTGAGCACGACCGCGAGCTTGCGACCTGTGCTCTTCCTTCTCAGCCTCGTCCTTGAAGCGTGCTGCCGCGTTTACAATATGGGGTGCCCGAAAGCGTTTTCCTCGGTAAAGTCTAAAGAGGCGGTCGGCAGTTTCAGCGGCGGCGGGATCGGCGGATCAGCTAGAGCAGATGATCGCCCTCGAAGAGGAGGCAGCGCGGACCGCATCTTCCTCGACCGCGGCATTTATCCCGCTCTCCCTGGGTTCCTCTTACACAGCTTCCTTTAAGGAGCTTTGTCTGTCTCTCTCCCCTAGAGGAGAGGGACCAACGTCTGCTGGACCCTCTTCTTGGTCCAAGAAGAAAGACAAGGGTGAGTCCCTCCATCGACGCTATTGGGAGCGGGAAAGGTCCCTCTCCCCGAGTTGTCAGCCATCGACTTCAGTCGATCATTCGGCTTCGGCCACTGGTCTCACGGTGTCCCCATCAGGTCAGTTGACAGAGACTCCCGTCGACACAGTTGAGATCTTTCTCGACCCGTTGGACGGGTTGTCGACCGGCGAAGCCGAAAATCCCCTCTCCCCGGTTCCCCCGGTGGGAGTTGAGGATCCCGCGGACTTGCCAGTGCCTCCAGTTCCAGAGCCCTTGGGTGTACCCTCCGAGCCAAGGGAGGAGCTGGTTCCACCCGTCCCTTCCCTGCACCGTCCTCGGAAAGGCCGAGGTTCTCAGTCTCGGTCTCGGACTTCTTCACTGTCCAGCCGATCCCGCCGTCATAGGCGGTCTCGGCACCGCGGTAAGCGGCGCCGCCGCTCGTCCTCATCCTCCTCTTCGGATGAGGGGAGGCTTCGACGTAAGTTACGTTGACAATACAAGGACCTCATGTGGCAACAGCTCCTTCTGACTGGGAACAAGCCGACGCCGTCGCCTTTCCCGGCCATTAAGTGGCTGTCACCAGAGTGGCCGAAACAACCCCTCATTTTACCCGAAGAGCCTGTCCCCAGGCTGGTTGTTCGGCCAACACCAGCTGCCCCACCGATTCCGGTGGAACCTCCGCCTCCACAGCCACTGTTTGGGGCTCCGACCAAGAACTCTCGGTTGGCTCAGGGTCTGCCCCATAGGCTGTCGGCCACCCTCACTCCTGATCACCCTCGGCAGGTGGAGGGTGGCTCAGGCGTGAGGCAGCTCTTTGCGGACTCTTCTGAGTCCGACGACGATTCCTCCCTTTTCTCCAAGCGAGCAGACTTGGAGTCCTCTGGAGGTCAGTCGCTGGACGACAGCCCTTCATCCTTCCTGGGTTTACTCAGGCTCATCTCGGAGTCCACTGGGATGCAGCTCGAGCCCATATCCAAGCGGGCCAAGTATCCCCTCACAGAGATATTGGACTGAGGGGATTCCCCTACGGAGGCCTTTCCTGTGGCTGAGGCCATTGTGGGCCCGGCCTTGGAGCTCTGGCAGCGCCCCGCTTCCTGCCCTGCGCCTTCGGCCAGGATGGCCAGGAAGTATGCGGTCCCTACCGGTTCCCTGTCCGGTTTCTCGGAACATCCCTCAGCCGAGGGGTTAGTTACCGACAGCGTTTTCTGGCGTGCGGGAAACGCTAGGGACGTGGACAAATCTCCCAACAAGGAGTCCAAGAAATTGGACTATGCCGGGCGAAAAGTCTACGCTGCGTCCTCCCTTGGCCTTCATCAGGCAAGCTCGGCCGTGCCGATGGCACATTTCTCCCATGCCCTGTTGGGCTCCCTGGACGAGGTAGTCCCTCATCTCCCGGCTGACCTGCAGACCACGGTTAGGCAGGTGCGGGACCAGGGCAGGGCAGTGGCCAAGCAGCAACTTCAGACTGCTCTGGACATTGGAGACTCATGCGCCAGGTCAGTCATGGCCTCAGTGGCTATGCACCGTCGGGCATGGCTGAGGATATCCACCTTCACAGCGGATACCCAGCACAAGTTGGCAGATGTCCCCTTCCTGGGGACCGACCTCTTCGGCCCTGGGGTGGAAGGCCACCTCCAGAGGATCGGAAAGTCCAATGCCACCTTGGACTCGGTCTCATTCGCTCAGAGGGACAAGGGCCGCAGACCACAACCCAAGCCCTTTCGTCCGTCTGTGCCCCCGCGGCACGTCCGGCCCAGCAATACCAGGGCCAGCAGGCTCGCTCTTGGCATCCCAAACCCAAGCCCGCGGCTTCCTCCTCCAGGAAGCAGGGAGGTAAAGGCCCAGGTGGTCCCTCGGCCGGTCCCTCCTCCAAGCCTGCACAGTGACGGGTTGAGGGGTGTCGCCCCCAACCTCGTCACCTCACCCCAGGTTCCCCCCGTGGGGGGACGGCTCCAGTTCTTCCTTTCCGCCTGGTGTGCTATTACCACAGACCGGTGGGTGTTGGAAGTGGTAGGAAAGGGCCTGCCTCTGGAGTTCGAGCAGGCCCCACCCTTCAGAGCCATCGCACCTCGGGGGGCCTCGGGGTCCGAAGCCTCGCTGTCAGCTCGGTGAGCCGACATCACTCTCCTCCTCGGGAAGGAGGTAATAAGAGAGGTGGCGGACCCTCCCTCAAACCCGGGGTTCGTGTCCAGGTACTTCCTGGTTCCGAAACGGACGGGGGGCTGGCGCCCCATTCTCGACCTACACGACCTCAACGAGTTCCTAAGGTCTCGAACCTTCAGGATGGTCACTCTGGCTCAGATAATACCATCCTTGGAACACAGCGTGTGGTTCTGCTCTCTGGACCTACAGGACGCATTCTTTCACATCCCTATCCGTCCGTCCCATCAAAGGTTCCTTCACTTTCAAGCGGAGGGATCCCTTTTCGAGTTCCAAGCCATGCCCTTCGGCTTATCTCCAGCTCCCAGGGTCTTCACCAAATGCATGGCAGTGGTGACAGCATTCCTACGGCGCCGAGGGGTCCGGGTTTACCCTTACCTGGATGATTGGCTGATTGCAGCCCCCTCCAGACAGGAGGTGGAGCGGTCCAGAGATCTGGCCCTCCAGGTTTGCTCTCAGGTCGGCCTCCTCATCAACGAGGCCAAGTCGGAACTCGAGCCGAAGCAGGTGATTCTTTTCATCGGGGCAGAGCTCGACTCTCTTTGAGCCAGAGCACGGCTCCCGGCAGACAGGGTCGAGGTTCTTTCCTCCTTTGCCCAATCATTTCTGGTTGGGCAATTGCGCCCTGCCCGGGACTTCCTGCGCCTCCTGGGTCTCATGGCAGCCTGTACCAGCGTGGTCCGTTGGGCCCGTTGGAACATGCACCCCCTTCAGTGGGGGCTGGCCAGCCAGTGGTCCCAACGCTGCGATCCATTGGACCAGCTAATGACAGTGACCCAGGGGATGTGGAACGCTCTCCAGTGGTGGACCATTCCAGTTCATCTGCAGGAGGGCATCCCGTTTGTCCGCCCCGAGCCGACTCTCTATCGACCGATGCCTCTCTGATGGGTTGGGGTGCCCATCTGGGGGAACACTGAGCACACGGCCTCTGGTCCCCGAGGGAGTCCCGATGCCACATCAACCTGCTGGAGCTCCGAGCGGTCTGCCTAGCTCTCACCGCCTTTGCTCCGTTTCTTCGGAGTCAAGTGGTCCGGGTCCAGACGGACAACACCACGACCATGTACTATCTAAACCGCCAGGGCGGGATGCGCTCCATGCTTCTATGCAAGGATGCTCTCCACATCTGGTCACTCGTGCGCAGCCTGGAGGCGGATCTCCAAGCCATTCGTGTGGCAGGAGCCTCCAACACCCTGGCCGATGCCCTAAGCTGGATAGAGACTGCGTCCCACGAGTGGTCTCTCCTGCCGGAGGTAGTACAAGATCTATTCTCCCATTGGGGCACACCTCAGGTGGACCTGTTTGCCTCCAGGGAGAATGCGAAGCTGAGGCTGTTCCATGCCCACACCCCTCAGCAGGGATCACTGCAGGGGGATGCCTTCTTGAGGCCATGGACCCCGGGCCTCTTCGACGCCTTTCCCCCATTCCCCATGATGCACAAGGTGCTTTTCAAAGCAAGGAGGGACAAGGCGCAGGTGATTCTGATAGCCCCAGACTGGCCCCGCCAGTACTGGTACCCAGATCTCCTCAGCCTCAGCTCCAGGCTCCCGAGGCAGCTTCCAGCTCGCCCGGACCTGCTCTCAGTCAATCAGGGGAAGGTATTCCATCCGGACCTTCAATCCCTGCACCTGACGGCCTGGTTCCTGAGCGGCTAGAGTTCCAGGCCTTGGGTCTTTCCGACGAGGTCCTCAATGTAGTTGAGGTGTCCCGTAAGGAGTCGACCAGAAAATGCTACGCCTTCAAATGGAAGAGATTTTCCATTTGGTGCCAGGGCAAGGGCCTGGACCCTTCCTCCTGTTCCTTGGCGAGCATATTGGACTACCTTTGGTACCTTTCTCAGCAAGGGCTTAGGTCGATGACCCTTAAGGTGCACCTGGCAGCCATCTCTGCTTACCGGGCGCGGGCCGGGAAGCAGTCGGTGGCGCAGGAGAAGGTGGTCTGCTGCTTTTTCAAAGGCCTTGATCACATTTCCCCTCCAGTGCGAGAACCTCCACCTCCGTGGGATCTACTGCTGGTACTGGCAAAGCTCATGGGCAAGCCATTCGAACCAATGCACAGGTGTGAACTCTCACCTGTCATGGAAGACCGCCTTCTTGGTGGCTATCATGTCAGCCAGAAGGATGGGAGAGCTCCAGGCGCTTTGCATGGAGTCTCCTTACCTAGTCTTCCACAGGGACAAGGTTGTCCTGCGCCCCAACCCGAAATTCCTTCCGAAGGTGGTGTCGGAGTTTTACCTTAACCAGGTGTTGACTCTGCCGGTGTTCTACCCCAATCACACCTCGGAGGCCGAATATAGGCTCCATACTCTGGA
The DNA here is from genome assembly GCA_016271365.2 of Neoceratodus forsteri. Classification (NCBI taxonomy): domain Eukaryota; kingdom Metazoa; phylum Chordata; order Ceratodontiformes; family Ceratodontidae; genus Neoceratodus; species Neoceratodus forsteri. The sequence continues at coordinate 392,545,547 of CM028138.1, read as the reverse complement.
CCCTAGAAGGGTGCTCGCTTACTATAAGGAGCGCACGGCTGAAATTCGGGGAGAGGTTCACCAGCTGTTTGTCACCTACGCTGAAGCCGCACCTGGCAGACCTGCAGCCAAGCAGACGATAGGCAGGTGGGTCACCTCCTGCATAGATCGCTGCTATATGTTGGCGGGCATGGAGCCTCCCAGAGGGATAAGAGCTCATTCTACCTGCCATACTGCTGCATCGGTGGCTGCTTCCAGGGACGTCCCTATCCAGGAAATCTGCAGGGCTGCTACCTGGAAGTCAGCACACACCTTCATCACCCATTACCACATCGACCTTGAGTCACGCCGGGATGCTGGTTTTGGGGCCTCGGTTCTCCAGTCTCTATTCCCTAAGTAGGGGGTGTGCGCCTTGCCTCCCTCCTCCCGGAGAACTGCTAGGAGTCTGCCAGTGTGGATGAACAACATATCCATGTCCCTAGAAATACAGGTTACTCACCTGTAACAGGAGTTCTAGGAATGGTATATGTTGTTCATCCACATTCCCGACCTCCCCGGCTCGACGTTATAACCTGAGCTTCCAGCGGGCCAGATCTGGCGCATGGGGCGGAGCGAAGTTTTAGCACCCGAGTGGGTGGGAGGAGCCAGCTTGAAGACCTTCCGGCAAGATTTAAAGCGGCAAGGATACCTGCCAGACAATGTGGATGAACAACATATACCATTCCTAGAACTCCTGTTACAGGTGAGTAACCTGTATTTTCTTCTTCTGAAAGTTTAACAAAATTCTTTTCTAACCATAACGTATTGTCTAATTTCCAAATTCTGTTTCTCATTTGAGGCTTCTCTGAAGATAGCCTAAGAAAGTAAGGGCTATGATCAGATATTTTAATTGTGGCATATCTAACGTTCTCTAGTCTGTACAATAAAGATTGGGAGATCAAGAACCACTCTACACAACAGTAGCTTCCATGCACTTTAGAGAAAAAGCAGTATTTTTTTCAAGTTTGGATGTTAAAATTTGAAAACGTCTGTGAGTTCTAGGTCAGACATATAGCCCTGATGTATTTTTGTTAATCTAATCTTGTGTTCCACTGATGCCTCTGTCCTATTTAGGGGGCTTAAGGCAAGGCTAAAGTTGCCTCAATTATGTAAGGTGCCTTATATGATGCCAGTTTCAGAAAAAAGTCTGAACAAACTGACGCTCCTCCTCATTTGGTGCGTAGACACTTTTTAGAGTTAACTGATTGGGAAAGATCCACTTTTAATAAAGTAAAACACCCCTCTGAATCTACATAGCAGCCTTGTATTACAGGTTTTAAACTTTTTTTTATATACATACTTGTACTTCTGGTCTTACCTGGAAAAGAGATACTGAAAGCAACAGCCTGGAAGAGATTACCAAGGTACGTTACATCTTTATGGGTGAAAAGAGTTTTCTGAATCAGTAAACAATTCATTTTATTATTGCTTGCCTGTTTGACTACTTTTCCTATTTTAATCCTGTCCCTGGAGCCATTCAGTTTCCAGGACATGATATTTTAAATTTACTATAGACATTGTAGTCTTATCAGGAGCTGAATGAATGTTATTCTGAAGAGTTAACACAAGATGAATGAGTTTCCTAATGAAAATAGAGGGAAAAATAAATATACATAATGTATGTTACACCTTTTGCCACTTTCATTTTTAATTATCCTTGTTAACATTATCAATTCCCCATTTCATAACTTTATTAGGTTCCATTACTTCCCTAAGCTAATATTCCCCACCTTAAACTCCCTCCTTCTTTTTTTCCCCTCTACAAATATGGGTAGAGGACACCCCTTCCCCTTTTATTTTTAAAAAAAATTGTACTGATTATGGTCTTGCTAGACAGCAGTAAGCTTAACTGTGCAGGCCCCAATTTAGCCTATGTCTGTATCTATAGCTAGCGGCTTGTATCCCCCCAGTCTATTATATTCCTATTACTTATAAGTAATATTTCCTAAACCTAAATTATTTTTTTGTATAAAACCAAATATGTATAGGTTATATTCTTTTTGTATAACATTTCAGTTAGCAGTTAATACTTTACTTTTAGTCTGAGAATAATCCAGATATTGACAGAAAGATGAAGATGAAAGACATGAAGGGCCTTCTTAGCTTCTGCTGCTACATCTTCTCAACCTGGCTGCTTTTCCATGCTAATTTCTGAATCTGAGGTCTGGGAACACCGTGTTCATTACTGTCTTCCATGGGGTCTCCTTGTATTGCATCCTTGTCCTTGTCAGTAGTGGTCAGGTTTGAATTCTGTGCGGTTTTTGCTTCGAGGTAGACTCTGAACTTCCCTCCATGCTTGTAGGATGGGATCCTGTAAAAGATAAAATGGTAGGCCAGCCTGGCGGTGCAGCAGTTGGGTTTCCGCTTTCGACACCGATGTCCCAGGTTCAGGAACGGACCAGAGGAGTTGGAAGGCTGGCTGGGGGGGGGGGGAGATTAATCGTCCCATAGACTACTCTCCTCCTCCATGGGGGAGGGAGGATGAGCATCTCACACATGATTGACTTCTACTAGAGGCTGGGGGGAGCAGCTGCTGGAGCCTAAGCTTTGGGAAGGCAGGCCAGATATTTATGCTTTGGTGCCCCATATCATTGCATACCACACCTCCCACTGGGGAAATAGCATCCAAAAATGCCAGCCCTGTGAATGATGCCCCACTCCACCAGTCCTGCCCTGCCTGCTGTGGCACTCAACTGGTGGCCAAGTTCAGTGTTCCATCTGGACCAGCTGGACCCCACAGCCCCGGCCTGGGGGGACAAGCCAGGAAGGAACACCAGCAGCCATCCCCTGGAAACCTAGTTTAGACTCTGTTGGGATTGTGCTCACTCAGCAGCCCCACCCTGGGGGTCAAGCCTAAGAGGATTGCCACCCAAAGTAAGTCCCAAGGGGATGAGTGTCGGGACTGGGCGCAAAGCCACCAGGGCCCAGCACAAAAAAAAAAAAAAGATAAAATGCTTGGCTAATATTTTTCCCTGTTCTTTAAGGTTTCTTCAGTGTCCTGTGGGGAAAGAAAGAAAGAACAAAATCCTCCCATCAAGGTTAACTCTCAGTTTGGTGGGATATACTGTAGCAGTGAAAAGGGAACACCCAGTTTTTGCAGATAATCTTTAATTGGATCAAAGACCTTTCTTTTCGAGAGAACAGAAAGGGGTGGAGATCCATGAAAGCCAAGGTTTTTGAACTTTTATAATGCAGCCATTTTCCCACCCTGGCTTTATATTTATTTATGTATGTCTTTGGAAACCGGTTAAGCAAGCTGTTTTCAGTCACGACCCGGGCCACAAATGGCAGAAACAAGACAAACAGCAGACTATTACAATAAAGTTTTACAAATTGAAAAAAAGTAAAATAAAGAAGAGTACATCTTAAGAATTAAGTGCATAGCATGAGTAATTCATAATAGTCCATTATATGCAAGTACTTATACATTCAATACAGGAATATATATGGTCATAAGAAGAAAAAGGTATAATACAATTTTACAGGATAAAATACAGTAGTAATCAGTTAATTGAGCTAACATTGAGTCTAGGTTGATGTCAGGAAAACAAAGTCATTTAGGCAACATGACATATTCGACAGATACCCAGGAGTGTTTGCTAGAAACGAGAAGAGTAGTGGCACAGGTAGAGGTAGGGGAAAGATTATAGGAGAGCGAGAGCAGGTAGCACACAGTACACCCTAGGGTGGGTTGTGACGTGTGGAGTTATCTAGGGGGCAGTTACATGCGTCCGCTGTTAGTAGCCAGGCTTTTAGGTTTCTTTTGAATGCCTGATGAGAGGGTGACAATCAGATAGTCGCTGGGAGCCTGTTCCAGAGGGAGGGTGCAGAGACAGAGAAAGCCTTGCTACCTATGACAAAAGTTATGTGAGGGTTTTCAAGAGGAGGGACGGAGGAGACCCTGAGGCTCCTCGGGACCACCCTGTCATTGAGTAGTGAGGAGTAGGGGGACGGTCGGTAATCCTTACAAGGTGAGCCAGCCTAGGGACAGGTAGAGAGAGCAGTGGTGGGTAGTGAAAGGGGCCTGAAGAGCAAAGCGACAGATGGAATTGTAAGTGACAGATGAGAGCGTAGCGTGGAGGACATGGAGGCGATTATAGGGGAGCAATAGTCAAGTAGGGGCAGCAGATTTCCTTGAGTGATAGCTAGGCGGGCCTCAGGAGACAGTGATTTATGCAGAAAGCTGCACCTAATTTCTGGTGGATTTTCTTCACAGTGTTGCTGATGTGGTCATTGAAAGTAAGGGAGGGATCGAGAGTCATTCCTAAGTACTTGAAAGAGGTGACAGTCTCAAGGGGAGTGCCTGTGGGGAAAGTTATAAGAAGGAAGGTCTTAGATTTGATGACCTTAGCCAGGAATGGTTTAGAGCTGAAGAGCATGGCTTTTGTCTTATTCTCATTTATGAGACGTTTTCTGGCGATTGACCAGTTTTGCACGGTGCCATAGTTTAGAGAGAGGGTGGAGGATAAGGTTTCCAGAGATTTGTCACTGTGATAGATGACAAGATCATCTGCATAAAGGAGTGCCTTACAGTTTATACTTTCTGTGGGGAGACCATTTATGAACGTTGAAAAAAGTAGTGGTCCAAGTATGGAGCCCTGGGATACACCAGTGTGGATAGGTAGAGCGGCTGAGGAATTTTTACCTATCAAACAGACTGGGACCTGTTTGAGAGGTAACTGCGGAACCATTTAGCAGTGCTTGGGGACCAACCAAAGTTCAGCAGGGTAGAGTAGAGAAGATGGTTAACAAGGTCTTCGAGAGATCTACAAACACCACACCTCTGGCTTTGCCCATGTCCATATTTCTTAGAACATGGTGTGACAAAAGGCCCAAAGCAGAGGAGGTGTGGTGGTGTTTGCAGAAGCCATGCTGGAGGGGACACAGAAGATTGTACTTTTCTAGATGTTCAGATAACTGGTAGTGAACTATCTTTTCCATTAATTTATTCAGGTGAAGGAAGAGGGAGATGGGATGATAATTTTGTGGGGCAAGGGGATCATCAGCTTTAAAACTAGGTACTGCATGTGCATGTTTCCAAGAGTTGGGTACAGTGGACGAAAAGAAAGCAAGTTGAATATGTAGGTTAGAGGCTTAGTAATAAAAGAGGAGAGTAATTTCAGGAAAGTGGGATACAGTCCGTCGCTGCCTGGGCTGCCTCTTGCTGGTAACGTCTTTAAGAGTTTGACTACAGTTCCTTGGTCAATGGCCCAATGGCAGAATGAGATGGAGGCTGGCTATCTTGGTCCATGGGCTGACTGTTTTGGTCAGTGGGAGGCTGAGGAGGTAGTTTGCTGAAATAGGAAGTAAGATCAGTGAACGTGCTATTGAAAGTATTGGCGATGTTGGTAGGATCAGTGATGGGATCCGATAGGGAGGCAAGTTCAGTTATTTGTTTGTTGGATTTAAGATTAAGGAGGGACCTGATAGAGGCCCAGAAATTGCGAGGATTACCAAGAGTCTCTTTTTGCTGGTTGGTGTAATATTTGCTCTTGAGTGACTTTACAGCCTGCTTGCAGGCATTGCGTAATTTTTATTTATGCATTCCATAGTTGGGGGTAGGGGGGTGCCTTAAAGGATTTCCATGCTTTATCCCTGTTTTTCATTTGGACCAGGAGTTCTTTGGATAGCAACCGGGTACTGACCCCTCTATCCCTTCTGGTGGTGATAGGGAAATACTTGTCCTGGAGCTTGCAAAGGGCATGAGTGAAGAGAGTGACAGCTGTTGAGATGTCTTTGTGTAGATAGAGCTCAGACCAGTTTGATGCCCAGGCATCCCTTAGGATGGCTGCAGGATCCTGGCATTTGAAATTTCTGAATAACAGAAGCTTAGCTGGAGGATGGAAGGATTTGGTGGTTAGAACGATATAAGTAGGGGTGTGGTCACTAATTGCGTCAGACATATTGCCTGCTTGTAGGACCAGGTCAACCCTGTTTGTGATAATCCAGTCAAGGATAGAGTGATTGGGTGAGTGAAGGTTGTACCTAGTTAGGGAGGAGATGACTTGTACTAGGTGGAGTTCCTTCAGGAGATGAGCATAATCAGGTGCTGGGCTATCTGTCCAGTTGAGGTTAAAGTCCCCAAGTAGGATGGTATCTCTGGATGGGGAAATGGACACAAGGCCTTCAAGAAGATCTGATAAGCCCTGAATGCCTCCCAAGGGGGGGAGTTGTAGCAGCAGCCTAGATGAAGTTTTTTAGATGTACCCAGGACGATCTCTGCGATTAGCCATTCGCTGGAGGAGGTGGTGGTAAAGCAAGCGATGGTGGTGGCACTAATGTGATCTTGCATGTACAACCCAACACCCCCATCCCTCTTTCTGCCTGGCCTATCCAGACGTAGTAGAGAGTATCCAGGGAGGTGGTAAGAGGCATCAAAGTGGTATGGCTTCAGCCGGGTCTCTGATAGACGTAGGACATGAGGCTTGTAGAGGTGCACCCAGGCCTCGAGGTCAAATAACTTAGATGGTAAGCTGCAAACATTGAGATGGGCAAACCTGAGGCCAGACTGTCTGGCTCATGCAGTGTTTGTATGGTCGATGTGTGTGTTTACGGGTCTGGGGTTAGTTTCCACATCACCAGCAAGGAGCAGGAGTGAGAGGAGGTGACAGGTTGGAGGGTGCCAGTGGGGGGGGGGCCGGATGGTAAGGGAGTGGACAAAGAGGCCAAGTAAATGACGATCATAGGTTGTTAGTAGCGCCATTAAGGCAGAGCCCATAGGAGAGAGCTGGTATCTGATGGTGTTGGGTGGGGGTCACTAAGTGTAAGTGTTTCAGAAAAAGTATGTAGGCATGCCTGGCCAGTGGCGAGTATGGTGGCACAAAAATCCATCACTATTAGTAGGTCGGTCATGGAGCTAAGGGCTAGAAGGAGCACATATGTGTTCATTTTTAAAGACCTAGTGCAAAAAGAAAAGGACAGATAGACTTCGGGAAAGACGATTAGGTGATTTCAATAATAACAATTTGGGTAGATGCCTCTTTAAGAGGTGTCAGCTAGAGGAGTGTACAGGAGTGGGAGGGTCAGGGGAGAGCATTTAAAGAGTGTCGGGGTGGGGGAGGGGGAGCAGGCAAAATTTCCACACAGCAGCCAGAGACCGCAGTGCACAATAGTTTGAAATAAAAGTCAGAAATTTCAGAAAAGCGCTCCTATTTTCAAACTGGGAGTCGGAGGAGATCCGATTGGCTGAGGCATTTAAACTTCTAGGTGCTGGCCAATCAGATAAGGAAGCAGAGAGGCACTGAAAGTAAGTTACCTTCGCCAAGGAGGAGGGTTTCAGAGGTGGGTAGAGGAGAGAATGGCAGCCACGGCAAAGCTGGGAAGCCATGCCACCCAAGGGTGTAGGCAGGCATACTCACTGTACACATTTGTGTACAGTTTTGTTTAGTGCTTATCACAAACCATAAGCCTTTCTGTTGACATTTTCATTCTAATCTGTAATATTTGGGTTAGTGTAGGCCACTGAGGAGTGTATCTGTTTAAACTTCTGTTGTTTAGGAAACAGATATACAGTATGTATAACCTCTTTAGAGATTAGAAGAATCATCTGACAACAATCTGACTTGTTTGGAAGGGGGTGCCATTTGGAAAGGATGTGTAAATATTTTTATGGGGGGGGTGTAAGTGTTGGAGACTGTGTACAAAACAGAAATTTCTGGCTACACCCCGATGCCACCAGCAGGGGTGCAGGTTGCCCAGACGGGCAGAGAAATCTGGGGAGACAGAGCACAGACAATGTTAAGTGCAGCTGTTGACAGAAGGTTGGGGTTGGGGGGAGAAAGAGCAGAGAGACAGACAGAAATCAGCATGGGGTAGGAGCCAGAGGGGATTAAGGAAATTAAAAGCTGTAAATCACTGGATGCGGTGACTTACAGGGACAGAGAGGCACAGGGATGGAAAATTTGAAAAAAGAAAGGGTAGTTTAGAAACCAGGGCAGGAAAGAGAGCAATAGGCAGAGAGCAGAATAAAAAAAAAATTACAGTTTCGATTCAATTACCAGTACAGTCACCAGTAACAGTAGAATGCAAGTAATTAGCAGTACTCAGGGTGTTCAGTTTAGTACTAAAGTTATAATTCCCACACAGCAAATCCCCACAACAGCAAATTCCCTCACAAAATTCTCACACAGCAGCCAGAGACTGTAAAGTAGTCTTTCTCTATCCTGATAATGGAGGGGGCAATATACATGAATCTTAGTCTCTCTCCAGATTTTGGCCTAACCAACATAGAGGTGTAACCACTCCGACCTTGCTGTTCCCTCTCCCCTGCACAGTGGACCCAATACAGATAGTACTTCTTGAACTGAGCAGAAAAGGCAACTGTTATAATTTGTTCTGGTACTTTCAAGAGGGAGCACAATGGACTACTTTGCTAGATATCTGCCCCACCGTGGGGATACTGCTGGTACTTAGTTTGCTGCTGGCGTGAGATATTTAATTGAATCTGGGCCCTAACCCCCCCCAATCACAGAGTATGCTTGCCCTCTGATGCAAGCTGGTCCAAGACTAAGGGCCTGAAGATTGCTCACATGAATATCAACAGCCTCAGGCCTAAAATCCATGAATTGGAAGCCTGGGCTGATATGTATGCCCTGGACATTTTGGCGATATCCGAGATCTGACTTAAGCCACCTGCGCTCTCCCATGACGTTAAACTTACAGGATTCTCTATCCTTCGCAAGGATAGACCTGTCAAAAGAGGTGGTGGAGTGCTTCTCTATATAAAATCCTCAACGCCACTCAAGTAACTCTCCCTGGAGTAGATGATGTATATGAAATATTGCTTGTTAAAAGACTTTTTGGTGGCACTAAACCCTTTTCATGGACTGCCTTTACAACCTCCTTCGAGCAGCATCTTCAGCTCTGTTCTCCCTTCTGAAGGTTCTTGCTGACCCCCCACTAGGCGAGCTATTACTTCTGGAGGACTTCAATATAAATTGGGCCTCTGAGTTTCTGGGGTTGGGGATTAGGGATGCTGTGCTGGAGGCACACCTTACTCAAGTGATCTGTGAACCCATTAGGCTAAACATCAAATCAGGTAAATACACTTTGCTTGATTGAATCCTAGTCTCCAACCCATACAGGATATAAGCTGCAGGCATACTTGCAGACTTTCTAAGTGACCACTCCATTACATTCTGTATTTGGAAGAACAGTGCTCCCTAGCATCACCCTAAGATCTTCCTTGCCAGAGACTTCTCAAGGTTTGACGAGGCCACCTTCCAGGCAGGAACAGCCTTAGGGTATGTGGCGCCCCTAGGCGAACTTGCAAACAGACCCCTGTTTAATTTTTTTTTAAATCTTCACCCTTCCCCCCAAGAAATATGACATTCCTAATGGTGGTTGACTTCCTTAGAAAACAAATACTGAATGATTCACCTGAGGGGTGGGGTGTGAAATGTCATGAACTACCTTGAGGCAGAGAAGATGTTTCTCCAATAAGTTAACAGATAACTTTTCAAAACATTTGAGAGCCGATCCTGAGTAAACAGTGTTCATCTAATCTTCCTAGAATTGGTTATACAAAGATTATTGTCTGTATTTACATCTTCTCTGCTTTCTTTTGATGGTATAATAAATATTCGCCAGATTCATGCAAATGCAGTCAGTGGTTACTTTCCCAAAAATCTATTTCACCAAAATATATTACATTGAAAAAACAGTGAGTGTCTACAATGCAAATGTCTGGTACTCTTCCCCCATCTATGTTGGATAAGTAATATTACCACCAGCCAAATCCCCACTGGTAATGTCATTTAGCAGCCTAAACATAAACTCATCTGATATGTCTAGTAGCATAATACTTCTCAGCAAGGTTTTTTAATCTTTAGATTTCTTTAAAGGAATTCCAGATAAGCCATCTAAATTGCAATTTTTTTTTTGTTCCAAAGAGGAGCCCATCTGTGCATGTGCATCCCCTGCTAAAATTATAGTGATGTTTTGAAATCCAGCTTTTATAAAAATAATTGACTCTGAGAATATTTAGAGTATCATCTGTGTAGCCAACACTGTGGAATGGTAAAATAGATAAGGGATATTGTCGTCGAGGCACAGGTCAGGAAGCATAGGAAAACCAGGAACAGTTGTAGAATTCACCAAAAAATATTTATTTACACTAGCAGTATCATAAAGAGAATAAACTTGTTCATAATAACTATGTGCAAAGGCAAAATAAAATTAAGTTTTCTTTCAGTCTCTGTGTCCCTTGCTCTCCTAATCTTTCTTGCAGTTGCAGCTTAGCTCTTTTATAAGTCTTTTCAACCCCCATCCTTTTTTGTAAATATCAGGCAGGGCTGCTAGAACACAGTGTGCTTGAGCTGAGAGGCCCCCTTTGCACAGCTTTTGCAAAAGGCTCAAATATTTGCACTCAAATAACCTCTGGAGTTTACAGTAGCTTTCTTTAATCATCTCAAAATATAATTATATCTATTTCAACAGTAACACTATATATTTTCTAAACAAAAGTGATCCCATTGTCAGTTACATTTTCATACAATGATTTGCACATATTTTGATATCAGCAGATATGCAAGGGAGGAAAAGACAGACAGCAAGAGATGACTGAGATACAGTGAAGGGCAAATAATTGTGAGATTGTCAGGGTGATCGAATCAGAAGTCTCACAGGAAAATTTGGTTGCGCAACCAGACAGAGAAGAGACAGAAAAGGACAGATCCTTACATTTAAACACTTTCTCCAACAAATGGGACAGGGTCCTACTCCACCCTGTCACATACACCCCCTCCTTAAGAGGGAACCTGTTTTATTATACAGGTTTCCAAAACTTCTTATTCTCTAATAGCAATTGCTGCTAACTTTAATAAATTAAGCACATGTGCATTAACTGTTTCTTTCTAACAGTAAAGTTTAAACACGTACATTTGTTTTTCAACCTTCAGAACCCTCAAGTCCTGATTCATATCTTGACAGACAATCAGCATTGCTATTCTCTTTACCAGATTTGTGTATCACAGTAAATTTAAATGGCTGCAGTGCCAGGTACCACCTTGTGATTCTGGAATTTTTATCTTTCATCTGTTTAAGCCAACAGAGAGGATTGTGATCAGTTACAAGAACAAAGTCAGTTCCTAGCAAATAAAACTTAAGGGACTCCATGGCCCAGTTTGCTGCTAAACATTCCTTTTCGATAGTGGAGTACCTTTTCTTTCTGTCATGCAATTTCCTACTTATGTACAGAATAGGATGTTCTGTCACATCTATATTTTGACTCAGTACTGCACCTAGGCCTACCTTGGATGCATCTGTTTGTAGCAAAAATGGTTTCTCAAAGTCTGGGCTTTTTAAAACAGGGGCTCAACATAATGCAGCCTTAATGGCTTGAAAAGCTTCATCACACTCTGGGGTCCATTTCACATTATTTGGGTACTGTTTTTCATGAGCTCAGTGAGGGGAGTAGCTAAGTCAGCAAAGTTGGGAACAAATCTCCAATAATAACCAGACAGCCCTAAAAATGGCCTGACATATTTCTTTATTTTAGGGACAGGACTGTTAGCAACAGCTTCTGTCTTAGAAACCACTGGCTTAACTTCTCCATTTCCCAACACATAGCCCAAATATCTGGTTTCCTGCATGCCCAGTGCACATTTGGTAGGATTAATAGTCAGACCTACATTTTTGATAGCTTGGACAACTGCTTGTAGGTGTTCCAGGTGGCTTTTCCAGTCTGGACTGTACACCATGACATCATCCAGGTACTCAGCACAATAACCAGTATGAGGAGATAAAATGACATCCATGTACCACTGGAATGTATCTGGTGCACCATGTAGACCAAATGGCATGATGGTGAACTGATAAAATCCTATAGGGGTGGCAAATGCAGTTTTTGTCTCTGGATTCTTTAGCTAAAGGTATTTGCTAGTAACCCTTGGTGAGGTTGAGGGTACTGATATACTTTGCACTCCCCAGTCTGTCTACCAAATCATCTATTTTGGGCATAGGATAACTGTCAAATTCTGACACTTTAAGTTTCCTAAAATCAAGGCAGATTCTAACACCCCCTTCTTTTTTGTTTACAATTACCATGGGAGATGACCTAGCACTCCTGGACTCCTCTATGATACCCAATTCTTTCATTTTTTGTAGTTCCTTAACCACATCAACTTTTAACTGCTATGGCAACCTGTATGTCTTTTGTCTAATAGGACAAGCATTCCTTGTCACTGTTATGTGCTCAACCCCTTTTTCTGGACCTGGTACCATGGTAAAAGTACTGTTAAATGTCTTTAGCACATTACGAATGTCTGCAGTTTGTTCTGAGGTTATGGAAACATTCACCTTTACAGCATCTGTGGTGGATGAGCTGTGGTGGTTCGTACCCCTATAGTTTAGGGTGATGCCAGATAAATCTGGAAGGAGAGGCCGGAGGCATACTCTAGAGCCAAGATGCAAGGTTTATTAACAACACTTGGAGCAAACAGAAAAGACTTAGCATTAACTAACACTATCACACATGAGAAAGAGTGAATAAGATTACTGGGACCCACAACCTGGCCCCACTAATGTCCTACAAAAGTCCAGGTTATTCAAGTCCTAAGGATGTAGCAATCCGATGCACCAAGCTTGGGTTACTAGTATTTTGGTCGGCCGACTGCTGAGGGTGAACCTAAGGAAGTGCTTCCTATACAGGCCATAAAATGGGGCATCCCCCAGTGAACCAGAAACCAAGTAAAACACTGCAGACCTCCTGACCCTGGGAAGAAGGTGACTCCTGGCGTCACTGAGGCAATGTCAAAAGGGAAGTGCCTGGTCGAGGATGGGTGTTGACGCCAGGTTGTAGGGGAAGAGAACCCTTATCTGGGGTTGTCAGCTGCAGTGACCTCAGGCAGGTGATCTCCAGTCGAGGAAAAGATGCTGGGTGCGATGATCCACTGGACAACCTCTGAGCAGGCCCTGGAACCCTTACAACCTCACCCCTGCAGCTTCAGAATCCGACAATCTTTGGTGTGACCTCTTGATGCATCACTGGAACACGAGCCACCTATGGGCAGTACAATTAAGAGTGTGGTGACCCTTGGTGTGGCCTCTTGCATGGGCCACCAGTACTTATGCCACCTCAGGGAATGAGGCACAGAGCCTGGCAATCCTCGGCAAGGCCTTGGTGTAGGCCACCAGTACTATTGCCACCTTGGGACAATGTCTATGCTGGAGAATGGGCAATGTGACCCCAAGTTTGGCGGATGACTAAAGTCTCTCAAGCTAGAGCCGGGGCGGCCCCTAACCTGACTCACTTTGGTGGGCCCTAGCTACCAGCTGGCTACCACTTACGACCGGCAACTCGAACCTGGGGCGTCGTGGTGAACACTTGGAGTTGGTGGAGGTCATTGGAAGTGGGTGCAGGTAATACTGGGCTTCCCAGGGACCCTCCCTGGGTTGAAGAAGAGGCGCTGGAGGAATTCTAGATGAGGTGTGTGCAGGAGCCCCTGGAGCTCAACAAGGATTTCTGTACTCTGGGGAATGCACAGCAACAAAGGAGTGATGAGGCCTCTTCTCCTGGAGACTGCTGCATGAAAGGTTCACTGGGTCTGTTTCCCGGCCAAATGAACTGACTTGACGCACTGGGGGACCCAACTAGACAGCAGATTTCTGCAAAAAACCGATTGAGGCTGCTACTGGAGATCTTCTGGAGGGAGTTACACTGAAGGGACCCAGGGGATTCGCTTCAACCTCCTAACAGGGAAGCCGAGATCCATTGCCCTGCTGCCCTTCACCCTCCCTGGTCAAACTCTTTCTCCTCTCTCTCCAGCCTGTGCAGAGCCTCCTCTAGGCTGGGGCGGTTCTGGTTACCTGCCAGGGGACTGGCTTCTTCATCCAGAGGTCAGCCTCCTGAAGCTGGGTCAGTGGCTTAAAAAAAAATTCTCCAAATTTGAATCTACCCTGGCCACAGGGATTGGCTGAGAGGGCTCAGCCTGGCTTCCTTCTCCACTGTGGGACAGGAATGTGGCCCAACTGGTTTGGCTTTGGCTGACTAGGTGTCGGTCTTGAGCAGTGGGGAGGGAGAACCAAGGAAGGGGAAAAAAAATGGTTTTCTTTTAAAACCCTGAATTTAGACTGCTAGGACTGTCTGCTGGAGTGGGGTCTATTCTGTGTTTCAGAGGGTCTCCAACGCTTTTCAGGGGTTTCCTATTAAGCTGCCAGGGTCCCCATTACTGTCTGACCCCTCATATCTCTGAGGATCCCCTATTTTCTGTGGTGCCCCCAATTTCCCTGGGGCACTACACATCAGCATTTATAGTTCGTTCAAACAACATGAAGTCTTGCCATATTATGACATATGCAGTTTGTCCCAGCCTTAGAACTGCTCCGGAGGTGAAAGAGTTAACTTCCATGACAGGCATGGAACTTAGAGCTCGAGCTCGGTTGAAAATTCTATCTGTTGTTCTTCAAACTTAAAACTGTCAGATTCTTTACTCCGCCTCACTAAACAGTCGCTCCGGAGATTCCTCCTTCTGCACGGTTCATTTTGTCGGTTAAAGTATGAAAGTTTTCGTTTTTTTAACCGAAATTAAACCGCAACCGGTCGGTTCAAGCTCTATCTGTGGTAATGTAAGTACTAGATAGGTTTTACATTTATTTTTCTGTGTGGAACTTGTAAACATTTTTAACGGTTCGGTTTGAACCGATCAAGTTAATTCTATTACATTACAGTCTTTTAGAAGTGCGGTTCCAGTTCTTATCGGTTCTAAAAACAGGATTTAATTACGTTTTCCACGACCTGTGACACGGTTGGGAAACTGATAAGGGAGTCTTGCTTACAGATTGACGTGTAAAGGGCAAGTTTTGGTTAGCTGGCACCTGGCGTCTGAGAAACCCAAAAGAAAAACGGGCCCACTGGGTTTCAGCGCTTGTGTTATATGGAAAGCCTTTGCCAAGGCTGACCCCACACCACATGTGTTTATTGTCTGGGGTTGACCACCTCAATTCAGACTGCCAGATTTTCATGGGTTTTCCTGCAGCTACCTGGATAAGAGAGTTGGTAGACTCAGGGAGCGGGAGGCCATAAAGTCCGCTGACCCGGATGGCCAGCCCGGTTCGGTTTCAACCCGAACGGAGGGAAGTGCCCTCTGACCAGGGCGATACTTCCTCGGGCAAAGGAGAGCCGACCTGAGAGTCGGTTCCAACAAAGAAATCTAGAAAATCAGCTGGTGTGGAGTCAAAACTTCCTCTCCAACCACTGAAGAAATAGCTAAAGCATTAAAAATTGTTCAGTCTCCCCGGTTCCGACCGAACCAGCATCATCAGGTAAGCGCTCGGTTCGGTCGGTTCCTCCGGTTCAGGAGTATTATTTAAGGAATTTTATGAACCAGAGGAGTATGAGGAGAGTGAATATGGTTTTGAAAGTCTGGATGTGCCCATTGAACCGGACATCTCTCCAGACAGACCTTCAGGAGTGTCTCCCCCTAGGCTTTCTGAGTCCCCTTCTCACTTCATGTTTGAAAAAAAAAAAAGTGGCTGAAACCCTCCAGCTCCCTATGGAGGAAGCTGTGGATGATCAGAAGGAGCCTGATTTTGTAGAAATGATGGATATCCCAGAGTCTAGGAGACTGTCTATTCCTCTGCATAAATCTTTTTGGAAACAGACAGTAAAGATTTTAAAAGCTCCTCACACCATACCTCCTGTTGATAAAAGAATGGACAAAGGTATGCATTATCAGGCTCTGATACGGAGTTCCTTACACAACAATGCAGCCACGTGAGGTGGTGCAGGCTGCAACCTGTGACAAGGCAAATGTTCCCTTAGCCTCTCACCCCCCTGACAAGGACTCCAGAAAGATAGATGCCATGGCAAAGAAACAGTACATGGCAGCTTCCTTAGGACTCAGACAGGCTAATTATATGGCTTATGTTGCTAGATATCAAAAATCCAGATGGGATACTGTTTTAGCTCTAGCAAAGCAGGTTCCTGGCCAGCTGGCAGAAGAGCTGGAGCAGGTGGCCCCTGATGGTATTGAGGCATCCAAGGTACAATTCCATGCTGCAGTGAACTCTAATGATGTATCATCCAGAGTCATGGCTACATCTGTGGCTCTCCATAGAATAAGCGGCTCAGATGTACTAGCCTGTCACAGGATACCCAGACTAAGGCCATGGATTTCCTGTGGTGGGCAACTCTCTGTTTGGGGAACAAACAGAGCATTACATGAAGAAAATGGATGAATATAGGACCACCTATAGGAGTGCACAGGCCAAGGAAAGGCAAGTCACTTTCCAAAGGCAGCCTCCCAGGGGCAGGAGTAGGCCTTTTCATAGGTCTTTTTACCAAGCCCAGGATTCCTCTTCAGCTTTTGCACAGAAGGGGTTCTTTAGAGGGAGAGGCAGACGGGGTGCAGGCAGGCCTGCTTCCACCCCTCAGCCTAAAGCCCCTGCCAAACAGGCACCCTGATGGGGCACCCAGGGCTGATTCTCCACTACCTGTAGGGGGCAGGCTGGCTTACTTTGTCCAGGACTGGGGTCTCTAACATCAGACAAGTGGGTCCTGAAGTAGTAAGCCAGGGACTGGTTCTCAGCTTCAAAAAATTCCAAAGATGAGAATCAGATCCTCCACCTACAAATCCTTCAGAGCTCTTGCCCTGGAGGCAGAGTCTCTACCCTCCTGGCTCTCAGAACTGTGGAAAGGGTTCCACCCTACACCAAGGCAAAGGGTTGTACTCCAGGTACTCTCACCCCAAAAAGACAGGAGAATGGCAGCCCATCCTGGATCTCAGGTATCTAAACAAACACCTTTAAAACCAAAATTCAGAATGGTGACTCTGGGAATTATTTTAACCTCTTAAGGCCAGGGGACTGGCTAGTGTCCCTGGACCTCAAGGATGCCTATTTTCATGTTCTCATCAGAAGCTCCCATTGAAAGTACCTCAGCTTGAACTGCCCTCAGGTCATTACCAGTTCAGAGCAATGTCCTTGACTGCCATCTGCCCCAAGGGTATTCACAAAATGCCTGGCAGTAGCAGTTGCCCACTTAAGAAGGCAAAAAATTGCCATCTTTCCTTACTTGGACGACTGGCTCATAGTAGGCCAGTCCACAGACCAAGTCAGGTTACACCTTCAAGTAACTCAGCAACTGCTAACTTCTCTAGGTTTCCTTCTCAATCTTCCAAAGTCAGTCCCAGAGCCTGTCCAGCTTCTCACCTTCATAGGTGCAGAACTGAACACAAAAGAAGCCAGAGCCTTCCTTCCTCTGGAAAGGGCAAGTACCCTGATTTCTCTGGCTTCCTCCTTCACCCCTGCGGGTCTCTCGACCAGCAAGGCACTCTACAGCTCCTAGACACATGACTGTTTCGACAGCAGTAGTGCAGGGAGCCAGATTTCAGATGAGGGACATCCAGTTCCATTTGAGAGCCTTTTGGTCTCAAAGAAAGGACCCTCTAACCAAATTAATTCCAGTGACTCAACCCTGATCCAGGCCCTTCAGTGGGGCAGGACCAGGCAATTTGAGAGGGGTCCCCCTACCCCTCAGTCTCACTTCTTAATCCTTACTACAGATGCATCTCTATTGGTGGGGGAGCTCACATGGGCGACCTCACCACCCAGGGATTGGGGTCCCTCAGGAATCTCTGCCCACATCAATCTGTTGGAACTCAGAGCAGTTTTTCTAGCACTTCAAGTTTTTTTCAAAATCTGTTCAGAACAAGGTTATTCAAGTCAGAACAGACAATACCACCACAGTGTGGTACATCAACAAGCAAGGGCCACTCGGTCTACGGCCTTGTGCACCGAAGCAACGAAGTTGTGGTCTCTGGCTTACTCCCTGAACACCTCCTTGTAGTAGTTCACCTCCCAGGCAAGGGCAATGTCCTGGCAGATGCTCTCAGCAGGATTTCCCAAGGCCATCACAGATGGGCTCTGGATCCCCTAGTTCTGGAGGTGGTATTGCCAGATGGGGCACACCCAGATAGATCTTTTGCAGCCCCAGACAATCACCAACTTCTCTTTTTGTTGCAGGCCCCAGTGTTGGGCCCAGTCCCCTGGGTGCCTTCCTTCTCAGTTGGGAAGGAAGTTTCTATGCCTTCCGCCCTTCCTCTCCTGTTCAAAGTGCTAGTTAAAATCAGGTCTCAATCCTGCAAGATGTTTCTGATTGCTCCAGACTGGGCCAGACAGCCCTGGTACCCACTGCTTATGTCCTTAGCAGTCCACCTCCCCCTGTGTCTCCCAGGAATCACAATCTGTTATCCTGTGCTCAGGAGAGGGTTTGGGTACCAGACCTCAAATCTCTCAATCTCAAGGCCTGGCTCTTGAAGAGTTAAATTTGCTGACCTACACCTTTCCCAAGGTGTATTGATATGATGAAGGCTTCTAGAGCCTTCCTGCAGCTACTTATAATTCCAAATAGAAGAGATTTTTCCATATGGTGCTCTGGAAGCATATTCCCAGAATCTATTGACTTACCCACAGTCCTGGATTATATGATTCATTTAAATATTTTGGGCTGAGACCAACTATCCTAAAAGTACGCTTGGCAGCATGTCTGCTTTCTTGTCAGCAGGTAAGCCTCTTCTCTTTCAGCTCATCCTGTATTCTCCAAGTTTTTCAAAGGGTATCTTCAACCAACCCCCATTTAGGATCCTTCCCTGCTAGGATCTTAATATTTGCATTGCCCAGCTTATGCAACACCCTTTTGAGCCCTTGTCCTCAGCAGAACAAGTACTTGACTTGGAAAACTGTGTTTTTGGTAGCCATCACTTCTGCCAGGCGCATAAGTGAGTTACAAGCATTGTCAGTGGAGCCTGATTTTATCTCCTTTCACAGAGATAAGGTAGGTCTCAGTACTAACCGAAAGTTCTTGCCTAAGGTGGTCTCAGATTTCCACCTTAATCAATCTGTATCTCTCCCTGTGTACTTCACTGGCCATTCCTGTTCTGGTGAGAGGAGGTTGCACAGTTTAGATGTCAAAAGATCACTTAGCTACTACATAGATCTTACCAAAGGTCACAGGTTTAACTCCCTCCAACTGTTCCTCACTTATGGTGAGGTTGGCAAAAGGGAAACCTGCCGCTAAAAGATCCATTGCCAGGTGGATTGTCTCTTGTGTCCAATTCTGCTATGAAAAATTGGGTAAAGTTCCTCCCTCAGGCCTGAGGGCTCACACCACCAGAGGTACAGCTGCGTCTCTGGCTGCTGCCAGGGACATCTCTATCCTAGAGATGCGTCAAGCAGCTACCTGGAAAGCGGTGCACCTTTTACTAAGCATTACTCCTGGACATCCAGGCTAGGAGTGATGCTCTTTCAACACAGCTGTGCTTCAGAGCCTATTTCCTAAGTAGGTTCTGTCCCTCCTCCATGGGGTACTGCTGTGTAGTCTGATATGTCATAATATAGCAAGACTTCATGTTGTTTGAAGAAAAATTACTCACCTTATTAATGTTTCTTCTAATGGAGTCTTGCTATATTATAAACCTCTACCTGCCCTCTCAGAACCTTACTCTTGGGGATGTGGGTGGGCAGGGCGTTAACTTTTAGATGCCCATCTTGTTTCACCCCTCTTTTGGGGGTGATCTTTGTGTGTTGTCATTTTTGGGTCGCCTGACTTGAGTCTGCCCTTGGCACCAAAATTTGTTTATTAATGAAGTAGCCAGTTGGCTATGTGGTTTACAGCTTCCACACAGAGTCTTAGTGAGTTTTGCTCGTAAAGTCAGCAGTTTAAGTTTGAAGAACAGCAGATAGAATTTTCAGCGAACTGGGCTCTAGTTCCATGCCTGGCATGAGTTATCTTTCACCTCGGGCAGTTCTAGGCTGGGACAAACTGCATATGTCATAATATAACAAGACTGCATTAGAAGAAACAATATTACTAAGGTGGTAATTTTTCTTCAGTCTATCATAAACTACATCAGTATCTTCCTTATCAGTTTCTGATAAAAAACTAAAACAGCTTACGGCATTTTCCAACCATTTATTGAGAGGTTGTGGTATATCTTAGTGGTTTTCCTGTCAGGATCTCAGTCTAAGTTAACAGTACCAGAACGTCTAAGAACCTTATATGGCCCTTGCTACTTCTTTAATAGTTTATTTTCTGCTGTGGCAGTAGCAAAACCTTTCAACCTGACGAAAACTTTCTTTACCCCATGGTCATAATATACCTTCTGCTGATTTTGGGCCTCTCCAGATTACTGTAGGCAATTTCAACAAATTTTGAAACCTTTTTCTTAGGGCACATGTATCGAAGTTATAGATTGTTTCTGAGTGGGTTATCTTCATTTCTACCACATCAGTGGCCCTTTTGGCTGCCTATCGCCCACATTTCAAATGGTGAAAACCCTATTGATGCCAGTGGCACTCTCTGTAAACAAAAAGTAGGTAGGCAAGTATTTATTGGTCCCAGTCTTTCCTTCCCTTTTACAAACCTTTTAACATACATTTAGGGTTGGTTAAAGCGCTCAACAAGACCCGCTATCTGAGGGTAATAGGGAGGCCTATGGCAGTATACCTAGTAGTCTGTATAGCCTTGCCAGTGCAGCACCAAAATTACACTGATCAGTAATAATTTATTTAGGTATGTCACTCTGCTGAAAATTTTGGCAAGCACTGCTGCAACTTTTAGAGCTGTAACAACGCATTAGGACTGCTTCTGGGTGATGAGTAGCATAGTGCATACTACCAGGATAATCTTGCCTTTTTACTTTTGTCTAAAGGACAACCACATCCATTGCAATTCTCAAAGGCACATCTGTCAAGGGTAGGGGCACCAGGGTACTTGTCTTTGTCAGTGAGTAATTTTGGCCTCAGCACAGGAATTACAATGGAAACGAACATCTTCATGAATTCAGGCCAGTAAAATCTACTCAGCAATCTGGCAAGGTACAATCCTCCTGGTGACCAGCCATAGGATTATCATATGCTGCCTCTGCAACTCTGTTCTATAATTCTGTGGTATAACCAATTGTTCATCTGTTCCTGTGTCTGAGTTTAACCAAACTCTTTACAGTAACTCATTACTTTTTTAAACATTAGTCCCTGTTTGGTTTCCCCAGCTGCTTAAAATAACTGGAAAACATTGTTAGCTTGCTCTGGAAGAAAATCACATCAGATAACAATTTAGTTTCAGCATTTTCTTTTTAACCCTTTATGTCCATCAGTCATTTACTGCACAGTTTCTTCAGGCCTAGTCTTTCTTTCCTGGATTTCTGGATCTTGGGCTGTGCTCAAACAAGTCTGAATCAAAATCACTGAAAGGAAAAGTATCACACACCTCTAAAATTTTCTTTTCAGCTCTGGTCCGACAGCTGCTGAAACATCAGGATTCTCCTTCCCAGTCAGTCAGTAAATCCTGGAAGTCATTCAATACTCACAGGTACAGGTAACTAGATACTACCCACATTTTATTTGGTGCAACACCCTTAATGGTCAAAGTCACTTGGGTGGTGGGATAGTATCGAGTGTCCCCATGGATGCAGACCAGTACCGGATCTTACTTGAGACACAGCTCTTGCAGTAGGTTACACCATTAGGACTGAAACCGGCGTCAGGACCCCACGGAAAAATTCTAGCTAACTATCTTGATGAGGACACACCTAAGCGTCGGTCCTGCCCCCGTCAAACGTAAAAAATAAGGAGCGGTCCCCAGAATTCCCCAATTCTTTCCACGTAAACTTGCATATCGACCCTTGGTTGGTTTCTGAAACACGACGCATATTAAATGTTTTCCCTACGGGAAATTAGATTCGAGGTTGATTTTTCTGATATCTCCAGACCTCGGTCACTCTCGAAATCGCCTGTGGGAAGCAGATCCCATTCAAGGATCAGACTGGCTATGTCCAGTGCCAAACCCCAATCACGCACCGATCCTCCTTTTTGCAGGGTTCAACAGCAGAACCGGATCCCAAGCCGAAGGCCTACAGGCATTCCTGCTAGAGGAGCAACTCAGACTATGGCTTCCAAAGTTCTGCAGAAGACAGCAAACATGCGGAAGCATAGGGAGAAGCCCCTTCCAGGTGTCTAAGACTCGATTCGGCGCAGCTCTGGCTCCAAGTCTGACCGCTCCTTCCCGGGCCGCTCAAGCTCCCCGCTGCGGTGAGAAAATCTTCATACTCTTCTCAGCTAAGACTCCCGGGCGCCTCATCCTCAAGGCCCTAGCTAAGCGAGAGGATCGCCACCATCACAAGTTGGCTTCCGCCATTCTGAACCAGCGTCAGGTCTGCACCTTCCTCCTCCTCTTCACCAGAAAACAAAGGAACTCATACGACGCAGGACCCGGCAGTTAGTCGCGGCCTCTGCCTGGTCCCCAGAGCCATCATCAGTCGAAGACTACTCGGCCAGGCCCAGCTCATCTGGATGCCAGGAAGGGGACGGCGCCCGCTAGTGAAAAAAGGACCCGGCACCGCAAGCCGGCGTCGGTCAGGAGACCATCACTGAGAGTTAACTCAGCCGAGACAAGATGACCCCACGGTCCTATTGGTCCCAGAAACCTCGCCACAACCCTGGCCCCACTGGAGCAGGCGGGCCGACGACGTCACGGCGCCAGTAGTCAGGCCTTTCTTTTCAGAGGTGAAGGAGCTTTTCACTTACAGTGGGATACCATCAAAGGACATAGTCCCCTCACCTCTACTTCCTCCTCCTCCTCCTCCTACACTAGTTGCTCCTCAGTTCACTATCTCCATCTGGGGTCACAGCGGGTACCTCTCCCGGGGCCAGGACCCTTCAAAGGGAACTAGATAAAGACCTCCGTCCGATCCTCTTCTAGGTTGCAGTCGAAATTAGAAAGGCCTTCTTTGCTAGCCGATGGAGGACCACGGGATCAGAGTTACTCAGATCTATCCCCTCTCCATCCCTTCTCCGGGACCCGGCAGCTGCAAAGTCTCCTCCGGATGACCCTTCATTCTGGACCTCATGAGACATCCAGAGAACAGGGATGGGATCTTGGAAGGAAGACGGCCCAGGCTGTGCAGAGTATCTTGGCAGATGCAAGCCTGTGGTGGTGCCACTTTGTGGCACCTCATGGAGCGTCACCAGGCGGCGTGGGCATCCACATTCATTCCTGGCGATGCGGCTGACCGCTTGTACAAAGCAAAAAGACCAGTACTTGACCCAGCATCCTCAGGCCGACTCTCTGGTCATAACAGCCTCTCATGACCGATCCCAGACACCACGGCATCAGAGCACCCTGCCTACAGACCCAGAGTCAAGCAACTGGACTCCATGGGTAAGCGCCGTAGACAAGCTTCCACTACCTGCGCCATCAGATCCCTGAATTATTTGACCCACATGGTGCAGTTCCAAAATGCCTGTGGGAGCAGGGTCTGGATGCAGGAGAAATTGCGGAAGGTGAGCAGAAGGAGGAGATGTGTTGCAGCTCCTCCGATGGGTTCGGACTTGGAACCCCAGTGCTACGAGCAGTGGACGACTCGCTGACCTCGGCCAAAGCAGCAGCTCGACGTATGCCTCCAGAGGCACTCTTCGGCTCCGTGTCACCAGTTTACCCGGACGTCCAGAAAAACATCATGACGCCACATTCGAGGGAGAAGTTTTGTTTGGTAAACCCTCAGAAGATAATTACCAAACTCCAAGAGGCAGGAAAGCGGTGAGGTCCAGTTCCAGGCCATGACGACCAAGAACCGTTCCTTTGTAGGAACAAGGCCGATTTCATAGATGGATGCAGAATAACAGTCCGCCCGTTCCACAACAGAGGGGCTCCGGTTTTCACAGAGCCCAGGAAAACAACCCAAGAGTCAAGCAAGCGCCTACTAAGCAGTCCAGCCAGTGGGACCTCAGCCGCATACAGCCTCATCCCTTCCGACCCCGCCACTCAGGAGTCAATGGGACGTCATGGTCGGGGTCGATTATGCACCTTCCTGCCGGGATGGCAGACTATAAGCACTGGCAGTGGTTCTACAGTTGGTCGAAGAGGCCACTTTATGAGAATCTGTGGGAAAGCCACCCTCGAGGCCTCAGTTGCTCTCCTGGTACACCGGCCATAAGTCATTGATCAGACAAGAAGTACTGCGACTGCAAAAGGACAATAGAGTACGTCCCAGAGAACCACCGAGAGAAGACTCGGATACTATTCCCACTTCTTCCTGGTTCCAAAGAGACAGAGGACCTCCATCCAATTCTGGACCTCAGCGACCTCAATTTGTCAGTCACCTACAAAAGATTCCTCATGGTAACTTCTTCGGGTCTTATTCCATGCTGAAGCAGGATGCCTTTTTGGCGTCTCTGAATGGGCTGGGGCAGCTTACCTGCACATCCTATAGCTCAAAAGCGCTAAGAGGTTCCTGCGCTTAGGGTTTCTGACCATCATCTTCAGTTCCCGAGCCCTTCCATTCGGCTGTCGTTGGCACCCAGGGTCTTTACCAAATGCATGGCAGTCATGGCAGCGTCTCTAAGGAGACAGGGCCATTATGTGTTCCGAGACCTGGACGATCTACTACTCATGGCCGCCTCCAGAGAGGCGTTATTCTGAGGCGATCCAGAGCACCCAGGACCTGTTTCGATCTCTGGGTATCCTAATCAACTACGAGAAGTCTCTCCTGGTACCATCACAGAAACTGCAGTTCATAGGCGCAGTACTGGACACTGTTCAGGGAAGAGCATTTCTTCCAGACAACAGAGCGGAGCGCATCAGATCCCTCATCAGGGAGCTTTCGTCGAACAAGACTGCCCCAGCCAGGTCGGTCCTTCACTTGCTCGGACACATGGCTGCCGCCATTACTACTGTCCCTTTCGCAAGGCTCCACATGTGGGTAACTCAGTGGATGCTCAAGGTGCAATGGGACCAAAGGCAAGACCACATGCAGCATCCGGTCAGAATCACGAATACCACGATTTGAGACTGGCAGTGGTGGCTAGACCCAGGGTCACTCTCTATGGGCGTCCCGTTCATAGCGCCATCCCCGGAGGTAATCCTCACCACAGACGCCTCAGGTCTAGGGTGGGGAGCACACCTGGACGGGGTGAAGTCCCAGGGTACATAGACCCCTCTGGAGGCCCACCTCCATATTAACGTCCTAGAGATGAGGGTGGTCCTTTATGCCCTGCAGGCATTTCAGTCAGAGATCCCGAGTACTCTCCTGCTTCAGACAGACAACACATAGATACATAGATACATAGACAGTGTCGGCAGATAAGGGCCTATGGCCCACCCAGTCTGCCCATTTAAGTTTGTAAGTTCAGTTTATGTTTTCCAGGAAGTCTGTTGCCCCTTACCCCTGACCTCCAGAATTCCTTTATGTCTATCCCATGCATTCTTAAATCCCGTGATTGTTTCAGCCCCCACCACTTCCTCTGGCAGGGTGTTCCACTTGTCCACCACTCGATCTGTGAAGAAATTTCTTCCTCACGTTTCCTCTGAATTGTCCTCCCTCCAACTTCATCCCATGCCTCTAGTCCTGGAACATCTTTTTCGCTTAAAATAGTGCATTCTGCACCCTGTTCCTCCCTGTAAGATACTTGTATGTCTCTATCATATCCCCTCTCCCTCCTCTCCTCCAGGAGTACATGTTCAGTGCCTTCAACCTGTCCTCATAGGACTTGTGATGCAATTCATGCACCATCTTTGTTGCCCTCCTCTGAACCTTCTCTCCCTGTCTATGTCCTTACGTAGGTAAGGTCTCCAGAACTGCACAGTGTACTCCAGGTGCGGCCTCACTAGTGTCTTGTATGGTGGAATTATGACCTCCTTTTCTGCTGGTGATGCCCTGCCTATGCATCCCAGCATCCTATTTGCTTTACCTGCTGCCTTGTCACACTGTTTCCCTGCCTTGAGGTCATCAGAGATGATAACTCCAAGATCCCTTTCCTGCTTGGTGCATGCTATCCTCACCCCAACTGATATATTATGCCGGGGTTTTTGTGCCCCATATGCATTATCTTGCACTTCCTTGCATTGAATTTCAACTGCCAAACCCCTGACCATTCTTCAAGTTTCTGCGGGTCCTTCTCATTCTGTCTACACCCTCTGGTGTGTCTACTCTGTTACAGAGCTTTGTGTCATCAGCGAACAGTGAAATTCTGCCTTCTAGGTCCTGCGCAATGTTACTGATGAAGATATTGAATAATACCGGTCCCAGCACTGATCCCTGTGGTACCCCACTGGTCACTCTTCCCTCTGTGGAGTGACAGCCATTTACCACCACCCTCTGTGTCCTGCTGCCCAGCCAGTTACCTACCCACCGCACTACTGTCCTGCCCACACCCATATTCCCCAGTTTGTGCAATAGTCTTCTATGTGCACAGTGTCAAAGGCCTTGCTGAAGTCCAGGATAGGCCATGTCTGCTGCCTCCCCGATCCACCTCCCTAGTCCACCCAGTCAAAAATTCAATGAGGTTGGTCTGACATGACCTTCCCTGGTGAAACCATGCTGCCTTGGGTCCTGTAGTCCATTGACAACCAGATGTTCCACCAATCTCTCCTTCAGTAGTGCTTCCATGATCTTCCCCACTACCGAGATGAGGCTGACTGGTCTGTAGTTCCCCGCTTCCTCTTTGTTCCTACTTTTGTATAAGGGGACTACATCTGCTATCTTCCAGTCTTTGGGTACCTCCCCTGTTTCTAGTGATCAGATAAACAGGATAGCAAGAGGTTCAGCCACCACCTCTCTTAGTTCTTTAAGGACCCTGGGGTGCACCCCATCTGGCCCCATTGCTTTATCAACTCTTATTACTCCCAGTTCCTTCAGGACCCTTTCTCGTGTAAAGGGACTTGTGTCCATTTCTGCGCCATTCTCACCCCTTGTACTCCATTCAGACCCATTACTCTCCTCTTCCTCAGTAAAGACTGAGCAGAAATACCTGTTCAATATGTCAGCTTTACTGTTGTCATCCTCCACACAGCTCCCATCCTCCCCCTTCAGTCTCACTATCCCTCCCTTTGCCTTTCTTTTTTCACTTATGTACCTGTAAAAGGTTTTATCCCCTCTACCCACTGATTTTGCAATGTGTTCTTCTGTCTGAGCTTTGGCTTCCCTTACTGACCTCCCTGCCTCCCTTTGCTTCTCCTGGTACTTCTCCCTATCCCCTTCTGCCTGTGTCTTTTTGTATTGCCTGAATGCAATCTTTTTGGCTTTCACTTTCTTTGCTACCTCTTTGGGAAAACCATAATGGTCTCCTCTTCCTTTTCCTCTTGCTAACCTGCTTAATACATAATTCTGTTGCTCTTGTAATCCCATTTTAATACTTCCCACTGTTCCTCAAACCCTGATTCGTGCCCCATTCCCTTAATGCCTCTTTCAAGTATCTCCCATTTTCTCAAAGTTTGCCCCCTAAAATCCAGGATACGTGTTTTTGTGTGGTTTGGTTCTGCTCTTTCTGTGATTTCAAACCACAGTGACTGGTGGTCACTGTTCCCAGGTGCTCCCCACTCTTCCCCAATCACACTGTCCCTGTTTGTGAGCACAAGGTCCAGTATTGCCTTCTGCCGAGTTGGTTCCATGACCAGTTGCTTGAGGAAGGCACCTGAAGGAGGTCCAGGATAAATCTGCTCTTAGTTGATGCTGCTGCTGGGATGCTCCAGTCCACGTCTGGAATATTGAAGTCTCCAACCAGTACTACCTCTCCCTTGTCTGCCATCCTCTGGATGGCTAGCATCAGCTCCCTATCTGTTTCCTTCCTCCTGGGCTGGTGGTCTATAGACCACACCTGTGCGGATGGCTGGCCCCATTTTCCTTTCCAGCTTAACCCACAGTATCTCTCCCCATTTTGTTCCTCCTGGATCTCTGTGGCCCTTATGTCATTTTCACATACAGTGCCTCCTCCTCCCTTCCTGCCTGCCCTGTCTCTTCTGAATATGTTGTAGCCAGGTGTGGCCAACTCCCAGTTGTGGTTATCATTACACCCAGGTTTCAGTGATGGCCACAATGTCCAGGTCTGACTGCACCATGACAGCCTCCAGATCTTCCATCTTGTTGCTAAGGCTCCTGGCATTTGCACAATGACTTTCCATGATTTGACCTCCTAGACTGTTTCGCTGTTCTACCCAGCCCCTTCCTTGGTTGTCCTTTATCCCTGGTTCACCTTGCTGTCTGCCCTTCTGCTGAATTTTGCCCCTATTCTGCCTATCCACCTCCTGGGCACTAATCTCCATCTTTTGCACTTGGCTAAACTCCACATCCTTTCCTTCCATTTCTCTGGGTACCTCTATTTGGTTGTCCCTGTTTGGCAGTGTGGCATATGAGTTCTTGAGTGGAATAGGATCTGGGATGTGCCTCTGCCTGACTGGTGTAACCCTCCCTGAGCCCACTGTCATCCAAGTACTCCTCGTTCTCTGCATCCTTTGAGGCAGCTGCATTGGACTGAGTGGTCTCTGGATAGGGGTGATGGTACTCCTGACCCAGTTTACTTCCGTTCTGAGTCTGGCTACCTCATCCCACAGTCCAGAAAGATGCATGCAGATAGGGCAGCACCTTAGTGTCCAGAAGATCTGCCTGAATATGGCTGCCCCACAGCCACTGCGTACATTGCACCACTCCACATTATACTGCAATTATACTGCTATTCCACTACTTGTCTGCTACTGGCTCTCCTAGTTCCCTTTTATTAATTTACTGTCCTAAAAATCCTGCCACTGTTCCTCTATAATATTTGAAAATACATACACTTCTATCTCACCTCTTTATCCTTACCATCAAAAGGTAACTACAATCACAATAATCTACCTTCTACTAATACAGATTCTATCACAGAATCAGAGCACAATGCAAAAACATCTGCTACTTAGCAACAACAAACAGGTGACAACAACCAAGTTGATGTAGCTTTTTTAAAATAGAAAAAAAATGTAGTCGTTTAAACCAATAGAAATCAGCAGTTCCAAAAGCACCTTGAACTACAAGAAAGAACACAGTACCACACCTCTGCCACAATAACTAAACAGTTCTAAAACATTGGAGAAAGAAGAGAAAAATCAGAGACTGAGCAAAAAGATACAATGTGCTATAAAGTATTAGGCAATAGGTATACTCAGCTGTTTAACAAAGAAAATAAAGTACCTACCAAAACAGACAGGATACCACAATTGACACTTAGGTTCTCAATATCAGACACCACCAAAGGCACATACAGAAAGGGTTTAAACTATAGTATTAAAATTAACCACATCAGAGTAGAAAGATCACACTAAATAAATGTGTTGATCCTTCTGACTTCCAACAAACATCTACCACACAAATTTTATATCTTCCTGGAGCCTACAGGGTTGTCTTTCACAATCACCTAAATTTACATAAAACAAAACAATTTTTAAACTGAAAATTATATCAAAAAGCACTTAGCTTTGGGAGCTCTTCTCAAACACAGCCAGTCAGTTCAGAGTTCTAGAATCAGAACATGGCAGTGATGTATTACCTCAACAAACAAGGAGGTGCACACTCTTACCCCCTTTGCAGGGAGGCCATGAGGGTGTGGGATTGGGTAATCCAACACGGCGCGAACCTGATCACAGTACATGTTCCCAGGTGGACAGCACAATTGCAGACGGCCTGAGTCGCTCCCAGGCCAGAGTCCATGAGTGGGAACTTCTCCAGGAGGTAGCAGAGGATCTGTTTCTTCAATGGGGAACTCCAGAATTGGACTTGTTCGCTTCCCCATCCAACGCAAAACTGCCCAATTTTTGCTCGCTAGATCCAGGGCCTGGTGTTTTCTGGCGAGATGCGTTGTCCCTCTCCTGGCGGACAGATTCTCCACGCTTCCTCCCTTCCTGTTGATCCAGAGAGTTCTTCTCAAACTGCGCAGGGAGCATGCAACAATGATCCTGGTGGCCCCTTTCTGGCCCAGGCAGATCTGGTTCCCTTTGCTAATTCAGCTAACCCGGGAACCTCCGCTCCCATTGCCATTTAGCTCCCACCTCTTGTCTCAGGAGAAGGGTTCACTGGTCCACCCGGACTTACGCTCACTGAACCTGCATGCATGCCTGCTAGAGACATAGCCATCTTGCGTCACGGGGTCTCGCAAGAGGTTGCGGAAGTTCTTTCTGCAGCCAGAAAGCCGGCAACACATGCAACGTACGCCATGAAATGGCGCCATTTTTGTCTATGGTCACAAGCACGTGGCCTTTCCCCTTTAGGTTGTCCGGTGAAAGCGGTGTTAGAGTACCTGCTCTCCCTTTTCTGTTCGGGTCTCGCCTACTCCTCTATTAAAGTGCACCTCTGTGCCATTTCAGCTTATCACCCGTGGACAGCGCACAGTGGCACAATTAGATGCCTGTCGAGAATTCTTGAGAGGGTGTTACATTAGGCTGCCCATTAAGGACCCAGTGCCTCCATGGGACTTGCTCTTTGTCCTGGAGCAACTCACGGTCCCCTGAACCTGCCGCGGATTGCGAGCTGTGTTTTCTGTCGTGGAAAACGTTGTTTTTGGTTGCTGTTACGTCAGTGAGAAGAGTTTCTGAGCTTCAGGCTCTCATGTGCAAAGAGCCTTATTTAATTTTCCACCGGGACAGAGTATCCCTAAGGACGAATCCTAAATTCTTGCCTAAGGTGGTTTCCACACTCACTCTCAATCAGGATATTGACCTGCCGGTCTACTTCCCTAATTACTCTAACAGAGGAGAGGCGCTGCTTCACAACCTGGATGTTCACCGCAGCTTAAGGTACTACCTGAGCAGAACTAAGCAGCTTCGTACTTCGGAGCAACTTTTCGTCTCCTTTACTGAAAGGATGATGGGCCAACCAGTATCCAAACAGTCCCTGTCTTGCTGGCTTGTCCAGTGCATCTCTTACTGTTATGATATCAAACGAAAGCCCCTCCCAGGAGCAGTTCAGGGCCATTCCACTAGGGGTGTGGCCACCTCCTTTGCAGCACTTCAAAACGTCTCCACCTCTGCCATTTGTGCTGCAGCCACTTGGAGCTCTGTTCATACCTTTATCAGGCATTATAGCCTGGACATCGCTTCACGCGAAGAGCAGGCTTCGGCCTGGCAGTGCTACAGGGTCTCCTGTCCTAGATTCAGGACTTGGAACGTTCTTTCTAATTTCCTCCTCCCAGAGTGTTTGCAAGCGCTACTGCTTGGGAATCAGTCCTAATGGTGTAACCTGCTGCAAGAGCTGTGTCTCGAAGTAAGATAGTACAGTTACGTAAGAACTTACCGTAACAGTAGATCTTCGAGAACAGCTCTTGTAGCAGGTACCTTCCCGCCCACCTTCCCCCTTGGAGGAGGCATGGCTTAAGCCTTTGTTAACAGGGATTTTTCCTGTTTGTCTTCTGATGGTGGATCCTCGGTCTCCCATTTCAATGTCAGCCTGCGGCCGGAAGTCTCCGGCGGGAGAACTGGGGAATCTGGCGGGACCGCCCCCTTATGTACTATGCCTGACGTCGGAGGCGGAACCGACGCGGGGGCGGTCCCTGCTGAAGATAGCTAGCTAGAATTTTTCCGTGGGGTCCTGACACCTGCCGGCTTCAGTCCTAATGGTGTAACCTGCTGCAAGAGCTGTTCTCGAAGATCTACTGTTATGGTAAGTTCTTACGTAACTGTACTTTCCTTTGCAGTGTTTTCCCAGCACTTTAACATGCACTAGGGTCTGTCTGCTTCCCGAATCAATGAGTCCCTTCACAGTCTTATTCCCCGCTTTCACATCTGTTAAGTACTTGCCCCAATTTGCCAAGGACAAATCTGCTCCAGTGCCACTCTCCTGACTACAGCAGTTTCTTGCAAAATGGCCTGGCTTATTACAGTTATAGCAGATAATGTCTTTGGGCATAGATTTGTTACCCCCACCAGACCTTTTATCAGGCTTGGCGTTTAAATGGGAAAGAGTGTCTTACCGGTGCTTGGCTGTTACCTCACTGCTGTGGCATCTGTCTGGCCATTTGGTAGTCCTCAGCCAAAGAAACAGCCTTTTTTCCACTCTCTGGTCAGTGTTCCTTTACCCGCATCTGCACATCTGTAGGCAAGATGTTGATGAATTGCTCCATGGCAAATGTGTCGATCTGTAGGACTGTTTTGCTCTCTGGTTGGATCCATTTTATCAGGAGGTCTCTGAGTCGGTTGAAGACTCCTCGAGGATTGTTGACCAAGTTGTACCTCAGAGATCAAAATCTCTGCCTGTATGTCTCTCCGGAGATGTCATACCTTTTCAGGATTTCACTTTTTTAACCAGGTCATAGTTTTCTGATTGTGTAGTGTCCATACTGCTGTAGGCAAGTTGGGCTTTCCCTGTCAGGTAGGGTATCAATCTGATTGTCCATTGTTGCTTTGGCCATTGGTAGGCTGTGGCAACTCTTTCAAAACTTGTCAGGTATGCCTCAATATCATCTGAGGGACACAACTTTGCAAGTTTAATGGCTTTTAAGTTGCTTGCATTTTGTTGCTTATCTGGATGTATGCCAGATCCTCTGCCTTCGATAGTTTGCAAGGCATCAAGCCATCACTGCTCCTGTCGCTGCATCTCTTCTCTCCTCTGCGCTTCTAAACATTGAATCTCTTTTTCTGTCTGCTTCTCAGTCTCTTTTTGTTGTGTAGCCCACCATTTTAAAAAGTCCATCAGGCTTTCAGATGCTTTACTGCCTGTTCTTTTTCCATAACTTGTGCTGACTGTACAATCTCAGACTGGACTTCTGTCTCTGCTAGTTTGGCTGCCA
Source organism: Neoceratodus forsteri (assembly GCA_016271365.2). Taxonomy (NCBI): domain Eukaryota; kingdom Metazoa; phylum Chordata; order Ceratodontiformes; family Ceratodontidae; genus Neoceratodus; species Neoceratodus forsteri. The sequence continues at coordinate 392,513,006 of CM028138.1, read as the reverse complement.
TTCTCCTGGTAACCACTCCTGGACTTGCTGCTGCAAAATCCATATCTTCTTCTGTGCTTCCCTGGTACTAGGTCTAGTACCCATGCGCAAAACTCCTGGCTTATAGAGTATGCATGGTGTAAATCCCACTTAGGCTGACACCATCTGTCATCGAGGCACAGGTCAGGAAGCATAGGAAAACCAGGAACAGTTGTAGAATTCACCAAAAATTATTTATTTACACTAGCAGTATCATAAAAATAATAAACTTGTTCATAATAACTATGTACAAAGGCAAAATAAAATAAAGTTTTCTTTCAGTCTGTGTGTCCCTTGGGATCCTAATCTCTCTTGCAGTTGTAGCTTAGCTCTTTTGTAAGTCTCTTCAACCCCCATCCTTAGCAAGCATCCTGTTTTTGTAAATATCAGGCAGGGCTGCTAGAACACAGTGTGCTTGAGCTGAGAGGCCCCTTTTGCACAGCTTTTGCAAAAGGCTGAAACATTTGCACTCAAGTAACCTCTGGAGTTTACAATAGCTTTCTTCAATTATCTCAAAATATAATTATATATATTTCGACGGTAACACTATATATTTTCTAAACAAAAGTGATCTCACTATCAGTTACATTTTCATACAATGATTTGCACATATTTTTATATCAGCAGATATGCAAGGGAGGAAATGACAAGACAGCAAGAGAGGACTGAGATACAGTGAGGGACAAATAATTACGAGATTGTCTGGGTGATCAAACCCGAAGTATCACAGGAAAATTTGATTGTGCAACCAGACAGAGAAGAGACAGACAAGGATGGATCCTTGCATTTAAATACTTTCTCCAACAAGTGGGACAGGGTCCTGTTCCACCCTATCACAGATATACAATGGAAAGCTGACCGATAAATGATTTATCTACACAAGTGCTGTTTGACCTCGGGTAACCTCATGAGTGACGTTTTGCGCCCGCTCCTATTGCATAAATATGTTTATTACAACTGCATCTCATTTTTTGTTGTATAAAAACTATTATACAAAGAATATTGAGATCCCCCAGGTCAAGTTTCTTACAGTCAATACATTATTTAGTGGATTCCAAGGTATAGAGACCCCTTATTTGGTCTGTCAAATGTGGATTTTTTTACTACTTTTGTTTCCCAACATTGGTGTCCTTCTAATGTAAAATTGTCATTATTTGGTAGCCATGTTTCTTGAAAGACCATTATGTCAAATTTTCGAATACGTTTTTACCCAGTCACCATCACTAGGTTTTGCTTGAAGTCCAGCCATGTTCCTCAGGGCAACTAGTAGAGGAACACACTCATGAGTGAACAATATTGGACCTTGTGCTTACCAACGGGGGGGTAGTACTGCAGATGTCAAGGTGGGCGGCCACCTGGGGAGCAGTGATCACCATATGGTGTGGTTCAATATTTTATTGTTTTAATCTGTTATTTATGTACAGTGCCTTGGCAATTGAAAGGCGCCTTTATAAATAAAATTATTATTATTATTAATATAAGAACTGGTCAGATTAGCTGGCCCAGTAGTGCTGAGGGTTGAGGCACTGGATGCCACACCTTGCACCATGCCGGTGACCCAGATTCGGCTCGCCGAGGGTCGGCAGAGAAGGGAGGGGATTGAGTGTCTGGAGGACTGCTCTCCCCCCCGGGTGGGTTCTGGGGTAAGTCTTGCTCCATAGCAGCCTGTGGTGGAGACCTGGGGCCCTACTGGCAGCAGGGCTCAACAAAACATTGGGAGCAGAGCAGCGGTGGATGTCTGCATGTTAGGTGCACTGACGTCATTGCATGTCCGTGCTCCAAGGGGAAAACACAAGGAAATACCCTGGCAGTACAGTGGAGGTGAAGGGGGCATCAGAGACCTGCCCACATTCACTGCTGGACCTGCCTCACTGGATCTCTCAACCCTGCCCCGGTCCCGCAGGCTGTCCCTCTAACTACAGAAAGGCAGCCAAGGGTGGGCAGGCCCTCCCCTGGGGGTGATCCAGGGGGCTGGACAAGCCTTGGGGGCTGGATGGGAGACCATATGAGGAGGTTTCAGGCTGGGAGTAGCAGCAGTTGTCGTGAGGATACTCTGAAGAGATACCCTGTACCTCCAGAGAAGAAAATAGAATTCACAAAAAAAAAATGTCAGAAGTGAACCACACAAAGGCAAGGGTCCTGGATTTCAGGAGAGCGATTTAAACAATGATGGGAGAATACCTCAGGGATGCCTTGGCAGAGTAGGAGGACTTGTGAGGCGTGGAAGAACAGTGGGTGAAGCTAAAAGGGGCCATAGTGAAGGCAACAAACTTCTGTGTCAGGCAGGTAAGCAAAAGGAAAAGGAGACCACTATGGTTCTCAAAAGAGTTGACTGGGAAGGTAAAGACAAAAAAGCTAGCATTCAGAAAGTATAAGGAGACACAAAGGGAGGCAGGCAGATAGAGAGGTGTATCAACAGAAGCAGAGGGAGGCTGGGAAAACAGGAGCGCAAAGGCACAAACGGAGGGGAGGATAACAGAGACAGTAAAAAAAGGGGACAAGACATTTTTCAGGTGTGTTAGCAAACTGAGAAAGACCAGGGGAGGGATTATAAGGCTAAGAAGTGAAGGTTGGGATTGTGTGGAAGGGGACAAGGAAAAATCAGACATTTTGAACAATTATTTTTGTTCAGTTTTCACAAATGAATAGGAGGGTGAGGGACCACAGATCTGTGTTAGGGTCATCAAAGGAAGGGGCATGGACACTAGTCTGTTTATAGACGAGGGAGTCCTGTGAGAACTTGCAAATCTTAAGGCAGACAAGACAATGTGGCCAGACGTGATACATCCAAGGTTTTTACGGGAGCTCAGAGAGGTGTTGACTGCACCTCTGACAGTTCTATTCAACCACTTACTGGAAATGGGAGTGATCACGGAGGACTGGAGAAGGGCAGATGTAGTACCACTTCACAAAAGTGGGAGCAGGGAGGAGGCTGGCAATCACAGGTCAGTCAGCCTGACTTTGGCGGTGGGGAAATTAATGAAATCACTACTAAAAGAAAGGATTGTGGAATATTTTGAATCCAGTGGCTTACAAGATCCAAGGTAGCATGGATTCTCTTGGGGGAGGTCATGTCAAACTAATCTTACAGATTTCTTTGACTGGGTGACCAGGGAAGTAGATCAGGGTGGAGCAGTGGATGTGCCCTACCTAGATTTCAGTAAGGCCTTCAACACTGTTCCACATAGGAGACTTGTAAACAAGCTGGGCAGCCTAGGAGTGGGACTAAAAGTGGTAAACTGGGTAAGAAATTGGTTGGAGGATAGGAGACAGAGGGTAGTGGTAAAAGGAGTTCACACTGAGGAATGGGTGGAGTAGTACTGGTGACCACCAAACAGAAAAGAGACCTGGGTGTTATCCTATCTGATGACCTAAAGGTGTCCAAACATTGTGAGATGGCAGTTGGGAGAGCCAGTGGGATGCTAGGGTGTACAGGGAGGGATATCTCCAGCAGAAAGAGGGAGGTGGTGATACCTCTGTATCAATCTCTGGTGAGACCCAACCTAGAGTACTGTGTCCAGTTCCAGAATCCTCATCTCTGAAAGGACATAGACAGAGTTGAGGCAGTCCAGAGTAGGGCAACTAAAATGGTGTGGGATCTGCATCAAAGGCCATATGAAGAGAGACTGAAGGACCTTAATATGTACAGACTGGAGGAAAGGCGGCAGAGGGAAATATGATAGAAACTTTCAAATATCTCAAGGGTATAAATAAGGTTCAAGAGGGAAGCCCTTTTCAGAAAAAAAGGATACACAAGAACAAGGGGGTCATGCGATGAAGATGGAGGGGTAGAATTAAGGGAAATATAAGGAAACACTTTTCCTGAGGAGGTGGAGGGAGCAAAAACTGCAATGGGATTTAAGAAGGCATGGAATAGGTATAGGGGAACCTTCGAAGCGGGGGAGGTAAAGCCGGAGATCAAGTAGTGTCTATGGTGTGACAGTAGGTAGGGGAACATGGGTAGACTAGGTGGGCCAAGCAGTCCTTATCTTTCATCAAATTCTATGTTTCCATGTTTCTATGTTCCATCTAATAAGGTTCAGCCCTTCCCTGGATATTTTTTTCTCAGTTTTTGCACCCTTTAGTTGTCAGATAGAACAATTCCAAATGAAACAACCAGAGTTCCAGCTCCTGGTACACAGAATCTTGTGCACTCGCTCCCAATGTGGCAACACACTTAAAGAAGCTAAGAGGCTCCAGAGACCTGCTCCTCAATTGAGTCTATCACTACGGGTACTGTGCAGAACCAGGTAACCTTCTGATTAAAAGCTTAAAGCATTATCATTTGATTACAGAGCACCTCAGATCCCAGCTTGGCACTAACGCAGAAGCAGGCCAAACTAACTAGTAAAGTGATGTATAAACTAAATAAGCAATTGTCCTCTTGTTCTCTTTTACAACCTCTGCTCTATTCTACCCTCCACGCTCTCTCTACCCCCTTTTCTGTGTTGCTCCAGACCCCCGCAGTTTCACCCGTCATTTCCTCAGCTCCTTCCCTTTCTGATGGTGCCTGACCGCCTGTCCCTGTTAACAGACTTTCTTTTATTTAGCCTTAAACCCTGCCCATCGTTTAAGTGCCCCTTTTGTTTCTGGCCATCTCCAACCCCATGCAGCTTGCTTTGGTACTACCTTTTCACCACCCCCGCCCTCCTTTTCTACCTCTTTGCTAACCTCTCCCTCGCTTTTTCCCACAGCTCCCAAGCCCCTAACTCGGGCTGCACTCTACCCTGGTGGGGTGGCTCTACTGCATCACCACCGCCCGCCTCTGCTTCCACTGCAGAAACTAAAGAACCCCACTACCAGGTACAGTCCCTAGCTTCTGGACTTTCAATTATTGGTGCTCACCTGCTTTGGTTGCTCCAGATTGGCTGTACCTCGCACCACAGCTTCCCTGATTAGTCCTGCAATAGGCCAGCTTGCTCACTCCTATTTTCAACTTATTCTCCAACTGTTTCTGTGCTCCTGCTTCATTGGCTTAATCTATTTTTGTCCCGCCTCCTCCCGGCCCCAAGCTCTATTGAATACTTCTATGTCCCGCCCACAACTTTTACCTCCCTCTGCCATTTGACTCTCTTGCCATTCACTCCCCTATTCTTAAAGGGCCACTCCAACCTTCGGAGACTCACCTTCCTCAATTGACTGGTTTAACCAACAGTGTTGTCTGCCAATCTATTTCTGGGCCTGCTCTTCTTTCTGTGTTTACTACCCAGTTATGGCATGATAGGGGAACATCCACACTGCCTGACTGCACCTTGGATAACTAAAAGCCCACTATCAGTCTATGGGACCTACATATGTAACTTTGACCAGAATATTAACAGATTGCCCCCTCCTGGTCCACACAACCTCTGGGTGCTCCCCCTACTCACTAGCTATAATTCTTCATCCATTTGCCCTTCCTTACTTATTACCTCCTCCTTACACCATGCCGGGGAAAAACATCACAGGAGAGGTTACACTCACACCAAGGGTTTCACCTTAAAGCCTTACTCAAACGTCTCATTCTGCTGATGCTGCTATTCTCAGGCAATATACACCTGAATCCTGGTCCACCCCAGCTGGCATCAATGAAATCCATTAGCTGTACTAGTCTCTCTCTCTCTGGCAAGCATCAATGTCTGCAGTCTATTTCCAAAACTAGATTCCCTCTCCACCTGGATCTCCAACACAACCTGACATGCTGTCTGTAGTTGAGATATGGCTGTCCCCTAAGATCCCTGACTCCGCTGTATCTTTACCCGGCTACATAGTTTTTAGGCAAGACAGACTTACAAAAAAAGGTGGTGGATGCACTCTCTACTTAAAAGAGTCACTCAAGGGCTATGTCATCACCCTACCCAGCCATGGGAACGACTTTCAGATACTAGCCATCAAGGTACTACTTGGTGCTCACAATAGGGCACTGACCATTGCCTCAGTGTATATCCCACCCAAACTGGCTAAACAGTGTCTCCCCTCCCTCCTTGACTGCATCAACTTCCTTGGCTATAGCACTGAAGTTATTTTACTGGGGGACTTTAATGTCAACTGGCTGGCCCCCAGTGCGAACTACTATAAAGATGCCATTGCAGCTGCCAACCTTGTACAAATGGTACAGGCACCTACCAGGATAAACTACAGGATGGGGACCTCCACCCTCCTGGATTGGGCTCTTACCAATCAGCCTGATCATATCTCTAGAACTGAAGTTCTCCCTGACACCATTAGTGACCATTCCCCTGTTTTATCCCTCTGGACTAATGAATTTAACAACCCCACCCAAATTCACAGTTAGCCGAGTCTTAAAGCCTAGTTGCCTAGGCCCCTTTAAAGAACACCTGCGAACACATGACTGTTCTCCAATTGACAATGCCCAGGACGTGGACTCAGCCCTCGAATACTTTATCACAACTTTCAACTCTGCATATGATGTTCGTGCCTCACCCAAAAAGCATAAGATCAGGGGTACTATTAACCCATGGATGACCCATAACCTCCTCAAACAGATGAAATCTTGAGATTTGGTCTGGTACCATGGAAAGGCTACTAACACCCCAGTGGACACCCAGGTCTACAAAGCAGCCCAGAATGCCTGCACAAGAGCCATTTGCCAGGCGAAAGCCAACTACAATAGGAATGCTCTGGCACGCTCCTGGAAAGATGAGAGGAAGTTTTGGGACAATATCTCCGAGGTCACTGGGAAATGCCTCAAAGTAACTCCCACAATGCTCAACATTAACGGTGCTATCACCCTTGACAAAGAAACCATTGCCAATGCCTTTAACACCACTTTTTCTGACCTTAGTCATGAGCTCCCACCCAACTTCTTCAATCCAGCACCAGTTCCTACCCATCCTGTCAAGTTGCATGGAACTCAGCAACGACCCCCATTTTATTTTACGGCTATCTCAGAAGGGCTAGCCAAAAAGCACCTACTTAAAGTACTTGGGAAGACCAGGCACAGTGGTGACTCTCTAGACTTAAAACTCATTGCCCTCACCATTGATGAAATCCTTCCACCCCTAACTAAAATCCTTAACCACTCCCTTATGCTCTCACAATTCCCTTGCAAATGGAAGTCCGCCATGTTGACCCCAATCCACAAAAGTGGTGATGTGACTCTCACAAGCAACTACAGACCAAGCTCCATCTTACCCCCTCTCTCCAAGGCACTGGACAGGATAGTTGCTGATCAACTCATTGACTATCTGGAAGAATATGACCTCCTGTGTCCGCAGCAACATGGTTTTCGTAAAGGGCACAGCACCACCACAGCACTCTTAGATTTCACCTCCTACATCCACCAGGCCCTAGATCAAAACCTCTTGGTTGGTGCCACCTTTATTGACCTGACCAAGGTGTTTGATACCGTCAACCACTCCCTTCTCACTAGTCAACTATCATCCCCAGGACTTTCACCTGATGCCACCAGTTGATTCCAGGGCTATCTTAGTGACCACTCCCAGCAGGTCAGAATCAGAGAAACCATCTCATCCTCCTTCCCAGTCCAGTTGGGTGTCACCCAAGGATCTATGCTCAGCCCTTTAATGTTTATCATCTTTGTAAATGGGCTCCCTGCCTCATGCCCCGAAAGAATACTCCTGTATGCTGATGATGCAGTCATTTTCACAAGCCACTCTGACATCTATCACCTCCAGCAAAAACTGCAGCGTAGTTTTGCAGAAGTTGAATCCTGGTTCAGGTCGCACAAGCTCATCCTAAACTACTCAAAAACGAAATCTATGCTATTTCATAGCACCCATAGCAAAAACAAATGCTAACAACTGCTTATTAAGAATAGTGTAGGCACCCCTTTGGAACAGGTTTACCACTGCAAATACCTGGGTGTGACCCTTGGCTTCACACTTTCATACGTCAAACATAGTCATAACATTGCTAAAACTGTTAACACCCGCATTGGACTGCTATATAGACACAGGCACTGTTTGACAACTGAAGCATTGAAGCTTGCCATTCAGAGCTCAGTTACCTCGCTTATTGACTATGGTCTCGTAGTCTATGGATCTGCTACCAACACTGCCCTCCAGCACATAGCTCTAGCCCTGAAGAAAGCCTGTCGGCTCCTCACCTCAGCCGCATGTCTCACACACCCATGTGATTTATACGAACAGGTCAACTGGCTACAGCTATCTGGTAGAATAAAATATCAGACCTGCATTCTTGCAAAAAAGGCTTTGTTGGGCCTCATGCCCCCTGGTGTTCATTCTATACTGTCCCTTCACTGCCACATGCACCTAACCAGTATCTCTGTAAGCTTAGCCTTCTCTGTCCCTCACTGCCAGACCTCACAAGGGCAGCGCTCTTTCAGTCTTAGGGCCCCCAACTGCTACAACTCACTCCCTTTGGATATTGCCAACACCTTAAATCTCAACCCCTTTAATCCAAACTTCATCAGCATTTGCTGACCAGTGCCAGCTGTGACTGCTCCTCTTAAAATACTTGGCCTGCTCCTTGGCCTTCCCTGAATTTTGTCACTCTCCCCTCAACCCTCTCACTCCCTGATATCCCTCATCACAATCCTCGCCTGCCTTTGCTACCCACCGATGGTCCCTGTACCATGCAAGCAAGCAAATCCAGTAAGCACATTTTAATTTTTTAAGTGCTTTTCAGGGTGCCACCTCTCCCTGCTCCCCCTCACTCCTTCTGCCCCTTTCCTTTCCTCCTCTTCTCATCCCTCCCTCTTTTCACCTCCCTTCTTCCTGCTCCCCTTCCCTGGAATCCTGCCCTCTCTCCCACCGCTTAGCCCTCACCATAAGCTACCTCTGTTCCTCCTTCACACTCGATGAGTACTAATTTCTCTGTATCCTCTACAAGTTTTTTGTGTACAATGTATGGTTTTCTGATGCATCCATTACTTAATTTCTCAGTTGATTCACGACAAAGCCTCTGGCAGCTCATGTACTGTTTTCTTTCTGTAATATTTATGTGCTACTTAATTTTCCTGTGTTGTCATATATTGTATTGCTTACCTGTTGTTAATTTGCCTGTTCTTGTTATAACTTGTGCAGTATCCATGACATGGAACCTTTGTAAAAGTGCATTTGGCTCAAAGGTGTATCCGAAACTTAAATAAATAAAATTGCTTGACTCAAGATATGCAACTTATCACTTGTAAGTGGGCATGACTTTCATAATTCACCCATGGATCTGCCACTTCTAAGTTATGGTTTTGTCCCCACACACCTGAAGATAAAATGCATATTTTGAGTTTCGCCATTACATGTCCCCTAATTATTTCTCATTTGCCCCCTCAAAGGCCCACCCGAGAGGGACCTGATACTCACCAACATGGACAGAATTACAGACATAAAAGTGGGGAGCCATCTGACATCTGGGATCAAGCAATCACAGTATGGTATGGTCCTGAGAACAGTAGAAGAGTCAAACCACACGAAAGCAAGGGGTCCTGGATTTCATGTGGGCCGACTTTGCAAAGATGGGGAATGTCTTAGGAAATTGCTGGCAGGGAATTAGAAAAGAGGGGGATGGAGGAACAGTGGCAGAATCTTAAGGGATCCATAGCGGAGGCAACAAACCATTGCATTAGGCAAGTAAGCAAAACAAAGAGAAAGAAAGAAACACTATGGATCTTACTTCGAGATACAGCTCTTGCAGCAGGTTACACCATTAGGACTGAAGCCGGCAGGCGTCAGGACCCCATGGAAATCTTCTAGCTAGCAGTCTTCAGCGGGGACCGCCTCCGATGTCGGTCCCGCCCCCGACGTCAGGCGTAGTACATAAGGAGGTGGTCCCGCCAGAATCCCCAGTTCTTTCCCGCTGTCGACTTGCATGTCTTGACCCTCCAGTCAGTGTCTAGCGCGCGACACCTGAAAAAGTACTTTTCCCATTTCTTCGATTGGAAACTTCATTCTCTATGATTTGTCTGCCATCTGATATCCTCTTCAACATCCGCAGAGGGCCATCCGTCAAAGTGTGCCTGCGGGAAGCAAATTCCCTTTAAAGACCCACATTCAGCCTGCGTGCGGAGCTTAGGCCTGGACCATGACACCTGGGCCTGCTCCTTCTGTCAAGGCTTTAATAGTCGGACCCGGATCCATCGTCAGAAGGCCCTCCAAGCTTACTTTCTGGAAGAGAGATTGAAGGCCATGGATCCTGCCTCCAAGGGGGAATCCTCCGAGAAAGCCCGACGGCACCTCGAAAAACACAGGGAGAGGGTGAGAGAACTAAATCCCCTTCTAGGGCTTCCAACTCCCATAGCTCTGGCTCCCGGTCTGACTGCTCACCTTCCTGGGCCCACTCTCAGCCTCCCCCGGTCGCGGTCAAGTCTTCCTCCGGTTCCTCCACTCTGCAGCCTGTTATGACATCCAGGCCTTCTTCCTCATCATCCAAGGCCTCACCGAAGTCAGGGGACTGCCATCACCACAAGTCCAGCTCCCGCCACTCGGCCCCCGATGTCTGGTCGGTCTCCTCGCCTCCTCCACCCCAGCGGAAAACCAAGGAGCTGACATCGCTCAAGAGGACGTCGGACCCAACGTCGGCCCACCCGACGTTGGCCAAGCACCACCGGTCCCGGGACCCGATGAAAGCCAGACGCCCATCGCCGGTCAGGCCTTCTCCACCATGGATGCCAGCTGGGGGACCGACACCCGTCCTAGCAGAGGGAGGAACCCCCACGCCACCTACTGACGTCGGTCAGGAGGTGCTTACGGAGGAGGAGTCGACACAGCCCGAGGACCAGGCGGGCGAACCCGGTCCTGTCGAGCCCCCGAGGGAACCCTCTCCCAAACCAGAGACCCTTGGGGGGCCAATGCCGGAACCCGACGACCGACTACCGGCGCCCGGCCTGTCGTCAGGTCTCAATATTTCTGAGGTCAAGGAGCTGTTTATCTTTTGGTGGGATACCATAAAAAAGGACGTGGTTCCCACACCTCCTCCTCTTCCTCCTCCTCCTCCTCCACTCGTGACTCCACTGGCCCCAGCGCCCCCCACCCCATCCGGGGCAGCAGGCCGAGTACCTTCCCCTCAGGAGCCTGCTGAATCTCCTAGGGGCAGACCATCGGAAAAGAGGAGACCTCCATCCAGATCTTCTTCAGGGTCACCCAGCCCCAAGAGACCCAGGAGACGCCGCCACTCGCCTTCAACGGAGGACTCGGGATCGGACTTCTCAGACAGATACAGATCCCCTTCTCCCATCAATGGCCCCTCTCCGGACCCATGTGAGCTCCCAAGATCTCCTCTGGATGACCCATCGTTCTCAGAGATTATGAGGCATATCCAAGAGAATATGGGCTGGGACGCAGAGGAACTTGACCCCGAGAGGCTATGCCTTGCACGTTATCTTCGCCAAAAAGATCCAAAGTCTGTGGTGGTACCACCTTTGGTGGACACCTTCGTGGACGTCACCAAGGCAGCGTGGAAATGTCCACATTTGCTCCCGGAGATGCCGAAGAAGACTGACCACCTGTACAAGGCCCCTAGGGAGGACCAGTACTTGGCATCTCATCCGCTGGCCGATTCCCTGGTCATTACAGCCTCACATGACCGGTCCCAGAGGCCGCAACATCTGAGCACCCTGCCACTGGACCCAGAGTCCAAGCAATTGGACACGATGGGCAGGCTCACGTATGCAGCTGCAACCTGCGCCATTAGGTCACTCAATTATCTCACCCACATGGTCCAGTTTCAGAATGCCTTGTGGGAGCAGGGACTAGAGCTGGCAGAAAAGATGCCGGAAGGTGAGCAGAAGGAAGAACTGCTTCAGCTCCTCCGCACGGGTTCAGACGTGGGAACCCAGATGCTTCGAGCCGCGTATGACTCCACGGACTCCTCGGCCAGAGCGGCAGGCTCAGGCATATGCCTCTGGAGACACTCATGGCTTTGTGTCTCCGGATTCACCCCGGACGTCCAGAAGAACATACTGGATGCCCCATTCCACAGTGAAGTTCTCTTCGGTGAGTCTTCGGAGAAGGTCCTCACCAAGCTTCAGGAGGCCGGGAAGGCCAGGAGGTCTGTCCAGGCCATGTACAGACCCAGGCCCGGTTCCTTTTGTAGGAACCAGAGCTGTTTACGCGGCCGGACTCAGAGACAACAGTCCCGTTCCGGCCCGCAACAGAGGGGCTCCTTCTCCCGGAAAGCCCGGGGGAAGTCGTCCTCAGGCAGAGGCCAACGTCCCGCCAAGTCGGCCCAGCCTGCAGGACCATCAGCCATCACAGCATGACTCCTTCCCGGCCCCGGCCCCTCAGGATCAACGGGACACCAAGGTCTGGGGTCATATTGCGGACCACCTGCCAGGGTGGCAGTCTATCACCACCGACAGGTGGGTACTCCAATTGGTCAAAAAAGGCCACTTTATAGAGTTCGTAGACTAGCCACCCACAAGGCCTCCTCTGCTCTCCCGCTACTCGGGTCAGCACAGATTGCTTATCAGGCAAGAAGTACTCACACTTCTGCAAAAAGGAGTGGTGGAGTACATCCCGGAGAACCAGAGAGGAGCAGGCTACTATTCCCACTTCTTTCTGGTTCCAAAGAAAACGGGGGACCTCCGTCCAATATTGGACCTCAGCGACCTCAACATATTGGTCACCTACAAATGGTTTTGGATGGTGACCCTCCAGGGTCTTATTCCCATGTTGAAGAAGGATGCATTTTTGGCGTCACTGGACATGTAGGACGCTTACCTGCACATCCCCATTGCTCAAGCGCACAGGAGGTTCCTGCGCTTCGAGTTTCTCGGCCACCACTTTCAGTTCTGGGCGCTTCCTTCCGGGCTGTCATCGGCCCCCAGGGTCTTTACCAAGTGCATGGCAGTCGTGGCAGTGTCTCTAAGGAGACAGGGCCACTACGTGTTCCCGTACCTGGACGATTGGCTTCTCATGGCCGCCTCCAGAGAGGCACTGTTGTTGGCTATCCAGAACACCCAAGCTCTTTTACAGTCACTGGGCATTCTTATCAACTATGAGAAGTCTCTCCTGGTACCGTCCCAGAAGCTGCAGTTCATAGGCACAGTTCTGGACACCGTCCAAGGGAAAGCTTTTCTTCCCGAGAACAGAGCGGAGCACATCAGGTCCCTCATCAGGGACCTTTCGGCAAAGAAGACCGTCCCCACCAGACTGGTCCTTTGCCTGCTCGGACATATGGCTGTGGCCATTCCAACCGTCCCGATGGCAAGGCTACACATGCGGGTAACCCAGTGGATGCTGAAAGTGCAATGGGACCAAAGGCAAGACCATATGCAGCAGCCAGTCAGAATCATGAGGGCCGTGATTTGAGACTGGCAATGGTGGCTAGACCCAGGGACACTCTCCGTGGGTGTTCCGTTTGTATCGCCGTCCCCAGAGGTAATCCTCTCCACAGATGCCTCAGGGCTGGGGTGGGGGTCACACCTGAATGGGGTGAGGTCTCGGGGAACGTGGACCCCTCAGGAAGCTCACCTCCACATCAACATTCTGGAGATGAGGGCGGTCCTTTATGCCCTGCAAGCCTTCCAGTCAGAAATTCCACCGAGTACTCTTCTGCTTCAAACAGACAATACGGCTGTGATGTATTACCTCAACAAGAAAGGAGGCACACACTCTTATCCCCTCTGCAGGGAAGGTATGCGAGTGTGGGAATGGGTTATTCGACACGGCGTGAGCCTGATTACAGTTCATGTTCCCGGAGTGGACAACACAATCGCAGACGGCCTGAGTCGATCCCAGGCCAGAGTCCACGAGTGGGAGCTTCTTCAGGAGGTAGCAGAGGATCTGTTTCTTTGATGGGGCACTCCAGAATTGGACTTGTTCGCTTCCCCATCCAACGCAAAACTGCCCAATTTTTGCTCACTAGATCCAGGGCCTGGTGTTTTTTGGCGAGACGCGTTGTCCCTTTCCTGGGCGGACAGATTCCTCTACGCTTTCCCTCCCTTCCCGTTGATCCAGAGAGTCCTTCTCAAACTTTGCAGGGAGCATGCAACAATGATCTTGGTAGTGCCTTCTGGCCCAGACAGATTTAGTTCCCCATGCTGACGCAGTTGTCCCGGGAACCTCCACTCCCGTTGCCAATCAGCTCCCATCTGCTGTCTCAAGAGGTGGGTTCGCTAGTCCACCCGGACTTATGCTCACTGAACCTGCATGCCTGGCTCCCGAGACATAGCCATTCTGCGGCCACAGGGTCCTTGCAAGAGGTGGCGGAAGTTCTTCTGCTGCCAGAAAGCCGGCAACTCATGTAACGTACGCCATGAAATGGCGCCGGTTTTGCCTGTGGTCTCAGGCATGCAGTCTCTCCCTTTTAGAATGCCCAGAAAAATCAGTTCTGGAATACCTGCTTTCCCTCTTTCACTCAGGCCTTGCCTACTCCTCAATTAAGGTTCACCTCTGTGCGATTTCGGCCTACCACTGCCCGATAGGCTAACGCACAGTGGCTCAACTCGATGCCTCTCGTGACTTTTTGAGGGGGGTGCTACACCTTAGACCACCCATTAAGGATCCCATCTCTCCTTGGGACCTACTCTTTGTCCTGGAGCAGCTCACGCTGCCCCTTTTGAACCTGCCGCAGATTAAGTAGCTACGCTTTCTGTCGTGGAAAACGTTATTTTTGGTTGCTGTTCAGCAAGGAGAATCTCTGAGCTACATGCCCTCATGTGTAAGGAACCTTATTTAATTTTCCACCAGGACAGAGTGTCCCTGAGGAAGAATCCTAAATTCCTGCCTAAGGTGGTCTCAGCCCTTACCCTTAATCAGGACATCGATTTGCTGATGTACTTCCCCAGGTACACCAACAGAGGAGAGGCACTGCTTCACACCTAGATGTTCACCGCTCCTTAAGATACTACTTGACCAGGACCAAACAGCATCGCAAATCCACACAGCTGTTTATTTCCTTTGCTGAGAGGATGTTGGGCCAACCAGTCTCAAAACAGACTCTTTCTCGCTGGCTTGTCCAGTGCATTTCTTTCTGCTACAGCAACAAACAGAAGCCCCTTACGGGCACAGTCCAGGGCCACTCAACTGGGGGGGGTGGCTACTTCCTTCGCAGCGCTGTGGAACGTCTCCATCTCGACTATTTGTGCCGCAGCTACATGGAGCTCAGTGCACACCTTTATAGGCACTACAGCCTCGACATCGCCTCACGGGGGAGAGCAGGTTTTGGCCTTGCCGTTCTGCAGGGTCTCCTGTCCTAGACTCAGGATTTTCAAGATCTCTCCTTTATGCCTCCTCCCTAGAGCGTCTCTAGGCACTACTGCTTGGGAATCAGTCCTAATGGTGTAACCTGCTGCAAGAGCTGTATCTCGAAGTAAGATAGTACAGTTACGTAAGAACTTACAGTAACAGTAGATCTTCGAGAACAGCTCTTGCAGGTGCCCTCCCACCATTCCCCTTGAGGGAGGTAGGCCAAACCAGGCTTCGGCAGGAGCTTACTTTCTTCTTCTGATGGCGGATCCTCGGTCTCCACTGCTGATGTCATCCAGCGGCCGGAAGTCTCCGGCGGGAGAACTGGGAATTCTGGTGGGACCGCCTCCTTATGTACTACGCCTGACGTCGGGGCCGGGACCGACGTTGGAGGCGGTCCCCACTAAAGACTGCTAGTTAGAAGATTTCCATGGGGTCCTGATGCCTGCCGGCTTCAGTCCTAATGGTGTAACCTGCTGCAAGAGCTGTTCTCGAAGATCTACTGTTACGGTAAGTTCTTACGTAACTGTACTTTCTCAAAGAAAGTGGCCGAGAAGGTAAGGGCAAAAAGGAGTGGATTTCAGTTGCCTTATATATTAACTTGAATTATTGACTCGCGCCAATAATGGCACCATTTACTTAAATATAAAAATTCAATAATGTAGCCAGAATTTCATGAGCTAACAAAAAAGATAAAATATTTTCAAGAGATATATTTTTTTATTTCTGTCTTCTATGTTCTACTACTAAGTTTGTTCTAGTTTTCATTTTTGTTTTACAAAACCAATTAAACGTCAGCACAATTTGATGATGTCATTAGTAAGCAACATGAAAGGCAGCATTTTTTTCAAACAACATGAAGTCTTGCTGTATTCTGACTATTGCAGTTTCAACTGCCTCGGAGAACAAATAATTAAACTTTCCATGGCCAGCATGGAATGTTCACTGCAAGCTCGGTTGAAGCCCCTATCTGCTGTTGTTTAAACTCCAACCATCAGATTTTTTACTCCGCCTCACTGAACAGTCACTCCGGAAATTTCTCCTTTGCTCGGTTCAAAAAAGTCGGTTAAAGTGTCGTTTTTCACTCGGTTTCTACTGAATTTCTACTAATGAATCTGTTGGTTTAAGTCTCTGTCTGTGGTACCGTGAGTACTAGATAGGTTTTACATTTAGTTTCTGTGCGGAACTTGTAAATTTCGGATTGGTTCGGCTGAACCGATCAGTTTAGTTTAAAAAAGTTTGTGAATTTACTTAGAGTGTGGTAACGGGTATGTATCGGTTCTAAGAAAAAAAAAAGGATTTTATTACATTTTTTTCCAAGACCCGTAACACGGTCAGGAACCGATAGGGGAATCTTGCCTGGCAGATTGCCGAAAAAAGGGTAAGTTTTGGATAGGATTGGCCATGTCTGAGAAACCCAAGAAAAAAACCAGGCCCACTGGGTTTCAACACTGCAGTGTGTGTGGGGAAGCCTTTGCTAAGGCTGATCCCCACACCACCTGTGTTTATTGTCTGGGGTTTGACCACCTCGATTCAGACTGCAAAATTTGTAAGAATTTTCCCAAAGCTACCCTGGATAAGAGAGTAGGTAGACTGAGGGAAAGGGAGGCCGAGAATTCTGCTGACCCGGATGGCCAGCCTGGTTCGGTTCCGACCGAACCAGAAGGAGTGCCCTCTGACCAGGGCGATACTTCTTCGGGCAAGAGGAGAGCCGATTCTGAGGAGTCGGTTCCGGTTAAAAGAAAGAGAAAAGATAAATCATCTGGTTCAGATCCAGAAATTCATACTCTGACTGCTGATGAGATAGCCAAAACGATAAGGATAGTGCAATCACTAACTTCGGTTCCGGCCGAACCGGCACCATCTGGCAGGGGCTCAGTTCGGTCGGTTTCCCCGGTTCCGGATTACACTTCAGAAGAATTTTATGAACCAGAGGAGGAGGAGGGAGAGTATGAGGATGATGATGGTGATTATGAAAGTCTGGATGTGCCTATTGACCCGGACATCTCCCCAGACAGACCTTCAGGTGTTTCTCCTCCTAGGGTTTCTGAATCCCCTTCCCACTTTATGTTTTACAAAAAAGTGGCTGAAACCCTCCAGCTTCCAATGGAAGAAGCAGTAGAGGATCAGGAGGAGCCTGATTTTGTCGAAATGATGGACATCCCAGAGTCCAGGAGACTGTCTATTCCTCTCCATAAATCGTTTGGGAAACAGACAAATAAAATTCTTAAGACTCCTAATTCCATACCTCCTGTGGACAGACGAATGGACAAGAGGTACATCCTTTCAGGCTTGGACACGAGTTCCTTTCTCAGCAATGCAGCCATGTTGGGGTAGTGCAGGCTGCGGCCTGTGATAAGGCAAATATCCCCTTGGCATCGCACCCTCCCAGACAAGGACTCCAGGAGGATTGATACCATGGCAAAGAAGCAGTACATGGCAGCATCTTTGGGACTCAGGCAGGCTAACTATATGGCCTACACAGCTAGATACCAGAAGTCCAGATGGGACACTGTGCTGGCTCTGGCTAAACAGGCCCCTGACCAGTTTGCCAAGGAGCTGGAGCAGGTGGCTGCAGATGGGATTGAGGCATTCCAAGCAGACACCCTGATGGGTCTGCCCAGGCTGATTCTCCAATACCTGTAGGGGGCAGGCTGGCTTACTTTGTCCAGGACTGGAAGTCTCTGACATCAGACAAGTGGGTCCTGGAAGTAGTAAGCCAGGGACTGGTTCTCAGCTTCAAAAAATTTCTCCCCAGATGAGAGCCAGATCCTTTCCACCTGCAAATCCATCAGAGGCCCTTGTCCCAGAGGCAGAGGTTTCTTCCCTCCTGGCTCTCAGAGCCATAGAGAGGGTTCCTACCCTACACAAGGGCAAAGGATTGTACTCCAGGTACTTCCTAACTCCCAAAAAGACAGGAGAATGGTGGCCCATCCTGGACCTAAGATATCTGAACAAGCACCTTTTTTAAAACCAAAGTTCAAAATGGTGACTCTGGGAATAATCCTGCCCTCTCTAAGGCCAGGGGACTGGCTAGCCTCCCTGGACCTCAAAGATGCCTATTTTCACATTCCCATCAGGTGCTCCCACAGAAAGTACCTCAGGTTCGAGTTGCCGTCAGGCCACTATCAATTCAGAGCAATGCCCTTTGGCCTAACATCAGCCCCAAGGGTGTTCACAAAGTGCCTGGCAGTAGTGGTTGCTTTCCTAAGGAGAAAAAAGATCCCCATCCTTCCATACTTGGACGACTGGCTCATAGTGGGTCAGTCTCCAGACCAAGTCAAGTCACATCTGCAAATAAGTCAGCAAGTGCTCACTTCCTTAGGATTCTTCCTCAACCTTCCAAAGTCAGTTCTTGAGCCAGTACAGCTCCTCACCTTCATAGGGGCGGAGCTGGATACAATAAGGGCAAGAGCCTTCCTTCCCCTGGACAGGGCAAGGACCTTTATGGAACTGGCCTCTTCATTCACCCTTCAGGTGTCTCGACCACCAAGGCATTTCCTGCAGCTTCTGGGCCACATGGCAGCCTCTACAGCAGTGGTCCAGGGAGCAAGATTTCAGATGAAGGACATTCAGTTCCACTTAAGAGCTTTCTGGTCCCAAAGAAAGGATTCCCTTACCAAACTAGTCCCAGTGACTCGAACCCTAATCCAGGCTTTGCAATGGTGGCAGGATCAGGACAATTTGAGACAAGGAGTTCCTTTTGTCACTCAGTCTCATTCAGTGATAAATCACCACAGATGCCTCCCTGATGGGCTGGGGAGCCCACCTGGGGGATCTTACCACCCAAGGATTGTGGTCACCTCAAGAATCTCTGCTTCACATCAATCTCTTGGAACTCAGAGCGGTGCTTCTGGCACTGCAAGTCTTTTCCAAATCTGTACAGAACAAGGTGGTCCAGATCAGAACAGACAATACCACCACAGTGTGGTACATCAACAAGCAAGGAGGCACTCGGTCTATGGCCCTGTGCACAGAAGCAATGAAGTTGTGGTCCCTGGCCTATTCCCTGCAAACCTCTCTGATAGCAGTTCACCTCCCAGGGAAGGACAATGTCCTAGCAGATGCTCTCAGCAGGATATCCCAGGGCCATCACGAATGGACCCTAGATCCCCTAGTTTTGAAAGTGATTTTCTCGAGATGGGGCACTCCACAGATAGATCTTTTTGCAGCCCCAGACAATCACCAACTTCCTCTCTTTTGTTGCAGACCCCCAGTCTTGGGCTCAGTCCCCCTGGATACTCTGATTCTGAATTGGGAAGGGACATTTCTGTATGCTTTCCCCTTCCCTCTCCTGTTCAAGGTGCTAGTCAAGATAAGGTCACAACCATGCAAAGTGATTCTGATTGCTCCAGACTGGGCCAGACAGCCCTGGTACCCCCTGTTGCTGTCCTTAGCAGTCCACTGTCCCCTGTCTCTTCCCAGGAATTACAACCTGTTGACATCCTCTCAGGGGAGGATTTGGTACCTGAACCTCAAGTCTCTCAGTCTCAAGGCATGGCTCTTGAAGGGTTAGTGTTTGCTGATCTGCAACTTTCTCAAGGGGTTCTGGATATCCTTAAGGCTTCTCGGAAGCCTTCCACCAGAAAGACTTACAATTCCAAATGGAAAAGGTTCACTATTTGGTGCTCTAATAAGAATATTTCTCCAAAATCTGCTGGGTTGCCTACAGTTCTGGATTATATGGTCCATCTTAATGGCCTAGGCCTTAGGCCAGCTACACTTAAAGTGCATTTGGCTGCTGTTTCTGCCTTCTTGTCAGTAGGCAAGCCCTCTCCTCTGTCAGCCCATCCTGTGTTTTGTAAGTTCTTCAAGGGATTGCTGCACACCAATCCCCCCTTTAGGGACCCTGCTCCTGCTTGGGACCTTAATGTTTGCATTATGTAGCTTATGCAACCACCCTTGAGCCTTTTTCCTCTGCAGAGCTTAAGTACTTGACTTGGAAAACTGTGTTTTTGGTAGCCATTACCTCTGCCAGGCGTATCAGTGAATTGCAAGCCCTGTCAGTGGAGCCTGATTTCATCTCCTTCCATAGAGATAAAGTGGTCCTAAGAACTAACAGGAAGTTTTTGCCTAAGGTGGTTTCAGATTTCCACATTAACCAGTCTATGTCTCTCCCCTGTTTTCTTCACTGACCATTCCTCCTCTGGATAGAGGAGGCTGCACAGCTTGGATGTTAAAAGGGCCCTCAGCTACTACAT
Source organism: Neoceratodus forsteri (assembly GCA_016271365.2). Lineage (NCBI taxonomy): Eukaryota > Metazoa > Chordata > Ceratodontiformes > Ceratodontidae > Neoceratodus > Neoceratodus forsteri. The sequence goes on along the minus strand of CM028138.1, from coordinate 392,492,680 downwards.
AGAGCGCACCAAGGGTCACAGGTTTGACTCCCTCCAATTGTTCCTCACATATGGAGAGGTCGGTAAGGGCAAACCTGCCACTAAGAGATCTATTGCCAGGTGGATTGTCTCTTGTATACAATTCTACTATGAAAAACTGGGGTAGAAGTCCACCCTCAGGCCTGAGGGCTCACTCTACTAGAGGTACAGCTGCCTCCCTGGCTGCTGCCAGGGATATTCCTATCTTAGAAATTTGTCAAGCAGCCACCTGGAAAACAGTCCATACATTCACCAAGCATTACTCTCTGGATATCCAGGCTAGAAGTGATGCTCGGTTTGGCACAGCAGTACTTCAGAGCCTATTCCCAAAGTAGGTTCTGTCCCTCCTCCATGGAGGTACTGCTTGGTAGTCTGCAATAGTCAGAATACAGCAAGACTTCATGTTGTTTGAAGAAAAAATTACTCACCTTAGTAATTTTGTTTCTTCTAATGGAGTCTTGCTGTATTCTGACCTCCCCCCTGCCTCCCCTCTCAGAACCTGGTTTTTGGGATGTGGGTGGGCAGGAGCAGTGTTGGCACCCTAGGGTGTCCCTTTTCACCCTCCTTTGGGTGTGTGTTTTGTTTTGTTTTTGGGTTTCTGACTTGAGTCTTTGCTCTGAAACTAAAAACCCTTTTAATAAATTTAGTTGCCAGTTGGCTAGTGTGAGTTTTACAGTTTCCACACAGAACTTCTAGTGAGTATTGTCAGAAAGATCTGACGGTTGGAGTTTAAACAACAGCAGACAGGGGCTTCAACTGAGCTCGCAGTGAACATTCCATGCTGGCCATGGAAAGTTTAACTCTTTGTTCTCCGGGGCAGTTGAAAGGCAGGACATAACTGCAATAGTCAGAATACAGCAAGACTCCATTAGAAGAAACAACATTACTAAGGTGAGTAATTTTTAGTTCTTTCTCATTACCCACTTGGAAGCCTTGCTAAGAGGCAAAGTACTGGGGTTTTGCCATTGTGGTGGATTGTAAAGCTGCATTACGATTGTCTTTAATAAAAACTTTGAAACAACTTTCCAGCTATATGCAGTGATATCAAAGATAGGAGTGCAACATTTTGAATCTTACAGTTGTCGGGGTAGACACCCTATGCTGCATCCTCCTGGGGTTACACAGGAGTGTGAACTCCAATTTGGATTTGGTTTGATGTGAAATTGAGTAGGGGGGAGGTTAGAGAAGTGAGAGGAGGAGGCAGAGAGCAGAGCAGGAAGGGGAGAGAGTAGAGAAAGGGGAAGGTATGGGAATGCAGAGGAGATGAAGAGAGGGGACAGTTACAGGAGGGTGAGGTAAAGTTATGCAGAAGGGAGGCTAGAGAGTGTGAGGAGGGGGCAGATTGGATGTGTGGTGGGAGTGAGTTCCAGAGTTTAGGGAAACGGTAAGAGAAGGCAGCCTGACTGTCAGAGGAGAACTTGTGAGGGAGAGCAAGGGAACAGAAGTTGGAGCTGCAAAGAGCGTAGGAGGTAGGAGGGGTCTGGGAGAGGATAGAGGAGAGGTAGGAAGGGAGAGAGCCCAGCCAGTGTTTGGCAATGAAAGAGGAGCAATGGACTAGGTGCCTGACTTCAAGGGAGGGTAAGGAAAGGGCAGTATAGAGAGCGCAGTGGTGAGTGCGAGGTGGCCAATCTAGAGCAAAATGATGGAAAGAGTGGAAAGGGAGTCCAGTCTGGATAGGGTGAATTTGGGAGCAGCGCTGTAGACTATGTCACCATAGTTGAATATATGAAGGATCATTTTCTGAACAATGGCTCTGCGGGCCTGCAGAGGGATGCAACTATTTATTTTTATTTTTATTTAGCTTTTGTTAACCGGGTAAGTGCACTAGCCATAAAATGACTATTTTCAGGCACAGCCCAGGAGAGTACAGACATGCAGAAACTTAACAGGATAATAGATTATAAGTGCTTTACATACAATGAGTTAAAGAGGATACAATATATCAGAACATACAAAGTAAAGCGCTTTACATACAATGAGTTAAAGTGGATACAATATATCAGAGACATACAGGGTAGACCATTCATAAGATCATAGGTGCCTACCTATGCAATGAATAGAGAGGACTTTGGACAATAAATTATCAGGTGACATATCATATGAACAGAACAAGGTACACAAAAACAAAAACAGATAATACAAAAGGAAGAAATAACCATTGAGAGCAGGGGGTGTCATTAAGGAAAAGGTCAGTAAGTGAGGAAGAGGGGAGCAAGCCATGAAATTAGATTATATGAGTGTATGTAAGCATAAGGGAGATGCCTGAAGTGCAGGATTGTATATGGGCAGGGAAAGGGAGCTGGGACAGGCTGAGGCAGTAAGAGGGTTATATAGAGGTGAGGAAATACTATTGTCAGGGCCCCTACTTTTCTGCGGCACAGTGGGACCAAGTTCTGCAGCAAGACTACTATTTGCCGCAGAACTTATGCGGTGGTGGTTTGTAATTTCTTCGGAAGTTCTGCGGCACTAACAAACTACCACATCACAGTGACAGCTTGTCATCCTGACTTCACTTTCATGGCAGTGGTTATAGTAATCAGGGATGGTGAAAAGCACAGTAACACTAGTTCAAAAATAACAGACTTATAAAAATAATTTTATGCCTAAAAAGCAAAACAAATTCTCCCTTAAGGTCCTAGCCTGTTGCATAAATGACATATGCAGAGGGATCTTATGTGATAAATAAGGTATTTCTATATGCATGCTATCTATCCACTAATGAGGCTTCCACTGTCTATCACTTATATATTTATATGCAATCTGTAATATACATACAAATATGCATGTGTGTGTGTGGAGAGAGACAGATACTGTTTGTGTGTGTGTGTGTGTGTATATATATATATATATATATATATATTTTTTTTTTATTTTGAACTTGCATCCTCATTCATACAGGTCCCACTGGAAATGGAATAGAGGAGTTATTGCAAAACTCATTTTTCATGTCAACCTGCTTTCCCTGACACACTGCGTAACACCATCAAGCCATGACATGCATGTGAACCAGTTGTGAGATAGAGCTCTCTGGCCCATCACAATGTGTCCACCATGTGACAGAACACTGCACCATACCTTCTCAGGCTCCAAGCAGTGATGTGTTCCACCAATCCTTGTGCTGCCCAGCCACCTCCCAGAGCTAATCTCTGAACCTGAGTTGCCGGCACGGAAACACAGCATGCTACCCTCTGGTCCAACAGCTGTCCCTGCACACAACATTTCTCAATAACTTTTAGGTGATTCTATCAACCAATGACAATATATAATCAATAACCCTGGCAAAAATGCATACAGTGCAATTATTTATTTAACAGGTCTATTCTTTCAACAGGCCTACACATTATTATAGTTCACTTTTCTTGGCATAATTATTTTATTTTTCTTAAAAATTTAGACAGTTAAATTAATTTTACCAGTTATTCATTTCAGATAGCATCTCTATACCTTAAAGGCACAAATAGGTTTGTACAAAGTGAGGTATGGACTTAACAGGTGTGTGCTGTTGACAAGGTTTTGTTTAAGTTGGCCCTAGTGCAACAATGTAAGACTGAAAATTGTATTAGGCTGTAGTGCAGGTTGAGCAAATATCACCATGCATGATGTGCTGTGCCACCGCTCTCGTGCAGGGAGCTGTGGTAGATAAGTGACTGTTCATTTCTGTTGCAGAATGCAGCCATTTCATTAGCTAATGTATGATGTTATAGCAATGATAATGTCATTTTCTGAACATATAGGGGGGTTTTGGATATAAAAATAGGGGAAGGGAACCAGATTCTATGTATAAACAGAAATATTAATAAAAAATCATTAAGAAGAGTGAATTCTGTGGCACTGCAGAAGTTCTGCAGTAGATTGCAAGTTCTGCGCAAAATTCTGTGGCCACAGAATTCTAGGGGCCATGACTATTGTATGGCCAGAGACATCAGTCATTAGGTAGGGTGAAAGCAGAAACAGGTATCAGCAATCAGAAGATTCGAGCGCAGTTTTCTCTTAAAGCATGTGTGGGAGCTAGAAAGTCTAATGTCGAGGGGAAGGGAATTCCACAGCTGTGGAGCCGCATGCTCAAATGCAACAGTTCCTTTCCTAGTGCGGCACCTCGGCGAATTCAGAAAGGATTTATCAGCTGATCATAGACCATGGAGTGTGTCCTGAGGAACAAGTATAGCTGCAAGACACCTAGGGGTTTGATTTTGAATTATCGAATCAATAAGAGAGCCAAGGTAGTATTTCCTACTAGCTAATGGAGACAGCCAACCAAGATCATTATAAAGCTGACAGTGATGTTTGAGCCGAGGAGCAGAAGAGGCATAGCGACATATGTTGTTATACATAATATCCCATCTGAGTAGGTCAGTTTTATGAGCAACCTCAAATAAGGGAGCCCCATAGGTTAGGGTGGGGAGCAGAATCCCCCTCGCAATGGCTATTTTAGCCGATGGCATGAGCATATAACTAGTCTTATATGCAACACCCAGTTTGGAGTTGACAGCTCTGCAAACAGACTGTACATGAAGATTAAGATCAAGAGATTGATCTAGCAGGATGCCCAGGTACTTAAAAGAGGTCACACATTCCAGTAATTGACCTTCTAAGTCCTGCACCGTCAGTGCTGTTGTGCAAGCCCAGAGCTTTGGGGCCGATCCAAGCAGCATGGCTTTAGTTTTGCTAGTGTTGACAGCCAGTTTGTGGTTGTATAGCCAGTTCTGGATATTGTTAAAGTCAGAGGAAAGGGTTGTGTTGATAGTGTCTGTATTAGTAGAACTTGTATAGATGACAAGATCATCAGCATATAGAGTAGCAGAGCAGGATTTTAGAGCAGCTCCAATGTTATTTATATAAAGAGAGAATAGGAGGGGCCCTAGAATGGAGCTCTGAGGTACACCAATATTAATGGTGGTACTGTTCGATAGAGAGGAATTAAATTTCACCACTTGAGTTCTATTTGTCAGGTAGCTTTCGTACCAGTCAACAACAGAGGAGGAGAAATGCAGGTGTTGAAGTGAGGAGAGAAGCAAAGTGTGATCAACAAGGTCAAAAGCCTTTGTGAGGTCAATAAAGACAGCGCCAGTCAGATTGCCAGTATCCATTTTTGAAAGAGTGTCTGTGGTGAATTTAAGGAGTGCAGTCATTGTGCTGTGTCCTTTCCTGAAGCCATGTTGGGTATCCGAGAGCAGGCTGTGCTTAAGTAGATAGTCAGTTGTCTGAGTTGCGACAATTTTCTCCAGGAATTTGCTCAGTACCGAGAATATGGCAATTGGTCTGTAGTTCATGACAACCTTAAGAACTATGGTCACGGTACAGCACTCCTAGTTTGGGATGCAGTTTTTTGAGAATGGTATCCACATATTCAGAAAAGTCAAAGAGACCATCAAGCCAGACCCTGGAAGGATTTGAAGGATGGGACTACTTCAATGGAAGACCCATTCAGGGTGCAGAAGGAGGGAGGACTAACAATCCTAGTGAGTTTTTGCCTTGTGCCAAAGGTCATGGAGACCGTCGTCTTGGTGATAAGATCCAACGATTTGAGAAGAACCAGAGCTGAACATTATCAAAGTTCATCTGGAGTCTGGACATCAAATCGGGGGGGAAGGGACCAGAGGCAAACAGGACTGTGTCATCAGCGTACATGTGAATGGACGTTGAGGTGCAGGCAACAGAGACATTGTTTATAAAAACTGAAAATAGTATTGGACTGAGGACAGAGCCTTGAGGGACACCAGTGCAAATTGAGGGGGGAGTGGAGTTGCCAGTTTTGACCGACTAGGTCCTGCCCTCAAGGTAGGAGTGGAACCAATTAGTGGCAGGGGTGGAGAGCCCTGCTGCTGCGAGCCTGGTGAGGAGGAGGTGGTGGGCTACAGTGTCAAATGCTTTGGCCAGGTCAACAAAGATGGCTGAGGTAATGTGGCGCTGATCCATACCTGATAGAATGGAGTCAGTAAGCCAGAGGAGGGAGGAGGAAGTGAAGTGGGATTTCCGGAACCCAGATTGTTAAGGGGTGAAGAAAGAGGTGGAGTCAAGGAAGAGGAAGAGGGAGATTTGAGATAATACCAAGTGCACCTGGAGTTTGGACAGGGTGGGGAGGAGGGTGATAGGGTGATAGTTGCCTGGATTAGTGGTGTCACCACCTTTAGAGAGTGGAATAACTGTGGTGCGTTTCAAGGGTTTGGGGACAGAGCCAAGGGAGAAGGAGAGGTAAAGGAGGGAGGAGGTAGGGAGAGCAATAACAGGGGCAGAGAGATGGAGAAGTTTAGGGTTGAGGTTATCAGGGGTTTTACTCTTGTGATGATTGAGGGCAAGCAGAGCCTTAACCACATCAGCAGGAGAGATAGGAGTGAAGGAGAAAGGTGGAGTATGTGAGGGTGGGTTTGGTGAAGGAAATGGTGGAGGAGTCAAGGGAAAGGAGGAAAAAAGAGTGGAGGCGCAAGAGGTGAGGAAAGTGTTGAACTCATTGGCCACTGAGAGGGGGTCAGAGATGGTGATATCATTTGCCTTGAGGACAGGGATGGTGGGCTGGGCCTTTGGAGAGAATAAGGCATGGACAACCTGCCAGAACTTAGAGGGGTGGTTAATGTTGTTCTGAAAGGTAGCGGAAAAGTACTCAGCTTTAGCCAGCCTTGTGGCTCTGGTGCATGCATTACACAGGGTACGGTAGTTGTGCAAGTCCTGGGAAGAGCCTGAGGACTTGTGTGTCTTTCAAGCTAAATCCTGTGCCCACAGACAGGCTAGGAGTTCTGCTGAAATCCAGGGGAGGTGGGACCCTCTGACCCTGGTTTTCCTTAGAGGGGCGTGCTTGTCCTATATAGTCAGGACTTTGGATTGGAAGCAGTCAAGGGCAGAGTCGGTGGAGTTGGAGGTTGAAATGGGTGACCAGTCATCAGAGAACAAAGGCCAGACAGGTCTAAGGACCTAAAGGACCAAATCAGAAGGATTTTGGGTGGGGCTTTGGGGCATTAAATTTTGCAGATGCAGTAATCCATGTGGTGGTTACTGAGGGTGTCTGGGAGGGTGCCAGAGGCAATAATGTGATGGGTGTGTGTGGTGAGAGCCCAGTCTAGTACAGTGTGGTTGAGTGATTTATGGTTGAGCCAGCTCAAGTCAGTGATCAGCTGTGTGAAGTTTAGAGATGTGGTAATGTGGAGAATTTTGGAATGGGGAGAGCCAGTTCAAATTAAAGTCCCCAAGGATGAGCAGTTCACCTAGAGAAGAAAGGGTGGAGACTTTGGTGAGGAGGTCAGTGACAGAGGAGGAGGGGATGCCAGGGCAACAGTAGAATCCAGCTAAGAAGATAGGGAGGGAGAAAGGAAGTGAAAGTTTTAGGAGTACAAGCCCATAGGCAAAAGGGAGAGACACTAAAAGTAAAGTGGCGTATTGGATTGAAGGAGGAGATGTAGCTGGCAATAACCCCACCTCCAGAAAGTAACAACAGGTTTACAAAAAGAAAACTCCATACATCCAAGAAGTACTGCCAAGTGATTTAATTAATGGTGCACAGACAAAAATTTAGCTGAACACAAGTAACCCAGCACTTTGAGCCCTTACGGACTCTTTGTTTGGGGGGCAATGAGTGTTACAGCTCTACATTTAAAGACCACAAGTTAAAGCTACAATACCACACAGATATCCAAAGAAGTGCATACAAGTGCAGAAAAATAGATAAAACAGGCTGGCAATCGCACTTCAAATTAATTACAAATCTTAGATATCAGATTTATATGGACCTAAATAATCTTATCATGTATCTCATATCTTGAATAAATAATTCCATTTATAGACGTAAGTCCATCGAAGTTCAAAATATCTTGGTTTCAGTAAATTGTTCCAAAGACCACCTGTAGTAGAGAAGACAGAAAAAAGCAGACTTGTCCAAAGCTCGAAAGGGAAACGAAAGAAGAACCAGAGGATAAATATATCCAATTTTTCTCTGTCATTTTTGTTTTAAAACACATTAGAAGCTCATCTTCTAGTGTATATTATGGGCCCTCACATAATTAAATAAATACACTTCTCCAAAGTATAGAGAAGTAATGACTAAATGCCTAATTTTGGTAAACTCTATGTACTTGGGACCATGTAACAAATTAAAGTGTTTAAAGTAAGGGGCTTCATACCCCCACCTCTGCTGGAGTGATCCTGTCTAGCTTGGCAGTAGCCAGGGATGGAAATGGTATTGTCCAAAATTTTAGGGGAGAGCCATGATTTTGAAATAATTAGCACATCTGGCTGGAGGTTAACCATGACAGGTTACAGGAGGTTAGCCTTAGGGAGGAGACTCCTGATGTTTAAAGTCTGTGATTCTCAACTCTTTAGAGAGGCTGGGGGGCAGCATTAGGTTCAGTATTGCGTGCCATCAGTAGGAGCAGTGAGATTAGGAGCTGAACAGTGACTGAGATCCGCCTGCAAAGCAGAGTGACATGGGATTGCGGGGTGTGGGGAGGGGTGGGAGGGTGCCGGGACCTGAGAGAGGCCAGATGGAAGCAGGGGGATGAGAGGAGCAAAGGATCAGGCAGCTAGGGTGAATGGGATAGAATAGGGAGGCAGGAGGAGAGAAAGGTAGGAGAGGTGGATGGGGGGATGAGAAAGGAGGGGATAGGGAAAGGAGAATAGTAGGCAGAAGGGAAATATAAGTGAACAGGAGGGGAAGGAGGGAAAGGGTGAGAAAAAGCATGATTGGGCTGAAGAGGGAACTCAGGAGGATTAGGAAGTAGAAGTAGAGAATAAGGGATACTTGTGTAGAAGTACTGTAGGGAAGCCCAACAGATTAAAAAATACTGTGCCTGAGAACTGAACAGTAGTACAGGGTCAGCAGCAACAATGATAAGAGTAAGCCACAGGTGCAGTAAATTTATATCGGCTATAACTTACATAAAGGATACTTATATACAGGATTTTATAAAATGGCAAGAAAAAATCTAAAAATCTCATTGGCCAAGAGACATCAGCTGACTGTACATTAAATCTCTTTATACGCACAGTCATCCTGGTCCTAAACCACATCACACAATGAGCAAATCAGTCCTCCTACAACCAGAACTATCTTCCATCAGTCTCCCTTCCATCACAAACATGGCTGCTACCTTTACACTGTAAACACCTTCAACTGGGCCCTAAAAATAAAACTACCTTAAATAAAAAATAAAACAAATTAATTAAATGTTGTTTCCCTGATTGATCATCACACTCGCCTTACATGCATAAACAAATTGGAAACATTAAGTATTGTTTATAGTTTTCATTACAACTGTTTCTTTACTAACAGTGAACCCCGCTTTTCTGTCTTTACCATGCTCATCAGGGAAATCTCTTCTGCTTACCCTGACAGTGAGATAATTGAGTCTGTGGCTCTAAAACAGGCCTTTGTTATCTGCGTGTATAGTGTGTTAGGAGAGTAACAGTCTACCAGTGGAACAGAGCAGAATTTTGAATCCCTGTATTCCATTGTAAACATTCCATGAAAAACATTCTATGTCTTGAATGCGGGGAAACACAGATAAAAAAAAAAAACAGGATGAAGAAAGTAGGCAATACAGTAATACTTTATAAACAAGGAGAAAAGGTGGGAAAAAGCACTGTACATAGGCAGAGGCAGACTCAAACTGCTCAAATACATTGCTGATGTTTATAAGAGCACATACATTTGAATCATATAGAGGTGTGTTCAGGTGAAATGTACCCCCTTCCCCACCAAAAAAAAGGTAACTTGGCAGGTTCAAAGTTTTTTTTCTTACTAACCTTTCACCTCAATCCTATAGGAGTTCTCTTTTTATGTACTGGACCATAACATATAAGTGAAAAACAAAAATAAAGAGAAGGTTGCCTTCATTGAAACTATATGACTACAGTGTAATGAAAATTACGTTTTAAACACTGCTTATGTTTTACAAATTTACAGATATTACAGTGCATTTATATGATAAAATTTACATGTCACATAGACAATATTTATTTTCAACCAGCTCTACTAATACATACTTTAACTGCAAAGTACTGCACTGGTTAATCTATTGCTGAGATATGCTATTTTATGCATTAATAGGGACTACTTTTTCCATGTTTAGATGTTTTAGAGGTAATGTATTGTACACCCTTGAAAATAGTAAATAAATTTTAATCCCTATCAGAGTAAATCAAACTAATTCTTTTATGATGGTGGCCCATTTTATAA